>CM065481.1:19464087-20182837 GCA_032873175.1 Leptopilina drosophilae
GGAAATTACAAAGTTTATAATGGGGAATGATTGTTGAGATAAAGTCTGGTTTATACAGTGGTGCATTAAATTTTATATAATTTATGTGATGAACAGATGTAATTTTTAAAACAGAATATGGCCAATTATGCACTTCCTCCGGGGGATAAATGATAATACGTGCCCGTAACAATGTGTCCTAAAACCCCCGGAGAATATTCTCAACGAGACGGTATCATTATCCACAGTGACCCTTTTGATCTCGTCCAATTGAGTTCGCTAAATTTCTCACTCATGACGAATGGGTTTAGTCGAGCATATAAATGATAGGCACTCAAGATTATAGAAATGGTCCATAAGACTCAAAAAGCATTGCTCATTTTTTTTTCTTGCTTTCATTCACATTTTTCATTTATATGTGTACTATGCCGAAAAATTCTATTTATCAGTTCGAATACAATCTTAAAACAATTTATCACTAAATAATTTTAAAAATTGTTTTTTTAATAATAATAAAAAACATTAATATTGTTTTTTTGCATTCTGAAACAATTTATCACTAAATAATTTTAAAAATTGCTTTTTTATTAATAATAAAAAGCATTAATATTGTTTTTTTTTTGCTTTCTGACCGTTTTTAAAACGAAAATAAATAAGTAGAAAATGAACAAAAAGTAAATAAAAAATAAATTTAAAAAATAATGTAAAAAATAATAAAATGATGAAACAATAAAAAATAAAAGAAGCAAACATGTTAAGAACTGTAAATAAAAAGATAAACATTTTTTTTCCTTCTATATTTTAAAAAAAGATTTTACAATTTAGATTTTTACACTCATACCTCAGATATTTTGACTTTTTTGGACACTTCCCTAATATTTTTTAAAAAATGGTGTTTTTCGACTAATTTAAAAAAATACATATTTTTCATTTTTCTTTCAAATATTGCAAGAAAATGCCAATTTTGCGCATTTTTATGACAAAATGTGAAAAAAATTATTTATGAACAAATTTTTCGAGATTGAATAAATTTTTAAGATATAAAAAGTAAAAAGGTTTTTTTAATACTGTAAATTTTGTAAAATTTTTATTTAAAAATAATTCGATTTTCCTAAAATATTTCGCAAACATTTTTCAAAAACCAAATTCGGAAGAGAAATTAAAAAATTTCGAAAATAATTGAAACTTAATAAATTGTAATAAAAACCTTTTTATTTAATATTTTAAAAGTAATTTTCATAATAATTTTCATTATCAAATTCAAACTTGAAAATTTTTCATTAAAAATTTTTGAATATAATTGAATTTCAAACAATTTAAAAATTTTTTTTACTTTTAAAGAAATTAATTCCTAAAGTTATTTAATTATAATTTTTTCAAATCCAACGTTTGAAATATAAAATTAAAAGTTTTTAAACAATTAAAATTTTTCAAACATTTAATGAAAAATTTTTTAAAAAATTGAATTTTAAAAAATGTGAATAAAAATATTTTAATTTAATGTTTTGAAGATCATTTTTAATAATTTTTATTGTCGAATTAAAATTTAAATATTTTTCATTACAATTTTCAAAAATGCAATTTATTTTCCAAACTTTGTAATAAAAAATTTTCAAATTAAATTTGGACAGTGAAAATTAATAAAAATAAACTTCAAATGAAATATTTTTATAGTTATTTAATTACAATTTTTTAAATCCAATGTTTTATACATAAAATTGAAAAGTTTTTAAACAATTAAAATTTTCTGACATTTGATAAAAAAAACACATTTTTGAAATTAGTCCAATTTTTAAGATAATTTTTATTTTTTTACTATTATTAGGCAAATTGCAAAACTATTTATTTTCAAAGATAATTTTTTGAATAATTTCAGAATGAATTTTTTAAAAATTCAATATTTTTAACTACTTTTGTAATTTATTTATTATTGTTTATTAATTTCAATAGTTTCTATAATATCATTCGCATGAATTCAACTATTTTCATAAATAATAACTCTTCATAATATAATTCAATTATTTTTAAAAACATTTTATTGAATTTTACATCTTTACAAAAATTCAATTATTTAAAAAAAATCTTATTCAAGAATTCCCTTTTTTAATGCGTTATAAAACGTTTCGAAAAAATTTAATTATAATTTTTGTTGAAATTATTATTATTTCATTATTATTTATTAAAAAAAACTTATTTTTATAGTTATTTAATTACAATTTTCTTAAATCCAATGTTTTCAACATACAATTGAAAAGTTTTTAACCAGTTAAAATTTTTTAACATTTAATAAAAAAAACATTTTTTAAATTAGTTTAATTTTAAAAAAGTATAATAAAAATATCTTACACGGAAAAAAATCTTCACCTGGAACAACTACAAATTTCACTATATTAGCAAAATTTTTAATTATTGCCGTGAATACTTTCGCTATTTTTTTATTTTTATTACGAAAATTACAAAACTTTCCCAAAAAAAAATTTTGTAAATAATTTCAGATTAAATTTTTAATAAATTCAATTATTAACTAATTTAGTAATTTATTATTATTGTTTATTAATTTGAAAAGTTTTTATAATATCATTCGCATGACTTCAATTATTTTCATAATTTTTTTAAAAATATTTTGAACTTTAAAATTAATGTATTTAAAATAATTGAGTTTCTTTAATAACTTTTATTAATAATTTTGAAGATAGTTGAATTTTTGCAAAAATTTTATAATGTAAAAAAAAATATTGATTTGTTTTGAAGAATTTATTAAAATCTGAAAAAAATAATAAATCTCTCTTTAGAAAAAAATTCAATTATCTTTAACAATATTTTAATAAATTTTACATCTATGCAAAAATTTAATTTTTTTCAAAAAAATTTCAAGCAAGAATTCCATTTTTTCCTAATTCCTTATAAAACAATATGGGAAAAATTAAATTATTTTCAAAATTTTAATTAATCTTTCGAAACTATTTAATTTTTGTTAAAAATAGTAAGATTCCTTGAAAAAATTCTATTATTTTCTAAAATTTTAATAAATCCTTCTAAAACAATTTAATTATTTTTTAAATAGTAAAATTTTTACGAAAATTCATTTATTTTCTAAAATTTTAATAAATCCTTCTAAAGCAATTTAATTATTTTTTAAATAGTAAAATTTTTACGAAAATACAATTATTTTCTATAAAATTTTAATAAATTTTTCAAAACAAATCAATATTTTTTTTAAATTATAAAATTTTTGCAAAAGTTCAACTATCCTCCAAATTATTAATGAAAGTTATTAAAGAAAGTCAATTATTTTAAATACATTAATATTAAAATTCAAAACATTTAAAAAGAAAAATTATTAAAATGCTATGAAACAAAAACAAACACTAACTAACTTCAAACTGCGAAAAGAATATCGGAATACAAAGTTTATTAATATAAAAAATTAGCTTCTATTTAAAATATTAAAAAAAAGTAATTATAATGTTTTTCAATTTAATGTTTGTTATAAAATATTGACAAAATGTTAAATATTTTAAATTTTGTAACATTTAAGAAGTATTTATTTTATTTATTTATTTAAGTAAGCAAATAATTTATTTTTCCAAAATTGTAAGCCAAAATCTACAAATTAAAATTTGAAAGTAAAAACAATCTGCAAAAAATAATATTCAATTAATAAATAGGTTAAAATAATACATTTGCAATATTTATAATTTTTCAGTCTTTTAAATATTTCCCACAATAAAACTATTTATCAGAAAGCAAAAGTGAATAAAGTGCTGCTGAATTGAAGAAGAAAAAAATTACTATTTACATTTGATGAAAAATGATAAAAACTTGAGAATATTCTCAACAGCAAATTTTCAATGTTTTCGTTATAAACAAAACAACAACAAAAAAAAATAGAGAAAGAAAATTAAATATGCAAAGCAAACCCTATCCTTTGCAATTCGTGATGCGGAATATCTCTTGCGAATAATATCTGAATGGGAGAAACATCGGACTCACTATTATTTAAATTTACGCTCGGGTGCAGTGACTCGCGAGAGTTTTCTGAGAGTCATTACATATTTTGAGAAAAGGACGCAGAAAGAAATTTACATCTTTGTGAAAAACTGTTATTATTCAGAAATTGGTATATACTTGGTTGATTTTTATGTTAATGCATCTTTTTTTTCTTCAAAAAGACAAAAAAAAAAGAAAACCTCCGTCATTTCCTATGAGAATCATATCGTACTTTACAAAATTCCATGGAAGTAAAACAAAAGAGGAGAAGAGACATTTTTCACTCTTTTTCAGTAATTTTTCTTATTTTTCCTATTTAATTTTTCCCAATATGTAAACTGAAGGTAAATTCTTTGCGGGAGAGTTACAAATAAAGAATTCGACTATAGAATTTATTTTCTTTCTAATTATGTTCTTATTTTTTCTCTAATTCTATTTCTTGGACTTTTTTCCATTATCTATTTCTATTTTTTCAGATAATTTTTCTATCATTTTTCTCTATTTTTCTCTATTTTTCTCTATTTTTCTCTATTTTTTTCTCCATTTTTCTCTACTTTTTTTCTCTATTATTTTTTTCTGCTTTTTCTCTATTATTTTTTTCTCCTTTTTCTCTATTAATTTTTTTCTATCACTTTTTTTTCTATTATTTTTTCCTAGCATTTGTTTTCCATTATTTTTTTTTAACCATTTTATTCTATTATTTTTTTCCTATTACTTTCTCTCTTCTTTTTTTTTTGAAAAGAGGGAAAAAAGGAAAGAAGAAAAGTACATCGGATGAGAAAGTTTTTCTTTTTTGCTCATGGTAGAAAAATTTGAATAGAGAGCTGGTAACGATATGGAAGGAACAAGAACTCATATGACAAGATGCAAAGAGTGTATGTTCATGCACGGGATCACTCTTTCAGCCGTTAAATTACAAAATATCCCACGGGAAATTCTTCGCCGCCGCCACCGGAAGTTCGTACACTTCCTTGAAACTAGTGTTCCGCGAACAAACGAAGATAGATGACTCGAGCCCCATCGACTTACGATACGTTCGCATCTTTTTTTTTTTTTTATCAAAACGAATAAATCAAACTGTTTTTACGTCATCATTTCTCGCTGGACGATCACTAATTTTCTACTTATTTACAATCATTTACGATTTTTGCCGTTCTGCTCAATTGAGCCAGAGCGAAAAACGTCTTCTTGGGGAATTTTCCTTTTTTTTGCTTTTAGAAATGTGAAATTAAAATTTTGTTTTGAAATTAAATTCTACGTGGTAAAACTGTCTGAAGAAAGGGACCTTAGAAGCAAAAAATTATAGGTTATGTTTGCTATTTTTGAGATGAGAATACAAAAAAAGAATCAACTGGCAACGTAAATTATTGATGTTTAGATCTTTATGAAACTTGGAATATTTAATAATTACTGATTTCAATTTGCAGTAAGTGAAGAGAAACGATTAATCACTAAAAAAGTAGCACTAACATAACCTTAAGGTGATTTTCTCCTAACGTCCTTTTCTTCAGATCGCGTCACAAGTTTTGATTTCTTTTCCATGAGAAGAGGAAAAATACATTAGACAAATTGCTAATGATACATCTCACAAAATCTGATATTTATTCAGAAACAAAAATAGAAATAAAATCTCATATCCTTGCATCCTGGGAAGAACTTGTTCACAAATTCTAAAAATAACTGGACCACCTATGTCGAGACGAGACGTGTATACATATATCATTGTTCATCTCACCATAATTCAAATGAATCTTTTCAATTCAGTTTCCGAACAATACAAAACCGCAATAATTTTTAATCCAACAGACAGAAAAGAAGAGCTCTTCTTTTTTCCGTCCAGGTCCCTAAAGTGAAAAGGTGCATTCTTTTTAGAAAATTACCCAATTGTTATACACGAGGAGATTGAAAATCCAAAATCCAAAGCTTTTATATATTATTATACACTCTCCGATATAACTGTTCCTAAATATAATAGACTGAGAATGATGAATAGCATCTTGTTCGCAATAGTTTTGTCCTAAAAGTTGCTAGCGTTGCGGTAACGGACCGAATGGAACCGGTGTGAAGTGGCCGAATGTTCTTGCTTGGCCGTGTTCCTCGTCCCGAAGCTTGTAATTGAATCGGTTGCATCAGAAAAGCACGTTTCTGTCAGTTTGCGGATGCTCCCCAGGGAAGCAGTGTAAAAGAGGAAGCGAGATAAAGAGAGAGAGAGAAAACGAGTAATAGCAATGAAAAGGGAAAAAGAGAGAGAGAGAGAGAGAGAGAGAGAGACGAAGAAGCGAAGGACCAGAAAAGAGATAAAATGGGTGTGAGAATTAGAGGATGAGTGGATATCGAGAGCCAGCTCTGCTTCCTGGGTAATCTTCTCTTCAGACTATATACCGCCCCCTTGCTTTTCAGCTTTAGTCGTTTCTCTCATTGCAAAATGTTAAAGTCACTGCGCTATACACATCCCTATCGTAACAGATTAAACCTTCACAAATCAAATTATTTATTAATCGAATACTCCTCACTAAATCTCCTCTCTTCCTTATAACTTTTGTATATACACATTCTCTCCATCGTATTTTACATTTTCTGCCCACTCCCTTCAGTTTTCTCTCTTTCTATTTTCAAAAACATTATTTATTCACTGGCATCAAATTTTAACCCCCGCATTATCAATAATTCCGTATTCTATTAAAATTTCCATCCTGTACGAACCGAATTGATTATAACACATTCTACCATAAACAACAAGAATTAAAAAATAATTGTTTTGGTAAATTTTATTTATTGAATTTTAATAGCAAAAAAATCAATTGTAAACTAAAAGTACTAAAATATAAAAAATTTATGCAGTCGACGGTTAAATCATCATTGTTTCATGAAGAGCTTTTTTAATTCCATCATGTGGCGAAATTAAAACAAAAAGTAATAGATTTTCCTCTCTAAATATTAATCAATTAAAAATCATACTTTTATACCGACAATTAATGACTCATTTTTTTTCCACAGCTGAATTAGTTTAAAATAACTGATTTTTAGTAGAAAATGACTAAAAAGTCTGTTAAACTTGACTAATATTCGATTAGAGTTTAGAATTAATTAAAGTTGATTTACAGTTAACAAAAATTTATTAAATATCAGTTTTTTTAAAAATTAAAATGTCAATAGGAATATTACTATTTTAATTAGTGTCTCATTTTCAGCAGCATTAAATCAGTCACTTTCAAAAATAGTAAATTAATTAGAAAATTTATTTTAAAAACTGACAAATTAATAATAAATAAATTGAATTGAAAATTAGTAAATAAAATCAATTATCTTCAACTATATCAAGAAAATGATTTAAATATTCCATAAAAATGTTTTTATATTAATTTTTTGTGAGAAATTCAGAACTGAATTATTATTATTATTAGTTACTTTCATTTAAAAAGGGGACGGGAAATATTTTGCCCCTTTTTAAATTTCCAAAAAGATAGAAATAGTTGCAGAAATTCAATCATTTAAAAAAATTTTACAAAATTCTAGTCAACAATTTAATTATTTTTATAAAGAATACAAATTTTACAGAAATCTAATTATTGTTTAGAATTGATTTAAAAACTTTTTTTAAAATAATTAAAATATTTTTATAAATAATACATTTTTTTACGGGGTTTCAACTATTATCATAAATAATAAAATTCTTCACAAAAATTCATTTATTTTTAAAACTATGAATAAAATTCGTCTTAAAAATTCAATTCAATTTTAAAAATTTTCATGAAAAAATGCATTAAGAATTAAATCATTTTTAGAAATCTGAATAAAATTCTACATAAGAGTACAGTAATTTTCAAAAATAATAAAATTCTTCATAAAAATTCAATTATTTTTAAAACTATAAGTAAAATTCGTTTTAAAAATTCAAATTTCATGAAAAAATGCATAATAAAAAAATGCATTCAATTATTTTCAGAAATCTTAGTAAAATCTTCCATATGAATCCAGTTACTTTCATAAATGATAAAATTTTTCACAAAAATTCAATTTAAAAAAATTTCAATCAAATTTTCCCGACCAATTTAATTATTTTTAAAGATTCTAATAAAATTCTTCTCACAAATTTAATAAAATTCTTCTCACAAATTTAAAAAAAAATTTATCTTGAGGTTTTAATTATTTTTAATATAATTATGTTTACAAACAATAAAATTCTTGTCAGGAATTCAATTTTATTTTGTAAAATATCAATAAAATTCTTTTTCTCAATTTTCTTTTTCTTAAAAATTGATAAATTTTGAAATCCGTCCCTTATTCTGTAAAAAATATGTACTTTGTATCAACAAAAAAATTGATATTTACTATTTTTGAAGCATTTTGTTTTTAGATCAAAAATGCTAAAAAAAAATACGTCGGTGAAGTTCGCAACGTTTATGATCAACGAATAAAAGAAAAAAATTATTTTCCAACGAAAAAAAATAATATTTATTGTTCAGAAATATTTTATTTTGTAAATCATTATTAAAAAAAAAATTAATCGTACAATTTTCTTTACAAAAATTTAAAACAATTTCCTCAAAAAAATATTTGTTTTCTAAAATCGTTGACTATAAACGTTGTTAACTTCTCGAACGTAAAAATATTATTGGTATTTACTTTTTTAATACGGTAATTCATTTTTTACAAATCAAAAAATCTAAATAAATTTTTTAAATAATTTTGGATGACACTTTTTAAAAATATTGAATATAAAATTATTATGATAAAATCACGAAATTGAAATTAATAAGAAAAATAATGAATTAAATTTCCATATAAAAAATTGAATAACAAGGGTAGTTTTTGGCTTTTTAAACCTAAAAACAATTTTTTTTACAAAAAAGATTCAAAAATAGTAAAAAACAATTTTTTCATTCGTCAATTTTCTTTGTGAATGAAAAATGTGAAAATATTTTCCAATCGATTTTATTTTAAAATCATTAAATTTCTCTCTACAAATTACTATAAACATAATTTAATTTAAGATTGAAGTCATTTTTTCGATACTATTAATAATGCAGACAAACACTCCCCTTAAAAAATTAATAAAATAATTAATAGAAAAACTCATTGTTATTACGTTTTTTACTGAATAAATAATTGAAAAGTTTTTTAATAAATTACTTTACTTTTTTAACGTCTTGACAATTTTTTTTTCTTAAAATTACATCTTCACCATAATATTATAATTTTTCTAAAGTTTTTTCTATGGAAAACACACTTTTTTATATTTTAAACAAACTCTTTTTTTACAAGAAAAAGAAATTCTTTTATATACAAATACAAATTTTATAAAAAAAGAAATTTGTTTAAATATCTAAACTATAAAATTTTTTTTTATTTAATAACAGTATCGAATAATTTTAGAAACTCAAGTAAAATGTAACTTTTATATACAGGTCAATCGATTCCTTTCGATGCACAAAATGTAATAAAGCATCTATTAATATTTTCAGTAAAAATAAAGTTACTAATAACAAGAAAGGAAAGAATTGGAAAATTCGGAAAATTAGCTAGCTACCCACGTGAAAAAGTTCCCGGGAAAGCACTACTAGGAAATTCCAATTGGAAATTGTTTACAAAAAATTTCAGTGTTCATAGAGTTTTATTACATTTTTTCTAGTAAGCTATTAATTTTTTTAAGCCTTTAGATGTATTTAATGCGTATTTTCTAAAATAACTTGGAAAAATATCTTTCAATTTATGTTAATTTTCTTAAGTGCACTGAAAAAAAATTTATTTGATTCAAATAACCGATTATTTGACTATTATCAAATAAATATTTACTTAAATCAAATAATTTTTATTTGAATTAAATAAATTGTATTTGAATCAAATATTTGAGTATTTTAAGCAAATATTATTTAATTGATTCAAATAAAAATTATTTGATTCAAGTTAATATTTATTTGATAATAGTCAAATAATCGGTTATTTGAATCAAATAAATTTTTTTTTCAGTGTGTCACTCAGAAATACATTTTTTCCAATATTTTATGATTAAAAAGACGGTTTTTTAATTTTGTGGAATAATTTTTTAAAATCTGTGCAGAATAGCCGGAGTTTGCCATGACTCAAAAAACAAAAAGACTATTAATGAAGATTTGATAATTTTTGTAAATTAGAGGCTAAAAATTATTGACATAATATAATATTAAACCAAAATATTTATAAAATAATTACACGTGGGTAAGATTAAACAAAAATAAGTCAAAAAACTAAAGCTTAACGGTCATTCAAAATCATTCAAGTTAACATCACTCAGGGGCCGTTACATTACGTTAAACTTTACAAATTTTTGACCAGCATGTCAGTGGTCATTTAAAACAATTCCCAGGGGGTTTTCACGTTACAAAATTTGACTTGCGTGTTGGAATTTAATTAAAAATCGAATTAATTTAATTAAAATAAACTAAAAGAGTAATAATTTAAAAAAATTAATTTTATTCAAATTGGCTAAAAACGAATATAAATATTAAATGATAAATCCTAACTAATGCCTAATTATTTTTATTAACTAAGAACTTTAATAAAAAAATGCGGGTATACAAAAAAAATGCGGGTAAAATTGTTAATTTATAAAAAAAATTTAAAGGACAGTAAAGTCCTTCTAGTATTGTATATAAATACACAGGGAGAGAAAGAGAGAGAGAGAGAGGGGGGGGGAGAGAGTGAATATGCATATAATGTATAGAATATACAAGCATATTCAGAATATGTATATGTAATTTAATTGAAATTTTAGTAGTGGCTTGAGAGAATGGATATTGCAGACATATAATATTGCAACGTCAGACAATATAAATTTTATGGCAAAATACGAAATTTGCTTCACAATTTATAATGTCGTTTGGTGAACCAATGTACTTATTATGGACTTATACCTAACATCAAAGAGAACGCAAAGCAGAGGCCATGAGTACCGGTCAAAGGTTTAATTACCTCTTTACACCTCAACTACAGACTAATTGGATTAAGCTTGTGACCGAGAGTGAGAAAAGCGTCCCAACTATAGACAAAATAGTTCTAAATATTAATTTTTCAAAGGAAAAAAAAATCCAAATTTTCATTTATTTTCATTTGTAGAAAAAAAATATATTTTTTTTTGACGAGTTTGAATTGTTTTTTAAGAGGAAATTCTGCTTACATAATAGTGTGGAGACAATTGTGTAGTTCTAATTAAGAGCAGATTCAATTGTCAGTGCTGCTGTAATTGGTGTCCTTGCAATTTCGAATCTGTGAAGAGACGTTTATTGTCATGAAAGTTATGTTTCTATTATTTATTTTATTCATTATTTTTATTCCTTTTTATTAATAAATAATTTTTGTAATTTTATGCATCGAAATTTGAACGAATTTTTGAATAAAAATTGTTGCATGAATTTTGAATAAAAATTGTTGTAGGAATTTTGAATAAAAATTGTTGTACGAATTTTAAATAAAAATTTGTATGAATTTTGAATAAAAATTTGTACGAATTTTGAATAAAAATTTGTACGAATTTTGAATAAAAATTTGTACGAAGTTTGAATCAAAATTTGTACGTATTTTGAATAAACATTTGTTGGAAATTTAAATAAAAAATTGCACGAAATTTCTTTCAGTAACTTTAAGTAAATTCCTATTGAAATAGGTTTAAAAAAAGTTTACTAATTGTTTGTGGTTTTTTTTCAATAGTAAACAAAACTTAATAATTGTTATACAAACTACTAGAAATAGTAGACAAGAACTTAAAAATTATTCTCACAATAACATTTTTTGTATTTTATTAATTATGCAAAAGTTTTTGAGAGATAAAATGGTGGTTTAATCGTCCACTTGAGAACGCCAAGGTCGCCACCAGGTGGCAAGAGAAATTCCAAGAAAGAACTGAAGTGCCATCTAGCGGTGACCTTGGCGTTCTCAGGTGGAGAATAGCATCTCATTCTATTATTATTTATAATCAATTTAGAGAGTTTTTAATTTAAATAAATTATTTAATTTTACTCTAGTGTTTAATTTAAATTTTCTTTTTTATTATTAATTGTATTTTTTTGTGAAATTTCCGTCGAGCAATTTTAAAGAGTGCTTTTTTTATATCATCTCCAATGTACATATATATAGAGAGAGAGAGAGATGAATTGGAGTGTCTTTTGTCGAAATATAAATAAAGAATTGTAAAGGTTTGGCTCTCATGAAACTGGGAAAATGTATCGTGAATGAAATTTATTGAGCAATCTTTTTTCGCGGTTACGAGAAAGTTCCCATCGCGTGGACAGTATGTCTCGTTGGTGGGATGCTGCGCGCTCAATGTAAAAGAGACGGGGGTGGGGGATTATTAATAAGGCATCTGTCTAGTTCTGGCACGCTTTAGGGAAATTACGACGCGTCTGTATGGACGCCTGTTGGCACGATTGGAGTATTAAGCCATTATATGGGTACATGGCAACCTCATGCCTTGGCAGAATATCAACCCCTCACTCAATGCTTTGCTTGGCAAAGTCGGATCTCCAACAGTGAATCTCAGTGAAATGGCCATCGAAACTAAATACTCACCCTCCCTCTTCATTTTCACGCGTCGTGCGTTTCATGACCCCTCTATTATAAACACTTAGTGGCACATACGCATTTCAAAAAAAAAAGTTGTTTTGACACCTTTTGTATTGTTAGAAAGTCATTTTTCTTTGAGTGCCATTTATCATTTTCTCTTTTAATATTCTTCAGGGTCGATTAATTTTTTTTTTCATTATTTGAAAAGCAGTAGAGAGTTGACATTTTTAAATAGATTGAAAAATGTTTTTTTTTCTAAATTATCATCATTTTTCGTATTAGAAATAGATTATAGAATAGAAAATTGAAATAGAAAAGAACAGGATTGTCACAGGTCAGGAAATTCGGGGAAAAATCAGAGAAAATAGAATTGGTTAGTGAAATACAGGGTCAAGTAAGGGATTTTTATACAAAGTAGTGAAGAAAAATAAAATTTTTAGAATTCATACAAAAATTGAGAATTTTCTTTTTTTTGCCTCAAACTGTGAAATTACCACGAAATCTAATACGAAGCCTTTAATATTTTCTATTTATCTGATAATAATTTACTTTTAAATAACTTTCTTCGAAAAATAATCACAAAATTATAACTTATAAATTATTTGACGAATATTTAAATATTCAAATATAAAATATTTAAATATTTCAAAATTAACTTATTTTTGAAATTTTCATTAATAGATAAACCGCAACAGGTTTCAATTTAAATGTTTATAAAGCATCAATTTTGAATAAATTTAATTAGAAATTTTAAAGAACTCAAATTTAAAAAAAATTATAATTTAAATTTTTCTAGAATTTTTATAGCATTTAATTTATTATTCAAAATAATGGATTTATAAAAGAATTTTGGTTAAAAACACTTAAAAAAATTTAACTTCCAAGAAGATATAAATAATTGCAGAAATTCAATTCTTTTTAAAAGTTATAAAATTCTTCGCGGAAATTCAATTACATGTGTTCAAAAAATTTTTTTAATTCTTATTAAAATGCCAATTTTATTTGTAAATAATAACATTCTACAAAATTCAATTCTTTAAAAAAAATGTAATAAAATTCTAGTCAACTATTTCATTATTTTTATAGATAGTACAAATTTCACAGAAATTTAATAATTATTTTTTTTAAAACTTTTTTTTTAATAATTCAATTATTTTTTTAAATATTAAAAATTTTACAGGGTTTCTATTATTATCATAAATAATAAAATTCTTATTAGAAATTCATTTATTTTTAAAACTATAAATAAAATTCGTTTTAAAAATTCAATTCACTTTTAAAAATTTTCATGAAAAAATGCATAAGAATTAAATTATTTTTAGAAATCTTAATAAAAGCATACATGAGAATACAGTAATTTTCATAAATAATAAAATTCTTCACAAAAATTCAATTATTTTTAAAACTGTAAATAAAATTCGTTTTAAAAATTCAATTAATTTTTAAAAATTTTCATAAAAAAATGCATAAGAATTCAAATATTCTTAGAAATTTTAATAAAGTCCTAAATGAAAATCCAGTTATTTTTATAAATAATAAAATTTTCCCTACAATTTCAATTATTTTTAAAAATGTTAATAAAATTCTTCTCACAAATTCAATAAAATTCGTTTCAAAATTTCAATTATTTTCAGTATATAATTATGTTAACAAACAATAAAATTCTTGTCAGGAATTCAATTTTTTTGTAAAATATCAATAAAATTCTTCTAAAAAATACAATAATTATGTTATAATAATAAAATAATTCTTTTATTTTTGATAAATAATGAAACTCATTGCAAAATTTCAATTATTTATAATAAAACTGTCATCGAATTCCTTGAAAACTGTAATTATTCTTAAAAAATGTGTTTAAATTCAAAAAAAGATTTTAATTATAGAAAAAATTTGGTTGATTTGAAAATTAAAAATTAATTTTTTGTTTTTTACATTTAAAATTTATTTAAAAAGGAATTTCATTTAAAATTTTGGATAGTAATTAAATACTAAAAGCATAATGAAATTTATTTTTAAAAATAATTGTATTTTGAAAATGTTTCAAATGAAAATCTTTGAAAGTTTTAATTTTTCATAATTTTAACCAACAATTTTGTGAAATTTATGTTTTTCTGAAAATGTTTATTTGAATTTTTAAAAAAATTATTTGTAGTTATTAGTTTATATTTTTTAATAATGTATTTTAATGAAGTATTTCTGAGAAATCAAAACTTCCTAAAATTAAATTGTAAGCAAATAGATTAGAAAATTCTCAAAAACCTTTTTCATAGATTAACATTGAAATGTTTGATTTAGAGAAGAATATTTAATTTCCAAAAATTTGTAAAATTCCATAATTTTTTATAAAAGTTAGAAAATTTTTGAAAAAACTAAAATTAAAAAATTAAAACTATTTCTCATATTTTCTGTTTTTTAATCATAATTTTGTTTACATAATTAGTTACCTTTCGAAAAAGAAGAAAATTTTTTATAAAATAACTATTTGTTAACAAAAATTCTGTTCTTTAAAAAAAAATAATAATTTCCATCATTTTTATAATTTTAATCTGTATAATTTTTAATAAATTTTTATTACAATTTTTCAATAAAGTTTCAAGTATCTTTTTTAAAGAATTAAAAAATTTAATTTTCCTTTTTTAAAAAAAATTTTTAATAACCTTTATTAGAAGAAAGAAAATTAGAAAATAAAAAATTAGAAAATACGCTTTCGAAAAACTGTAGCCGAATCTTCAGCAAGAATTTATTCAAAATTAAAGTTATAGATGCTTTCGTATAAATTTACAATTAAGAATGACTCTAAAGTTCTGAACGTTCAAATGGACGAATCTTTTTACTATTTTTGTTATGTTTAAATTTTGGTAAAAAATAATAATTTAAAAATTAAAAAATAAATTATTTTCTTAACACTTGTGTTAAATTTTCTTTAAAATTATCATTTAAGGACAATAATAGTGGAAAATATTGAAAAGAAAAAAAAATTTGTTCATTTGAACGTTCAAAACTTTAGAGACATAATTAAGAAGATTGTTAGATGAATGTAATAGAAAACTGTTTTTAGTATCTAATTATTCACAGAGTTAATCAGAATATTTTTTAGCGTCAGGGAAAAAATCTATTGACTTTTAAAAAATATTCTAAAATTCTATTTTATTTTATGTCTGAAAATCAGGGTAAAAAATAGTGGAAAATTAAATTTTTTGGTCAAACTGATAGAGAAATTGAATTTTACTTTTATAAAAGAAAAAAAAAAGTTTATTTTGAATGTAAAAAAATTCCGTGGGTGCGATTTTCTTTTTTTTTCATTTTGACTTCATATTCGATTTTGACTTCGATATTCACTTTGACTTTCGATTCTATTTTCACTTTAATTTTCACCCCGATTTTCACTTAGGTTTTTACTATAAAATGACTAAAGTCAAATTGAAAATGGGATGTAACGTTAAGTGAAAGTCAGAGTGAAAATGAAAGTAATAGTCATCGTTAAAGTGAATTTCAAAGTTGATGTCAAAATCAAATTATAAAATCGCACCTTTTCGGATTAAAGTGTAAAAAAATTATAAACTACACAGAAAAAAAATAAGTGTTAAATGTGTTGCGTGTAGTTTTCAGATTATGTTGTCTTAACACAATTTTGGTGTTATTTTAATCCCATTTAAAATATATATTAATTTAACACCCTCTAGTGTTAATTTAACAGTCTCTATGGTTATTTTAACAATAAAAGTAGTGTTAAAACCAAACAGCGTCGGTTAAAAATGTTGTGTGTAGTTTTAACACTACTTTTAGTGTTAAAATAACACTTCTTTTTTCCTGTGTAAAAATAAAATATCTGAGAAAGATAAAAAGCGATTGCAAAAATAAATCCTCCTAAATCTTATGAAGTGTTGCGAGAAGAATAGAGGAGAAGAGAAACGATCTGATGAAGTCTATTGGTATATAAGAGGCCACAGGACCTTTATATCTATATATAATAATTGTGTATATAAAATTCGAAACGAGATATCTATTACATAGTTATAGCGGGGTACCATTTATGGGGCCATACCTCAAGCAGAATTGAGCCCTGAAACGTTCATTGTGTCTATCACAATGGACGGATTATAACGGCCACTGAACACTGACCGTTTCGCAACGATGAGAACGACGTGCTGTGGCAATGGATTATTACCTTTGCCAGTTCGCTGCAAGTTAAATAAACACTCACATATTCCTATATATATATATATGTATGTATATAGAAATACACAAGTTCTTCCGACAAACTTGGATATGTACGCGGGAATCCTTCCGGAAAACCCCCTTTGCAGACCAAAAGGCAAAATAATCCTCCACAAATCTCTCTATAAAATTGCAAACAACTTCCATAAATTTACGTTTAACTTGAATTAGCTACAATTTCTGATTTGATAAATCGGATCACTATTTTTCATTTGTATTCCACTTGGCTTGATATATTCAGGCAAGAGAGATATAATTTAAATTTATAATCTAATAATAAAGATAATAAATAGTGAATAAATAATACTCTACAAAATTTAATTGGTAAAAATGTTTAATAATTTACATTCACGCTCTTTAAATTTGAATTAGTAAAATTGTTTAATAATTGGAATTAGTGACTGACTTTTTGCCTTTGAATTAGTAAATTTTACTAATAAATAGTCATTTCTACTAATTTATGAGTAAAGTTTACTAATTCAAAAGCAAAAAGTCAGTCACTAATTCAAATTTAGTAAACATTTTTACTAATTCAGATTTAGAGAGCGGTAAATCGTTAGGTATTAAAATAACGCCAAAATAGATTAAAATAACACTAAATTGGATTATTTTAATCCTTTTTGGTGTTATTTTAATACCTAACGATTTACCATGTTAGTGACTGACTTTGTGTTTCTGAATTTGCAAATCTGACTAATCAATTGGTAGAAATGACTATTTATTTTATTTGAATTCTGAACTTTACTAATTCAAAAGTAAAAATTAATAGTCACTAATTCAAAATAGTAAACATTTTTACTAAATAAAATTTAGAGGGTAAGCTTAATAAATAAATAACTATAAGAGAATAATATTCATAACAATAACAGATGATAGTAAAATACATGTAATTTCATTTCCACTTTGATGGAATTTAATTTTCAATTTCATTTCCACTTTGATGGAATTTAATTTTCAATTTCATTTTCACTATGATGGAATTTAATTTTCAATTTCATTTCCACTATGGTGGAATTGAATTTTTAATTTCATTTTCACTTTGGCAGATTTTCGTTTTCACTTTCATAAGTTTCTATATAAAATCAACAAACTACAGAATTCATAATTTTCATACTTATTTAATTAATGTCTTCGTCAGCAGTAAAACAAACATTAATTCCATAATTTGAGTCGAAAATATCGAAATTAATCACAAAGAACGATTTTAATTAATTAAATTGTTGAAAATATTTAAATACAATTTAAAAATACTGCTTTTTAACCATTTTTAAATTAATTTGCAATAAAAACGGAAATTTTTTATTAAATAATAAACATAATAATTAACAATAAAAAATTTAATTAATTCATTTATTTTAAATTTTATTAATTAAATGAAAAATTTAATTAATTAATTAATTAATTAATAAAAAATAAAGAAATTAATTAATTAATTAATTAATTAATAAAAAATAAAGAAATTAATTAATAAATAAAAATTAAATTAATTAATTAATTAATAAAAATTTAATTTAAAAAAAAATTAATTAACAATAAAAAAAATTGGTGTTGAAAAATAGTTTTAAAAAAGGTGTTAACACAAAATTATTAACTAAAATAATCTTCGTATTTCATTCCTTCATTCATTCCGTTTGTCCACATTTCGAAGTTAGTTTTTGTGTATGTTTTTGTTTTTTTTAAACTATTGTTTAAAAAATTGAAAATATGCAGATATTTTGTCATGATTTATAATAAAATAATATTTAAAATTAAGAAATTAAAGAAATTATTAACAAATACTTATCAAAAAATTTTTTGTTTTTAACATGCTTTTTTAAAACAAATTTCATTTGGCAAATCTATTGTGCAAGTTTTTCACCTGTTTATTTATAAAAAATATATTATAAAATTGTGAATTGTTAAACAATTGTGATTAAGAAACAAGAGAAATATCCATTTTATGCATAAATTTGATTTGTCAATGATAATATTGTTTACAAACTCTTCTTTTGAACAAAAAAAAAACATTACACATACTCTCGTTTTTAATATTTTTTGTAGAAAATTCTCAATTTTCATAAGAAGATAATTTGCATTGTTTCTATTTTTTAATTACAATTGCTTCAATAAAATTCAAAACTTTTTCAAAACAAAACATGGGGAAAAAATTTATATAAATTCTATTTGTCGCTTACAAAGTTTAATTGACAATCAAATTGAAAATTTGTAATTTTTAGAAAATAAAGGAAAAAATTGTAATAAAAAAAATTTCCCATTACATTTATTTACGAGTTTCTTTAATTGTGAAATAATTCGAGAGAATCAATAACTTCCTTTTTAAATAAACATTTAATTAGCATTTTTCCACAGGAATTAAGATGTTAAATCAATTAAAAATTTTTTTAAATCATTTTTACGAAAAAGTTTTTCGAGAATTTACAAATACATTTGCTTAAAAGTCTATTGTAGAAAATTTCGATTATTCGTAAATTTTCCAATTAAATACCACTATAAGAAAAATTTTGGCAAAAACATTTTGGAAGTAAATTCCACGAATTATTTAGAAAACTTTACTAACATAAATAAGGGAATTTTTCTAAAAAATTATCGAAAACTCCATATGAATTTAGATGCATTCCTATAAAGTATAATGTAGAAAAAATCCCAAAAGTTGGAAAAAATTCTCTTAAACGTTCATTTCTTTGAACTAACTTTAATCAAATTTTTAAGAATGATTTCATTTCTGAGGAATTTGATTAAAATTGTTCTTAGAAATAATTAAAATTCTACGATGAGCTTTATTTTCTATGAAAATAACTATATTTCTTTAAAAAAATTAAATAAAATATAAATTTTACTATTAATAAAAATAATCGAATTATTGCGAAGAAATTTATAAAAATTTTCTAAATAATTCAATTCCTGTGGAATTTGAATTATTTATGAAAATTGTTAAATGTTTGCGTAGTATTTTTATTGAAATTTTATTAAATAATTGAATTTATTTCAGAAAATTGTATTTGAATAGTAACTATTGAAAATTGTTTAAATGCGGAAAACTTTTACAAATAATTGAACCCTGCTCTCTAAATTTGAGTCATTAAAAATCTTTTCTAATATGAATTAGTAACGGATATTTTGCTTTTGAATTAGTAAACTTTGCTAATAAAATAGTTATTTCTATTAATTTATTAGTAAACTTTATCAATTCAAAAGCAAAAAAGTCAGTAACTAAATCAAATTAGGAAACATTTTACTAAATCAAATTTAGAGAGTGGGGGAAGAATTTCGATTTTTATAAAGATAATTGGGATTTTGACGAGACTTTTTCTAAAACATTGAATATAATTAAATTTTATGTGAAGAATTTTATTACTTTTGCAAAGAATTGAGTTTCTGCAATTTTTTTGTAATTTCTGCAAAATTGAAATTTTTTAAGTACTCTCTAAATCTGAATCAGTAGAAAATTACTAATGAAATGGTGAAAAGTCGACTAATAAATGATTTAGTAATAATTCTACTAATAATTAGTAAAATTGTACTAATTGTTAATATAGAGCGTTACTAATTGATTAGTAGAATTCTATTAACAATTAGTAGAACTGTTTTACTAATAGTCGATAAAACAGTTTCACTAATTCATTCAGTGAAAAAGTGATTTTCAATTAGTAGAATTCTGAGAAAACATTAGTAGAATTTTACTAAAGATTAGTAATATTCTACTAATTAAAAAGGTGAAAAGTCGTTCATGAAAACTACTAAAAATTAGTAAAATTTTACTAATTCTTAGTAGAATTCTACTAATTCAGATTTCGAGAGTGTTTTTGACAAAAATTTAAACGAAATATTTTTAAATTCTATTATTTTTAAACATGCTAATTCGATTTCAAAAAAACAATAAAAAAAGTTGCTATTTAGTTATTAAATTACATATCGTAAAAAAAGCGAAGAAAAATTCTAAATAGTCATACCAGCCTGGAATTTGAA
Source organism: Leptopilina drosophilae (assembly GCA_032873175.1). Taxonomy (NCBI): domain Eukaryota; kingdom Metazoa; phylum Arthropoda; class Insecta; order Hymenoptera; family Figitidae; genus Leptopilina; species Leptopilina drosophilae. The sequence goes on from CM065481.1 coordinate 19,484,779, forward strand.
TAATAATAAAATTTTAATAAATGAAATAAAAACTAATTCTCAATTAGATGCTAAAAATTAATTAACAAAAATATTTTAGTTTTATTGTATTAAAAAGAGGAAAAAAATTTTCACTCTCAAAATTGAGAAAAAACAGGGAAATCTTTAAAAGAATTTGAAGGATCTGTGTAAAAATATTTGTGGATTGAAATGACGTGACATTAGTTTCATCGTCAAAATAAGGTAATTTTCATGTGAAATAATTCCAAGAGTTTGGGAGCTATTAAAATTTTGCAGTGTGGGGTCGCGCCCAGGAATTGTCAACATTGTAAAATAGCAGCGGGGGTGGACCTTTTATGCGTCTCTGAAAAGCGTTCTGGGGTCGTGTCGTGTCGCGTCGTCACAGAGAGGGCGAGAGGCTGGGCGAGAGAGAAAAAGAGAGAGAGAGGGGATGAGTCAAAGAGAAAGAGAGACAGAGAAAAATGGAAAGAGAAGGACAGAGAAAAAGAGAAAGAGAGAGAGAGAGAAAGAAAGAGAGGGTGTGAGAAAATGGGAATGAGAGGAGAGAAGAGAGAAAAGGTGAATGAGAAGAAACGTTCGCCTCGCTGTGAAGTTTACCCATCTCGTGGCAAAACTCTTCCTACGCTCCGTCGCCCTCGTTTATTTTTGTGATCGTCCAGAGCAGACGCGCGATCGTTCTCTTTTTAATTCTCAGTTCGGTCATTATTCTTTCATTACACGTAACAACATGTCATTTCCTTGATTGCTTATACCTCTCCCTTCAAATATATTCCGCTAACAAGTTTCGGTTCGCTATTCTTTAACGAGCAAACAAAAAGAAAGAAAGGAAAACAATCAAAACGTCTCGAAATTGATTTAATGAAACAATTTAAATTGAATTATTTAGTTTCATAATTGTCACGTTTTATTGTGTCCTATTTTTTCCATTGTATTCCAATTCCTGCCTCTTGTCTACAGTTTTTACTTTTCAATTTGATTTTCGTTTTAGTTCTAATCATCTCTAATAATCATTTTGATTTATTTAGTGCATTTTATTAATTATAAAAAAGTTTTTGAGAGACAAAATAGTGGTTTCATTGCTCCACTTGAGAACGCCAAGGTCACCACCAGATGTCAGTGAGAAATTCCAAGAATTAACTGAACTGCCATCTAGCGACGACCTTGGCGTTCGCAGGTGGGAACTAGTGTCTCAAAATATTCATCAATATTCGTTATTCTGCAATTATTTATTTAATTATTTATTATTAAATTTGGAGACTTTATCAATTAATATAAATGGATTTTAATTTTCAACTTAATTTTCTTTTCGATATTTTTATCCTCTTTTGTTCTTTTAGATTCAATTACTTCGAAAAATTCCAAGTACGTGTGAAATGTTCGGTTTTCGAACGAAAATTCTTCTCTAAACCAATTATTATTAGTAACATTCATCTAAATCAATTTATTTTTAATAAATAAGTATTGAAAAATTTAGGTAATTTACAATGTATCGGAATTAAATTATTAAAAAACAATTAGTTCGTCAAAATCGTTATTAACTGTTATAAACTATAAAAAATTCTGATTTTCAAAGATTAAAATTTGAAAACTTTTAAAAATTCAATTACTTCTAAAAATTGCAAGTATTTGTAATTTATCCAACTCTCTAAATTTGAATTAGTAAAATTTTTTCCTAATTTGAATCAGTGACAGACTTTTTGCTTTTCAATTAGTAAATTTTACTAATAAATAGTTATTTCTACTAATTTATTTAGTTAAATTTACTAATTCAAAAGCAAAAAGTCAGTCACTAATTAAAATTAGTAAAGATTTTTACTAATTCAAATTTAGAGAGAAAATTCACTCATTTTTTTATAGCTTCTAAGTAAAATAATAATTCTGATTTAGAGAATAAGTATTTTTGCACTCTAAAAAAAAAATTTACAGAAATTCTCAAATTTCCCATAATTTAGTGTGTTAATAATATTATTAGTGAATGAATTAACTGAAAGTCCATAATTCTGAAAAATAAACTATTAACAGTCCTGAGATGTTGTTTCTCGCTTGTGTTCTAAAAATGTAAACACTTTGCCATGGGAAAATTTTGTTTCAAGTTTGATGTATATTTTTGCGAAAATTGTAAGAGGTAATTAGATTAGCAAGAAGCTTATTAGCAGACTGAGTAATTATCAACTTCACTTAGTTAAAATAAGAAGACCGATTTTCGCAAATTTAATAATTTTACTTTCATCGAAGATTTAAACTTCGTTACAAATCCTGAGTTAAGTTACTCTTCAAGTAAAACTCGAAATCTCACAGTTCGTATATAAGTTTCATGGTGCAATCTCCCTTTAGAGTGCTACAGAGATATTAACAAGTAATTAGAGTTTCTTATAAAACTTTCGTCAACTCTAATTTTCTGTAATACTGAATAAATAAAACATCAATAAATAAACGCATCTCTCTCTCTCTCTCTCTCTCTCTCTCTCTATCATTCAATATATACTTTAAAACCCCGTTATTACTAAACTTTATTAATACTCCCAAGTTTAATTTTATCAAAATAATAATTGAAAAGCATGGAAAATACAAAAACAAAAAAATACAAAAATACAAAAACAGAAAAATACAAAAATACAAAAATACAAAAATATAAAAATACAAAAATACAAAAATACAAAAATACAAAAATACAAAAATACAAAAATACAAAAATACAAAAATACAAAAATACAAAAATACAAAAACAAAAAAATACAAAATAATATTAAACAATAAAATGAGAAATAATAATTTAGAAATTTCACATTTTATTTAAAAGTGAACGACGATTGGATGCAATTGACAAGAAGAGAATATTTAGAAAGAGGAAAAAAAAAACGCGTGCAAGTGAATAATGAGCAGAAAATTGCAGATTGCCTTTTTCAAGATTTGCGACGGTGAGAAATAGAATTTCGAAAAATATGCATAACATGACAGATAAGTTTTCGAAACGAGAAGATGGTCTATATAGGGTGTGAGAATTTCCATCAGAGAAAATAAACTCGTGTGAAAATTGCCCCTCGGTACCGTACGTTCGATTTGCGAAACGAGGTTTGCACATTTGATTTGTCGCATCGTCGTACCGATCTATGATACACGTTTCAATATATATGTATATAAATATAAATATAAGAGAGAAAATAAATAAAAACCTCTATCCAATTTGACGTTGGGTATCGTGATTGCGTCAACGTCATGGATTTTATTTAAAAATGTACTAAATAATAATTAATCAAACAACATTGCATATATTTACTCACCGAATTTTTCTATATATATCCGCACTTCAAATTAAAAGCAGTTGAGAAAATATTTTATCTCCCCATTAATGTTGTCTGAAACAAAAAAAAATTGTTTTTATTTTTTACTGAGGGACAGTTGTTTTCAAATGTAGCATAAATTATTTTAAACTAGAAAGAATTTAATAAATTTTGACAAAAAAATTGTAAATTTTCGAAACTTTGGACATTTTTAGTAATTATTTTTTGTTTAAGTAAAAGTAAATATGTGATTATAAATTTTAGACGAATTATTAGAATTATTAATCTTTCATCAAAAAAAATCTGTGATAAAAAAATTTTATCGTTTACGAAAAAGAAACAATGAAATATACGAAATTAATTAATTTTTGTAAAATTAGAAAAAAACATTTGCATCCAGAAATCGAATAATCTTGTAAATTTAGTGTTAATTGAAAATTAAAAAGAAATTATAAATTTTATTAATTTTTATTCTTACAAAGAATTTCTATTTTAAAATAATTGAATTCTTATAATGAATTTTATTCAAATTTTTGAAACTAATTAAATCCTTGTAAAGCTTTTTATCAATTTTTTTAAAAATAATATTGAATTCTTGTAAATAATACCTATTAATATTTAAGAAAATAATTTAAATTCTTTTAAAGAATATTATTTTTTTAAAAAGTAATTTAAGTTCGTGTAAAGAATATTATTTTTTAATGGAAGGAATATAAATACTTTTAAATAATTATATCAAAATATTAAAAAATCCTTTAATTCTTTAAAGAATTTTATTCACATTTTTGAAAATAATTCAATTCTTTGGAAGATTTTTATTACATTTCTTAAAAATAATTTAATTCCTTTAAGAACATTATTTTTATAAAAATAATCGACTGTTTTTGAAAGTTTTTATTAAGATTTTTGAGAATAATTTAATTTTTATAACGAGCTTTAGTTAATTTTTTTCAAAAAATTGAATTCTATTAAAGAATTTTATTGTTTTCTTCAAATAAATTGAATTCTTTTATTAATAAAATTTTTTATTTTTTAAATAAATTTCTAAGGTTTTTTTAAAGTAATTGGAATTCTTCTAAAGAATTTTATTAAAATTCATAAAAAGAATTAAACTCTTGTAAAGAATATTATTTTCTAATGGAAAGAACATAATTACTTATAAACGATTTTATCAAAATATTTTAAACTCATTGAATTCTTTAAAAAAAAATTTAATTTTATTCAAATTTTTGAAACTAATCAAATCCTTGTAAAGATTTTTATAAATTTTTTTAAAAATAATATTGATTTCTTGTCAACATTTCCTGTTAAAATTTTTCTAAAGAATTGAATTTTTGTTAATAATATTAATATTTAAGAAAATAATGTAAATTCTTGTAAAGAATATTTTTTTAAGAAACTAATTTAAATTTTTGTAAAGAATATTATTTTTCAATGTAAAGAATATAAATACTATTAAATAATTTTATCAAATATTTAAAAATCCTTGAATTCTTTAAAGAATTTTATTCAAATTTTTGAAAATAATTGAATTCTTAGGAAGGTTTTCATCACATTTCTTAAAAATAATTTAATTTCTTTAAGAACATTATTTTTATAAAAATTATCGACATTTTGTGAAGATTTTTAGAAAGATTTTTAAAAATAATTAAATTTTTATAACGAGTTTTAGTTAATTTTTTTCAAAAAATTAAATTCTATTAAAGAATTTATTGTTTTCTTCAAAATAAATTAAAATCTTTTATTAATTAAATTTAAAATTTTTTAAATAAATTTCGAAGGTATTTGTTAATGTAACTGAAATTCTTCTAAAGAATTTTATTAAAATTCAAAAAAAGAATTAAACTCTTATAAAGAATATTATTTTTTAATGGAAAGAACATAAATACTTATAAATGATTTTATGAAAATATTTTAAAATCATTGAATTCTTTAAAGAATTTCATTCAAATTTTTGAAAATAATTGAATTCCTAGGAAAGTTTTCATCACATTTCTTAAAAATAATTTAATTTCTTTAAGAACATTATTTTTATAAATTTACCGACATTTTGTGAAGATTTTTAAAAATAATTAAATTTTTATAATGAATTTTAGTTAATTTTTTCAAAAAATTGAATTTGATTAAAGAATTTTTTGTTTTCTCAAAAATAAATTAAATCCTTTTATTAATTAAATTTTACCATTTTAAAATAAATTTCATAAGTATTTTTGAATGTAATTGGAATTCTTCTATACAATTTCATTAAAATTCATAAAAAGAATTGAATTCTTGTGAAGAATTTTATTATTCATGAATATAATTTAATTGTTCTAAACAATTTTATTATTTTTGAAAATAATTGAATTCTTATGACGGATTTTATTTTCTAATATTTTTGAAAATAATTGAATTTTTATGAAAAAAAAATTATCACAATTTTTGAAAATAATTTATTTAAATAATAATTAAAGAATATTCAAAAATATTCTTTTCATGAAAAATAGTTGAATTCTTGGACATAATAGTATTTTAAAGAAAATAATTAATTTCTGGCGAAACATGTCATTGAAATTTTTGAAAATAAATAATAAAAATAATTAGTTAATTATTTGTTTTGTGAACTTTTGAAATTCCGAAACAAAACAATATATTAATTATAAAATTTTATAAAAGTGCTGTTTATTACCTCAAAGTTCAATTATTATTGGTAATAAATATATTTATTTAATTTAGTGTTTTTTGAGAAATAATTTTTAGAAAATTTCTTCTTTTGCTTTGCAATTATTATACTCTTTTAATAGTCACAGAATATTTTTAACAATATTAGTAAAATAGAAATAGTAAAATTAGAAAAAGGTACATTTCGTTCTTGGTTGAAATGGATATTTTACATTTGTCAAAAAAAAACTTGAAAACATATTTGATCTAATATTTAAATTCGAAGCTTGATATTGGTTTTCTATACTAAGCCGACATGGACCAATATTGTCGACGAGAGTTGGACCAATATTTAGTCAATCGCGAAGCCTTGGCAAAATTCCCCACTGCGGAACTTTGACTAATATAAAAAAATTTTCTTTTCGTCAAAAAAATTTTTTTTTCCGTCAACATATTGTTGAATAAACATTTTTTTCGATTCATTTCTCAAATTGAAAAATGTACAAACACCAAAAACTAATGTTTACTGTTTTTCTATAATTTATTATAATAGTAAAATAATGTATTGTAATAGTAAAATAATTTACTGCAATAATAAAATAATTTATTGCACTAAAATAATAATTTATTGCAATAAAATAATTTACTATAATAAAATAATAATTTATTATAACAAAGTAATGATTTACTATGATGAAAATAGAAATTTATGAAAGTAATAAAATAAAAAGAAAGAATAATAATGCTAATAGTAATTTTAAATTAAATTTTTATTACCAAAGTGTCAACGGCATACAAGATGTAAATTTTGTAAGAATCATGATTATGGATAAGGAGACGATGCTAAAGTTTTGCATAGTGTTACAAGACTTGAGAAAATCTGAATTTATGGAAATGCTTTTCATCATTGTAATTAAGTTGAAAGTTTAATTGAGTACTAAAATTAAATTTTTCTACCCCAAAAAAGTAATATGACAATTGGATGAAATGCTTTTTGGGTATAAATAATTGCAACAAATTATTTTTTATGTTAAATTATAAATTAAAAAATTGCAATTAAAAATTTCCGCAGAAATACAAATATGTCCCATGAAGGATTTTTGTTTATAAATTTATAAATATTAGATAACACATTTAAAAAAAATCATAACAAAAATATTATACAAGAGACATTTTTCTTCTCTTTTTGTGACTTTTTACTAATTCATTATTTAATTTCTTGAATTTGAATAAATTATCCATTTTTACGTTTTACACTACTATTTACACTTTAAATAAAAATTGCGTGTAAAAAACTTCAATTTTGAACAATTTTATTTGAAATAAATAAATATTGATTTCAGACAAAAAATCACATTTGAAAAAAAATTTTTTTAATAAATGCACAAACATAATTGCAATAGTCGGACATTAAATGAAATAAATCTGAAAATACCCTAAAGAAAAAACAACCATTTTCGGCTAATACGGATATTTTTTTGCAAAAAAAGAATCTCTCAGCTCTCATATAGAGAAATCGCGCATTCACGACGTATAATATTACATTCAAAATAGCACTTTGAATCTGCAAAAAAAAAATAAAAAAATAAATAACGGAGCAAAAAGAAAAAAAAAACGAGTCAGAGAAAAGGATATATGTTTGTATTCAAAATCCGAGGCTGTGCACTATGCCTATTGTTATTTTACGATCACATGAAAGCCGTCGAAGTGGCTGTGAATGCTTGTCGATCAGTTTACATGCCACGCTGTCTGGCATGTAGCTTGCTTTTTCATGTTTGAAAATACAAGGAAAAATTGTTATTGTATTATTTTACTATCCTACTGCCTAACAGCAATCGCAAAAAAAAATCAGACTACTTCAAATATGGACTGTCGAAACAATAATTTCAACGACTTATCCGTATTAGGTGTAAAGTAGAAAAAAAGGGAAGAAAATTTTTATTTTTTTTATATCCACTCCACTTGGGAGAAAAAATTTTGACTAATTGCAAAAGTTTACATTCTTTTTATTAATTTTTAACATTAGAATAATTCAACAGATTTAAAATTGAATTCTTTGAAACAATGCAATTATTTTCAACAGTTTAATGAAAAAGATATTTAGAAATTTTTTCAAGAATTCAATCATTTTTGCAAATAATGAAATTTCAAATTATTTACAATAATAATAATTAATAATAATAATAATAATAATAATAATAATAATAATATTATTTAATATTATTATTTATTATTTATTATATAGGTATTATTATTTATTATTATTTATTATTATTATTATTATTATTATTATTATTATTATTATTATTATTATTATTATTATTATTATTATTATTATTATTATTATTATTATTATTATTAATTTTATTATTTTGATGGATAAGGATAATAAATAACTTTAATTTTAATATAAAATTTTACAGAATACTATTATTTGAAAAATAATTTTTTAAAAAAACAAATAAACAAAATTCTTTGCAAATATATTAAATATTTTTATAAATAATAAAATTTTCTCAGAAATTTAATTAATGAAAATGAATTTTGTGTAAAAACTGTATAAATTTTTTGAATGAAATTAATTATGAAGCAAAATTTTTGAATAATTCTCCGAAAGAAAAAAAATATTTTAAATTATTTAGATGGAATTTTTTTTAAGAATTCAAAAATTTGTAAGTCAATTATAATGAAATTCCTTGAAAGAATTTAACCATTTACAAAATTTTCAATGAAAAATATATTTATTTAAACAAATTTTAATCAAATTCTTTGCAGGAATTCAAATATTTTGATAAATAAATTTTTCCACAAGGTTTAATTATTAAAATATATTTATTAAAATTCGTTGCTATAATTCAATTATTTTCATAAATAATAAAATTTTTTAAAGAGATTTAAATCTTTGACAGAATTCCGAAATTAAAAAAAAATGTCATAAAAATGATTACATGAATTAACTTCTAAGAAATATTTCATTATTCAAAGAATCGTTTATTATTATATATTTAATTTAAGTGATTTACTTATCGTGGAACTTTTTAAGAAGAAATGATTCAAAAACTAATTTCAGTACTATTTCCCTGAAAAAATAATATATTTTTAAATAATCTTATATAAAAAAATAGAAAACGGTGGAATTTTGGAAGCATTACGATAGGAATTTTTTTAGAAATAATTTTATTTTTAAGAATGTTTTACATTGAAACGAATTAAAATTGTTGTGTCTGTTAAAGAAAAGTATTTAAATACTTTTTATAGAAAAATTATTATTCAACTTTTGATTAATTTAATTCATAAATTACAAAGAAAAAATTATTTTTTAGAAAATTGTAATTGAAATTTTTTAAATGGAAGTTAAATTTCAATAAATAATTCAAAAAGATTGAATTAAACTGTCAGTTAATTATAAATTTAAAAAAAAAATTATTTTCACGCATAAAACAACCACTTTTACAAAAAAAAAATTTCGAATTCACTTAAAAAAATTGTTATATTCGCACTCAAAAAATTTTATTTTCTTTAGAAAAAATTTTAGCTCAAAAAATTTTTCATTTTTATGACAAAAAAATTCTCTTTCCCTAAGAAAATTTTGACTCTCACTTAAAAAGTTTTCATATTCTTTAAAAACTCAAATTCTTATTTTCACTAAAAAATTTTTGATCTACACTTAGAAATATTTTGACTTTATTCAAAAAATTTTCATTCAAAGAATGTTTAAGATGACTCAAATAATTTTTACTATCACTTGAAAAATTTTGAGTTTTGAAATAAAAGTTAAAATATTTTTAAAAATTTTCGATTATCACTTTAAAAATATTTTTTTCCCTAAAGAAAATTTTTATTTTCACTTTAAAAATTTTCATATCCTTTTAAAACCCAATTTCTCATTTTCACTAAAAAATCTTTTTTTTTATTTATTTATTTTTTATTTTTTTTATTTATTTATTTTTTATTTTTTTTATTTATTTATTTATTAATTTTGACTTTAATCGTAAAATTTTCACTTTCTTTTAAAGAATGTTTACTTTAACTTTAATTATCAACTATTTCCACTTTCACTTGAAAAATTTTGAATTTTGAAGTAAAAGTGAATATTTTTTGAGTGATAGATTTTTATTTTCACTTTCATTTTTACTTTTTCAGTTTAATGGTTGTTTTTCTTTTATTTTCGTTTACACTTTGATAAAATTTTATTTTTACTTTCACTTAAATAGTTCTTTTCCCTTTTATATTCACTGTCACTTAGTTACTTATTTTCACATTCACTTTGATGGAAAGTGAAAATAATTATGTAAAAGTGAAAATGAAACTGAAAACTTTAATAAAATGACCCTTCAGGGATCGATTACGTAATTCCATTTCAGTTTCCACTTTCATTCTCACTTTTATTTTTACTATGAACCGGATTTTTCTCAATACTTTTATTTAAATACTTTAAGAAATTTTCATTTTCACCTTAACTTTCATTAGATTCATTTTCTTTTTGGAAATAAAAATAAATGTATATTAAAAGTGAAGCCAAGATGAAAATAATCATAAGAATAGTTTGAAGTAAAAAATTAAAGCGAAAGTAAATGATAAAATTTGTCATTATAAATATGAAAATAAGAACGAAATTCTTTAAGAGTATAAAAGTCAAAGTGAAAGTGAAAATAAAAATAAAAATAAAAATCTTATTAAACCTAAAAGTACAAGTAAAACCAAAAGAAAATCAAAAGCAAAAGTATCAAAGTAAAAAGTCAAAATAAAATTAAACATAATAATCAATCCACCTGGACAAAAAAAAAATTAATATTTTTTTACTTTCACTATTCTTTTTTGATCCACCACGTCCGAATCCGTCTTTTTCCACCAATTTCCTTTTCCATTTCAAAAGGCCTTAAAGGAGAGTGTTTCTTTTTTCTTTTCTTTTCTTTTTCCCTATTCGTAAGACGTTACAAACCATTTGTATGAAAAATTAATGTTATCAGTCTCTTGGAAATTCATTTCTCGTATTTCGGTATCTGACGGAATAAGACCAAAAAAAAAAAAGAAGAAGAGACTATAGAGATGCCTTGACGCTGTTATATTATGGTGAATGAAAAGAGGGGATAAGAATAAGAGACGAAAAACGGAAATGAAAGTAGGAAACGCGATAAGAGAACAGAAAGTGGAAAGAGGGACACAAAAAAAGGAGTTTGGGGTAAAAGAGACCTTGGGGGTAAAAGAGGACACTTTCTCCTTTTTTCCCTCCCTCTCTCCTGGGTTGGGGGGATAAAAAGGCAGCGAGGTGAAAATATTGGGGGGAGGAAAGGTAACGAGATGAAAATATAGGAGGGGGGGAAGGATTAGAGGTGAAAAGATAGGAAAGCAAAATGTTAGGGGGGAGAGGTAAGGAGGCAAGAAGATAGGAAAGCGAAACGTAAAGGGGGGGGGGAAGAAGTTAGGAAAGCGAAACGTAAGGGGGGAGAAAAGGTAAGGGGGGAAGAAGGTAGGAAAGCGAAACGTAAGGGGGGGGAGAAAAGGTAAGGGGGGAAGAAGGTAGGAAAGCGAAACGTAAGGGGGGGAAGAAGGTAGGAAAGCGAAACGTAAGGGGGGGAAGAAGGTAGGAAAGCGAAACGTAAGGGGGGAAGAAGGTAGGAAAGCGAAACGATAGGGGGGGGAGTGGAAAAGTAAATGGGTGAGAAGGACAATATTCCTGAGCAAAAAGGGACACGAAACATCCGTCTAAACGTGACTCCGCCCAAAATCTCCTCCTCATCCTCCTCAACCACCCCCTCAGTTCTCACCCGCATATAATCCCTTTCGCAATGGCAAAAGGACCCTCAGACCTGTGCTGTGCTAATGGTTTACAAACAAACGGTGACGTATGAATCTATGCGCGAATCAGCCATGACGAACCACTTATACACAAAGAAAGACGGATTATTAATTTACGGGACGGTATATATACCTAGACTTTATTATTGTCCCTTGAGATGGCGTCTGTTCCGAACAGGACAAATGTTCAGTAAACAGAAAAAGAGAGAGAGTGAGTGAGAGAAAGTAAAAGCGAGAGGGGTTCAAATGTTGAAGAGGAGAGCCAGACCAAATACTGAATCGTTCGTAATGATGCTGTCAATTCTATAAACTCCTGCGCTCGCTTTCAATAAAACTACACACATATTTCTCTTTCTCTTCATTTGCCATTCATTTCGAAAGAGGGAGAAGAAAAAAATAATTCATATTATATGAGATGGGATTTGACAAAAAAAAAAAAAAAGGAAAACATTGTTAAGGGACTGATGTGTACTTTCGAAAAAATAAAATAAGGACTTGTCGTACATGGAAATTGTATAATAATAATTCAGGAGGCAAAAAGGGAAAGGTAATGAAGTATTTATTCCCTTATGCTTTTAAAATTTGAATAAAATATGAACTAAATTTTGTACGAATATTTTTTTCTATCAAAGTACGATTATTTGCTTTTAGAATTATTAGTGCAATAGGAAGTTTCGTATATTGCCCTTTATTTATTTCCAATATTTACCATATTTCTTACATTATATTTCATGCCTTTATTTATCATTTACTTTCATTGTTCTTATTGTTTCATTGTCATTCAATTTTTCAATTGTTTATATCCTTGTCTCCTATACACAGAGAAAAGAGAATAAATAAATAATAAAAATATTTGTTATTTATATAAATTATAAGGTTCCTGAAGTTGGCATCGATGCTCAGCATCAAAAAGTATTTTTTTTTATTTTTAGTAAAAAAATTTTAACTAATTTTACTCTTTTTATTCACCTGAGAAGTAAAAGACTATTTAATACTATTTTTTTAACTTAAAACTTTGGAAAAAATTAAGTGATTTTTTTGGTTTTGTACAAAAAAATATTTTTCGATGCTGAGCATCGATGGCAACTTCAGGGACATAAATTATATAAGTAATAAATAATAAAAAAGTAATAGTTAATAACACAGAGAAAAACGATTGTTGTGTTTACAAAAATATTGTTAATATTAGAACTAAAAAACGTATTTTGTTGTCTTAATAATTTTAATTTTTTCCAATAACAAAATTTGGTTGAGTAATTTGGTAACAAAAAATTTTGTAAAAGTAACAAACAATTCAACAATTACAATTTTAAACCTTTAATTAAATAATACAGAATGATAAATTGCTGTTCTTTAATAACAAACAAAATTTTTTTTGTTCTATGTAATTAAATAATTTATATATTTACTATATCTTATTATTTATAGAACTAAAAAATTTTGTTTGTTGTTAAAGGAAAGAAATTTATCATTCTGTATTATTTAATTAAAGGTTTAAAATTGTAATAGTTGAATTGTTTATTATTTTTAGAGAATTTTTTGTTACCAAATTACTCAACCAAATTTTGTTATGGGAAAAAATTAAAATTATTAACACAACAAAATATATTTTTTAGTTCTATATTAACAATCTTTTTGTAAACACAATAATCCTTTTTCTCTGTGTTATTAACTATTATTTTTTTATTATTGTTATTTATTCCTTTATTATCATTTATTATTATTCATTATTATTTATTATTATTTATTATTATTTATTATTATTTATTATTATTTATTATTATTTATTATTATTTATTATTATTTATAATTATTTATTATTATTTATAATTATTTATTGTTATTTATAATTATTTATTATTATTTATTATTATTTATTATTATTTTTTATTATTTATTAGTAATTATTAGTAATTATTAGTAATTATTGATAATTTATTCGTTTCAACACACTATTATTTATTTTCAATTATTGTTTATTTATTCCCTTCTTAATATTTAATATTTACTTCCGTTTTTTTGAATAGTTGTTGATTCTTCTCAATTATTTCACTTATTTTCAATTACAATGAATGGAAACTTAAAAATTGAACAGAAATACTGTGAAATTTAAATAAAAGATTTTTCAAAAATTTAAAGTTTTGTAAAAAAAAAATTCAAAGAAGAATAATAAAAGAAAAGAAACGCGACGAAATTTCTAAAAAGTACTTCCTAAATACAGGACAAAGAGAATAATAAAGAGAAAATTTAATTTAAAAATTCTATTTCTTACATTAAAAACCCGTAGACACTTTAAGTAACTAAATATTTAGAAAAGACACCATTATTCATTTATTTTTTAAAAAAACATTTAAACCCATACTTTTGAAATTTATTCACTTTTATTTTTATTTGAATATCTCACTTTTATGAACACAGACAATTTTTTTTAAGGATATCAAATGAAAGCAAAAAAACCGAATCAAAAGTGTCTTTTTGCCTCAATTTGATATCCTTAGAAAAAATATACTACCTTATTTTTACAATAAAACTAAAAAAAGCGGAAATTCTTTTTTTACGTTAAAAAAAATTTGAATAATGCAATAAATAAAAACTCTAACAACTACATTTTTTTTCATTCTGAAAAATTTATGAAATATTTATCCTCTATATTTTTCAATGAAAATGAGAGAGTGTAAAAAAAATGTTGTCAACTTCTTTTTTTTCAACTCGAAAAAAAAACAAAAATTTACATAATAATATTTAATAAAGGATAACAACAAGCGTCTGTATACGAAAGCTCTAGAAAATAAATCGTCGAATTAAAAATGTGCCAGTAGAATAAACTGAATTTTGGTCAGACAGAAAGAGGAGAAAATTTAACCATGTACCTATCATCAGCGTTTTATTTTTCATTGCGTGTGACCACATTACATGTACTCTATATTCTGTGTAATTTTGTGGACCTCTATACGTTATTGTAATTGACACTGAGAGTTAAAAAGAGAGCGAGAGAGAAAATGAGAGGGAGAGAGGAAGGAGAAGGAAAAAAGTGAGAGAGAGAGAGAGAGCTCTGCAACATTTTTGTGGATAAACCAACCATTTTCTTCTTTATATAACATGAACAACGAAAAATTAAATTTTGTATAAATAAACTTTAAATTTTCAACAATGAGTTAGTTGTAGGTAAACTTTCGTGAAGAAGAAAAGAAAAATTTATATTTTTGTTAAATTTTACTGACACTTTTTTCTTATTCTCGACTCTTTAATAAAAAATAAATTATTTGACATCATTTTTCTCCTTCATAGTTTATTTATTTCGTTTGATTAAAATTAAAACTTTATAAGCTTAGAGTGAAATAAAAAATGTCACTTTTTTTGGCTATAAAATCCATCTTTTTAAATTTTGCCCCAAATTTCAAATTTTACTTTTTATTTTTTAATTTTTAAATACGAATCAAAATTTTTCGAAAAACTAAATTCATCAAATTTATTAAAATTCCAACTAGTTTCGAACTGTATAGTTCCTCATCAGGGGATGAATAATTTTATAAACATTTTATTATCCAAGCGTCGGACATAGTTTACAAGATTTCAAAAAGGATTAAATTAAAAATTAAATAATCTCTTAAAAGAACATTATAAATATGAAATAAACATTTTGTTTTTATTATTAAAGAAACTTTTTAAGTTTATCATAATTAAATTTTCTTTTTAATTAAATTAATTTTAAAGACTTTGTAGAAAAACATTTTTTGTTGGAAATTTGCTTCGCTAATAATAATAACAAAATATTTATTCTCCTATCATAGAAGCACATTTCCAACAAAAAATGTGTTTCTACAAAATCTTTTAAACTAATTAAATTAAAAAATAAATTTTAATTATGAGAAACTTAAAAAGTTTCTTTAATAAAATAAAAAAAATTTATTTCATATTTTTAATGTTCTTTTAAGAGATCATTTAATTTTTTATTTAATCATTTTTCAAATCTTATAAACAATGCTTGGATAATAAAATGTTTATAAAATTATTCATTCCCTGATGAGAAACTATACAGTTCGAAACTAGTTGGAATTTTAATAATTTTTTTTAAACAAACCGTATTACCTTCTCATTACTCAACAAATTAATTAAATTCATCAAAATTTTTGTTTAGAAACAAATATTTAATTTTTAAATTAAAATTTTTAAATATACTATCTGAGATCTGTATTAAGTTTAATAATAATATTAATTAATTAATTAAATAATTAATATTAGGTAATATTTTTAAATTTAAAGGTCAACATTACTTTACTTTGTTTCGAAACTTTATTTTTTAAATTACGTGATTATTTATTTAAATTCTTCTAAAATTTATTAAATTTCGCACTATTATTAAAGTGACGTTTTTAGTTCGTTCTCTTTCACAATATTTTATTAAATCAAACTTTTAAAGTGGATGAAAACTTCTTTCGCTATTTTTATAAATAAATAAATATATTATATTTTAAGTAAAGCAATGAAATATTTATATTTAAACACTTTTACAGAAAGTTAGAATTTTTCTGCATTTCGAAAAAATAATCCATCACTAATAGATGAATTTATTTTTATGTTACAGGTGAGTTCACTTCCCACCTATTTTCCCTTATTCTTCGTGGTGAGTAATTTTCATTATTTTGATTTTATTATTTACTTAATTTATACTTGTTTTTTTTAATTATACTTTTGGTTAACATAATATTCGATTATTTTACATTTCTCATTTTGTTATTATTGTATTTTTTCGAATTAAAATTTTTATTTCAATACTGATTGTGTCTTTGAAAATAATTTTCAATTTTAATTTTCACTTTAATTAATTCGAAATAAAATTTGAACAAAGTGGAGAAAGAAAAGTAAGTCATTAAAAAAACCATCTTTAACCATTTGAAATTTTATAAACTTTTTAAATAAATAAATAATTTTAGAATAAATAATTTTTATCATTTTAAATAAAATTTGAACAAAGTGGAGAAAGAAAAGTAAGTCATTAAAAGAAACCATCTTGAATCATTTGAAATTTTATAAACTTTTTAAATAAATAAATAATTTTAGAATAAATAATTTTTATCATTTTAAATAAAATTTGAACAAAGTGGAGAAAGAAAAGTAAGTCATTAAAAGAAACCATCTTGAATCATTTGAAATTTTTCTCCTTGTTTATTTTTTTATTTTGTCCTTTACTTTTCTCTTCGACTTCAATCAAAATTGTACTCTCTAAATTCGAATCAGTAAAAAAAACTAATTTGAATTCGTGACTGAATTTTTTGCTTCTGAATTAATGAATTTTATGAATAATAAATTTGTAGAAATTACTATTTATCAGTGGAACTTACTAATTCTAAAGCAAAAAGTGAGTCACTAATTCAAACTAGTAAATATTTGTATTTTTTATACTAATTTAAATTTAGAGAATAAAATTTTAAATTAAATGGAAGAGGAAAATGAAGGACGTAAGTTTTACTTTACTTATTTTTTATTAGTTAAAATTAAAGTAAAAATGAATGTAATTTTTTTAAATAAAAGTAAAAGAAGAACAAATAAAAAATTTTTTATTGAATAATAATAATAATTAATAATAATAATAATAATAATAATAATAATAATAATTAATAATAATAATAATAATAATAATAATAATAATAATAATTAATAATAATTAATAATAATAATAATAATAATAATAATAATAATAATAATAATAATAATAATAATAATAATAATAATAATAATAATTAATAATAATAATTTGAATAATAGTTTTTTTGAAATAAAAGTAGAAGAAGAATAAATAAAAAGGATTTGTTTTATAGGTAAAAATTTAAATAAAGTGGTAAAAAGGAAGTGATTAAAATTTTTTCTTCAATGCCACGAATTTATTTAATTTATTTATTGGTTAATTTTTAAATAGAGTGAAAGTGAAATGTGAGCGAATAAAAAGATGAATTCTTTTTTGAAATGATAACTCGAATCAAAGTTAATTGCTCCTTTATTATGTGATGATATAAACGTGTTATATATTGTTATCAGATTGCAACAGCCATGTTATGGTGCTGTGTCCTTTACCAAAGTTTCCCTAATGAGATAACGTCAAGGAACATATTTATCTCCGAAACTATCTAACAGTGAGAAACGTGATTATCTACAGAACATTCTCCCGTTTAATATAATCTCAAACATCTCTCATGTCGTTGGAAACTTTTGTGATGGAATTTTTCACACATTAACTACTGTTCTCGTGGCATATAATTCTCTTATACCTGGAAAATTTTATAATAAACACTCTATTTGGCAATGCTTTATAAAAAATCTACTTAATAAACTGTAATTTACAAAAAATTTTATTTACTTCACTTTCGTTGTGTAGAAAAAATGTAAATTGACTTTTCAAATTTTTATTTATTTTATTTCATTATTTAAAATTATTATTTAAATTATTATTTCAATTATTATTTCAATTATTAAAATTTTTATTTATTTTATTTTATTTTATTTATTATTTTATTTAAAAAAAATTACTTGTCTGTAACTCAATTCTAAAAAAAAGGTTTTTCTCATTTAGCATAAACGTAAACTTCGGGGATTTAAAATTTCCTGTAAAGTTTATTGCACTTGTGAGAGAACTTTCATGCCCTCTAGACGGGAATTTGCAGAATCATAATGGCGCGAAATTCAAATTTCTACAATGCTCATGAAGATTTTTCTTAATATTTATACTTTTTATATTTAAAATAATAGTTTTTATTGAATTAAATTTATTATTATCGATTAAAAGTCAAATAGCAACATTTTTCTCCAAATGTAATAATTTAAATTAAACCATTTTTTTTGCTTCTAATATAATAAATTTTCAAAATTTGTTTCTTTTCAGAATTTATTTTTCAGAAAATGTTTGTATTACTTTTGTTTGTCTCTTTAACTATGAAATTACTATGAATTCTAATACAAACCCTTCAATTTTTTTAACTTCTGACAATAATTTCGTATTAGATATCTTAATTCTTCTAAAACTATCAGAAAATTATTACTTAGAAATTATTTAATGATTAATGTTACTTAAAATTTTTTTAATTAATTGGATATCAAACGAGTTGCGTTTACAATCTTCATAAATATATGAACTTAAAAGATTTTAATTTGAAATTTTAGATAATATCAATTTTAAATTATTTTAAATAGCAATTTTAAAAACAACTGATTACAGAATTTCAATAATTTTCAAAAGTGATGAACTTCTTCACATAATTTCAATTATGTTCCAAAATTTAAAAGAATTCTCGTCAAAATTTAAAGTATCTTTTTAAATAATAAAATTCTTCTCCGAAATTTAATTATTTTCAAAAATTTTCCTCGTTTTTATTAATTTTATCACTTACTATTTCAATAAAATTTTCCAAAAGAATTCTATTATTTATACAAAACTTTTATAAAAATTTCTCATGTATTTAATTACTTACCATTTTATTATAATTTTTTCGCAACAATTAAATTATTTTTAATTTCTTAATAAAGTTTCTCCAGAGAACTGCAACATATCCTTAGAAATGAAAAACATAATACTGAGAAATTCTATTTTTTCGAAAAATTTAAATTAAATTTACTTCAAAATTCTATTATAAAAAAAAATTTTGACAAAATTCTGTACAAAATTTAGTTAATAAAATGACCATTTTAATAAAATTTTCTTATACAATTAAATTATTTTCAATACAATTCTTCTTAAGAATTGAATTATTTGCTAATAAATTTTTATATCTTATTCAAATTATTTAAAAACATTTGAATAAAATTCTTTGCTAGAAATCAATTATTTTCATAAATAATACAATTTATCTTGAGAATTAAATTATTTGGAAAAATATTGATAAAATCAAAATAACTATAACTATGAAAAATTATAAAAAAATTGGTAATAGAATACGATTATTTTTGCAAAATATACTTTTATTCGTAGGAATAAAATTTTTGTCAAAAATACATTTAAATTATATTCAATATTCTTTCCAAGAATTTATGTTTTTTTCAAAAATAAACATTTTTTTAGACATTCAATTATTGAAAAAAATGTTTTTTTTTTTAATTTTTTGTCAGATTTAAATTCTTTTCAATTTTTTACTGAAACTTTTGGATAGAATTTGATTATTTTCGAAAGATTTTTAAAAAATGCTGAATTCAATTATTTTAATAAATAAAAAAAATTAGCGCAGAATTTCAAATATTTTGTATACAATTTTAAATAAAATGATAGCATATTTAGTTCTTAATTTTATAATTTGCCGAAGGAATTTAATTATTAAATAAATTATTGTTTTTTTTATTTCAATAATTCAATTCTTGGAAAATTTTCTAATAAAAATTGATTATAAAAAATGAATATTACTTAAGATTTTAAATTATAGTTGAATATAAAAAGCATATTTTGTGAACTTTTAGAAATAATTGAATTTTGAAAAGGGTTCAAATTAAAAAAATTGAAATTTTTTTTTGTAATGTATTCTGATTATAATATAAAATAATGATTTTATCACTCTTACATCTTAAATTTATTACAAGTTATTGAATTTGAGAATCTTAATTTTTATAGAAAAATAATAATGATTAAATATTTATTTAAAAAAGAAGTTATATTGATGTTCTGCAGGGTCAGGGAAAAAGTGAAAAATTTGTCTGAAAACCAGGGAAAGTCAGGAAAAAAAATTAAAATTTTGTGGCATCCCTGAAAAAGTAAAAAGTAACAAAAGTAAATAAAAAATTAAAGCTTTTTGCTTGTAATATTTTGTTCAAATACAAAAATTTTTAAATGAAGTAAAAAAATTTTATAAATATCAAAAAATTTAAAGAAATTAAAAAAATCTTTAAAAAACGGCGAGTTGAAAAAAAATTTGTCAGAAAAAATTCGAGTGGAAATACGCAAATTGGTGGCACTCTAGGTGATGGTACAGGTACACGATAGCACTATCGTGGTGAAGTGAGGTGAGTCGTAGGGGGAGGTAGGGAAGAGTATTGCAGCTTGCGCCCTCAGGAGCTCTCACAGTGGCAACATCGGGGGTAGAAAAACGGCTCACTTCCGCTTCAGCCGGAAATGGAACGCCGTTTCATTCTTAGGGGAGTAGAGTTGAGAAGAGACTATCTCGGTACTTCGACTCACGAGAAGTTTAAAATAAGACATGTTCATTATTCTATTACAAAATAATGGCGAAATACTGCACTCAAAAGAATTCACTATTTACTTTCATTTAACTGAATTTTCATTAGAAGACAAATTTTCCATTTAAATGTATTTTTCAGAGGAGAGGGAAAAAAACTTTATTTAATCGTATTTTTCCTAGAATGTTGACATTATATTTTAAATGACAGTATTTTTCCTGGTATTTTTAGTCAGTGTTTTTTAATTAGTAGTACTTTTCTGCTATTTTTATTCAATGTTTTTAATTAATAGTATTTTTTTAGGTTTTTTTTGTTAGTATTTTTGATTCATAGTATTTTTCTAGTATTTTTGCAGTATTTTTCATTAATAGTATTTTTCTAGTATTTTTGCAATATTTTAAATTAATAGTATTTTTGTAGTATTTTTTCTAGTATTTTTTAGATTTTTTTTGTTAGTTTTTTTTATTCATAGTATTTTTCTAGTATTTTTAATTCATAGTATTTTTCTAGTATTTTTGCAGTAATTTTCATTAATAGTATTTTTCTAGTATTTTTGTAGTATTATTTCTAGTATTTTAAATTCATATTATTTTTTAGATTTTTTTTGTTAGTATTTTTAATTCATAGTATTTTTCTAGTATTTTTAATTCATAGTATTTTTTAGATTTTTTTGGTTAGTATTTTTAATTCATAGTATTTTTCTAGTATTTTTAATTCAAAGTATTTTTCTAGCATTTTTGCAGTAATTTTCATTTCTAGTATTTTTGCAGTATTTTTAATTAATAGTATTTTTATAGTGTTTTTTCCAGTATTTTTAATTCATAGTATTTTTTAAACTTTTTTTTATTAGTATTTTTTATTCATAGTGTTTTTCTAGTATTTTTAATTCATAGTATTTTTTAGATTTTTTGTTAGTATTTTTGATTCATAGAATTTTTTTAGTATTTTTAATTCATAGAATTTTTCTAGTATTTTTGCAGTAATTTTTAATTAATAGTAATTTTCTAGTATTTTTGCAGTATTTTTAATTAATAGTAATTTTGTAGTATTTTTTCTAGTATTTTTTAGATTTTTTTGTTTGTTTTTTTGATTCATAGTATTTTTCCAGTAATTTTAATTCATAGTATTTTTCTAGTATTTTTAATTCATAGTATTTTTCTAGTATTTTTGCAGTAATTTTCATTAATAGTATTTTTCTAGTATTTTTGCAGTATTTTTAATTAATAGTATTTTTGTAGTATTTTTTCTAGTATTTTTAATTCATAGTATTTTTTAGATATTTTATTGATAGTATTTTTGATTCATAGTATTTTTCTAGTATTTTTAATTCATAGTTTTATTCTAGCATTTTTGCAGTAATTTTCATTAATAGTATTTTTCAAGTAATTTTTTCTAGTATTTTTACTTCATACCTAGTATTTTTCTAGTATTTTTTTAGTATTTTTAATTCATACTATTTTTCTAGAATTTTCCCAATATTTTTATTTGTCAGAATTTTTGAAGAATTTTTAATATTTTCATTTGTCAAAATTCTTAATTAACAAAATTTATATTCAGGGGAATTTTTATTAAACAGTAGTTTCATTAAGCAAAAATTTTTCTTTAGTCCAATTTTTACTTGAAAAAATTATTATTTTTCTCAATTTTCCTATCACAGAACTTTTTATAAAGCAAAATTTTTATTTTACCGATTTTTTTTAAACTGAATTTCTAATTGACACAATTCTTATTTAATATAATTTCTTTTTTGAGAGAATTTCAATTTAACGGAATTTCTTTCGACAGAATTTTTATTTAGTAGAATCTCTTTTGACTGAATTTTCATTTAGCAGAAGTTTTTAACTGAATTCATATTTCGCAAAATCTATCATTTAAGAGAATTTTCATCTAAGAAAATTTCCCTTTATTATAATTTTAGTTTTACGGGATTTTTATTCGTCAGAATTTTTATTTTGGAAGAATTCTCAGTAAGCAATATTTTTCTTTAACAAAATTCTTACACTGAAAAAAATATTTATTTGATTTAAATAACCGATCATTTGACTATTATCAAATAAATATTTACTTGAATCAAATAATTTTTATTTCAATCAATTAAATAATATTTGCTTCAAATACTGAAATATTTGATTTAAATACAATTTATTTGATTCAAATAAAAATTATTCGATTCAAGTGAATATTTATTTGATAATAATCAAATAATTGGTTATTGGAATCAAATAAATTTTTTTTATCGTATTAAGCAGTATTTTTCCTTCACAAAATTCTTATTAAGCAGTATTTTTCTTTAAAACAATTCTCATTTGGCAGCATTTTTATTAAGCCCGATTTATATTAAGCAGAATTTTTATACAATTTAGAGAAATTTTTATCTAACATAATTTCTATTCAGCAGAATTATCATTTAAGCGAGAATATTTAATATTTGTGTTTATCTGCATTTGACAGAATTTTTATTAAGAAAAATTGTCCGTCTCCAAAAATTCTTATTTTGCAAAAATTCTATTTGCTATAATTTTCATTTATCAGAAATTTAATTCAACAAACTGTATTGTTTCGCAATTCTTTAATTTTTATTTGAGTTTATTTTTATTTTCTTTGTATCAACTTTTTTTTCCAGTATAATTGCAAACATTTCACAATTTGGAAATTGACAAATTCTTATTTAAATTTATTTTCATTCCTTTTGTACCGACTTTTTCTTTTTCCGGTATAATTGCAAAAAATGCCTCACTTAAAATTTTGCCAAATAAAAATGTTGCTAATAAATTCAGTCCCTATTTCCAATTTTCCACACAAGTTGCATTTCAATATAAAAGTAAAACTTCGTCAATTATAAAAGTAAAAATTCTAGAAAAAAAACCAGTTGATTCGAATACAAAAGTTAAAAACATTAATTCTCCTCATATTCAGAACTCGATGTCGATATTGAAATCAAAAGAAAAAAAAAGTCTCCCCCACCTGGCAGTGAGTAGAAAAAAAGTTCGATTCCTTCAAGCGAGAGACCTATATTTGAAAATCAGATTTCCATCTAGTTTATTTATAAACGTAATCGTCAAGTGCAAATTTTCGTCAGTATTTGTGAATAATATGTTGGCTGGAGGGGGTCGGAAGGAGGACGCGTGTACTCGACACGATCTGTACTCAACTTGTACAGTTTCTTCAGAGAATGTCAGGAGTGAAGTGGATGACAGCTTTTCCAACGAGAGACGATGCAGGACGACGTGACATCGTCTGAACGCCTCGCGGAGTATGACATACAGCTCTGTAATGTATGCATTCCTAGAATGCATGAGCATATTCCTGGTTTTCGTGGCAGAGAAGAGACTGCGCGTCAAGCACAAAACTCTCTGTCTCTGTCTCTCTCTCTCTTTCTCTTTTACTCACTTTTTTTTATCTTTTCGTCTCTTTTTCAGTCCCCTATATCTTTTTCGAATTTTCCCTTGGGATGCCAATCGTATCATCTTGTTTTTATCTCTTTCTCTCTCTCCTCTCTTTCCTCTTTCCTTTTCCCTTTTTTTTCAAGCCATGAAACTTGGCAAATATCATTAAAAAATTTTATTCGACGTTTGCGAAAATATTCTTTAAGGAACGGCAAAAATTTACTTGAATCTTGAAGTGAATAATAAAGCAATAATTTTCAGTTACTCGACGACTCAGTTATAAAGTCATCGTCATTAAAATTATAATTAAATAATTAATAACAACAATTAAATTCAATTAAAATATCAATTATATAATATATAAATGAATTTTTGTAATAATAATTTAATATATAAATATATTACATGTGAAGTAACATTCTTAAGGAGAATGGTGACCGTAACATAACCTCAAAATCTGTAAAAAATAAAAATTATATTATAACGCAAACAAAAATAAAATAAATATATCAATGACAAACAATTGTAAAAGATCTAGTTTTATAACTTTCGAAAAAAATTATTTTTATGCAAAATAGTTTGTCAACAATGATTTTTTTAACATTTAATTTTTTTTCTTTCAGATCAGACAAAAATGGCAATTTTCAACCAATTTTTATAAACATTAGCTCATTTAATTCAGTGAAACATTCTCTACAATCGTTATTTTTTTAATATTGCTAAAAGTATGTTATTAAAAAATTATAAAGGAAACATTGTTTATTTATTAAATAACTTTTTAATAATATTAGCAATATTAAAAAAATAATGATTGTAGAGAATGTTTCACTGAATTAAATGAGCTATTGTTTATAAAAATTGGTTAAAAATTGCCATTTTTGTCTGATTTGAAAGAAAAAAAATTAAATGTTTAAAAAAACATTTTTAACAAAATATTTTGTCACATTATAATTTTTGTCGAGAATAATAAAACAAGATCTTCTAAAATTGTTTATAATTGATAATTATCTTGTTTTTGTTTGCGTTAGAAATCATTTTTTAGTTTTGATAGATTTTGTGGTTATGTTACGGTCACCATCCTCCTTAAATTGTATATTTTATTCTAAAAATCACGCCAAGTAATCACTGAAAAAAAAAATTTTTAATTCAATTAAATAATATTCTGGGCAACAAATTTAAGAATATTTTATACTTAAATTTAGTATCTGTGGTAATTTAGTATCCTTAAAATATGAATATATTTTTGAAATTAATATATTACACTAGATGCTTAGAATATATTCTTTTTTTAAGTAGGTGCCCATAAATATATATGGGGCGTTCCACACCAAATCGGAATTTATTTTGCTTTTGCATCTAAAATATTTTTCAAATATTTGGCATATCAAATATATTTTTTCTTTTAGTGCTCGTTGATTTTTTTCAAATTTTTTCATCAAGCGGTTTAAGAGTTACAGGTTTTTGAAAAAACACGTTTTTCACGTAATTTTTTTTTAAATGCTGAAAACTCGGACAAAAATTGATCAAATTGGACGCTCCTATAATGAAAATTTTTGTTTTTTCACATAGTTTTCTAATAAAAAATGTAAAAAATATATTTTTTTAAATTAAAAAAAAAATTTTAATTTTAAAAATAAAATTTCATTTTAAAAATAAAATTTCATTTTAAAAATAAAATTTCATTTTTAAGAAGTATATATCTATCGATTTTTTTCAAAAATTTTTATAAGAAACTAGAACTAAACCCTCTTCTCCAGATTTAGTTAAATTTATTTTTTTCCGTTTTTCCTTCCTCTTCATTTACTGCGTTTTTAATTTTTTTGTACTTTTTTATTATTTGCTTGAATAATTTTTGTCTATGTGTAATTATTTTTTATTCACTATACGCTAAATATGATTAATTATTAGTCTTCAAACAACTAATTTTCTACTCTACCTTCAAACTAATTACTAGTTATTCTATTGTTGGAACTAATTTTTAATTTCTTAATCGCTGAAACTAATTTTTAGTTATTTGAAAAATAGAACTCATTTTTAGATTTTTTTTAGATTTAACTAAGTTTTAGTTATTTTATCATTGCAACTAATTTTTTGTTCTGCTATAGTTGAAAGAAATTTTTACTTATAAAAGCGACATAATTTTTAATTTCTATTTTAATACTAATTTTCTTGTTATTTTATTGCTAAAACTGAAATGTTCTCTTAAAAATACAAGTAATTTTAAATTTATTTTCTCAGTAAAACTAATTTTCATGCTATTAACAGAACCAAATATTTAATTAGTTAAATTTTTTTCTAAATTATCCACTAATTTTTCTTTCAAGATGTTATTCAATTTTTAACTAATCTTTAAAATTGAGTTAGTTTAAAATAAGTTTTCTAATAATAAAATTATAATCAGTAACTGAAAGAGCAATAATTTACAAACTAAATAGTTAATAATGAGTAATTTTTTTTAAAATGCTTATAACTCGGACAAAAAATGATCAAATTGGACGCTCCTATAATGAAAATTGTTGTTTTTTCACATAGTTTTTAATAAAAAATGTAAAAAAATATATTTTTTTAATTTTCAAAAGAAAAACCGCTTGATGAAAAAATTTGAAAAAAATCATGGTAGCTAATTTCAACGAGCACTAGAAGAAAAAAAATATTTAAAAAATATTTGTAATGCAAAAGTAAAATAATTTCCGATTTGGTGTGGAACGCCCCATATTGAACCCTTTAACGCACAGCGGTTTCGATCAAAACCACTTTTGACTTTAAACCTTAATAACTTTGACAGAAATTGAAATATTTTTGATTTTCAAAAACTCAACACTCACAAATTTATTTTATTTAGTGAAAAAATTTATAGTGCAATAAAGAATTCACAATCTTTTAATTCTTACAATAATAAAAAAAATTATGTTTATAGCGAGATACAGAACAAAAGATTACAAAATCGAAAATTAAATAAAGCTAAGCTAATGACAATATATTCTTTTTTATTTTGATTTTTAATTTTTCAAAAAAAAACGTTTTTTGCCCATAACTTTAAAAAATGTTAAGAGACTTTTAAAAATCAATAAATGTATGAAGCTAAAGTTTCGAATGTTCAAATGAACGAAATTTTTTTTCACCTCAAGTATTTTTGAAAACTACTATCGAAAAAAGAAAAATAATTGAAATTGAAAATATTTAGTTTAGAATTAATTTGTTTTAATCTGAAAAATAATTCTTTTGTTAGTAAAATACAAATTAGAAGAAGTTAAAAAAATGTTTTCGTTCATTTGAACGTTCGAAACTTTAGGAACATATAAATGTTCAAAATTTATACTTTATTGTTATTAACATCTTTGTGTTATTAAATTAAATTTTAATTGTAAAAAGTATTTTCAGTAGTATAGTAAATGTTTAGTCAGATGCAAAAATTGCTACATTTATGTAATTCAAATACTAGTAGTAGAAGTCCTTTTTAGTCAGACTAGATGTTATAAAATATGTCGCATTTATTGTAAAAAAAATGTCCCAAGAACAATACAATTACGATTATTTAGACTTCAAATTTTTTACTGTGGTTTTTAATTTTCAAAAATTTCATTTATTTAGAAACATTAAAATAAATTTAATATTTCAAAATTTTTATTTTAAATTCAGAAGTGAATGTTAGTTAAGTTAAAAATTTCTACGTTTCTACTCTCTAAATTTGAGTAAAAATCTTTACTAATTTGAATTAATGAATGATGTTCTGCTATTGAATTAGTAAATTTTACTAAATAAATTCGTAAAATTACTATTTATTAGTAAAATTTATTAATTCAAAAAGCAAAACGTCAGTCAATTAGTAAAGATTTTTACTAATTCAAATTTAGAGAGTAGTAAGTAATCTAAGCGGTATTTTATTGTAAGTAGTATAAGTCAGTTCTAGTCAGACGCAATGTTAATGTTTTTTTTTTAAAATTTGAATGTAAGTAGTATAAGTAAATATTTGTCAGACTAACGTTATAAATTTTCGTTTATTACACAAATATTCGCAGTCGTAGAGTTATTGACAATCTATTGTAATTTGAATTTCAGTAGTTAGTGTAAGTTTTGGTCAGACGCAACGGTATTAAATTTTACATTAATTAGAAATCTATTTCAAAGTAGTGTAAAATATATTTAGTCAGACGCAGGCTATTAATTTTATCTAATTTTCCTATGTTTCAATATTAGTAGTACAGGTCCGTTTTAGTCAGACGAAAGTGTTTTAAAAAATACTTTAATAAATATATAAATATATTCCAGGTTAGTATAGAAAACGTTTAGTCAGACACCAGCCTTTTAATGACTTGTAATTTGTAAATGTTTAACTCACTTTACTGAAAGTCGTCTTAGTGTAAGTAGTAAAGGTCAGCACTAACCAGACACAACATTATACAGTGTCATTTTAATTAAAAAACATAAGCCAAGTAGTACACTCTATATTTAGTCAGACATAGAGTTTATTGCGTTTATTTAATATTAAAACACGTAGAACAAGTCAATTATTGTCAGACGAAACTTTACTAAATGTTATTTATAGTTATTATAAAAATAATCCTAATAGTAAAATAAATGATTAGAAAGACAAAAAAATTTCAATTTAAGTTTAAGTTTTTTATTAAGTTCAATAGTGTTTAATAGTTTTACTGAAAAATGTACGTAATTTTAATGTCAGTAGTGAAGGACAGTTCTAGTACGACATAACATTGTATTTTTTTTTAAACGAAAAACAATATGCAAAGTAGTATAACACATATTTGGTCAGACATAAAATACGCAAAGCATACAAAAGTGAAGAAACAATGCTGCTATCCTGAAAATAATTTGCCAAGGCGTTGTGAATTTATTCTAAATAAATAATGTGACGAAGCAACGGCAGCGAAAAAAGTCGAGAGTAGAGTAATGAAAAATTGAAATAAAGTGTGAATTGCATGATGTGTAATAACGAGAAAGTGAGAAAGTGATCGATAAAAAACTCATCTCGAAAATGACAAAAGCGTAAAGAACATTTTTCATATGAATTGCTTTCGACATGCAAAAGAGAGAGAAAGAGAGAGAGGGAAAGAGTGAATAAGAGAGGACAGAATGTCGGCAGGGGCGGGTGGGGAGGGGGGGGGTTTGAAAACAATTTGTTGAAAGTCTTAATATTCGTTCATTCTGAATAACGTGACACATGTTTTTTTTTTTTTGCCCCCAGGAAAAAAAGGTGCTAAAATGGAAGGTCCTCCTACTTCTCCTCCTTCCTCTCTCTCTCTCTCTCTTACATGTTATGTACGAAGTTCACTATACTGCTTGAAATTTTATCGCAGCGCTACACATTGTCAAGCCTGAGTGATGAAGACAGACGATTGCAATAAAAGTACAAGACAAAATTTGTGCGATTTCGTTATATTTCGAGAGACTTTTGTTGAGAAGAAAAAAAAAGAAAAAAAGGAGAAAAATATCCTGCATTCTTCATGAGTAAAATAAATTTTTCTTCACTATATTTAAAAGTATAGAGGAGGATAAAAGTTTGTCCAGGGGGTCGATTACGTAATTTCACTTTTACTTTCACTTTCACTTTTACTTTCACACTCACAGATTTTCACTTTTACTTTCACTTTCACACTTACATATTTTCACTTTCACACTTATAGGTTTTTACTTTTACATTCACAGGTTTTCACATTCAGAGATTTTTACTTTTACTTTCACTTTTACTTTCCCATTCACAGATTATCACTTTCACTTTTACTTTCACATTTACATTCACTTTTCAATTTCACTTTCACATTGAAAGATTGTCATTATCAATTTTAATTTTTTAAAATTTTTATTTTTTCTTGCACATTGATAAACTTTTATTTTGCAAATCTTCTCTAGTACAAATTGAAATATAAATTTCTGATACTGAACGTGAAAGTGAAAATTTGTGGAAGTGGAAGTAAAAATAAAAATTCATGAAAGTAAAATTAAAAACCTGTGTAAGTGAAAGTCAAATTATGTGGAACTAAATGTAAAAACTTATGAAATTGAGATTGAAAGTGAAAGTAAAAGTGAACATAAATTTGGAAGTAAAAGTGAAATTGGAAATATGTGAATGTGAAAGTAAAACTGCAAGTAAAAGTGAAAATCTGTGAATATAAAAGTGAAAATACAAGTGCAAGTGAAAATCTGTGAATGTGAAAGTAAACATATGTGGATGTAAAAGTGAAAGTGAGAATCTGTGAGTGTGAAAGTGAAAATATGTGAGTGTGAATGTAAAAGTAAAAGTAAAAACCTATAAGTGTGAAAGTGAAAAAATGTGAGTGTGAAAATGAAAGTAAAAGTGAAAATATGTGAGTGTGAAAGTGAAATTGAAAGTGAAAGTAAAAGTGAAATTACGTAATCGACCGCCTAAACTAAAAATACTTATTTAGACCATTTCATTACAATGTTCAAAAAAATATATACAGTTTCGCAGATGCAGAAAACAAAATTCTTCTGCATTTTCACTTTTTAACGCAGAAGTTTAAAAAAAAAATGCAAACAGAATGATACTTGATGTTATTATATGGCGAATAAAATGAATTTATTACTACGGATATTGTTCCTGTAATTTTATTACCGGCGAACATTCCAGACAGATTTATTTCGATTTAATGCTGATGTTTTTTTAATGCTCGACATTTTTATTGCATTATGTGAAATCGAATTGATCTTATCTAAACAAAAGCAATGTAGATTATATTTAAGAGAAGAGGAGGGGGTGGACAATATTGCCTGTTATCTTTATTCAAACCCTCTTCTCTAGATTTAGTTAAATTTATTTTTTTCCGTTTTTCCTTCCTCTTCATTTATTGCGTTTTTAATTTTTTTTTACTTTTTTATTATTTGCTTGAATAATTTTCGTTTATGTGTAACTATTTTTATTCACTATACGCTAAATATGATTAATTATTAGTTTTCAAACAACTAATTTTCTACTCTAGCTTTAAACTAATTACTGGTTATTCTATTGTTGGAACTAATTTTTAATTTCTCAATCGCTGAAACTAATTTTTAGTTATTTGAAAAATAGAACTCATTTTTAGATTTTTTATAGATTTATCTAAGTTTTAGTTATTTTATCATTGCAACTAATTTTTTGTTCTGCTTTAGTTGAAAAAAATTTTTACTTATGAAATCGACATAATTTTTAATTGTTTAATTTACAGAATTAATTGTTTGTAGAATATTAACTATTCTACAGATAGAACTAATTTTTAGTTATTCCATCATTAAAACAAATTATTAGTATTGATAAAACTAGTTTCTAGTTACTTTATCCATAAAACTAATTTTCTGATTATTTTATTGCAAGAACTGAAATGTTCTATTAAAAATACAACTAATTTTAAATTTATTTTCTCAGTATAACTAATTTTCATGCTATTAACAGAAACAAATATTTAATTAGTTAAATTTTTTTTCTAAATTACTTACTAATTTTTCTTTCAAGATGTCATCCAATTTTTAACTAATCTTTAAAATTGAGTTAGTTTAAAATAAGTTTTCTAATAATAAAATTACAATCAGTAACTGAAATGGCAATAATTTACAAATTAAATAGTTAATAATGAGTAATTATTAGTTAAATTTATTTTTAGGTTATGTTAAAATGACTAAAAACTTTTGTATTTAGTTCTAACTAGTCAAATTTGATTATTTTTGAAGCTTTTTCTAAGTTTAAAATAGTAAAAATGTTTAATAATTTTAAAAAGTAACTGACTTTTCGTTTTGAAATTTATAAATTTCACTGTAAATAAGTAAAAATTATTATTTATCAGTAAATTTAATTAATTTAGTAGAATTTACAAACAAATTGTTTAAATTTAGTAGAATTTACAAAAAAATTTTTTGAATTTAGTAGAATTTAGAAAAAATTTATTTTAATTTAGTAGAATTTACAAAACAATTATTTCAATTTAGTAGAATTTACAAAACAATTGCAATTAATAAATTAGTTAAAGCTACTATTAATTAGTAAAGTTTATCCATTTAAAAGCAGAAAATTAATCACGAATTAAAATTAGTAAACATTTTTATTATTTCAAATGTCGAGTGACTTATTAACTTATAATTAGTTATTTTCTACTAAAAATAACAATTTTAATTATACTTTTTACTAATTCCAGAAGCAAAAAGTAAAGCCAAATTTGAATGCAAATTAATTATTTTTTAATCACATAATTTCCAATACTCTTAAACTTTTTCAGTGTTTTGAATATTTCGCAGTTTTTTTGAAAGATAAAACAAATAGATCTTAGTAAAACAAAAGATTTTTACAAATATTTTGTTAATAAAGAAAACAAATAAGTTTTTATAAATATGTTTTAGCGATAACTTTTTTAAATTTGTTTTTCTTTAAATTAATTTCGTTTAGTTGGAAAAAAATGATAACTTACTTTTCTTAAAGTAGAAAAATTAAAAAAAAATTTTTAAACTAAAATAAAGAATATTCAAAAAATTACTTTTAATAATATTGATGAAAACTTAGTTCATCAACGTTAATTAAAATAATTGTTTTTAAAATTACTATGTTGATAACTTTTTGGTTCGAAATTTTTTTTTCCTTTTTTGCTAATAATTAAGAGAAACTTTAATAACTTTATTTTTCTTAGTTTATCTCATTTATGTGAGTTTTTATGACAGCTAGGCGGAAATTTATAGAATTACAATGGCGCGAAATTCAAATTGACTGAAAAAAGATAAGCACAGTAAAACAAACTTTCGGATTAATTTATTCAAATAATTTTTTACTTTTTTTTTTTTTAATATTCAAAACTTACTCAAGATGACAATTTCTAGAATTTTTTATGGTGATATTTTTTAATACTTTATAACGAATATTTCGGATTTGGCACTAAAGAAAATTACTGTGAAATAAATGAATAATTTAGAAAATAAATTAGTGGTGAAAAATAATTAACAATAATAATAATTTAATTAATTACATATTTAATATTTTAATAATTACTCTTTAAGTAATAAATAATTTTATTTAATTTTAGTAGAATTTACAAAAAAATTGTAATTAATAAATTAGTTAAAACTACCATTAATTAGTAAAGTTTATCCATTTAATAGCAGGAAATTAGTCACGAATTCACGAATTCTTTTAATTTAAAAATTCAATTTAAAATAATTAGGCATTTTATTCAAATAAATAAATATTTCGTTTCCACAGAGGAAAAAAAATGTTATTTTTCGCGATACTATGAAATTAATTTTCCACAACATATCATTATTCAATTTTGCAATAAAATATTCCTTTATCTCGTTTGATGATATTAAAAACTGTCTTGTACGACCTTAAAGCAAATTACTTGAGAGAATGACATTTTCAGTAAAATGTCAAGATTATCAAAGGCGCTTATTCTCTCCTCTCTCTCTCTCTCTCTCTCTCCCTCTCTCGCCATCGACAAAGTAATTTTTGCAAAGTAAAATAAATTAGTATGCTTATTAGAATGTAGCTCGTGAGTAAGGATAAACTTGAGGAAATTAGTTTTGAAAATGTAGAGAAGTTTCAAGTTTCATCGACGATGGAAAGTTGGTCTGACCGAGATAACGGAAAGTTGGTCCCCCAGTACATTAAGGCGTTTCGCTGCTTAATGGCTGGTAGGATCTTTTCATCGACAGCAAAAGGGAAGGAAGTAAAGAACGAGCGAATGAATGAATGAAAGAAAGAGAGAAAAAAGAGCAAGAAAAAGAAAGAGAGAGAGAGAGAGGGAAAAAGTGATCCCAGAAATCTCGGCGGCAAAAAGGTTTCATAAGACGAAAGTCGACAGGTGAAATTCTAGTCGGTCTTCAAATTGTAATAAACGAAGCAAAACTACCTTTTGAGGTTAAAGAAATGGTTTTTCGTGTCAGTGAGAAAGTGATAGAACATGAAAGAAATACATAACTAGAATTTAATCGACCTGCCAATTTTTCTAACATCTTAATTTCCTCTCAACTGACAAGTAAAGCTTCCTAATTTACATTTTTCATCATCAATTTATATACACTGAGAAAAAAATACTGTTGCGGTTCAATAGCACCGATGCTATTGAATTTAATTTTTTTGAAGCAATAATTTCTGTATTGAATTAAGAAAATATTTGTTAAAATATAATAATTTATAATTTAGAACTAGAAGCATAATGTTGTCTAATAAAACATGCAAAATGGTTGAGATGAGGGGGTTGATACAATTTCATTAAAAAAATATTAATTTGTTTGATTTAAGTGTTGCAATTATTTCAAATAATTTCAAATACGTTCAAAAGCAGATGCTATAAAATTTACAGTACCATATGCTATAAAATTTACAGTACCGTGCTTTAAAATTGACAGTACCGTGCAGTAAAATTGTAGTCATACTTATTTGAGTTAAAAGTACTAGGTATTGTTTTATTCAAATGCACTTTTTAATACAATAATACATTTCTACTATAGTATTGTATAAGCTTCTAAAAAATGTACATTCAGGGTTGCCACGCTTTTGCTCCATTCAAATTCCCTGACTTTTCTAGGTTTTCCAGGTTAAAAAACGGAATTTTTCCAGGTTTTTAAGGCAATATTTTTAATTTATTAAATTAAATAACTCCTTGATTTTCAGTCAAAACTTTTACATTTTATATTCAATTATTCATTTCTAAAATGTTCAACTAAAATTCATCTTTACATCAATGTTTTTTTCTAATAATTTTTGAAAAAGTTTTTTTTTCAGAATTATCAAATTAATTTGCTTACAATTTAATTTTATGTGAAATTTCGATTATTAGAAAATTCTTCAGTTAGATATTATATGTATTAGAAAATAAAAAAATATAATAATAATAAAATAAAATAAAAAAATAAAATTAAAAAAAAGAAAAAAAGAAAAAAAAAGAAAAATCTTGAATTCCATTAAAGAATTTTATTAAAATTCCTAACAATAATTGAATTTTACAAAGCATTTTATTAAAATTTCTGAAAATTGAATTCTACAAAGAATTTTATAAAAACTCCGGAAAATAATTGAATTTTGCAAAAAATTTTATTACAATTTCTGAAAGTAATTGAAATTAAAAAAAAATTTTTGAATAACTCAATTGTTTTGGTAAATTTTATTAAAGTAGTTGATAATAGAAATTATTGGAAACAAGAAAGTTTTTTAAAGTAGATGAAATTTTGTCAAGAATTTTATTAAAATTTTTGAAATAAATTGATTTTCTACAAATACATTTGTAATTTTGCAAAGAATCCTATGAAAAATCTTGAAAATAATTGAATTGCATTCAAGAATTTTATTTAAATTCCTAAAAATAATTGAATTTTTTAAAGTATTTTATTAAAATTCTTGAAAAAAATTGAATTTTGCAAAATCTTATTAAAAATCCTAAAAATAATTGAATTTTGTTAAAATTCCTAAAAATAATTGAATTTTGTAAAGCATTTTATTAAAATTACTGGAGAAAATTGAATTTTGCAAAAAATCTTATTAAAAATCTTGAAAATAATTAAATTTCATTGAAGAATTTTATTAAAATACCTAAAAATAATTGAATTTTTTAAAATATTTTATTAAAATTCTTGAAAATTATTGAATTTTGCAAAGCATTTTATTAAAATTTCTGAAAATTGAATTCTACAAAGAATTTTATAAAAAAAACTCCTGAGAATAATTGAATTTTGCAAAAAATTGTATTACAATTCCTAAAAGTATTTTGAATTTTAAAAAATTTTAAAAAATAATAAATCCTTTGGAAATTTTCATTAAAGTAGTTGATAATAGAAATTATTGAATAGAGGAAAGTTTTTTAAGGTAGATGAAATTTTGTCAATAATTTTATTAAATTTTTTTAAATAAATTGATTTTTTTACAAATGCATTTGTAATTGCTTCAAAATTTAATATTTTTTTTAGTGTTTTTGTCTAAAATTCTTCTGTAAATCTATTATTTTGGATAATCAATTAAATATGTATTAAAGAATTTAACTAATTTTAGAAGAACTTGAATTATTAAAATTTTTCAAAAATCTACGTCCCTGAAGATTTCTAATGAAATTCAGTTAAAATCGAAATTTTCTAAAATTGTAAACTGAAACCTTTTGAAATCGATCAACTTATAAAAATTATAAACGCAGTTCTTCTAAAATTGAATAATTATATTTGAAATATTTCAATACCCAAATTTAGATTTTTAAGAATAAGATATAGAATTACTTTAGAAAACAACAATTTTCCAGGATTTAGATCAAAATTCCCTGACTTTTCCAGGTTTTCCAGGTTTCCAGGTTGCGTGGCAACTCTGACATTGGAGAATAGAGAATACTTATTTTTTCTTAAATTAATTATAAAAGTTATTGAATTTAAAATATAAATGTTTCATAACAAATTAAGATAATTCATTAATTGATATTTCAGTAAATCATCTGTTTTAATTTGCAAAATTTCATGTTAATGTTTTGGAAATACTTAAAAGAGGAATTTGAAATTTAAATTTTCCCGGGAATATATCTTTGTTTTGTGATTGGCTACTAAATATACACTATACACACTTGAAATATTAATTTTTTCTCTCACAAGCGGTGATAGTTTCATCACTTTTGTATATAAGGAAATTCAAATCAACATCATTTAAATGTATTATGATATGTATAATGTATGTATGTATAATGTTAATTAGTATGTTAAGTATATGTTACAATAAAATTCAATTTAAGGTTGGGTTGCAAACTTATAAGTTATGTCTCAAATTGTATATGTTGTATGTAGAATTACAAAAAAGTTTATCTTGAAATAGGTATCAAGATGTTGAAGAGCAAAAATATGTCTAATTCTCAAAATATTTTTTTCAAAAGAATAATATTTTTTATTTGAAACTATAGAATTATGCTACAAAATTGACTTTTAATTCATTAAAATCTAAAGTATGATGTATTCTTTTTAAAATTATGTGCTATTCCAACTATAGCATCATGCTACAAAATTAAATTTTAATTCATGAAAATCTAAAGTGTGATGTATTCTTTTTAAAATTATGTGCTATTCAAACTATAGCATCATGCTTTCAAATTAAATTTTAATTCATGAAAATCTAAAGTATGATGCACTCTTTTTAAAATTATGTGTTATTCAAACAGTAGCATCATGCTATGAAATTGATAGCATATTCTATTGATTTGAAAGTACATGCTATTAAATTTATAACAGATTTAATTATAGGCATGAAATGCATTTCTTGATATTATAGCATTTTTCGTTAATACTATAATTTCTGTAATAATATATAAGATTTATTTAAATATATAGTGCAGCAATCAATAGCACATGTTATTGAATCAACAGTATTTGTATTCGAACGATATTGAATATGCCGTTTATTGCGACAAACAAATATTTCATTGATTCAATAGCATTTTTTTCTCAGTGTACGTATTATAATACGAATGGAAAACTGCCCAAAATAAAAAGAAGCAAACAAAATTTTTCTTCTTTTCCAAGAATGATGGATTTTTACGATATTGTAATTGGTATTGTGGCTTTCTGGATATACAAAAACTTCCGCTATCTTGGGAGAGAGAACGTGGAATTTTTGAAATTCGAACACAAGTAGGACAAGAGAAAAGGGTATAAAAGAAGCTTTCTATAAACCTCTCCTCTGGCAGTTTGGTTAAAGTCTCTCTCTCTCTCTCTCCGTCACTCTCGACCCTTCTCAGGTGGTGAGAGTCGTGATGTGAATATTTTCCGGTTTGTGTTATCATCGAGATGAAGGTTAATGTTAACATTACCGTTAACCCTTACTTCCTGCCACAGGGGAAGCAACCGAGGCACAATGAGAGAGATAAACTTCCGTTGGGTATAATGTACTTTAATTACTGGCTTAGGGTTGCTTCTAAACAATCGAAAACTACCGAAACCCCTAGAGAACTAAATCACGCAAACAAGATGCACTACATACTCATTTTGCCTCTCATCACCGAACAAAAAATTCAATTAATAAATACACCATATTTCTTATCCCTCTACTTAACTAATTGTATGAAAAAAAATAATTGGATTTTTATCTTTACTTTTTTCCCCTACTATTTTTTATTTAATTAAAACAAATTAACCTAATTAGAAGAAGAAGAATTATTTTTTAAAGACAACAATAAGGAATACAAATAAAGATATTGTAACAGAAGGTAATAACAAAGTTTTTCTAAAGATTTTAAAATTAAGACAAATGTCTTTGTCTCAATTTGATATCTTTAGAAAAACGTGGCTTTACGACTATTTTGATACTTTTTTTAGGCTCACTTTAAAAACCTTACAAAAACTGTCACTTAAATAGGTATAATTACAATTATTGAAAGCATACGATAAA
Organism: Leptopilina drosophilae; assembly: GCA_032873175.1. Classification (NCBI taxonomy): domain Eukaryota; kingdom Metazoa; phylum Arthropoda; class Insecta; order Hymenoptera; family Figitidae; genus Leptopilina; species Leptopilina drosophilae. Next base: position 19,523,379 of record CM065481.1, read on the forward strand.
ATGAATAATATCACTTTTATAAAAATCACGAATAAATTTGATTCTTACGAATAATTTTTTTTGCTTTTTACTCAACAGAAATTTTTGCAAAGAATCTATAGTACCGGCCAAAATTGTCAGTTCAACTATTTTCAATGTGACTAAAGTTTTGAACGTTCAAATGAACGAAATTTTTTTTCATCTCAAGTGTTTTTGAAAAATTAATGTACAAAAAAGAAACATAATTGAAATTAAACAATATTTAGTCTAGAGTTGAGGAGCCAGTTTTCAAAACTTGATAAATCCATAATTTCTTATTTCGAGAAAATGAAACAAATGACTTTCCTCACATAACCAATAGAGTTAATTTTAAACTAAAAAATTTTTATTAATTTATTTTTACAACAATATTTTTATATTTAAGATGTTCTGTTTTTAATTAAACATTATCATAATTAAGTGCTTTAAAGATTTTCGTAATTTTTTTCAAATCAAAAACATAAATATTATAAGTCATCTTGGTTATGTCAAAATGATTTTAAAATAAAAATTCGTTGTTAATAAATTTTTTTTTTAAATGTAACAGTGACAGATCGATTTTTGAGGTCCTTTAAATATTAAATTTATGTTTATTTCAATTTTTTTAAAAATGGATTTATCAGCTTTTGAAAATTTGCTCCTCAGTTAATTTATTTTGATCTAAAAAATAATTTTTCTTGCAAAAAAAAAATCAAAATTAGAAAAAAAAAAAAAAAAATTCGTTCATTTGAACGTTCAAAACTTTACAACATTATTTTCAATGGAATAAACCAAATTTTTTTGCAATAAAATTTATGAATAAAATTATGAAAACTAAAATTTTTTTTGGTACAAGTTTTGTAAGATGATAAAATTGAAAAAATAATAAGATCTAATAAAAGTCATTTGGCTAGTATTTTATTTAGAATTTTAATAAAAATTGCCATTTTCAATGTTTTACAAAAGTTTGAATAACTTCTAAAATAATAAACGTTTTTAAATAATCGTCAGCTCGATTTAAAGGTCATTTTCTATAAAGTAGGAATTACATATAGACATTAATCTGTAATCTTTTTCTTCATATAAGCAGGACGTTAAAGTTAGACAAAAAATTCAAAACACTTCTAATAATCTTATTAAAAGAAAAATAATTTTTAAATTTTAAATATATTTTTGTATCAAATTTTTTTTGAAAAATTTACACTTTATTATATTTGCTATAATTTTTAGAATAGTTTTAAGTAAAAAAAATTATTGAAAACTTTTTCAATTTTCATGTCTCACTTTGACGTCCTGCTTATACGAAGGAAAAAATTACAGGTTAATGCCTATAACTAATTCTTATTCTGCAGAAAATGACTTTTAAAAGAAGCTTAAGATAATTAAAAAACGTTTATTATTTTCGAACTTATTCAAATTTTTGTAAAACATTAAAAATGCCAATTCTTAAAAATTTCTAAATAAAATATTGGCCAAATGACTTGTAAAAGGTTTTATTCTTTTTAAAATTTTATCATCTTACAAAACTTGTACCAAAAAAGAATTTTAGTTTTGATAAATTTTATTCTAAAAAATTTTTTTCATTACATAGAAAATAGGTGAACTGACAATTTTTTCCGGCAGTGTAAGAAATATTTTGCTTTATTTCAAGACCTTAATCTTGATTTCAGTAGTGAATGTCAGTTTTAATCAGACGGAACAATACAAAATGTTAAATTTATTAAAAAAAATTGTTTAAGTAGTATAATATGTGTTTAGTCAGACACAGTATTATAATGTCATTTGATTTACTGACCTTTATGCAATTTCAATTTTAGTAGTAAACATCAGTTTTTGTCAAACGCATCACTTTTAAATGATAATTTAATTTTTAAAAAATACTAAGTAGTATAACATATGTTAAGTCAGACAAAAAGTTTCATATGGTTTTAATTTCTTTAAGAAGGTTTATGTTAATTCGATGTTAGTAGTAAAGGTCACTTTTTAGTCCGAAGAAACGTTAATCGATAATATTTTTCTAAAAAAATAAATTCGCAGTAGTAAAATATATTTTTTGTCAGACAAAAAGTTTCTCAATGTTTAAACTTTAGTAGTAAAGGTCATTTTTAGTCAGACGTGATATTACTACATTGTATTTTAATTTTAAAAACATACCAAGTAGTACAGTCTAAATTTAGTCAGACAAAAATTTCGAAGTACTTATCTAATATCAAAATAAGTAGAATAATCAATTTTTGTCAGACGAAAGGTTACGAAATATATTCGGTTGGAAAAATATTACCCGTAGTGTAATAAATGTTTAGTGAGACAAAAAGGTTCATACGTTCTATCTAGTTAAAATTTTATGCAATTTTTTTATTGAAATTGCATAAAATTTTAACTAAAGGTAAAGGTCAGTTGAAGTCAGACGTAATATTAATCATTTATGTATTGTAACGAAAATAAATATGGTAAATGGTGTAATATACGTTAAGTCAGGCGCAACGTTTTTTTGAGATTTTACTATTCGAATATAAGTAGTCTAGGTCGATTTTAGTCAGACGTAATTTTTTTCAAAGCGTTTGAATTTTAAATAGTAAAAGTAGTAGAAAATATGTGTAGCCAAACAAATGTTTTGATACTTTTTATTTAATTGAAAAATTTAATATTTTCAATGTCAGTAAAACAAGTCTCTTTTAGTCAGACAAAAATCAAACTACGATTCATTAATTATAGAATTTATTTCTAGCAGCATAAATTATGTGTTTTTAGGTTTTACTTTCTCGACACAATGGTTTTTACGTTTATATAAGTTTCATGCTAGTAGTAGAGTTCATTTTTAGTCAGACGAACAGTCATTAAATCGTTAACTACAAAGACTACTTTAAGTAGTATAACGTACGCTTACTCAGCCTAAAAGTTAGCTACTTTTAAATACACTGAAAATTTGTAATAAGACGCAATTTTCTTCAATCAATATTCCACGAACTATTTTCCAATCAATTAAAATTAACATCAAAGATATTTCCCTTTCGCCAGAGTAAAAAAAAAATTCCATCTCTTCACCTGTAATATATGTAAAACAGCAAAAAAATATTATATCTGAAAATAATACTTAAAAAATGAAGTACGAGAAAATTTTTAAGAAACTTATACAAGAATAACGATTATTCGCCAACTTGAAGGTAAAGTTTCGTGACTTATTTTCATTTGTGAAAACTTGCCGGCGTATATGACTGATATATCTCGAAAAGGAAACGAGGTTGCGTAGATTTCATGTATAAAGTTCAAGAAATATATATATATATATATATATATATAGATGTCCTCTCTATTCGCGATAGAGAATCATGACATTTGTGCATGAAACTGAGGCAATTTTGAAATGATGAACTTTACGTCAGTGGCCCACGTTCCTTAATTGGGTCGACTCGAACCAAGATAATTTCTCTCCACGTTGAGAAGTCGTCTTATCTTTTGTCTCAATTCAAACGAAAGATCTTACACTCCCCCCTTCAGCCCCTTTTCTCGTAGTGAAATTATATATCTCTCTTTTGTGACGAATTCAGTGAATCTCTATCCGCGATGCGCATATTTTATCTAAAGAAACTTTATTAATTAAATTATATAAAATTACTTAATTCCGTGTTAAACAGTTTTCCAACTGTCGATGATTTAAACGTTTAAGTAAATTAAAAAGTTCCTCATACATCTCTCTCTGTCTCTCTCTCTCTCTCACTCCTTTTTTTCTTTGAGAAATCTTTTCTTCCTCATTATATAAAGTAATTTTTCCTTTTTTGATTTTCTTTTCAATTTTTTTTCCTTTTCGAAAAACGGTGTATTTTTATCCATCTGAATTATAGCAGAAGTATTTGTCTGACTAAACAATTATTAGACTACTCAGCATATTTTTCTTTAATGATAGAACGTCCAACGTCCTTCCGGCAGGACCAAAAAGACTCAGGTGAGTCCGTCCGAAATCGCTGAATAAAACTAACATGGATTGACATAAACAAAAAGTAAAATATATCGTTGGAAAGGTGATGAAACAAGCTTTCAGCGCATGTAAATGTCGAGCTTGTAAGTTCAAACCGAAGAGCAGGGTAGCTTAAAGAAGTTGAATTTTCCAAAAATTCATATAATTTTTAGTCACAAAATGATGGAACCCGGTCCTGCCGGCAGGATGCTTTTCGCTTTGTTTAAAAGGCTACCAAGCCTAGGCATATAAATTTAGAAATTTGATATTTACATCATTGGAAAGCTTGTTTCATTACCTTTCCAACGATATATTTGTTTTTGTTTTTATCTGCTTCCATATTCATTTTATAAAGAAAATTTGAAGAGAGTGTTTATTCAATTGGCCGCAATTTTGCTGAATAACATTAAAAATGAATTTTTTTTAAATTAAACAAATAGGTTTCATTCTTTGAACGTTTCTGAAGAAAAAGAGACTAGACCGGCCAAAATATATTGATTTTTGTGGATTTTACATTAAATTTACGAAAAAATGTTTTTTTTTAACTTTTCAGAAACAGCAAGTTTGAGGGCTTTGAAAAATGGTTTAATATTATTATTTTAAAAAGTCAAGTACATGGATTTTTTCGTCTTTTCGTCTACTTTAATCCCAAGGAGTTCCGGAAAAGAAAAATTGAATTCCCTTTTTTTAAAAGCCTTTTTTTCGGAACATCCTTCCGGCAGGACGGGCGCTTGGACGTTCTATCATTAAAAATACAATTTAATAAAGTTGCGTCTGACTAAAATTGACCTCAACTACTGATAGTCTAATTACACATTATCTACTTGGCTTGTGTTTTTATCACAGTAAATTGTTAGGTGTTAAAATAACACCAAAAAGGATTAACATAATCCAATTTAGTGCTATTTTAATCCATTTTGGTGTTATTTTAACACCTAAAGATTTACTGTGATATGAAACAAATTTTAATCGCGTATGACTAAATTTGGTCCAAACTACTAAAAATTAATTTATATAAACATTCATAATCTTCTTGTTTGCCAAAAACTATCTCCTATTCCTGCTAATATTTCACTGAGAAAACTATTTATTTGATTCAAACATTGTTTGTTTAAATCAAACTTAAAATATCTTTGCTATACAGTCAAACATATTTAAGTTTAATTAAAACATTTTTTTTAATATTAATGTGAAAGAATTTATCAATTAATAATAATAATAATAATAATAATAATAAATAATAATAATAATAATAATAATTGATAAATTCTTTCACATTAATATTAATAATTTCCGAATGATAGATTAACTCCCTTAACCATTTTTTTTTATTATTAAAAAAAATATTTTATTTAATTCAAACATAAGTTGTGGTTGATTTTAAATTATTTATAATCGACTTTTAAGTTTAAATCAAACATAAAATGTTAAAACATATTTTTTGATTAAATCAAAACAGAAAATATGTTTAAAATAAACATAAATATTTAAACAAAAAATATTTTTCAATCAAAATACTAGATGAAATTATATATTTCATATTTCATATTCATTTCTATATATTGAAATTAAGCTTAAAAACTAATTCACGGTAAATCGTTAGGTATTAAAATAACACCAAAATGGATTAAAATAACACCAAATTGGATTATTTTAATCCATTTTGGTGTTATTTTAATACCTAACGATTTACCGTGTTTTAGTTAAACAAAATCATTTATAATTATTTTTCTATTTGACTTAAGAATAATTTTTTCTCAGTGTTTTTTTTATAAAAATACATAATATTGTTTTGTCTGACTAAAAAGTGACATTTACTACTAACATACAAATTAGATAACATTATAATGCTGTATTATAATTGTTTTGTCTGACTAAAAAGTGGCATTTACTTAAAAAATATTTTTAATACTTAAGCAGAACATTTTATATTTTTGCGTCTGACTAAAACTGCCGTTCACTACTGAAATTATAATTTTTTAATATTTGAAAGCTTTCTTATAATATTTACTATATTTTTCACTGCAAAAACGTCGTTAACACTACGTCTGACTATAAAAATTTATTATACCTAGAAATTGGCGTATTTTTTCAAATATCATTTAATAATATTTCTTCTGACTAAAACCGGTCTTTATTACAAAAATTTATTTTATATAAACATTGATAGCCTTCATTAGTATTCTATACGATTGCAAATATTTTTTATAAATAAATTCAACATTGTTGTGTCTGACTAAAAAATGACCATAACTACCATTACCATTACTAAATAAACTTCGAACAATAAATGAAACATATAAAAAGTTTTTTGTCTGACTAAATGTATGTTACACTACTGGGAACATTTTTTGTAACAAATAATAAAAATGCTAAACCTTTTTTATACACTTTTAAATAAAAAACGTTGTAAAAACATTTCACCTTACTGCGATAGAGATAAACCGTCCAAACATGTTCTTTATAAATTTGTAATTCTTTTATTATTTTATTTTCATTTGTTCATTACTCTAGTTTATTCTATCCATTTTGTGTATTCACTTTATTTAATATTTATTTTATCTTTACTTTATTTTTCCCTTTTTTTTTGTTAAAATAAAAATTGTTTCATATTTTGTAATTTTTTCCCCATTCATTTGAAATGAGTGAAAAAAGTAAATGGAAAAGAAAGTATTATCTTCAGTAATTTTTTTTCTGGTAAATTGTAAGGGGTTCGTCTGACGAAAATTGACATGTTCTACTTTTTCTAAAATTTTTTGTACATTTTTCAAATGTAAAATTTACTATTAAATAATGCTTCGTCTGACTAAACAGATTAGACTACGTGAAATTATCTTCATGATCTTCATTTTAAACGTTTGTCTGATTAAAAATAACTTTTACTACTAAATATAAAATAACAACAAAGTAAAAAACAGACATTTGTCACTGAAATTTAAAATACTTGTTTAAAATAACATTAAAAGACTGAGTAAAATATTCGGGTCATCATTTTAAACGTTTGTCTGATTAAAAATAACTTTTACTACTAAATATAAAATAACAAAAAAGTAAAAAACAGACATTTGTCACTGAAATTTAAAATACTTGTTTAAAATAACATTAAAAGACTGAGTAAAATATTCGGGTTGTATTGCTAAAAAGGGGCCTTCACTACTAACAGTAAAATGACATTAATTTCAAATGATCGAAACGCTTAAACTCTTTTCTCTGACTAAACGTTTACAATACTACTTGTAATTTCTTTCTAATGTAGTCCAATTTCTAAAATATTTTTTCTAATGAAGATAAAATGAAAGCAAAAATGTGAAATAAATTTTAGAAAACAAAACTTGTGAGAAAATAATTTTTTAGAAATCGAACTTTATTAGAAAACGTTTTTTTAGAAAAAAGGCCTAGAAAATATTTCCTAGAAAAAGTGACCACTTACCGTAACTTTTTTTTTTAAATAAATATAACAGTTCAAATTCATCCGTCTGAGAGATATAAACTTTTTAATTTTTCCTCTTTTAAAGAAATACACCTACGTTTCAATTTACAATAAACGATTCACACGACCTTACAGATCGTTTATTGTAAATTGAAACGTAGGTACATTATATTTTCGTCTTCCAGACAAGAGTGTAATTTTAAAATCATACATTATTATCGTTAACACACAGTTCGTGTGAGTTTTGAGCTCTTTAAAAATTCTTGTGTTATTTTCTCATTTCAACGTGCATATACTGTGAGCCAAGTGGAAAAAGAAAGGAGCAACGCATTTGAAATTGCAGAAAACCGGAAAATGTAAAAGAACGTCTCTAACGGAAGTAAGAGTCCCAGAAACTCAGCTTCCAATCGAAATGCATTTTGTTACGAGGTGCTAAAGTTCGTATTCATCTTTGTTTTTTTCTTCTTTCTATCTCTCTTTTTTCTCAGGTCCCACCATTCCTTTTGTTTTCCGTTTCGCACTCTCGCCCTGAAAATAATATCCTGTGTAAAATCGCAGTATTCTTCTACTTTTTAACACTTTGCTTCCTTCTTTTTCTACTCGTTCTCCATATTTTTTTCTTCTCTACATACAATCTCTTTTTCAATTCCCCTTCCTCTTTTTTTTCACAGTTTTTTCGCCTCTCTCTCTCTCTCTCTCTCTCTCTCTCTCTCTCTCTCTCTCTGCCTTTTACCTCACATTTCACGTATACGCTCCTTTAATTCCCAGCAGTGGTGCTTTTCTAAATTGACTTGCAATCTGGTGAGATAAAAGGTTCCTTCGTTTTGTAAAACCATCCTGCGGCTATTCAAGAAAGAAGTGTCTTGTTCGAGAAGATAGAGGGTGAAAAGACAAAGAAAGAATGAGAGAGAGAGATGTATAGTTGAGGCTCGAGGAGTGAAAGAAGTGAGAAAGAATGTTCTGAAATCATTTCAAGTGATGGTGGTTGACTAACTCATTATGTTAGGTGCCCTCTCGTTGCTCTCACGTGTCATCAACACTTTAAGGCGAGAAATGGGCGTGTTAAGTCATGGAACTCAAGTGTCCAGTTTTTTCTCAAAGAGAAAAAAAAATTAAGAGAGAGAGCGAGTAAAAAAAAAGTTTACTGTAAAAAGGTCTCTCATATGACTTCAAAAAAAAAAAATACTCGTATCTTTATGTTTTCTTTTTCTTCAAGAAGAAAAAAATCTACTCAATTCAAAATGTTGCATTCAGTTCATTTTCTTTAATAATAAGAAAGTACTTTTTTTAATACAAATTAAATAACATTCAGTTCATTTTCCTTAATAATAAGAAAGTACTTTTTTTAATACAAATTAAATAATCTTTATAATTAAAAAAAACTAATTCATTTAGTTTCGTCTGACTAAAAGTGGTATGTACTACTTACAGATACTTAATGTTTCAGAATTACTGTAATAAATTTTTTAAAGGAACAATTTTACTCTTTTCATTTCTTACTAAAAGATTCCAAGTTTTTTTTTTATTTTTTATCGAAAAGCGAATAGAAAACATTTATTTATACTATTTATTTATATAAATATAATGTATTTATGGGCATTTCCACGTGACATTTTTCTATGCCATTTTAGAATTGGTTAAACATATTTTTTTCTCGTTCCTTATAGACAAATATTAAATACGTATTTGTTTATTTTTCCATAATTGCCAAAATTTTCGAGATTTGAATTTTCGAAATTTTGGTTTTTTTAAAGCAGACCTACTTTCAATAGCTTATAACTTTGAAAGTATTGAGTTTCGAAAAAAGTTGTCAAAGAAAGAAAGTTTTGGTTTTTCTTCAACTTTTAAAAGATTAAAACAATTATTTTTTAACATTTTTTAGAAAAAAAATTATTTTTTTATAGACAAATTAATTTATTTTTAATTTAGGTGCAATTAATTTATATTTTTTTCTTATTTATTTATACCAGACAATATACAGAAGATTTTTTAAAATGACCCGAGATGGGCCGACTCATAGTTTTCGTTCTATAATTTTTTTTTAGAACGAAAACTATGAATTAGTAAACTTAGTAGCTTATAATTTTAAAAACTTTGAGTTTAGAGAAAAGTTGTCACAGAAAGAAAATTATGTTTTTTTAACTTTTAAGTAATTAAAAAAAATTTTTTTTTTAATTTTTGAAAAAAAAAATTTTTTTAATGAACAAATTAATTAAAAAATTTATAGAACAAAAACTATGAGTCGGACCATCTCGTGTCTTTTTAAAAAATCTTCTGTATATTGGCAGGTATAAATAAATAAGAAAAAAATAAAAATTAATCGCGCACACATTGATAAAAATTAATTTGTTTACAAAAATCTAATTTTTTTTTATTTTATCGAAAAATCATAACTTGAAAATTTTGGCAATTATGGAAAAAATACGTATTTAATATTTTTCTGTAACAAATGAGAAAAAAAATATGTTTCACCGATTATAAAATGTCATAGAAAAATTTCGGGTGGAAATGTCCAAATATACTATTTATTTTTACTCCAAATTTTGACTATGATTTCTAAACAAATTTTAAAACATCAATTTTTAATTCCGTGTAAAATGTTAGTTTTAGACAGAAACATATCCTACGTTTATGTAATTAAAAAAAAAATAGTACATATCAGTTTTAGTCAGACGAAACGTTATTTAATTGTATTTGAAATAAATTTCAACTACAAATTTTACTAAATTAGCGAAATTTTTAGTTACTGCAGCGAATACTTATGCTATTTTAACGAACACTTTCGCTATTTTACCGAAATATATCGCTATTCTAGTTAAAAGTTTTTTTCGTGAAGAGTTCCGTTTATAATAATATTCGTAAATAAATAAACTTCAAAAGGTTTTGATTTGAAATTTAATAAAATTTCAATTTTTAATGAATTTAACTAGAAATTTTTTAAAACACAGATTTTTGCAAAAATAGTTATAATTCAAATTTTTCTTGAAATTAGTTAAATTTATCAAAAAATGTTCAATTTATTATTAAAACTAATGGATTTATAGAAAATTTTTGTTAAAGTCATTTTAAAAAATTGAATTTTTGAGAAGTTACGCATGATTAAAGAAATTCAATTATTTCTAAACGTAATAGAATTCTCCTTATCAAAGTTCAATTATGATCAAATTTTAAATCAAAGTTCTCGTCGGTATCAAAATTATATTCATAAATAACAAAATTCCCCTAAAAAATTCAATTGTTTTCAAAAAAATTTGCAAATTTCAATGACTTTTAATATTTACTAAATTTTAATAAATTTTCCAAAAAAATAAAATTATTTAAATATTTGTTTAATTTTTACATTTTTCATTATAAGAACGATATTTTAAAAAACATTTAATTATTTAGTAAATTATTTACTTTTGCATTTGAATATTTGGATAATTTTAAAGGGGTTTCAAACTAAAACATTTGAAAGTTCTTTAATTTTCTAAACTTTAAACTGTCAATTTTGAAAAAAATTTTGAAAAAATTAATTATTTTTAAAATGTTTAATTTAATTTTTTTCAAATTATTTGAAGTTAAACGTAAATTTTTTCGAGTATGGAAATTTTTCTGAATTTTTATAAGGAAATTTTTCTAAATGTTTAAAAGAATTTTCCCAAACTTTTGGGATTTTTTCTACATTTCTTCATTGAAATGTTTTCAAATTCTTAGGAAGTTTTCGATAATTTTATAGAAAAATTTCCTTTTTTATGTTAATAAATTTTTCTAAGTAAATAATAAAATTTGCTTCTTGAATTTTTTTTTTTTTTTTTGGTAAATTTTACAAAATTTTTCTTACAGTGTATTTCATTATAAAATTTTGAAATAATCGAAATTTCGTAAAATTGAATTTTAAACAAATGTGTTCGCAATTTCTCAAAGGACTTTTTCAAAAATTATTAAAAAATAGTTGATTTAGAGAAGAATTTCAGTAGTAAAGGTCAGTTTTAGTCAGACAAATCATTACTAAGTTGCATTTCTTTTAGAAAAGTATTTCTGGTATTACAAGACATTTTTTGTCAGACTCGCAATTTTCTATGTTTAAATAATTTAAAAATGATTAGTATAGGTCAATTTTTGGTCAGACAATATAATATACAATGTTCTATTTTTTTTAAACTAAAGTAGAAGAATTACGTTTTGTAGGGTAATAATTTTCATACTTTTTAGTTAAAACAACAATTTTATGTAATTACCCTGTGAATAATTGGTAGCAAAGGTAATTTTTAGTGAGATGAAATGTTATAAAATTATATTTTTATAGAAAAAAATTTTTAAATTTATATTTCATTTTTTTATTTATAGTAGTGCAATGTACGTAATGTCAGACGCACTTTTGTAAACACGTAATATTTCTATATGTATGTATTTTTATAGCAAGTAGTAGAAATCACTTTTCACTCAGACGCAGCAATAAAAAAAATGTTATTTTAATTATAAAAAATATTTCCTAAGCGAAAAATGTGAATTCGTTCATTCTTAATTGTAGTGTAGTAAAAATTAGTATCAGTCATCAATTTATATATCAATATCAGTAATAAACGTCAATTTAAAAAAAAAAAATTTTAAATTAAACCAAAGCAAAAAATGAATCGAACAAATTTTTAAATTTATCAATTTTATTATTTTTCCACTAAAATTTAATTTCCATTTCATAAACGATAACTAATATCCGGTTTCAATTAAAACATTCGAATTGACAAACCATATAATTTTAAATATTTCTCATCGAAATCCGATTTTTGAAACTAAATATCATCTCATAATAAAAGGCAAAACTTTACGAGATCGAAATCAGAAACTCTTTTTCTCTATTCATATCTGAATTTTTTTTCCGTTTGCTTATATATACAAGGTTATATATAGGTATATACAAGAAGAGAATGTTTAGAAAAAAATGCAATTTACTTGACATATTTTTCCAACTATCGGTAACACATGCAAATATCAGCATTTTTACCGAATAAACGAAAATTTTTTTTTTTTTTTGCGAATTTTTCACTAATTTTTCTACAAAAAAAAAATGTTAATTAAGTTATCGAAAAAGGGGAGATTCGAATACATTTTTTTGTTACAATTGCCAACGAAAAAAAATACATTTATTACTTTTTTGCAATTACCACATTTTCAAAGTAACATCATGTCGATGAGTTCATTATAAGCGGTGAAGTGTAAACTTTTAAAAATGATTGCATCTGTACGTGAAATAAATGTAATTACAAAGTCACCAAGTCATTACCAAAACGAATTCATTTAACCAGTGCATTTTCAACTTTTTAAATTCATTGCATTTCTCTCTATCTCTCTCCCTCTCTCTCTCTCTTTGCCTATATTCGTAATCACATTTTGCCTTTTTTTCTCCTTTTGTCCACTTTTTTTCATTTTATTTTCTGAAACTCCAATGGTGCAATGTGCAGAGAGACCTGCATTTTGCATATTTTATGACACTGCCTCGCCGCTAGGTACCCCCATTGCCTTCACATATAGATATACATCTGTGTAAAGGCTTGAAGAGTAATTAATTATTATTTGCTAAATGAAATGAAACACAAAAGCCGTAAAAATTCACAATGTCGATCGAAATAAAAGCCGGTGAAATGGTTAGTAAATGAAAAGTTTGGATTGCCCATTGTTATTGTTCCTCTATTTTATAGTTAAGCAAAGAGGCAAATTATATAGAAATTCTAATGTTCCCCGTTATTTCCCTCCCACCCCCGTCCTTCCCTCATTTTGCTTCAAAAAATTATATTTGCTTTACCTTTTTTAAAACTAAAACTTCTATCCTCGTGCTTTTTAGCAATTTTTAACTCCTTCTCTCTCTCTCTCATATATAAAATATCAGTCATTTTATCTAAATGAAAAGAAAATAGAAAGCAGACATTTTTTTCCAACTCTCGAATCCTTTGTAAAAATACAACCCTCCCTCTTTACAAGACTAAAATAAAATTCAAGTGTCATAAAATATTTTTTTTATTTCTCAACTGAATTAAAAATTATCTCTTTAATTGCTTGCGGAAATTGAATAAAAATTTTTCTCCCATTTCTATTATAAAAGAGTTTAAAAAAAAATATTTTTCACTACAAAAAATAAATTTTTTCAATTCTATTAAAAAAAAAAAAAATTGCGGGGGATTTGTTTGGGAGCTATAACTTTCGTGAGTAGAAACAAAATAAAAAAAAAGGAACTGACTGAAAGTCCGTTGATGCAGAATCGAGATGAGTAACGAATGTATCTCATTCGTCACTAAACGAAAAATTTTTTTACCGATCAATACGATGAAAAGTTGAGCTGTGTGATAACGAACGTCGGATCGTGACGTTTTGTTTGTATATACCGGATACACGGCCATTCCCCCCGCAAAACTGTCACTTTTTATTATTCATCGCCACCTAAAACTTATCACATGGAATTTTTAAATTCCTCGTCCTCTACCAACGCCCTTTCCCTCCCTTCCCCTCTCGCCGTTCCACTTTTCACGTTTCGAATGTAAATGTGTCTCTTCGCCAGGAGAAATCCCCTATATATATATATATATATATATATTCGCCGCATAATTTTCTTCGAAAGATTCCAAAAAATCACTGCCGATAACTTTCTGATATACCCTGAATTTTTTATTTCCCTTCTCACAAATTTTTCCTTCTCCTTTTTTTTTATTTCATACCAAACATTTTATTTTTTTTTCTCATTTACTTTTTTCACTCATTTCAAATGAATGGGGAAAAAAATTACAAAATATGAAACAATTTTTATTTTAACAAAAAAAAAAGGGAAAAATAAAGTAAAGATAACATAAATATTAAATAAAGTGAATATACAAAATAGATAGAATAAACTTGAGTAATGAATAAATGAAAGTAAAATAATAAAAGAATTACAAATTTATAAAGAACATGTTTGAAAGGTTTATCTCTATCAGTAAGATGAAATGTTTTTACAACGTTTTTTATTTAAAAGTCTAGAAAAAAGGTTTAGCATTTTTATTATTTGTTACAAAAAATATCCCCAGTAGTGTAACATATATTCAGTCAGACAAAAAATTTTTTTGTATTTTTTATATATTCTTCGAAGTTTATCTAGTAATGACAATTGTAGTAATGGTCGTTTTTTAGTCAGACACAACAATGTTGAATTTATTTATAAAAAATATTTGCAATCGTATAGAATACTAATGAAGACTGCCAATGGTTATATAAAAAAAATTTTTGTAATAAGGACCGGTTTTAGTCAGAAGAGATATTATTAAATAGTATTTGAAAAAATATGCCAATTACTAGGTATAATATATTTTTATAGTCAGACGTAGTGTTAACGACGTTTTTGCAGTGAAAAATATAGTAAACATTATAAGAAACCTTTCAAATATTAAAAAATTACAATTTCAGTAGTGAATGACAGTTTTAGTCAGACGCAAAAATATAAAATGTTCTGGTTAAGTATTAAAAATATTTTTTAAGTAAATGTCACTTTTTAGTCAGACAAAACAATTTTTATATAAATTAAATTTTAGTAGTAGAGATTAGTATTTCTACTATCTCTATCTCATCTAAATTATGAAAAATTTCAAATTTTAAACAAACATTAATAGAATTTGAAAAATGTTATATAGAAATTTTGAAAAATAGGTTTTCAACAACTAGCAATTAAAATTTTTAGAAAATAGTTAGAATGCATAAAAAATTGTATTTTAATATTTTAAATATTTTTTTAACAAAAGTGAATAAAGTTTTCAGTAATTAAATGTAGAAATTCCAAAACAAATTAGGTTTTTGAAAAATAATTCATACCTATTAAAAATATTTTTTAAAGATTTTGCCGAAAACAGTTTTGTAAATTTGAAACCATTAAAAGTTTTGTTCAATTTTATTGAAATGAATTTTATTTTTGAAAGAATTTGATTTTATTACTTTTAAAAATTGTTTTGAAATTGAAATTGAATTTTTTTAGAAAATAGTTAATTTCTTGAAAATATTTTTAAAAAATTAAAAAAATAGGAAATTTTCTTAAAATTTTATTGAAATAAATGTTCGTTTCGCAAACAATTTCAATTAGAATAAATAAACAAAATGTATTTTAATATTTTAAATATTTTTTTAACAAAAGTGAATAAAGTTTTTAGTAACTAAATGTAAAAATTCCAAAGTAAATTAGGTTTTTGAAAAATAATTCATACCTAATTAAAATGTTTTTTAAAGATTTCACCGAAAATAATTTTGTAAATTTGAAACCATTAAAAGTTTTGTTAAATTTTATTAAAATTAATTTTATTTTTGAAAGAATTTGATTTTATGACTTTTAAAAATTGTTTTAGAATTCAAATGACAATTTTTAGAAAATAGTTAATTTCTCGAAAATATTTTCAAAAAATTAAAAAAATAGAAAATTTTCTTAAAATTTTATTAAAATAAATGTTCGTTTCGCAAACAATTTCAAATAGAATAAATAAAAAAAATGTATTTTAAATATTTTTTTAACAAAAGTGAATAAAGTTTTCAGTAATTAAATGTTGAAATTCCAAAATAAATTATGTTTATAAAAAATAATTCATTCCCAATTAAAATGTTTTTTAAAGATTTCACCGAAAATAATTTTGTAAATTTGAAACCATTAAAAGTTTTGTTAAATTTTATTGAAATGAATTTTATTTTTGAAAGAATTTGATTTTATTACTTTTAAAAATTGTTTTGGAATTCAAATGACAATTTTTAGAAAATAGTTAATTTCTCGAAAATATTTTCAAAAAATTAAAAAAATAGAAAATTTTCTTAAAATTTTATTAAAATAAATGTTCGTTTCGCAAACAATTTTAATTAGAATAAATAAACAAAATGTATTTTAATATTTTAAATATTTTTTTAACAAAAGTGAATAAAGTTTTTAGTAACTAAATGTAAAAATTCCAAAGTAAATTAGGTTTTTGAAAAATAATTCATACCTAATTAAAATGTTTTTTAAAGATTTCACCGAAAATAATTTTGTAAATTTGAAACCATTAAAAGTTTTGTTAAATTTTATTAAAATTAATTTTATTTTTGAAAGAATTTGATTTTATGACTTTTAAAAATTGTTTTAGAATTCAAATGACAATTTTTAGAAAATAGTTAATTTCTCGAAAATATTTTCAAAAAATTAAAAAAATAGAAAATTTTATTACAATTTTATTAAAATAAATGTTCGTTTCGCAAACAATTTCAATTAGAATAAATAAAAAAAATGTATTTTAAATATTTTTTTAACAAAAGTGAATAAAGTTTTCAGTAATTAAATGTTGAAATTCCAAAATAAATTATGTTTATAAAAAATAATTCATACCCAATTAAAATGTTTTTTAAAGATTTTGCCAAAAATAGTTTTGTAAATTTGAAACCATTAAAAGTTTTGTTAAATTTTATTGAAATGAATTTTATTTTTGAAAGAATTTGATTTTATTACCTTTAAACATTGTTTGGAAAGAACATAATTACATTGTTGAAGAATTATATTTCAATGAATTATATTTATAAAAAAAATCAAAATTTCATTTATTTTAAAAATGAAAATTATTGTATTTACTTAACATTTTGTCTAAAAATTATTTTAAAGGAAAATATGCTAAGTAGTATAATAATTGTTTAGTCAGACAGAAAAAAAATTCTCCTATTAGAAAATTTGAATTTATATTTAAATCAATTTTTGTCATACGAAATGTTACGAAATGTTTGAGTTTGATAAAACTATGAATAATTTTAATTCTAGTAACGAAAGTCGATTTCATTCAGACGTAACATATAAAATATGTTTAATTAAAACATATTTTTTTCGCTGACTACTTATTTTTTAATTTAAAAAAATTTTTTCTCACTGCACACTAATAGTAATATTCAGTTTTAGTCAAACAAAATATTGTCAAGTCTGTGTTTTAATTTTTAAAAAAATTTAAAGTTACTAAACAAGTATTAAGTCCGACGCAAAATTTTCTATCAGAAAAAAAACATACATTACATTACATTACATTACATTTTGTTTTTTTTTAATATCAGTAGTACAAGATTATTTTAGTCAGGCGAAAGTATAATAAAAGTAAGTTGAGTAATAAATAAAAACAAATAAATTAATAAAAATAAATAAATTAATGAAAACAAATAAATTAATAAAAACAAATAAATTAATAAAAATAAATAACCATAAAAAGAAAGTAGTAGAAAATTACAAGAAATAATGAAGAATAATAAAAAAAAGAAAGTTGAATAAAAAAAATGGTAAAGAAATTGAAAAGTAAAAAAAATGAAGATAGTTGAAATTTATAGAAACAAATTTAAAATTCACTTCCTAAAAACGATTTTTTTTTAAATTTCTAGTCAAAAATAAACTCCTAGAAAAGATCACGAGAGCTAGAGAGAGAGAGAGAGAGAGAGAGAAAGTTAACACGAGAAAAAAAGGAGTGTGTTCAAAAAGTCGACTCCTAATTTAGGCATGACAGTAGAAATTAAAAAAAAAATTTTTTCCTCTGAAATACCCTTGCTTTCAAAATCTCCATATTTAGTAATTAATTAACGTCGCTGTAGGAACTTGCCAAAAGTACTTAAGATTCAAGTAGCCGTAGGATTTTTTCCCCAGTTTCTTTTTTTTATTTTCCTTCTTTTTTTTCCTGCTGCCAAAAAGTGGAAAAGACAAATAAAACCGTACAGGAAAAATAATCATCAAAAGCAAAAAATAAATAAAAATAAAAATAACCCAGAAAGAAATAAGAAGAGAATGGAGGTGAAATAAACGATAATCCGAAAAGTTGCACGTCATTCTATCTCGAAGTAGTGGTCACGAAAAAAAAAAAATATATATATATATATCATTTCTCTCTCAGATTTGAGGGATCCTATACCTCGCGCTTTTCTAAGCCGAAAATAATTGTGGTCGAGCGAGGGAAACCGCGACGTGAGTTGAGTATCTGCCAAGAAATTGCCAGTCTTGTATATATCTATATAAACAGACACACACACACATAGAGGGAGGATAACACTGAGACGAGAGTATAAGTGAAGAAGCGAGATCGGAATAAAAAAAACCTTTTCCGATATCATATCCTTTTATAAATCCTCTTTTCTATAAATAAACATTCACTTGTATTTTTAACAAAAATATTTTTCTTTAATATAAACCACTTTCGTTAATTTTACTCCGCTTTTCGAAATTTTTTCATTTTACCCTTTATTTTTTTATTTATTTATTTTTTTTGAGATAAAAAAGATAATAAATTAAACAATATAGATACGATTGATTTCCTTCTATCATTAATTTACCATATTATAAAAATGAACCTCCTAACTACACATTTTGTATTATCAGTTCAGTTTATCATTCTCCCCTTTTTTTCGCAAACATAAAACGTCCCAATGGTTTGATTGTCCCGAAAAACACTTGTCTGGACAGCATTTATTTTCTAGGGTCACGGGAAAATTTATTTCTTTAAAAAAAAAATACTTGACCTTCGACCTTTTTTCTTTTCTACGATGGAAAACGTATTTTATACGAGAAAACATTTCGTTTGCTAAATAAAAACAAAGGGGATCATTGGGAATATTACTTTTCAGGGTTTAGTATTGTCCTTTATTTATCGATGCTCGTTTTTCTTTTGTCATCACTGGAGGAAAAAAAAAGAATTTGCATTATTAAACCAAAAGTAATTTTTTTATTTAATAATTTCGTGCTTATTACTAACTTTATTAAATTCAATTGACTTTATTTAGAAATTTTTTTGTTAATTGGATTTTAATTAACTTTTGTGAATAATATTGCAGATTGGAATGCTCAGTAATGAAATATAAAAATTTTTAACATTTAACTAGATTTAACTGTGAAATTGGAGAATTTTATTTTATTACTAATTATTGAATGTATTTCTTTTCTGTCGATAAATCGAATAATGCAGCAAAAAAGGTGAAATAATAACGTAGAATATAAAAGTGAGGTAACATGAGAACTAGTCATGTAATCTGAAAATTGAAAATAATTGTAAGTTATATAAATTTAGATAAATGTAATTTTCATATTTTTTGAAAAATATTCGAGACAAAAAGAAGAAAAAACGTATAATAACAAAAGTTAGTATAATTTTTTGGAAAAATATGTATCAAAAAGTAATATTTTCAAAACCATTTAAAAAAAAATTCTCGTAATTTTTATTTTTTGTTTTTCTGTTCTTTTTGTCTTTTTTGGTTGTTTTTTGCAAAAAATATAGAATTATAATTTTTTTTATAAGAACTACTTTAATTTTTAAAATTCCAAATGAATAAATAACTCTATTTTTATTCTTTCTTTTTTATTTATTTTTCAATTTCAATTTATCGACAGGAAACAAATATTTTTAATAATTTAAAAAACAGTAAAATCTTTTAATTTAATATTTAAATTCAATCAAAACTAAGAATTCACAATTCATTTGTAAACAAAGTTATTGGTATTTTAATGAAATTAATTTCCCTGGAATTTTAAAAATATCAGAATATTCATTTTATAAGGTTTTACATTGAAAAGTATTTTGACATTTTAATTCCTGTTGGACAAATAATTAAAATATTTATTAAACAAAAATTAATAAAATTTGAAAAATTGTTATACAAAAATTTTGAAAAAAATAGGTTTTTAAGAAATAGTAATAAAAATTTTTTGAGAATAGTTAATTTCTCAAAAATATTTTTAAAAAATTTTTAAAATAGTAAATTTTCTCAACATTTTATAAAAATCAATTTTTGTTTCGCAAACAATTTCAATTAGAATAAATAAAAAAAAGGAATTTTAAATACTTTTTTAACAAAAGTGAATAAGGTTTTAAGTAATTAAAAGTAGAAATTCTAAAAGAAATGATAATAATTATTTTAAAAAGAATTATAATAATAATTCGAAAAATAATTTATACCTATTAAAAATATTTTTTAAAGATTTTGCAAAAATAAAAATTTTGTTAATTGAAATGCTTAAAAGATTTGTTAAATAATATTTCAGTTAATTTTATTTTTGGAAAAATACTATTTTATTACTTTAAAAACTGTTTTAAAAAAACATAACCATATTGTTTAAGAATAATTCTAAGAATTATTTAAAATTTAATTAAAATTATTTTAAAAATAGGAAATTTTCTGAAAATGTTATGAAAATAAATTTTTGTTTCGCAAAAAATTTCAATTAGAATAAATAAAAAAAATGTATTTTTAATACTTTTTTAACAAAAGTGAATAAAGTTTTATGAAATTAAAAGTAGAAATTCTAAAAGAAATTATATTTTCGAAAAATAATTCATACCTATTAAAAATATTTTTTAAAGATTTTGCCAAAAATAGTTTTGTATATTGAAACCATACAAAGTTTTGTTAAATTTTATTGAAATGAATTTTATTTTTGAAAGAATTTGATTTTATTACTGTTAAAAATTGTTTTGAAATAACATAATCATATTGTTGAAGAATTATATTTCAAAGAATTATATTTATAAAAAAAATCAAAATTCTATTTATTTTCAAAATGAAAATGATTCTACACAACTAACATTTTATATAAAAATTTACGCCCGTTTAGTCACGGTAATTATAAATTTCTAATATAATTAATAATAATAATAATAATAATAATAATAATAATAATAATAATAATAATAATAATAATAAAAATAATAATTAATATAATTAATATAATATAATTAATTATAATTAATCTAATAGTTTAAAATATTGCGTCTGACAAAAATTTACATTCACTACTCACATTGAAATTAAATTTTAACAAACCATTTTTTTTGTTTTTTATTGTTAACTTAAAATTATTTAGCTACTAAATTTTAGGTTGTAACATCTAAAATTTCTAAATATTTAGTCGGACAAAAATCCCATTCTTTTTATTACTATTATTATTAATTATTCATATTACTATTATTATTATTATTATTAATATTATTATTATTATTATTATTATTATTATTATTATTATTATTATTAATATTATTATTATTATTATTATTTTAAATTCTATTATTATTCGTACAGTGTTTGTTATGATTATTATTAAACCACTTTCGTTACTATTTTTATTAGAACCGTATTTCAATCACAATTCATCGCAAAATCGAATTCACGATAAAACAATATTTTCCCCATAGAAGAATGTATTAAAAAAAAAAAAAAATGAAAGAAAATACTTTTCGCATTTATATACTATATACATAAACCTAAAACAATTTAAAAAATATAATGGAGGTCGTTTGGGGTTACGAGATTAAATTGCACATGTTAATCACAGGCACTTCTCGTCAGACGATAATTTTTCTGGCTTTGTTCTTAACCAGGGCGTATGAACACCAGTGTTAAGGGGAATAAAGAAGGGGTGGGTGGGGGGGGAGGTTCCCCTTTTTCCATTCCTCATACCGTTTTATACCTTTTGCGCGTCGACACACAAACACGAAGAATAAACAGAGAAACTGTGCGCGCCCAACAAAACCCAACGACGACGACGACGACGACGACGACAACGAAGGGTGGCTGGTGACGAGAAAACAAGGAGGGCGTTTATTAAGGTGTCCCTGAAATCCCTTGAGGCCAAAACCACCCCCATCCCCTCAACACCCTGTGGACCCTACGGCTTGAATTCCAAATGAATTTCCAGTCCAGTCGTAACTCAAACTCAGTATAGAAAAAAGGATGAGGGCGAAAAAAAGAGGAAGAATAAAAGAATCATCGATTTTGACACTTATCTTATAGAATTCTTTTTTTAGAACATATTGCTTGGGAGTTGAAATTTATTTTTCATTCCCTGCGTCTTCTTTTATATCGCAGCTGATTTTTCACATGCGACAATGAAATTATTACTTTGAATATAATGTTTTAAAATAATTTAATTCAATTATTTAATTACTTTTCTGTTTTTGGGAAATTAATTTCCTAAATTAATGAAATTGATTTCCTACATTAATGAAATTAATTTCCTAAATTAATGAAATTAATTTCCTAAATTAATGAAATTAATTTCACAAGTACAGTACCGTCCAAAATTGTCAGTCCACCCATTTTTAAAGAAAAGAAAAAAAATTTTTAACATAAAATTCATAAAAACTAAAAATTTATATATTATAAATATATATATGTTATATTATATATGTATTATATATTATTATATATGTTATATATATGTTTATATTTTGAAAGACGATAAAATGTTGAAAAGAATAAGATCTTATTGAAGTCATTTGGCCAAAATTTGTAGAAGATATTCTTAAAAAAGGAATTTTCAATGTTTTACAAAAATTTCAAAAACTTCTAAAATAATTAACGCTTTTTAACAATCTTAGGCTTATTTTAAAGGTCATGTTCTACGGAATGAGAATTACTTATATAGGCATTAACGTGTAATTTTTTACTTGGAATAAGCATTACGTAAAAGTTTGAGAAAAAAATTCAAAAAATTTAAAATAATATTAAAAGAAAAATAATTTTTGAAATTCAAACATATTTTTTTTATTAAATTTCCTTTGAAAAATCTATACCATATCATGTTTTAAACTATATGTTCCAGAATAGTTTTTAGTACAAAACATGTATTTCAAATTTTCACTATTTTTTTGCCCAACTTTGACGTAATGCTTATTTCGAGAAAAAAATTACACGTCAATGACTATAAATAATTCTTATTCCGTAGAAAATGACCTTTAAAATAAGCCTATGATTATTAAAAAGCGTTCACTATTTTAGAAGTTATTCAAATATTTGTAAAACATTGAAAAATGACGGTTTTTTTAAGAATATCTTGAAAAAATATTTGCCAAATGACTTCTATAAGATCTTATTCTTTTCAAAATTTAATCGTCTTTAAAATATAAATATAAAAAAAAATTTGAGTTTTCATAAATTTTATGTTAGAAAATTTTTTTCATTCCTTCAAAAATTGGTGGACTGACAATTTTGGCCGGTACTGTATAGAAACTATTTTTATTAATCTACAAAAATTATTAATGTTATTTTTCAATATTTCTCTTCTTTCCAGAAAAATAAGCACTTTGTATTTTGTAACAAACATTTTAGAACTCTTCTAGAACATTCTAGAACTCTAGAACAATTTAGAAATCTTTCTATTTTTTCTACAAAAAAACAATTAAAAAACAGTTGGAAAATTAAAATTAGAAAATATTTTGCACATTTTCTGCTTCTCAAGGACAATTTATAAACAAAGTACAAGTTTTAAGTAGAAAAAAAAAGTTATAAATCAAATTTTTATTAAAAAATTTGATATTTATTTTGGAAATTTACAGAAATTCTTTTTCAAAAAAACTATATTATCGAAATTATAATAGAAAATAAATAAATAAAACAATTTTCATTTTATAAAACAATTTTTGGATACCCCAATTTTTTAATAATATTTTCAGTTATTTTCAAATAATTTAAATATATTACGATTATTCTTATTCTGACTTTTGGGTAGAAATATTTTTATTTTATTATTTGTTTTGCTTGAGAAATTTATTGAACACTCGATCAGGGTTGTCACGCATTTGTTCATTTGAAAGTTCCTGATTTTTTTAATTTAAAAAAAGGGAAATTTTCCCGGTTTTTCAAAAAAAATTATTTTTTACCTCATCAATAATACGAAATAATTGATTTTGTATGACGATTTTTAATAAAAATTTTAAGAAGAAAGAAATTTATAAAAAATTTGTAAATAATGGAATTCATGTGAAATTGAGGAAAATTTTTGAAAATAATTTTGTTAACAATTTTTAAAATAATTCAAATTATAACGAGAATATTAAAAAAAAAACTTTCGAACATATTTGAGTTTTTGCAATAATTTATAATTTTTCCGAAATTAAATTTTTTTAGTGTTTTAAGTAAAATTCATCCATAAATCCATTAATATTTTTAATAATGAATGAAATGTACCTACTTAAAAAAATATAACGAGTTTTATAAGAATTTGAATTATTAAAGTTTTTCATAAACCTACACTGAAAAAAAAATTTATTTGATTCAAATAACCGATTATTTGACTATTATCAAATAAATATTTACTTGAATCAAATAAATATTTACTTGAATCAAATAATTTTTATTTGAATCAAATAAATTGTATTTGAATCAAATATTTCAGTATTTGAAGCAAATACTGTTTAATTGGTTCAAATAAAAATTATTGGATTCAAGTAAATATTTATTTGATAATAGTCAAATAATCGTTTATTTGAATCAAATAAATTTTTCTTTCAGTGTAAATTATCTTTAAAATCTGTAAAGTTCAATTGTTATTGAAAACAGAAAAAGTTTGAAATAAATAAAATCTTTTCAATAATGAGGAATCTAATATTCAGAATTTTCTTATGAATTTTCGAAATTGAATATTGTTTCAGTACTTTTGACAAAATTTTCAGACTTTCTCACGATTTTCCTGAATATATTTAGAAAAATAGTGATTTTGAGTAGAATTCTTCTGAATAATTGAATTTTTTAATGTTAATGTTTTTTAACTAGTGAATTCATTTATATTTTGCAAAAAAAATTACCTTCTATTAAAAGTAAAAAGAGTAAATACTCTTTCTATTCTAACAAAATTCGTTAGTCGCAAGTAAAAGAGAAACAAATAATGTAAACAATGCCACATAAACAAGTAAATCACCATCATTTCCGTATTAAATAAATAATAATTTCTTTTCATACCCTCTACTTTGGAATTTCTCCAATTTACGTTTTAGAAATTCAGCAATTTTCTTTTCTTAAACATCGTTTATTATAAACCGCCCTCAGTATTTACCAACGAACAAGATTGATTGTAATTAATGTCAGACAAACTAGAGCGTTAATCCTAAAATATATACCGAGTTGATGGAAAAAAAACCCTCCTTCTCCTCCTGAAAAATAGAGAAGGGGAAAAAAAAGAGAGGAGTCGAGAAAAAGAGAAAGAAAAAGACAAATATATAGAAAATAAAGAGAGAAAAATATAGTTGGAGAATATGGAGGGAGAAAGAGTGAGAGATAGCAAAAAAAAGGTGGGGGGGAGGGGAGAAAAGTAAGTTACAACGGAATGCGTAAAAACATTTCGAGTCACTAATAGTAACAACCTATATATGAGACTTGCATGCGGAAATGGACGACATTTCACAAGGTCTGACGGATTGCGAGCTTTTTCTGCTTTAGTGTTTTTCGACTAAATATACGAGTCTGTTATAATGAAATCCGACTTTATATTTTAGAGTAGATAGAAGCTTGTAAAGAAGTCATGAGGGTGGAAAAAATACGAGCTAGGGGTGAATTAAGGGAGGGCACAAAACTGTATTATATCATCAACGAAAAAAAAACGAAGAAGAAATAATAAAAAAAAAAAACGAAAAAAATGGGTGTGGGCTTAAGTGCACATCGTAATCATATTCATCTATAAATAAATAATGAGGGAGTAAAACAAAAATTGCGCCACTCGACTCGATATGCTTTTTAAAAAATTTTCCAAATTTTCATCTCTCCTTTTCGTTTCGCCTCTTTTTCCGATTTTTGAAACAAAAATTTTATTTCATAAAATATTATTTTTTTGCTATTACTTTTTTCATCACTGCTTTTTACCCCAGTCAAAGAAGAAAAAAGACGGAGAATATTTTTTTCAAAAATGAAATCAAACAGTTATATATTATTTTAAACTTATTATTTAGCTCAAATAGAAAATTATAGAGAAATATTTTCATATATTTAAAACACGAATGAAATAAATTTTGTTAGAATTTTTTTTTCGTTATTTCTTAAAATTCTTTATATAATTTTTCATAACTAAAATTAGAAATGTAGTTAAAATTAAAACACAAAAATCGAAATAGTAAACTAATAATAGAAAATTAAAATTCAAAAATGGAAAAAGTGAAGAGTAGAAATAGGAGAAAGTAGAAACAATAAAGAGAAGAAATGAAAAAATAAAAATAGTGAAAAGTAGAGATAATAAAAAGTAGAAATTGTAAAAAATAAAAACTGAAAAAATAGAAACTGTAAAAAATACTAACAAATAGGAACTCAGGGGTAGAAATAATATAAAGTACAAATATTGAAAAATAGAGACTATAAAATCTAGAAATAGTAGAAAATAGAAACTCAAAGATAAAAAAAGAAAAAAGTATAAATGAGAATAAATTGAAGAAGTAAAAATAGAAATAATAAGAAATGGAAAAATAGTTAGCATAAAAATAATAAAACGGAAGTAAAAAAGTGAAAATTAGAAGCACCAAAAAATAGAAATAGTAAAAATAAATACAGTAGATAACGAAAATAATAATTTCCGAAAAAAAAACCAAAGTAAAAACTGTAAAACACTGCAAATAACAACTCGTGAATATTCAACAAACCCAAAACCAATAATTCATTTAAATTGATAATCGTAAATGTATAACTAGAGTAATTTTTCTTTCCTCTTCCTCTGTGAAGTATTTTTCATTTCTCTCCTCTTTTTTTGTGTTACTTTATATATCACTAAACTAACGATATGTAACGTTATGAGTAGTTGGTTTTGACAAAAATGAAAAAAAAGAGAAAAAAAAACACAGAACGAAAGAAAGCAAAAAAGCAAAAAAAAAAAAGAAAAAAAATACAGGAAATTAAAAACTGTATGTAGCGCTATACTAATCTCTGCGGCGGGAACAATATTTTGCAGCGAAGCTATAAATTAGTTGAACCCACTACCCTCGATCCCTTTATCACGCGACGCTTCACCACAGATATACTGTCCGCGAACTTGTACTCTGCCATACAAATATACCACACAGTAGATTTACAAGTTCCTATTGTATAGACGTACTCCTATTTAACATCTATACTCGTCTGAGATAACAAGCACGTACACCAACACTGCCAAGAATCTATACAAATTTACCATTCAACGCCGAGCCGACAGCAATGTCAACACTGCTGCATTTCAATTCATTAAATTATTAAATTTACTTTTTTTTATTTATATTGTTAACTAGCGTGAATGTATAATGTGATTTTCCATTTATTAATATTACTATTATTATTATAATTATTATGCAAATTACGAAACTTTCTTTTTTCAAATATAAATTTTTTAATAATTTCACGGTAAATCGTTAGGTATTAAAATAACACCAAAATGGATTAAAATAACACTAAATTGGATTATTTTAATCCTTTTTTAATCCTTTTTTTTCCTTTTTTTTAAAATTCTTTATATAATTTTTCATAACTAAAATTAGAAATGTAGTTAAAATTAAAATTAAAAAATTGTATTAGTAAACAGAAATAATAGAAAAATAAAATTCAAAAATAGAAAAAGTGAAGAGTAGAAATAGGAGAAAGTAGAAACAATAAAGAGAAGAAATGAAAAAATAAAAATAGTGAAAAGTAGAGATAATAAAAAGTAGAAATTGTAAAAAATAAAAACTGAAAAAATAGAAACTGTAAAAAATACTAACAAATAGGAACTCAGGGGTAGAAATAATATAAAGTACAAATATTGAAAAATAGAAATTATAAAATATAGAAATAGTAGAAAATAGAAACTCAAAACACTAGTAGTAACACTAGTAGTACTATTTTAAACTCAAAACTGTTATTTGTTTTGTTATTGTTTGTTATTTGTTTTTTTTTTTTTTTTTTAAAACCTTTTTTTTTACCTAACGATTTACCGTGTTCAAATTCAAACTTAAAAAAATGAATTATTAACTAATTTGGTAATTGATTATTCTTATTTGTTACTTTAAAAATTAATTAAATTAAATTTGTTAATTAATCATTTTAAAAAAATGAATAATTAACTAATTTGGTAATTAATTATTCTTATTTGTTAGTTTAAAAATTAAGTATTAATTTATATATAGAATTCATGATTGATAATTAATTAATGTTAATTTATAATATGTAAATTTAATTTAATAAAACAATTTTTTTAATTCTTCACAAAAATGCAATTAATAATATAATATACAATTATTAATATAATACATTGAACAGAATAAAATTAAATTTTGTAAATATTGTATTATTGTATTATTGTATTATATAACATTTATTGTACTATTTATTGTAATATATTAATTAATTATTATTATTATTATTAATTAATTATTATTACTGTATTATGTTTAATTCATTAATAATAATATTTATCGCAAAATTTTTAATCATTCTCATAAATAGTAAAATTTTTTGCAACAATTCTATTATTTTCAAGAATATTTCACGAAACAATTTAATTATTTCATTACGTAATGTATTTCCTGTCAAAAATCCAATAATATTCCAAACACTTTCACGAAAGAATTTTAATTTTTTTTTTTAATTCAAAATATTTCAAAAGAATTGAATTTTTTTCTGAAATATTGACAAATTCTTAAAAAAGAAAATCAATGTTATTTATAAAAAGTCAAATTGTAAAGTCCTACAAAAATTTAATTATTTGTAAATTATAACAAAATTTTAAAAACATTTCATGAAAGAATTCGATTTATAATAAAATTATCATTTTTCTAAAAAAATTCAATTATGTTCTAAAATTTTAATAAATCCTACGAAATATTCAATTATATTTATAAATAGCCTATTTCTTATCAAAAATTTAATTATATTCTAAACAATGGCACGAAAGAATTCAATTTTGAACAAATTTTTAATAATATTTTTTAAAATTATTCAATTTTTTAAATTTTTAATAAATTCTTCTGATATATTTATTTTTCTTTATTATTCGTGCAATGCTTGGCAAAAATTCAATTATTTAAAAAAAACAAAATTTTAATAACATTTCATGAAACAATTTGCATAGTAAAGTTCATTGCAAAAATTTAATTATTTTTAATACAATTTTAATAAAATTTCATAAAAGACTTCAATTTTTTAAAAATAATTTAATATTTTTTTTTAATTTTAAACTGTTTTCTAAGATTTTAATAAATTCTTTTGAAACAATTTAATTAAATTTTTAATTAGTATAATTTTTTTGCAAAAATTCAATTATTTAAAAAAAAATCCACGAATTAGTTAAATTTTTTTTCAATTTCCTATAAAAATTTTTTAAAAGAATTCAATTACTTTTTTGAAATTTTAATACAATTAAATAATATAGTTTTAAATTTAAATTTTAGAGAAAAACAGGATTATTTGAAAATCTTCAAAGAAAATGTTCACAAAATTCAATTATTTTTAATAATTTTTAATTTAAATTATTAAAGAAACACCATTTGAAAAAAGAATTAAATGAAATTCTTCAAAAACATTTTAATTAAAATTTCAAAAAATTTTATCAAAATTCTTTTGCGAGTATTTAATTATTTTCCTAAATAATAAAATTCTTCGAAAGAATTCTATTATTAAATTTTTTGAGAAAATTCTTTGCAACTATTCGATGTTTATTTATTGTTTATAGAATTTTTCCAAAAAATGAAAAAAAATTAAATTAAATTCTTTGAATAGAATTGAATTAAAATTTTCGAAAATTGTAACAAAATTCTTTTCGAGAATTAACAATTAAATTTTGTTTTAAATAATAAAACTCTTTAAAGGAATTCTATTATTAACCATTTTTTTTTATTTAATTCTTTGGAACAATTCGATGATTTGCCATACAAATTTCAAAATTTTTAATTTAAAATTGAAAATATTTAAAAAGAAAAATTATTTTTAAAAAAGTTAAAAAACAAAAATCAAACAAATTTTTTAATAGAATTCTTTGTAAAATTTAATTATCTTTAAAAACTTTTCACATTTTAATGATTTTCAATAACTACTATTTTTATAAAATAACCAAACAGAATTCAATTATTCAAAAAAATTTATAATAAAATTCTATAGGAAAAAAATCAATTATTTTCATCAATTTTAATAGAATTCGCCGCAAGAGTTTAATCATATACCTAATTAATAAAATTCTTTGAAAGAATTGAATTATTTCTATAAATAATAAAATTCTTCGAAAGTAATTAAATTATTTTTTTAACAATTATTAATAAAATGTCTCGAAAGAATTCAATTATTTTCATAAATTACAAAATCCTTAGAAAAAATGTAATTCTTAAAAAAATTCAATTTTTCTCAAAATTTATAAAATTTTTCAGAAAAATTCATTTAATTTCTTAATTTTTTTTTAAATTCTTCCCAAGAATTCAATTATTTTCCAAATTTAAAAAAAAATTCTTCTCAACAATTCAATTATTTTTATAAAAATAGAAAAATATCCAAAAAAAATTTAACTATTTTCTGAAATTATAAAATTCTTCAAAAAAAGTCAATTTTTCTTAAAATTGACTTTGTAAATTGTTTTTAAAGTTCTTCCCAAGAATTCAATTATTTTCCAAATTTAAAAAAAAATTCTTCTCAAGAATTCAATTATTTTTATAAAAATAGAAAAATATTCCAAAAAAATTTGACTATTTTCTTAAATTATGAAATTCTTCAAGAAAAGTCAATTTTTCTTAAAATTTACTATCCAAATTGCTTTAAAAATTCTTTCTAAAAATTCAATTATTTTCCAAATTAAAAAAAAAATTTTCGCAAGAATTCAATTATTTTAATAAAAATAGAAAAATATTCCAAAAAAAATTTAACTATTTTCATAAATTATGAAATTCTTCAAAAAAAAGTCAATTTTTCTTAAAATTTATAAAATTCTTCAGAAAATTTCAATTATTTTTATAAATAATAACATTTTTCATTGAAAATTCAATTATTTTCAAATATATTTTTTTAAATTCTTCGCAAGAATTAAATTATTTTAAATTATTTCATGAATAATGAAATTCGTAGCATAAATTCAATTTATTAGCAGGATAAGAAAAAACTAGTAAATATTTTTGATGAAAATTAGGAAAAAGTCAGGAAAATAAAAAATATGGAATGGAATTTTCGTCAATTTCGTGAAGAGAATAAAACGAGTTCTTTTGGTTTCTTTTTGACATTAAAAAAATGACAATAACCCACAAAAATGAATACAGATAATTTGCTCACGGAAAGGAAACTTACACTGAAAAAAAATTTATTTGATTCAAATAACCGATTATTTGTCTATAATCAAATAAATATTTACTTGAATCAAATAATTTTTATTTGAATCAAATAAATTGTATTTAAATCAAATATTTGAGTATTTGAAGCAAATATTATTTAATTGATTCAAATTAAAATTATTTGATTCAAGTAAATATTTATTTGATTATAGACAAATAATCGGTTATTTGAATCAAATAAATTTTTTTTCAGTGTACGATTATTACAATTATAATGTAATATGTATATATGTATATTTCTATTTTCTATCAAAACGTATAAAAAACAAAAGAATAACTTTAACTAACTTCAAGTGTGGACAGAGATCCGGAATCACGACGATTATTATAATATATAATTTCTATCAATAATAATTTTTTATTTTTAATCAATTATTTATTTTTAACAATGATTTAGAGACTAAGTAATTTGCGAAAATTGAGAACCATTTTCTTTTTCTCTCTACGACCATTTTGTCACTGACATTAATTTCGAAATTGTGTCAAAGGACTGAATACTAATTAATTAAATTCGACTAAAACTAATTAGATATATATTCTGGTTATTTAGATATTGGGGAACATAATTTCTAAACGTATATATTCTATAACGAGAAATATATTGGAATTCATTGAAATGTTGTATGAATGGAGATGATGAAAGACTTATTTAATGTTCAGTATTGAGAATAAGTTTAGTTCTTGGTATTAGTTATTGGTGATTTGTGACGCAGGTATACATAAAGTATACAGAGTGAGGAAGTAAACCACCCAAATAGTGCAATGTCATTTGAAATGCTCAAAGTTGCCAGCCACCGATGATCCTCCGTCACTAGGAAAGCTTTAGACCATTTTGCATTGGTCTCGTGGTACATACGAGATAGATAACTGCACTCCGTGCATATCGTTAATTCTACAGACTATTTACACTATTGAGTCAATTTTGGTTTACACCAACATTTGCAACATGATGAGAAACATTTGTTTGGAATTCATCCGGTTCTTGCCTCTATTGACATTTGTCTCCTGGATAAACATATATGTGAAGAGGAGTTGATTCTCCTCACTCAAGATTATTGTCTTATCTTAATTACTAATTTACTTCTTTGTATGATTTTTTGTTTCGTTTTTTCTAACACTTACAATTGTTACGCAAAAGCTTGTTATTCCATTTTTTATTACGCAAGTTACAAATTTTTTTCTTTCCAAAAATTTTAATCGAATTCGTCGCTAAGAAAAACATAAAATACAAATAAAAAGTCGAAATAGCGACGAGTATCTTTGTTGGATTTTTTCTCTTCTTAATTTACTGTCATTTCAAAAATTAAGAGGATGACAAACTCGATTTGATTTTTACATTGAGTAAACCGACTTTGACATAAAAGAAAAATAAAATTAAAAAATAAATCAACATAAAAAAAATTAAAAGAAGAAAAGTTTCTTTTAACTCTAATCATCAAGTACAATCTGACCCCTTATTTTTTTAAAACATAAATTTCTAAAATTAGAAAAAAAATTTATTTTTCAATGCAAGAAAATTTTTTCCAACAAAATGGAGACGACAAGAAAGAAAGTGAAAAATTGTCATGACAATAAATTACGCATTGTATGTTTGCAATGAAGAAGAACATAATAAAGTTTGAAAGGACTACAAATAGCTTTTGCCACGTGAAGTTTACCAAGAAAGTTTTTATAGTTAGGGAAAATTTATCCCTCTGAAGTTAAATTTTATTGTAATTTTCACCATCCACACACCGAACCCCCTCTGCCCCCTTCACTCTTATACCTCACCAACGAACCAAGTGAAACATTATCTTTCGTTTTTTACAGCTAAAGATTAAAAGTTTCTCAACAAAAAATATCCATCGAACAAAACAACGTATATAACGCAGTGTATACATAAAAAAATAGAGAAAAAAAAGAACTTTCCTCCCTCTGACGCACTTTAGAATTTTCTCAGTCAGGAAAAATTGTAAATTTTCCAACTTCGGGAAAATAAATTTCATGAAAAATTCCTTCCACCATTTTTCAAAGAATAGACAACTGCGAGGCAAAAAAAAATAAGAGGCAAAACGTTGCATTGCAACACTTTTGATTCGTTTTTTGTTTCAAATTTTGGTGTAGTTTGCTTTTAATATAAAAAATTAAACTAAAATACGATGAATTTAAAATCAAAACTAGTTGTTTCTGTTTCTGCCAATAATTTCTTTTTATATAGTTTCATACTTCAATATCTACCATAAAATTAGTACTCAGAAGTTATTTAATCAACAATTTTACCCAAATAGTTCAAAAATTATTACATAAAAAATGTTTAATAAATAATTTTACTTAAATAATTCAAAATTATTTTAATTTTCAAAGAGTTCCGTTTACACTTTTAATAAATAGATCAACTTCAAAAGGTTCTAATTTAAAATTTTATAAAATATCAATTTTAAATTAGTTTTATTAGAAATTTTTAGAGAACTTAGATTTTTCAAAGAGTTTAATAATTCAAATTCTTGTGAAATTAGTTACATTATTTCACATATATATAATTTTGAAATTATTTATTTTATTTAACTTTTCTTTATTTTATTTAATGCATTATTAAAAATATTAGATTTATTAACAAAATTTTAGTAAAAAATGTTTTACAAAATTGATTTTCGGAAAAGTTACGAGTGAATGCAGAAATTCAATTATTTTCAAAATAAATAAAATTCTGTGAAAAAATTCAAATTTGTTCAAAAATTTATAAAAATTCTCTTCGAAATTTCAATTATATTTATAGATAATAAAATTTTCATCCTAAATTCAATTATTTTCAAAAAATTTCTTCAATTCAATGTTTTTCAATATTGACTATTTTAATAAAATGCACCAAATAGAATTCAATTATTTAAAAAAAAATTTAATTAACTTCTACGAAAAATCTAATTATCTTTACGAATAAAATAACAGTTTCGAAGAAATTTAATCATTTATAATTTTTAAAAAATGAAATTTCGCAATAATTCAATTATTTTTATTAGTAATAAAATTTTTTACTGAAAATCAATTATTCCATTACAAAATTTTTTAGAAATTTCTTCGCAAGTATTCAATTACTTTCATTAATAATAACATTTTTTACAGAAATACAATTATTTTCATAAATAATAAAATCTCTTCGCAAAATTTCCATCACTTTCAATACTTTAATCAAATTTCGGAAAAAATGTAATGATTCTTAAACATTTTATTAAAATTCGCTGAAAGAATTCAATTATTGAAAATTTTTTTTATAAAATTCTTTGTGAGAATTTAGTTTTGAAAGATATTTAATTATTCAATAAATTAATTATTTTTTGTATTTCAACAATTCTATACCTTCAGTTAACAATTCTGTTAAATTATTTTTTATGAGAAAGTTCAATTGAAATGTTTTTAATATTAATTTAAGTTTTTATTTTCTATTATTATTTATTTAATAAATTATTGAAAACAATAGATTAATAAAAGAATTTTAGATAAAAACAATTTTAAAATATTGGATTTTTAAGAAGTTACAAATAATTTCAATTATTTTTAATCAAAGTAAAGTAAATTTAATCAAATTTATAATAAACTGGATCAAATTGTTGGTCACAATTTAGATAAAATTTTTTATTTGAACTTTATTTTTGATGATATACAATTTCCACAAAATTCCTCGAAAAATATTTTTTAAATTTTTTATTAAAATTCGTCAAAAAATTCCATTGTTTAAAAATATCTGTTTAAAAGTCTTCACAAGAATTTAATTTCGAGAAACATTTAATTATTATTAAAAATTATTGATTTTTTTTAAATAATTGAATTTGCGCAGGAATTTGCAGATAAAAATTGATTTAAAAATGAATTTCAGTTAGAATTTCAGATAAGAATTGAATTTTCGAAGCATACAATTTTTAGAAATAATTGAATTTTGAAAAGGTTTGAAAGTGAAAGTTTGAAAATCTTAATTCCTGTAGAAAAATAGTAGAAGTAAAATATTTATACAAAAAAGAAGTTATTGATGTTTTCAAATAGTTTTATAATAAAAAAATATTAGTAAATAAATCAAACAGAAGATTTTTTTTAGAAATTTAATTTTAAATTTATTTTAGAATTTAAAGTTTTTCTTAGTCAAAAAATTTATTTAATTTTGTCTTTTGGTTTTGGTTAAATATGATACATATTTTTAATTATTTTTTAATATAATTAAAAATTTTTTAATATAGTCTTAATATATATCAAATTGAAACTTAGAATCTACCGTTTATTTTTCACTTATATTTCGTATAAATAAAATAAAAGAAATTTTTTAAATAATTAATGAAAAATTACTTAAAATGATAAATTAAAAAATTCGTTAGAATTTTTTTTCCATTCAAAATAAAAAAATATATATTACTTATTTTTGAAAAGATAAAATAGTTATAAATAAATTATTAAAATATACGCAATTCATTAAGTTATAAATGAATAATGTGAAAAGTTTAATAAATTAAAGAAATTAAATTTAAAAGGAATTTTTTTCTACAAAAACCCCAATATTGATTACAATATATTTAACCTTCAAAACACTTAATATTAAAATAATGCTTGAAGGCTTATATTTGATAATTAATTTTGCGTAACTCAGATTTTTATCTTTGAACGTATTTAAAATCTACCCATGACAAAAAAATTCAGAAAATGTGAAAATTAATTTTTTTTAGTTTTTGGAAAAAAACAGCTGCGCCTTTCTGAAGAATCACCCAAAAACACCATATGGAAATTTTTTTAGTCTATCATCTTTAGCGAATTTGAATATAAAAAAAGCAAAAAAACAAACTTCTAGAACGAAATGGGTCAAGTAAAATGTAAAAATCTAGATTAAAAATTCCATTTAGTTCTCTAAATCTGAATTAGTAGAATTCTACTAAGAATTAGTAAAATTTTACTAATTTTGAGTAGTTTTCATGAACGAATTTTCACCTTTTTAATTAGTAGAATATCACTAATCTTTAGTAAAATTCTACTAATGTTTTTGTAGAATTCTACTAATTGAAAGTCACTTTTTTACCAAATGAATTAGTGAAACTGTTTTATCGATTATTAAGAAAACTGTTCTACTAATTGTTAGTAGAATTCTACTAATTAATTAGTAACGCTCTACTAACAATTAATAAAATTTTAGTAACAATTAATAAAATTTTACTAACTGTTAGTAGAATTATTATTAAATCATTTAGTGGATAACTTTTCACCATTTCATTAGTAACTTCCTACTAATTCAGATTTAGAGAGTAAATTTAATTGATAAATTAATAATTAATTAATTAATTAATTAATTAATTAATTAATTAATTCTACTTGCTAAAAAAAATGCGATGAGTTATAAAAAAAATCAGTTTAAATCCACAAGGCAGGTAGATTGAATCTACGTTTTTAATGTAAATATATATTAAAAGAAAGAAAGAGAGTAATAAATTATAAAGAAAAGGTAAAAATTGCATACATAGTGTAAATTACGATAATGGATGAAATTCGATGCGGCGATGGATTATTTGGAAATTTTCCATTAAGGCGATTACTATCGGTGTGTGTATATATCTATATGCATATAACGTGTGCGGGAGGTGTCTCCTCCTAAGCAGGTACAAGATTAGTGATGATTTACATGAAGTGTACTGCCTTGGTATATAGTGAGAGATTCACAGTGATGTAAATCAGCTCTTGCTATAGTTGGAATATCCAGAACCTGCAGATGGCAGGCAAACAGGGATTCCGTCCCGTTGCCACGGTTTAACTCGAGGTCGTCCCTATCTCTTTGCCGGTATTGGCAAGCCTGCCTACAGTGTTCCCGTGGGTATCGTGAAGCTTACCCTGCGTTATCTGCCACAGACCAACCCCACCCAACCATCATTGACACTCCCAAAATATTCAAACTCGCGCATCTGCTTCTTTCTCGAGCGAAATTTACAAAATATTTTTCAACGAGTTGGGGAAAGAAAATTTACTTTCACTTTTATTTTCTCCTCTCTTTTATCGTCGAATATACATGGGTGAATTTTCTGAAAGTGACACTTTTAAATTTCAGTTTTTCCATTAATTTTTTTCTTTAATTACACTGTCCGACAAAAATAACTTTTTTTTCTGCCCCTTGAATAATTCTGATCACTTTCGATAGATTTTTTCACACTGATTACGAATCTGAAAAGAAAAATGCTCTAGCACGTCAAGTTTTTGAGAAAATTAGTGTTAAAAAGTCAAAAAAGCATGTTTTTGTCTATCTTTGAAAATCATTAAAAAATAAACAAGAGGTGCAAGAATTTTGTTTTTGGTTTTAAATGAAAGCTTGAATCACAACCAACAATTTCATTGAGGAAGAATTCGAAGGCATTTCCTGTAAGACAATTAAAAATAATTTTTACCTATACATTAAATTTTGTTATTATTTATATTTTTCTGGCACCATGTATAACCTCAGCATTATAAAACAAGTGATAAACAAAGGAATTTTTTATTTTTCAAATTAATAACATTTTATATTATTTTCAGGTTACTTATTTTCTTCGAAAGAAATGTTGCAATTAATCTTGACGTATATGAATACTCAATAAAATAAATAAACAATTTGAAAATTTAATTGATGCCCTGCTTTGAAATAAAATTTCAGTAATATAATTTTTACAAATATGTTGTATTTAAAACCTTTACAGAAATTTTTAATTAAAACTTTATTTAAACGTTCAATAATAAATAAATCCTGCTCTACGCTAATTATATTTATTTATAGCACATAATTTTAAATAAATTAAATTAATATTAAAGAATTCTTCTAATAAAAATTAAATTCCTCACTAATAAAAGAAAATGATATGTATTAAATTGAATATTCAGTGTTCATACAAATTAAATTATTTGATATATTTAAACACATATTTAATTTATAAAATTAATGATAATTCAGTTTTTTATTGTAAAAATTATTTTCTGATTTTTAAATGTTGAAATTTATTTAATATTTCATTTTGTCTGCTTGTATCCTATATTAGAGCAAAACAACTGTGTACTGAAAGCAATGTTATAATTTTGCAAAAACAAATAGTGTTAAATTCATAATAGGTATTCTTTATTTTAAATACATGAATTTTCTTTTCAAAATGAACTTTTCCTTTGTTAAGTATATACATCAAGATTAACTAAAACAATTTTTTAAATAAAATAAGTAACCTGAAAATAATATAAAATGTTATTAATTTGAAAAATAAAAAATTCATTTGTTTATCACTTGTTTTATAATGCTGAGGTTATACATGGTGCCAGAAAAATATAAATAATACCAAAATTTAATGTATAGGTAAAAATTATTTTTAATTGCCTTACAGGAAATGCCTTCGAATTCTTCCTCAATGAAATTGTTGGTTGTGATTCAAGCTTTCATTTAAAACCAAAAACAAAATTCTTGCACCTCTTGTTTATTTTTTAATGATTTTCAAAGATAGACAAAAACATGCTTTTTTGACTTTTTAACACTAATTTTCTCAAAAACTTGACGTGCTAGAGCATTTTTCTTTTCAGATTCGTAATCAGTGTGAAAAAATCTATCGAAAGTGATCAGAATTATTCAAGGGGCAAAATCAGTGTCGGACAGTGTTATATGGTTTTTTCTATTAAAACTACTTAATTTCATACTCAAGAGTAAGATTTTTAGGTTGCGCAAAATTAATTCTTAAAAATATTAAAGTTTTTTTCATTTGAAAAATATTATTGTTGCTCCATTAAATTAATTTTATTTAATTGGCGAGCTTTTCTATTAAAAATTCACGCTAATATCGCATTCACGAAATCGAAAATAAAATTACACTGCTTAAAAATTAATAATTTGTATATTTTAATACCAAATATATTCAGTTGGATGAAAATTTAATGTATTTAAAGTATTTGATTTAATGGTAATTTGGGTTAATTTTTTCAAAGCAATGCAGGTAAATACTAAAAACAAAAGAAAAACTAGCATATTTCAAGGAAAAGGCTTCGGAGATGAAAAGCTTCGGAGATGAAAAATAAATTTTCTTTCATATTTGAATACATTAGGACGCAATTAAAATATGTTTTTTTAATAAAACTTACAAATCTCACACCCTCATTTTATATTACCATCGAAATATTCCGTTAAATTTACTTCTACATTCAGTTATTTATCAAAAAAGAAGGCTTCGGAGATGAAATTAATTTTTACTCGGAGAAAAATGTAAATTTCGATTATTTATAACAGCAATAATTTTTCTCCTTTTTGTAGATAAAATATAGGAAAATTTAACGTCAGATTCTCAGCTTTATTTTAATGTGCATTAAAATTTTGTTTAAGATATTTTTAAAGTATAAAATGTCAGTAATCATTGTAAAGTAATTTTAACCTAAAACTGAAGACAAAGATTAAATATTTTTATCAAAAATAAAAGTGAGGTCTACAAATTTTTAAAATGCACATAATGATAGAAAAAACATTGTACTTTCTGATAATATTTTTAAAAAATTTCTGAGAATTTGAAAAAAACCATGAAAATTTAATTTTATTGCAGAAGTCCTATTGGAGACATGTTGAAAAGGCTTCGGAGATGAAAGCAATTTAGTTATTACGTAAATTAAGTTGAATAAAATTATTTAATTTTCTTTTAAAAGTGATAAATAAGTGCTAAATTTTCACTATGGAAATTGATAATAATTATTAAAGAGTAGATGTTGTAAAATTAATCGAGACATAAAAAATGTCACTTTCAGAAAATCCACCCATATAAATTTTTCTGTTTAGCTAGTGAAAAAAATTCTGCGAAATTTTTATATAAATTCTGAGAAATAATTAAATTGTAGGTATAAAATTACTACCTATAGTAATAAATAGAGGAAAAAATTTTACTCCGAAAAAATGTTCTGTTACATTTATTTACGAATTTCACCAATAGTAAAATTATTCGAAAACATCAATAACTTCTTTTTTTAATTAAATATTTAATGACAACCATTCTTCCACAGGAATTAGGATTTTTATAAATTTCAAATTTAAACGTTTTTGAAATTAAACAGCTTAGAAAACAGTATTATCATTATTTTATATTAAGAATGTTGTTACTGTAACTTTTTCAAAAATTATTATTTTTTTTTGCATATATCGGGAGAGAGAATCTTCTTTTTAGCGCTATTTTACTTTATCTTCCAGAGGCAATAATCTCCCTCTGGACTTTAAAGTAGATTATAGTCGTATTCACTAGAAAAGGACAGTTTCAGTCAGACATACCTCTGGAATACTAAAAATCATAATATCAGTAGTAAAAGTCAGTTGCACTTAGATATTTTTCAAGCGCTCTGGAATTTTAGTATCAGCAGTAAAAGTAAGTAAGGTTTTTAATTCTTGTACGTATTCACAATGAATAGTTAAAGTGAATAATTGCCCGGACAATGCCGATGTAAAACTAGAAAAATTAATAAGTCAAATAAAAAAAACAATAT
Organism: Leptopilina drosophilae; assembly: GCA_032873175.1. Classification (NCBI taxonomy): domain Eukaryota; kingdom Metazoa; phylum Arthropoda; class Insecta; order Hymenoptera; family Figitidae; genus Leptopilina; species Leptopilina drosophilae. The sequence continues at coordinate 19,564,249 of CM065481.1, forward strand.
TAGGATAATTATTTCTTTTGTAGAATTTTAGTACGAAATCAAAATTTATAAAAAAATAATCATGCGATTTTTGCGAAAAAAGTAAATTTTACATTATTCAGTAGCAAAATGTAATTTTAGCCAGACAAATCTTGAGGAATCTATAAAACATAGATAGGAGGGATTTTTTATTCAAATGGAATTTTTTATGGGTTTGAAATTGAAGTGTACGACGTAAGAGTGTTTTTACCGAGACATGGAAGTCATTTCGGATTAGTAGTGAAGAGATTTTTTTGTTCAAATGGTTAAAGAACTTGGTTATTTTCTAGCAGTAGTGACAATCATTTAATCATGTTTATTATATTTCTTTTAATATTCAATTATAATCTAAAATTTTAACTGAAATTCATTTTTATGAAATGAAAATCAATTTTTATTAAAAAATTCTAAGCCGGCTGAAACTAGCAGTCGTACTCAGCACCGATCTTTAAGCTTCAATTACTAATATGCATCTTTATCAAATTTAATAATATCTTATGATAAAAAAATCATCGAATATTGTTATTTAAGAGTCAATAACCACTAAATAGCAAATTTAGTAAGTTTTTAGTCATTAATTTCATAAATTAGTAGTTGAAGCTTAAAGATCGGTGCTGAGTACGACTGCTAGCTTCAGCCGGCTAAAATTCTACAAGAATTTAATTATTTAAATGAAAAAGTAAATAATTTATTGAATAATTTAATGTTTCTCAAAATTCAATTCTCATAAAGAAGTTTAGTAACAAATTTTTTAATAAATCAATTCTTTTGTCAAATTTTATTAAAACTTGCATGAACATAATTCCTTTTTTCAAAGAATTCAATTATAATTGTATAAAAAATATTTAAGACGGTGCGATGAGTTTTATGAGAATGTTCATATTTATTCGTTTACAATTCAATTTTCCAAAATTTTAATTATTCGGAAATTCTGCAATTAAATGTATATTGAAAAATAAAAACTTGAAATAATTTCAATAAAAATCCCATTAAACTATTAAAGTTTTAAAAAGAATTAATTCTACAGAATTTTTTGTCAAAAATATGAAAAATGAAAAATTTCAATGATTTTAGTTTGAAACTTTTTCAAAATTTAATTATTTCTAAAAATTCACGTTACAATGTTTTTAATACTTAAGTATAATATAAAATTTTAACTGAAATTCATTTTTAAAACCATTTTTATTAGTAGATTCTACGAGAATTTAAAATTTAAATACAAAAATAAGTAATTTATTAATTTTATGTTTTTTGAAATTTAATTCTCGTAAAAAATGTTATCAACAAATTTTTTTAATCATTAAATTCTTTGGACTTTTTTAATAAGAATTTTAATAATATTTTTAAGAATAATTACATTTTTCGAGGAATTTGATTGAAACTACATGAAAAATAATAATTGAAATTCTGCAATGAGTTTCATTATTAATGAAAATAATTAAATTCCTAAAAGAATTTTATTGTTTATAAAAATAATTGAATCCCTGTAGAAATTTTATTATTTATGAAAGTAATTGAATTATTGCAAAGAAATTTATAAACAAAATTTGTAAATAATTGAATTTAATTTAAGTTCAATTGAAACATATTTTTTTGATTTATTTAAAGAAATATTATATTTAATTCAAACATAAGTTGTGATTAATTTTAAATTATTTACAATCGACTTTTAAGTTTGAATCAAACATAAAATTTTTAAACATATGTTTTGTTCAAATCAAAACAGAAAATATGTTTGAATTAAAAATAATTATCTAATCACAAAGTAGTTTTAAATCAAAGCAGTAGATGTTTTCTATATATTGGGATTAAGCTTACAAACTAATTTCAGTTAAACAAAATCACTTGAAATTATTTTTCTTTTTGATTTAAGAATAATGTTTCTCAGTGTGGAGAAGCTAATTTGTTAAAATTTTTCCAAATCATTGAATTTGATGTTTTATTTAAAATAAAATTTCATTCATAGTAAAAAATAACACCTAAACATATTATTTTAATCCTTTTTGGTGTTTTTAATCCTAGAGGGACTAAACTCTTTCAGATTATTTTAATCCATTCTGGTGTTATTTTAACACCTCACGTTTTACTGTGTTGTTATTTATTTATTTATCAGTAGTGACAGCACTTTTTAGTCAGCCTCACGATTATTATTATTTTTAGGAATTTTCGAAACAGTGGTAAAACAATTCCATTTAATCTTCCCACGGTAAATCGTTAGGTATTAAAATAACACCAAAATGGATTAAAATAACACTAAATTGGATTATTTTAATCCTTTTTGGTGTTATTTTAATACCTAACGATTTACCGTGTCTTTGAATTAGATAAAATCTATCGACGTTAATTTATGTTAAAGAATTTCGCGAATTACTTCAAAAAAAAAAAAAAAAAAAAAGAAGAAGAAGAAAAAAGAACAAAAACATATATACAAGTTTCTCTGCCTGAAAGGTAAAGAAGCCGTTTGTGAGGAGAATCATAAAAGATTGGTTACTTTAGGATGAGGTTTTATTGTGCGATCGTCGTAAATTCCGATCAGTTTCTCACACATCTCTTCATATCAGACGTCCTTCTCTCTCCCCACCCCTCTCTCTCTCTCTCTCTTCACTCTTCTCCCTCTCACCTTTTATCTCTCCCTGTTCGAAGATTTCGCGGAAAAATCTTTTTCCCGAGGATCTCATCTTTGATACAACGAGGCTCGTTTCAACTTGAGAAACAATCATTCTCGAGAACTGTTACTTCTTTCTGTGTTTTTGTACATATACGTATTTACGTCAGTGTCTGCGTATTTACGTTTTTGTATTCGTATATTTACGTGTTAGTGAGTGTATGTGTATTCGTTTTACTCGTGGCTCACAAAAGTGACCTCAGCAAGCCAATAGCATTTCCTGCAATTGCTATTGGCCACGATCCGAAAACTTAGTTCCATCTTCTCCCCCCCTCACAGCCTCTACTATTTTCTCTGCCCCTCCCCCCCTCTCCCATATACTGAAATGTTTATCCTTCTGGATTTTTCCATTATTTCACCTTTCCTCGATTTTTCCGTCTATTTTTTTCCTTTACAAAGTGCGATAACCATGAAAAGATGACTTAGGATTTACGCTACTCTCTTATATTTTGCAATCAACATCAGGGCTGATAAAAATCTTGATTTTTTTAAAAAAATCAGATTTTTTTTTATTTAAATCGGATTTTTTTATTTAAATCATTTCTTAATACTATTTTTTAAATATTTATATTTTTTTAATATTAGGAATTAAAAAATTAATAATAGGGTTCATGCAAAATTTCATTTTTAGAATTTCCTGATTTTTCCTGACGAATTTTTCATTTTTCCTGATTAACAAATTTTTAAATTATTATTTAATACTCTGCATTACTAATTAAAATTTTAATAATGCAATTCAATTCAATTCATGTTTATTCTGCATATAAAAATACATTTTTGTGGCAGAAGAGTTTTTTCAGAAGAGTTTTCTTTACACTTAAAAAAAAATCTTATAAAAATTTATTAATGCTTTTTAAGGAACAATTTTATTTATAAAAAAAACATAAGACATTTAAAAAATGTTTGTTTAATTATTAAATATTATACAAAAAAAGTCTAAATACAAAAACTAAGTTTATCAAAGTTTTTTAATTTGTGGTTTCTTTCGATTAAAATTCCCTGACTTTTAAAGAATTTAAAAAAATTCCCTGTATTTTTCTGACCAACTAAATCTCTGATTTATAATTGTTTTTATAATTTGTGGCTACCCTTAATAAAAAAATACATTTATAAATTCTTGTTACCATAAAATTTGTTTTAAAAAAGTTTAGGAAATCTTAACAAAATACTGATATTTAATGCTTCTTTGACTCAAATATAAAATACAGATTTTTTATCTTTCAATAACTTTCGCCAAATAAACAAAAAATAATAATTATTATTTTCTGATATTCATTATATTATCTTTATAAGATATTCTTTTTTACTTTTATTTAATTAAAAACTTTTAACATAAATTCTAATTTTGTATCCTTTTCGGTTTCTAATGCATTTCGCAGTTTGATTTAAATCATGATTTAAATGTCAAGATTTAAATCAAGATTAAAATCATTATTTAAATCAACTTGATTTAAATCATTGCAGCCCTGACCAACATCATGTATTTTTTGGAGAATATATATATATATATATATATATATATATATATATATATATATATATATAAATACAGAATGTTGGTCGACGACTTTTGGCATCAAATGATATTCTTCTTATCTATTTTTATCTCATAAAGTGTTTTGGTATGTGTTGTTACTATCTTTTTTCGTAAGCTTTAGATTTTTTTTTAAGAATCATTATATGAAGGAAGAATAAATAAATAGAAATAGGGATGAAAAAAACCGGACGAATTTTTGGCCTATACTGGGAAATTTCGGCAGTGGGCCAGAAACACTAGATATGCCCCCTAACTCTTGGTATGTATAAGGAAACATTCAAATGAAGTTGAAAATATTTCTCCAACAATCGTGAAAGGCAAAACTGTTTTCTGCGGTCTTATAATTTTCCTTTATGCGCAATTTTATTGTCGTTTGGAATCTGTGTTTTTTTTTCTTCTGAATGGGTAAAACGTATTTTTAATATTGAAAAAAGAAGTATTTGGTGGAAAATTATCATTTTGGAATAAATAATAATTCAATTCAATATGATAGGAAATAATAAAATAATTTTATGTGATAATAATGGAGATATTTTTCTTAATTAGGGCTTTTTGATTATTATTTTATAGCTCAAATTAATATGTCAAAAATTTCACAATTAATTTTTAAATTGTCAAGTACGAAAATTCTATTCAAAATCTTATCAAAAAGATGTAATCAAAATTGTACGTGTCATTAAAAAAATATCAAATTATTGGAATCTTAAATAGTCTACGAATTTTTTTTTATTTCTAAAGTAAAAAATTTATATAATTACACTTTTATGAAATAAACAATACACTACTCTCTAAATCTGAATTAGTTAAAAATAACTAATTATTAGTAAAATCGTGGATGACTTTTTGCTTCAGCAATTAGTAAAAAATAACTAATTATTAGTAGAGAATCACTAATTAATAGTAAATAAATAACTAAAAAAATAGTCAAATTTTACTAATTGAATTAGTTACTACAAATTTCAGTCATTTTTACATAACCTAAAATTGAATTTAACTAATAATTAGTCAATTTTAAAATATTTAATTAGTAAAATATTACTATTTGAATCAGTGACTGACTTTTTGCTATCGAATTAGTTATTTTTAACTAATTCAAATTTAGAGAGTAATAAGCTTTTGCGAAAAAGAACATAATTAAAATAAATTAGTTTGTACACTGAAAAAAAAAATTTATTTGATTCAAATAACCGATTATTTGTCTATAATCAAATAAATATTTACTTGAATCAAATAATTTTTATTTGAATCAAATAATTTTTATTTGAATCAAATAATTTTTATTTGAATCAAATAATTTTTATTTGAATCAAATAAATTGTATTTAAATCAAATATTTCAGTATTTGAAGCAAATACTAATTAATTGATTCAAATAAAAATCATTTGATTTAAGTAAATATTTATTTGATTATAGACAAATAATCGGTTATTTGAATCAAATACATTTTTTTTCAGTGTAGTATATTTTTTACCTAAAAAATTTAAAACACAAATAAATAAAAAATAAATTTTTTAATTTTTTTTTTAAATTTTTTTTACCCTAAATTTAATCTGTAATTAATATATGAACAATTACTAATAATTTTTATAAATTTTTAAATTGTTTAAACAATTTTTAATTGTTAATTCTATTTTTTAACATTAACCAACAAACTTCCAATTTTTTTTTTCATTTTTCAACATTTTACGCAGGGAATAATTAAATAAATTTAAATACAAATATAAAGAGTATTGTGTAAATATTTAACAATTGTTTAAACAAATTAATTATACTTTTTGTAGAATATTATTGAGAAAAATTAAAATTTCGATTTTTTTAGTTTTGAAATTTTTTCTATTTAAATGCTTCAAACTCAAAAATGTGGCTTGCAAACGATAATTGAGCTTCCGGATCAAAAAACTCGATTTGACAATTGAATGACTTACATTAACTCAAATATTCAGATTTAAAAAAATACTTTTAAGAAAAAAGAGTTGTGCATTTTTATTATCTATAAGGATATGTTTTTGAAAATTTTTATATTTTATTTACCTTAATTTTTTCTGTGTTTTAAAGCAAATCGAGTTTTTTGATCCGGGAGCTCAATTTTTGAAATTATTTTAAAAAATGATTCTTTTTTCACTTTAAACTAATCAAGATTAATATCTTAATTAACATTTTATCTTCATTTCTAAAACATTTATATTTGAAAATTGTAAGAAATTTAAAATAACTTTATTACTTTTAATTTCTCATTTGCATTAACAAATTGTTTTTGATACTTTAAAAATATTGTCGAGACTTAAAAATGGAAATTTCATTTTTTTTTAATTTTTATATTTTTAATTACATTTATAATTTAATAATAATAATAAGAATTATTAATAATTTAATAAGAGAAAAATTATATTTAGTATTTAAAAAATTCGAAATTTTAATTGTTTTAAAATAAAATTTATCAAAAAATATTTCATTTGTTTAAATAATTGATAAATGTTTCGACAATATTCTTTATTTTTGTATTTCATTGTATTTAATTATTTTCTACGCAAAATATTGAGAAATGTAAAAAAATCGGAATTTTGTTGGTTAATGATTAAAAAATTACAATTTTCAAATAAACAATTTTTTAAATAATTTAAAAATTTAGGAAATTAATTCTTAATGTTTTTACGTTAATTACCCATTATATTTCGTGAACGAAATTTAAAGAAATATATTACATATTGATTTTTTTCAGTTATGTTCTTTTTTTGCAGAAGTTAAATAATTAATTATGTATTGTTTATTTAATAAAAGTGTAATTATATAAAAATTTTTACTTAAGAAATAGATAAATATAATTTGTCGTGTACTTAAAAATTGTTAAATATTTAAAATTTTATTTTATAGCAACATATAGATTTTTTCATACTTTGTTGTAAAGAAATAAATAAATCAAAAAATCAAAAATTTTCTTTCGCAAGTAGTAAAAAAAGTTTTTGTGAGACAAAACCTTAGAGCTGTTTATAATTATAATATCAATAGGACAAAATAAGTGAAATCGACTGCTTGAAATAATTTTGTCTCCAATTTTCAAGTAATTTATGATTTTCGGTAGATATACGAGTACATTTTTACCCCCTACAATATTTTTCAAAAAAAAGTTTTATTTTGGAAATAATCACGTGTTAAAGTTTTGGGTCATTTTATTTTCGTTTTCTTATCACTCTAAAACGAATAAAGATAATTAAGTAAACTTTTTTTTAAAAATGCAGCCTGAAGTCTATATTTTGAAAATAAAATAAAGCGATTACTAAAAAATAAATTTTTCAAATAGTTACTAACAATTCTTTTAAACAATTGCAAATTGAAGATTGTTCTCAATGTTTTTGAAAAATTAAATTACCATGTATTGATGCGCAATTTTCCAAGGATTAATTTAAAAAAAAAATTAGTAACCTTCAATTTTACAGAATATTGTAAGGGTTAAAAATGTACTCGTATATCTACCGAAAATCATAAATTACTTAAAAATTCGAGACAAAATTATTTTGTGTGGCCGGTTTCACTTATTTTGTCCCCAATAGTCAAAGAAAATTTTATTTAGACCAATAAAATCAATAATTTTATCAATTGCACTAAAGTTTCTATAATTGTTATATCAGTAGTCAAAGAAAAGTTTAGTCAGACTAGTGTAATCACTAGTCAGACTGAATTGTAGCAGAAATACTCCTCCCAGTAGTTAAAGCAAGTTTCAGTCAGACAAAACTGAAGACATTTTTATTATCAGTAATTAATTATATTATAATTTTTAATAATAATATAATTATTATTTAGTAATACTGTTTTTTTATTATTATTATTATTATTATTATTATTATTATTTTTTGTATTATTATTGTTGTTGTTGTTATTGTTAATGTTAATATTATTTATTAATGTCAATAATAAGATATTATTATTTACATTAGCAATATTAACAATGATTATTGTTAATAAATTATTTTTAACAATAAAGTGAATAAGAGACGTCAGATAAGAAAGAATAAATCAATCCTCACATCGAGACGAGCACAAGAGCAATGAAACTCTAATCGATTTTCAATATATTGACATGCATAATGTATTGGAAATTTTGAAGGAAAAGAGATATAGTCCAATGAATTTCCCGAGAAATTAGTCTTGCATAATAATGGCATTCGATAAACAAATTAGAATTGAGCAAGATGTGGTATGAGGAAATACCATAGAATGCAACATCCTCTATTTGTGGTTACAATTCGATTTTCTCCAACGTAAATCAGCAACGTCTAATTTCCTAACGCCGCTGGGTACCAACATATCAATTTCATTGTATCAGACTTGTGTGTTTGTATATTTCGCGGCGCACATATACATTGGTGCGACGGTTTCAAAATAAATCACCGCAGTCTAATTTCCTAAGAATATCTCGTCGAGTGGAATAATGTTAATGTTAGGGAGAACTTTAGAAAATGGAGTTTCACAAGGGAGAATTGCGCGCCGAGGGAGGGGGGGGATGGCTGAATTTCGTCCTTTTCTTCCTACATTTGCCTCGAAATGTGCAAAATGGTGGGAAAGCAATGAGAAAAGGAGTAAAAGAGAAACGAGCTTAAAGAAGAGAAAAATTTTTTCTTCTTTTCTTTCCAAAAAAGAAAGAAAGAAAGAAAGAGAAAGTTCTCTATCTTGAAGAAAGGGATCATGAGGGTAATTTAAGATAACAACTTTCCACCACGATTAGCGTAAAATCAAATCACTTCTTTCATCTCATGACTTTAATTCTACTCATAATTTTCATTCGCTCGACGCAATTCAACACTTTTCAAAATGAGAGGGTTTTTTTTTATCTTAGACAGTCACATTTTTTTTCCTTTCTTCTTTCTTTTTTGTTAGTCTTAGGGAACAATTCTTCTTCATTTTATATATAAACTAGCAAAATTATCCGCGCGCGAGAATGTTGTGCTGCAATGTTTATTGTAAACAATTTCAAGTCATTTTAATTTAAGTAATTTTTAAAGAAATACTTATTATGACACATAACTGAAAAACTAATTAGAATTAAATTTTCAAAATATATTATATTTTTAAACTTTGAAGTATATAAAAAAATTTTTAACAAATTTCGATACTAATTTCAAATTTGGCATCAGATTTTCAAAATTGAAAATAATTAAACTTTCTTGTACGAGGAAAATTGAATTTCACAAAAATTGTTATCTGATACCTAAATTAAAAAAAAAACTTCATTGCGAAAATTTTAATTATTCTAAAGAATAGAGAAGGTAAAAAAATTATTAGCTATATATAGGTATTTAACTTTCCGAACAAAGAATATAAACAATATTTTTTTAGAGAATTTCCACTACTTTTAATTCGCTAATATTACAAAAAAAAATCAATTTTATTTAACAAAATTTTATGCAATTTATTTTTCCCAATAATTCAATTAATTTTAAAAATTATTAAATTTTTCATGTAAATTCCATTTTTTCAAAAAAATTTTTGATTAAATTCTAAGCATGAATTTAATTATTTTCATAATCGTAAAATTCAGTTACTTTCAAAAATAAAGTTTTTGACAAGAATTGAATTATTTAAACTAATAAGATTTTCATAACATTAAAAAATTAATTATTTAAAACAATGTTCATAAAATTCTTACGAAGATTTTAATTCCTTTCAAAGGAAATAAAATTTTCAACAGAAATTCAATTCTTTTTAAAAATTTTAATAAACTTTTCCGCAATAATTCAATTATTTTCAAAAATTTAATAAAATTATTCGAAAGAAATTAATAGTTTTAAATATAATTTTAATACAATTTTTTTTAATTGGTAAATAAATTTTTTAAATAATTTTTTTATTTATCGACATAATTATGTCAATAAAAAAAATTACTCCCGAAAATTCAATTATTTTGAGGTATTTCAATAAAATTCTTTCCAAAATTCAATTATTTTCATAAATTACAAAATTTTTAGACAAAATGTAATTCTTCAAAAAATTCAATTTTTCTCAAAATTTATAAAATTTTTCAGAAAAATTCAATTATTTTTATTATTTTTTTTTAATTCTTCCTAAGAATTCGATTATTTTCAAATTAAAAAAAAAATTTCTATTTTCTTAAATTATGAAATTCTTCAAAAAAAGTCAATTTTTCCTAAAATTGACTTTCCAAATTGTTTTAAAAATTCTTTCCAAAAATTCAATTATTTTCCAAATTTAAAAAAAAATTCTTGGCAAGAATTCAATTATTTTTATAAAAATAGAAAAATATACCAAAAAAATTTAACTATTTTCATAAATTATGAAATTCTTCAAAAAAAAGTCAATTTTTCTTAAAATTTATGAAATTCTTTAGAAATTTTCAATTATTTTCAAATTTTTTTTTTTTTAATTCTTCGCAAGAATTTAATTATTTTAATAAATAATAAAATATTTCCAGAAAATTCAATTATTTTCATAAATAACAAAATTTGTCTAAAGAAATCAATTATTTTTGTAAATAATAAAATTCTTCTGAAAAATTCAATTCAATACTTTTATAAATAATAACATTTTTCATTGAAAATGCAATTATTTTCAAATATTTTTTTAAATTCTCGCAAGAATGAAATTATTTAAAATTCTTTCACGAATAAAGAAATTCGTAGCATAAATTCAATTTATTAGCAGGATAAGAAAAAAGTAAATATTTTTGATGAAAATAGGAAAAAGTCAGGAAAATAAAAAATATGTAATGGAATTTTTGTCAATTTTGTGAAGTGAATAAAACGAGTTTTTTTTGGTTTCTTTTTGACATTAAAAAAATGACAATAACCCACAAAAATGAATTTAAAAAAAAACAAATGAATACAAATAATTTGCTAACGGAAAAGGAAACTTGCGTATAATGTATATCCCAAGCAAAAATTGACAACTGGCGCAGTACTGCGCCAGTACTGCCCAGTACTGGCGGAGTACTGGCCGCCATGGTTGAACCAGTACTGGTATTTGACCTAAATGATAACGCTTTTCCGTACTGGTTTGACGTTACTGGCGCAGTACTGGCAACCAGTACTGGTTTAGTACTGGCGCAATACTGGCCCAGTACTGGGGAATTTTAAATTTAATATTGCTTATAAAAGTGCAGTTGAACTTAAAGTAACTAAATTTAAGGATAGAATGATACTTTCTTAATCAGAATTATTAAAAATTTTAAATAACAATAATTAATGGCTTATTTTTACTGCGAATTAGTTAAATTTTGCTAAATAATTAATAAAACGATTTGTTGTATCAATTTATATGAAAAATTTAACTATTTTCTTGATAATTTATTTTCCAAATGTTTCGAATTTGAAAATTATTGAAATTTTATTTAATGTTTACACTGTAAAAAATTTAGGGAGTTAACGGACTCGGGAGTTAAATTTTTAGAGTTAAAAATTAACTCCAAAAGAGAGTTAATTTATTAACTCCCTTCCTTTAACACCCGTGCGAGTTATTTTTCCATGGGGAGTTGGCATTTGGAGATAAATTTTAACTCTCTTTATTTAACTCCTCTGGCATTGACTCCCCAATGGGTGCGACTTTTATAGAATCCCCTGGGGAGTTAAAATTTAACTCCTTTTTTTACAGTGTAAAATATTAAATAATAGCAAAAATTAATACGAGAAAATCGTTTCTAATTAAAAAACAAAATTTAGTATGTCAATGTAATTAAATGTGCTAAAACAAAATACCATAGAGTCTTTCTAACATGTAGAAAAACTTATTTTTTAATGGGAAAAATATTATTTTAATGTAAAAAAATTAGGCTAAAAAATTCTTTCTAATATTTTTTTCTGTCTATTAAAAATTCGTATGAATAATTGTTTTGTTTAATAAAAATGTTGTCAAATAAGAATGTTAAATACATTAAAATTTGATTTATTATTATTATTATTTTTAATCAATCTTGATTAAAAATTTAAAAAAAATTAAAATAAATTATATATGTATATATTATATTTACTTATATATAGATATAAACAAAAATTAAATTAAATAGTGAAATTTTTTTCTTTCTTGCAGACAAAGATTTACGCAGTTCTGGCGTTAAAATATGTACCTATATACTACTGCACCGGTACTTGTTTGTTGTGTTGTCTTCGTAATAATAGCATAGTACTGGCACAGTACTGGCATACCAGTCTTAAAGTCCAGTACTGGCGTAGTACAGAAATTTTATTGAAGCCAGTACTGAACCAGTACTGGTAAACCAACTGCTGGCTCGCCAGTACTGGTGCAATACTGCGCCTGTTGTGAATACTGGAATTTGACAGAAATTTTTACTTGGGATGTATATTTCTATTTTCTATCAAAACGTATAAAAAACAAAACAATAATTATAACTAACTTCCATCTGCGGACAGAATGAATGAACGAAATACTACGAAGATTATTATAGTTAATTGTGATTTTTAACGATTGATAATTCATTTTATATTTAAGTTATGATTTTTAACGATAGATAACATTGTGTTTGACTTAAAGTTTCAATGTACTTGAAGTAACTAATATTAATTTAACTTTAAGATATTAAAAAACTTTTGTTTCAATCAAGTAAAATAGAATATTGGTTGTGGAAGTAAGTTTTAGATGGACTTTTCTCAATCTTGTGAACTAAGTATTTAAGTAGTGAAACACAATTTCAGTCAGGCAGAGAGCAAAAAAGAGTTGTATTTTATTTTCAATTTTTTTGTAATTACTGTCAAGTTATAATTACACAGTAGTAAGGGTCAATTTTAGTACGACCTTTTTTTGATTATTACTTTTAGTTGGAGAAACATTTACTTTTGCAATTAGACAAATTTTTTTTTTGTATTTTTTAGTCACGTTTGACTTAAAAAATTACTGTTTGTACTGATACCGAACCTACTGTATTTATACTTTACCTGACTATAAATACTTTTAACGATTAGAAGCAAAATTTGGAAAAAATCCAAATTAATAAAATTGTAGCTTAATTTTAAAAAAAGAAAGTTAGAGAGTTTACTTGTCTGACTATTTGTCTTTTTGTTTTTAATTTCCAATTGTTTGACAAAAATTGTTTGAACCAAACTTACAAAAATTTAAGAAATTTTTGAAAACCGTTAACGAATATTAATTTTATGTACAAAATTATAAAAGTTTTGTGTGAGTTAGATTTTTCTCCATGTCGTACTTTTTTAATAAAATTGTTATAAACAAATTATGCTTTATAAAGAGTGTTTCATTCAAAGTATAAACAAATTGATTTTAAGTAACATTAACAATTCGATTCTTAAGCAAAATGAAAAAAGATTTACCTATTTTTTTGTTTTTAATTTTCAATTGTTTAACAATAATTATTTAAAAAAATTAATAAAAATTTAGCAATTTTTTAAAACTATTAACGCCAATCAATTCTGTGTGGACATTTAAGAAAGTTTTGTGAGTCACATCTTTCTTCAAGTCGTAATTTGTCAATAAAATTGTTATAAAAAAAATATGATAAATAAAGGGTGTTTCATTTCCAACATAAACAAATAAATTTTTAAAAGTAAAACAAATATATTTGAAAAGTAAAACAAATAATTAAATTCACAGGCAAATTGAATTAAAAAAATACATCTGTTTTTTTGTTTTTAATTTTGAATTGTTTAACAATAATTATTTAAACAAATTAATAAAAATTTAGCAATTTGTTAAAACTGTTAACGCCAATCAATTCTGTGTGGGCATTTAAGAAAGTTTTGTTAGTCACATTTTTCTCCAAGTCGTAATTAGTTCATAAAATTGTTACAAAAAAATTATGCTAAATAAAGAATGTTTCATTCCAGGTATAAACAAATTAATTTTAAGCAAAACTGACAATTAGATTCATTGGCAAATTGAATAAAAAGATATATTTGCATCTTTGTTCTTAATTTTCAATTGTTTAAGAATATTCTACACAGAATCGATTGGCGTTAACAGTTTTTAATAATTGCTACATTTTTATTAATTTTGTTAAACAATTATTCTTAAACAATTGAAAATTAAAAACAAAGATGAAAATATATCTTTTTATTTAAATTGCCAATAAATCTAATTGTCAGTTTTACTTAAAATCAATTTGTTTATACCTGGGATGAAACATCCTTTATCTAGCATAATTTGTTTATAACAATTTTTTAACCAAATTATGATTTGAATAAAAATTTGACTCACAAAACTTTCTTAAATGTCTACACAGAATTGATTGGCGTTAAGAATTTTAACAAATTGCTTAATTTTTATTAATTTGTTTAAACAATTATTCTTATGCAATTTAAAATTAAAAACAAAGATGCAAATATATCTTTTTATTCAATTTGCCAATCAATCCAATTGTTAATGTTACTTAAAATTAATTTGTTTATACCTGGGATGAAACATCCTTTATCTAGCATAATTTGTTTATAACAATTTTATAAACAAATTACGACTTAGAGAAAAATGTGACTTACAAAACTTTCTTAAATGTCCGCACAGAATTGATTGGCGTTAACAGTTTTTAAAAATTGCTATATATTTATTAATTTGTTTAAATAATTATTGTTAAACAATTTAAAATTAAAAACAAAAAAACAGATGTATTTTTTTATTCAATTTGCCTGTGAATTTAATTATTTGTTTTACTTTTCGAATTTATTTGTTTATGTTGGAAATAAAACACCCTTTACCTATCATATTTTGTTTATAACAATTTTATTGACAAATTACGACTTGAAGATTTTTTGTGACTGACAAAACTTTCTTAAATGTCCACACAGAATTGATTGGCGTTAACAGTTTTAAAAAATTGCTAAATTTTTATTAATTTGTTTGAATAATTATTGTTAAACAATTTAAAATTAAAAACAAAAAACAGATGTATTTTTTTATTCAATTTACTTGTGAATTTAGTTATTTGTTTTACTTCTTAAATATATTTGTTTTACTTTTAAAAATTTATTTGTTTATGTTGGAAATGAAACACCCTTTATTTATCATATTTTGTTTATAACAATTTTATTGACAAATTGCGACTTGAAGAAAGATGTGACTCACTAAACTTTCTTAAATGTCCACACAGAATTGATTGACGTTAATAGTTTTAAAAAATTGCTAAATTTTTATTAATTTTTTAAAATAATTATTGTTAAACAATTGAAAATTAAAAACAAAAAAATAGGTAAATCTGTTTTTTTTAATTTGCTTGAGAATCGAATTGTTAATGTTACTTAAAATCAATTTGTTTATATTTTGAATGAAACACTTTTTGTAAAGCATAATTTGTTTATTCCAATTTTATTAACAAAGTACGACTTGGAGAAAACTGTAACTCATACAAAACTTTTTAAATTTTTTACATAACACTGATTAGCACTAATAGTTTTCAAACATTTAACAATTTTTATTAATTTGTTTAAACAATTCTTGTCAAACAATTGGAAATTATAACAAAAGAACAGGAATTACCTTTTCTCAATTTACCAATGAATACAATTGCTACTTTCTTAATAAAATAGCTGGTCTTTTCATGTGACTTAATGAATAAATAATTATGAATAATATAAATAAAAAAAGGGAAAATAACAATTTTCACATTAGAGGCACTGAAATATCGATGAATTTCAAATTACAAATTTACTCCCCTTTTTTGATCAACCATTTCGGTTGTAATTTGCTTTGTACTAAATTAGAGAAAGTCCATGCAACCTAGAGAGATGGCCTCAAAAGCAATATTATTAGATTTCGGTGTACGCTTTATCTTTATTATCGCTTCTCTATCTATCTCTCTCTGTCCCTCTCTCTCTCTCTCTCTTGCTCGTAAAATTATTATTATCATCGCCATCATCATCCGTTACGCGGCTCACGTCTCGTGCCAGTTTTAATTACCGCTCGGTACAATGTATCATAAAAGTTTTCCGCCACGGATCGTATATGTTGAACTCATGGATATCATTGTCTTGCGGCAACACGAATCCCGGCTAAATCACGGGCGGCAAGAAGAAAAAAAAAGGAAAGAAAAAAAGTCCTCTTTTCTTTCACATGGGGCACGCCAAGTCTTAACCCGCAAAGCGAACGAAGCAAGAGGCAAAATCCTTGTGGGTGATGGAGGATTATCCTTGGATTTTTCTTTTGCAGCGCGCAATCTTAAAACCAGTTGGATCAATAAAATCCAAAGCGTTCTATTTTACCGTTTTTCTTTTCTCTAAAAGATATATATATATATATATATATATATATATATATATATATATATATATATATATATATATATATATTTATCCTATAAACAAGTATTGTCTTGAAAACAGAGAACGAGTTTCATTCAAGAACCATTACCGTCAAGGATGATCAAATCTTTTCACCACAAAATGAAATGGTTGTTTCATCATACTTGCGAAACAAGAGTTTTATGTGCAACAAGTTATGTTCCTTCATCACGAAGACTATTTATCTACTAGGCCATCATTCACTAGGCTCATAAACGACAGAATTCCATTTTATATCCGGCTTTCTGTATATATATATATATACACACTGTTGTCTATATAGTTTTCCGTATAAAATAAGATTTTTTTGTCTCCCCTTTTTTTCTCTCGTTAAATAATTTTTTTTTCTCTACTTCCCTTTTGTTGCGTAGTAGCAAATTTTTGTTTTTTTTTTTTTATTTTGCAGGCGAAAAAAAATATTTCTTCTTTGTTCATTTTACTTGGAAAAAAAGCTGGCGCTAGAGCAACGCCGGAGGTTTCTCGTTTCACGTTCGATACATTCAACACTAACTTTCGTAATATTCACTTTACAAAATGAAAAAAAATAAATAAAAAAATAAATAAAAAAATGTTTTTCTATAAAAAATTTTAGAATTCAGTTTGTCACTTTTTTCTAGTTTTCAAAAGAAAAAGGAACATTTTAAAAGTTGGGTATTAATTTATTCGGTTCTTATTTTTTTTTGTACACGATGAGAAAATATTTGTAAAAGTAATTTTGTTTGGGTAAACAGTGCAATAAGCGGAATTTTTTACATCGAAAATGCTAAAAAGTGGAAGAAATAATATGTAATTTAGTAAAGTTATATTAAAATTTAACTAAAATTCCTATATACACTTGATATAATTATGCTAAATTTTACATAAGCGTTTTTTTCAGGTTGAGTATTTTTTATAACAAAATTTCCCTTTTTTGCATTTTTACACCAAATTTCCAACTACTTTTACAAAATTTAATCCAATTTTTTCTTCGTGTAGCAAAAAATACACAAAAAAGTAATTAAAAAATTTTTTAAGTGGAAATACAAATATTAAAAGATATATTTTAATTGACAAAAATTATTTTTATTAATATTTACAAAAGTTTTTGCATTTAAAAAAATAGTTTTTTGGTTAAAAATTAAAGACAATATGATTATTATTAAACTTTTTTATACGAAAACTGGTTTTTTTCGAATTTCAGAATATAAATTTTTTCAAAAGAAAATGTTTTAGTGATAATAAAAACAAAATTCAACAAAACATTTTTTTGAAGTTTATGCTCTGAAATTAGTTAGAAAAAAAAGTTTTCGTATAATAAAATTTAATAATAACATTTATAACATTTATAACATTATATTTTATAATAATAATCATACTTTTTAAAATTCTTTGCCTGAAAACCATTTTTGTTATTGAAAAAATGCGAAAACTTTTTTAAATATTAATTTGTGCAGTTCGCAATTATTTTATGGATACAAAAACATATTTTCTGCATAATTACGTATGAATTTAAAAATCTACAAATTTTTAGAAAAAATAAAAATTCAAAAATGGTCAAAATATTTTCCCTTCAATTTTTATATATATATTTATATGACCATTCAATTCCTCTCAAAAAATTACTATATGGGTGAATTTTCTGAAAGTGACATTTTTGATGTCTCGATTAATTTTACAAAATCTACTCTTTAATAATTATTATCAATTTCCATAGTGAAAATATAGCACTTATTTATCATTTTTAAAAGAAAATTAAATAATTTTATTCAACTTAATTTACGTAATAACTAATTTACTTTCATCTCCGAAGCCTTTTCAACATGTCTCCAATAGGACTTCTACAATAAAATTAAATTTTCATGGTTTTTTTCAAATTCTCAGAAATTTTTTAAAAATATTGTCAGAAAGTACAATGTTTTTTCTATCATTACGTGCATTTTTAAAATTTGTAGACCTCACTTTTATTTTTGATAAAAATGTTTAATCTTTGTCTTGAGTTTTAGGTTAAAATTACTTTACAATGATTACTGACGCATTTTATTCTTTAAAAATATCTTAAACAAAATTTTAATGAACATTAAAATAAAGCTGAGAATCTAACGTTAAATTTTCCTATATTTTATCTACAAAAAGGAGAAAAATTATTGCTGTTATAAATAATCGAAATTTACATTTTTCTACGAGTAAAAATTAATTTCATCTCCGAAGCCTTCCTTTTTAATAAATAACTGAATGTAGAAGTAAATTTAACGGAATATTTCGATGGTAATATAAAATGAGGGTGTGAGATTTGTATGTTTTACTAAAAAACATATTTTAATTGCGCCCTAATGTATACAAATATGAAAAAAAATTAATTTTTCATCTCCGAAGCTTTTCATCTCCAAAGCCTTTTCCTTGAAATATGCTAGTTTTTCTTTTGTTTTCAGTATTTACCTGCATTGCTTTGAAAAAATTAACCCAAATTACCATTCAATCAAATACTTTAAATACATTTATATTTTCATCCAATTGAATATATTTGGTATTAAAATATACAAATTATTAATTTTTAAGCAGTATAATTTTATTTTCGATTTCGTGAACGCGATATCAGCGTGAATTTTTAATAGAAAAGCTCGCCAATTAAATAAAATTAATTTAATGGAGCAATAATAATATTTTTCAAATGAAAAAAATTTTAATATTTTTAAGAATTAATTTTGCGCAACCTAAAAATCTTACCCTTGAGTATGAAATTAAGTAGTTTTAATAGAAAAAACCATATAATTGAAGAAAAAAATTAATTGAAAAACTAAAATTTAAAAGTGTCATTTTCAGAAAATTCACCCATATAAATAATTTTATTGAATATTTAAAATATTTTCTTCATATAACCAATAAAATAATCGCGAATTATTTTTTGATCAAATAAAAAAAAAAGTAACAAATTGTACTGACTTAAAACAAAATGTACATTTGTCCCGAATGATATTAAATTTTCGATGAACCATCAAACAAATATTTCCTCTAAACTATTCATTGAATAGAGAACAAAACATGTTGTTGAATATTTTCCTTATATGAAATCCTCTCCTTTTTTTCATCGTTTTCTGCATATTTTCATTTTATTTTACTTTACTATAAAGTATTTTCCCTCTATGGAGGTATTTGCGACCAGAAGTCTCGCGTCAAGAGGAACAAAATCGAATTTCCCATAACGGATAGTTGGAAATATTCGTTGACAGCTCCATTTCCGCATAAGATCCCTTTTTATCAATACCTATGTCACTCATCTCAACGAGAAAAAATAAATAAATAAACAAAAAAAAAAAAAAATAAGGAAAAAACAAAAAAAAATTTCATATCGGAAATTCCCATTCTATCAAGTTCTTTGTAAGTAACCTTTTTTATATCATATCTATATATGTATAGTATATATAAATAAAAAAAAAAGGAAAAACCCCCGATGGGAATGCATTTGCGGAACACTCTTACATCCTGAATCTTGTACGTGCTCTTCTCAAAACCCATCCTTGAATATGCTGCACTATCCTTGTAAAGCGAGCATAAAAAGGAATGTCTTTCCTGAAATATGCAATAATCTTAAATCTTGTCAAAGAATAATTTAGCATTTTTTTTTTAATAATTTCCAACTTGTCGAGGCAGAGTCTTTCTTTAAAATTCAGGTACACTAAAGGGGACTTTGATAACGAAAAAAGGGGGTAAAATAATTATAAAGAAAAAAAGAATCGACAATGTTTATTAAAAATTTTAAAATGAATATTATTATATTGTTTTTAATAGCAAATAACATTTAACTGTAATCAATGAGAATAATAATATCAACAAAAACAGACTTAAAAGATTTAAATTCTGTCTGAATAAAATCAGCTTTTACTACTTAAATTTTAATACTTTGAAATTTTGAATGTTGTGTCTGACTAAAACTTGTAACTACTGCGAATGAAATTATTACTAATTTAATTGCGACTATGATCGAATTGTAGACATAATGCTCAAAACAAATTCACTCGCTTCATAATATGTCTGACTTAAATTTACCTTCACTACTGATATTCGAATTACAATTTTTCTGTTTTTTTCCACCACTAATTACATATTATTCTAGATTAGAACTTTTTGAATCATTCTCACTGTCTAAATTCAAGTTTTCCTAATGAGACAAATAGTTTAAAACTTTACTAGTCTGTGGAAAACATTCTTCGACTAATGATTTGCAATTAAATTATTTCTCCGGTTTTGACAAAGAAGAAGTTATTTTTACTAAATTTTTATTTCAATTACAAAATTTTTTTAAAGTTTTGACTGACAAAAACTTGTTGCAAGGAAATTAAAATTTTGTAAAATTACACTAAGTTAACTATTTTGTCTGATTGAACAGGATTTTTACTACTAATATTATTACTATTAATTTTTACTATAAACTGTGGTAACTAAAGTAGACTGGTTTGAGTAAAATTAATTTGAATAATCAACAAAATTTTTGCCTTTTATAAAATGTTCATACTTTTATAAAAAAAAATTTTAATAGTACAAAAAACCTAGTTTGTCTGACTAAAACACACTTTTACTACTGTGGCTATAAAATTTCGTTTCAACCCTTTCGCGCCTCTGGGGGTTGATTATGTAATTTCACTCCTCTTTGATCTAAATTTTATTTTCACATTAGTTTCACTTTATTTCACTTGCAGTCAAAATTTATTTTCACTCGAAATTTAAGTGTAAAAATAAGAATTCAGTGAAAGTGAACGTGGAGTGAAGAAAAATTTTGATTAAAAATGAAAGTGGAGTAAAAGTGAAGTGAAAGTGGAAGGAAGATAAGATTTGAGAAAAAGTGGAGTGAAAATAAATTTTGGGTGAAACTAAAAGTAAAGTGAAACTGAAGTGGAGGTGGAAGGAAAATAAAATTTGAGTCAAAGTAAAAACCATGTTTTATAATAAATTAAAGATGACTGAGAGATAGAATCATTATTTTACGTTATAAGAATATTGTTACTGTAACTTCATCAAAATTATTTTTATCATTTTAAGAAAATTACTATATTCTAGAATTTAAAATTATTTTTTATGAAAATAATAATTGAATTCCTTAGAAAATTTTATTATTTATGAAAATAATTCAATTCCTTGTGAAATTTTAATTATTTTATGAATATAATTAAATGTTTGCGCAGAATTTCAATAACATTTTTTATAATTAAATTCTTTTAAAAAATTTTAGTAGTTATTATAAAAATCATTGAATTGAGGAAAATTTTTGAAAATAATTGAAATTTTTACAGCGAATTATTTCAAAATTTTTTTAAATAATTGAATTGATTCAAAGAATTTTATTGTTTATGAAAACAAGTGATTTATTGCGAAAAAAATTGCAAATCATTACTTTCTTGCAAAGAATTTTATTGCTTATGAAAACAAGTGATTTATTGCGAAAAAAATTGCAAATCATTAATTTCTTGCAAAGAATTTTATTGTTTATGAAAATAATTGAATTTAGGAAAAATTTTATTAAAATTTTACATAATCTTAATTGAATTTGTTTGGAGAATTTCTTTGAGTTTCATTAAAATAATGGACATTTTTTAATCATTTTAATTACAAGTTTTCAAAGTAATTCAATTTTTTATGAATAATTTCTTTCAAGTTTTTATAATAATCCTCTTTCTTAATAATTGAAATTGAGCATTCAATTCTTAAATTTTATTTAAAATTTTTGGAAAAAAATAATTGAATTTTTTTGAAATATTTCTTTAATTTATTGAATACAATCGAATTTTTTAATAATTTTATTGAAAAAAATTGAATACCTGAGAAGAATTTTATTATTCATAAAAATACTTCAATTCTTTCGATGAATTTTAATAATATATTTCTTTTAAATATTTAAATTCTTTTGTGAATTTTTATTAAAATAGTAGATAATAAAAATAAATGAATTTTGATATTATTAAAATTAATTTAATTCTACGAAAAATTTAATTCAAATTATTTTGAAAAAAAACGAATTGCTAAAAATTATTTCATTAAAATCTTTGAAAATTAATTTTAATAATAATTTTAATAATAATTACATTTTTCGAGAAATTCTATCAACATTGTACCAAAAATAATTGAAATTCTGTGATGATTTTTATTATTTATAAAAATAATTGAATTATTGCGAAGAAATTTATAAAAAATTTGTAAATAGTAGAATTCCTCTTAAATTTTTATTATTTAATTCATTCATTCGAAATTGTCATTTTCTAAAATTTCAAGTTAACATTTTTTTAAATAATTAAATTCGTTTTGGGGAATATTTTATTAAAATCGTAGATATTAAAAATCATTAAAATTAGAAAAATTTCTGAAAATAACTGAACTTTGGAGAAGAATTTTGTCATTTATACAGATAATTGGGATTTTTACGAAATTTTTTTTCAAGATTTGAACATAGTTTAATTTAAAAAGAAGAATTATTTTATTTTTTTTAAAGAATGTTTACAATTATTTTTAAATTCTACAAAATTGAATTTTTTTTAGTATTTTCAAAAAAAATTTTAATTAGAAAATTTTCAAATTTTATTATTTTTAAAATTGTTAATTATATTTTATTAAAATCGTAGACATTGGAAATCATTAAAATTAGAAAAATTTCTGAAAATAATTAAACTTTGGAGAAGAATTTTGTCATTTATACAGATAATTGGGATTTTTACGAGAATTTTTTTCAAGATTTGAACATAGTTGAATTTAATAAGAATTTTTTTTTTAATGAATGTTTACAATTATTTTTAAATTCTACAAAATTGAATTTTTTTTAGTATTTTCAAAAAAAAATTTAATTAGAAAATTTTCAAATTTTATTATTTTTAAAATTGTTAATTTTATTTTATTAAAATCGTAGATATTGAAAATCATTAAAATTAGAAAAATTTCTGAAAATAATTGAACTTTGGAGAAGAATTTTGTCATTTATACAGATAATTGGGATTTTTACGAGAATTTTTTTCAAGATTTGAACAGAGTTGAACTTAATAAGAAGAATTATTTTATTTTTTTTAAAGAATGTTTACAATTATTTTTAAATTCTACAAAATTGAATTTTTTTTTAGTATTTTCAACAAAAATTTAAAAAAAAATATTTTCAAATTTTATTATTTTTAAAATTGTGAATTTTATTTTAAAAAGGTAGCAAAAAGTTAGCCGCGCGCCTTAGCGAGCGATTTGTTGTTAGTTTTTAATTATATTCAAAAATAATTAAAAATATGTATAATATTTAACCAAAACCAAAAGACAAAATTAAATAAATGTTTTTACTAAGAAAAACTTTAAATTTTAACATTTCAAAATTATGTAAAGATAAATAATTTATCGTAGATTATGGATAAATTTTTTTTATAAATTTATACTGAACAAAATATAAATAATAAATTAATGCAAATATTGAGTCTCACACCCAGAGAAATTGTACATTTGTCTCAGAACCAACTAGACTTTTTATTTGTTTCAAATAAATTTTATTTGGTTGAAATAAAATTTTATTTGACTCAAATAAATCTTTTATTTATGTCGAATAAAAATTTCATTTAAAACAAATAAAAAGTCTAGTTGGTTCTGAGACAAATATACGTTTATTTAAGTCAAATAAAATATATTTTGTTTAAATAATATTTTTCTCTGGGTGCACGTTGAAGACACGTAAAGTAGTCCTTTTCGGGAGAATCACCCATATAACCGGTTGTTTGATTGGGACGCTTAATTAATTTCTTAATTAGTTAGTTTACAAAAAAGAAATTCCCGTGTTTTTAGAAATATTAGAAATTTGTTTTTTTAAATAAGAAAAAGAAGAAAAAATATTTTAAAAAAAAATTATTGTGCCTCACAGTGCGTGTAGAAGTTTGAAAACGATATTTCGAATTTAACAAGTAAGTTTTGTAACAAGGGTGAAAATATTCATGATTGAGAATTGGGTTGGATCTTATTTGAATGGAAGCAAGACTAGCTTCAGGCGATGCTTGCTTAGCTGGTAGCTTATTAAGCGTTCCTTGCCAAATGAAGCAGTCTCTCCCTTCATCTTGTTCTCGTAAGTTTCGTTTGAGCTTTTCCCTCCTCTCACCCCCTCTATCATTTACTAATTCCTCTCTCTCTCTCTCTCTCTCTCTCTCTCTCTCTCTCTCTCTCTCTCTCTCTCTCTCTCTCTCTCTCTCTCTCTCTCTCTCTCTTTCTCTGTCCTCTATTTCCCAGTTCCAGGCATGCGCTCTCCTCAAAGGAAATGATTATTAGAGCGCCAGCTCATTAACTTAGCCATGCACATAATTATTTCAGGACCTCTATATAAATATTACCTCTCGCAACTCGACACTTGCGGATAAAGTTTGTTGAACTGTCGTTATCATATTTTTTTTCCTTTTTTTTAGAGAGAGAGAGAGGGAGGGAGATACTTTAGAGATACTTTAGCACATGAATTTATTCACATTGGGATTATGGCCCGTGAGTCTTGTTCGGATTTTGCGTATTAAAATATATTTGTAAAACGTTTCAACCCTCAACACTCCTCTCTTCAGTTTTATTATAATATCCTGAAGCGGGAAATTCTCAAACACACACACACACACACGTAGAGACAAAAACTAAAGGAAAGAAAGTATCATCCTTGAGTGAAGGTCTCTGAATATTCATAAATTACTCAGTTTTAAGATTGTTGAATATTTCAGAAAAGAAATATTCTCTTATACTTTTCGCCAGACAAGGCTAGTGCTGCATATTCAAAAGATAGTGTCTTCAGAGAAGCACGTGCAAAATTCTTGATTATTGATGTTACTGGGAATTTCTCAGTGAAACGCGATTCTTCTCTTTTTTCCGCTCTTCTCATTTTTTTTTTTTTTTTTTTTTTTGTTCTTCATTATTCAAATTTAACCTGATTCATGAATCTTTGTTTATACTTTATATTTGTCTTATTTTGTATTTTAATGGTATAAATAATGTAAGTTGTCATCGTAGTGAATATGAATTTGTGATTTTGTAATTTCTTTTTTCGCTTTTTCTTCGTTATTCAATTTCCCTTGAGTGCAATGAAAAAAAATTTATTTGATTCAAATAACCGATTATTTGTCTATAATGAAATAAATATTTACTTGAATCAAATAATTTTTATTTGAATCAATTAATTAGTATTTGCATCAAATACTGAAATATTTGATTCAAATACAATTTATTTGATTCAAATACAAATTTGATTCAAATAAAAATTAATTGATTCAAGTAAATATTTATTTGATTATAGACAAATAATCGGTTATTTGAATCAAATAAATTTTTTTTTCAGTGTGTAGCGGAATGTTTTAGTGGTAGACTTTTACATTTATAATCGGATAAATTAGAAATTTTTCATTTTTGAAAATTTTAGATGTTTTCTCCTAGCAGTAGAAAAAACTATTTTTAGTGCGATAGAACAATGAAAAATGAACTCTTGAACTTTTTAAGTTAAGTAGTAAAGCAAAAATTAAGCTCTTGACAATTTTTTCTATATAATTTAATTATTACATTCATCAATTAAATTAAAATTATTTTCTAGTACTAAACAGTTTCAGATCTTATGTTCAAATGAACGTTAAAAACTTCAAGTTTCTTATTTTGTAATTTTTTTGGCGATTTAAAAATTATTTGTTATTGCTTACAGTACCAATTTAAGAATTTTTACATTTTGTCTAACGAAAATTGATTTATTTTACTGATAAACGATTTCTTATAATTAATTATAATTAACCATCAACGGATCGTTAGTAGCAAATAAATAAAGAAAAAGAAAAATAAGAGAGTTACTACTTTTGGGTACAGTACAAATTTTGCTACTAAATCGTAATTTGGTTCTATTTAAATACCGAAACCAGGTTTAATTAAAAACTTTTTTTTACAGTGGCAAAAGTTTATCTTAGCAAATTTACTAAATTTTGATTTATTCAATTTTGTTATAAAACTTTATTTTAAATAAAACAACAAAGTCAACGATTTGTAAAATGTCAACGAATCTATCTTCCCAGGGAGAATAGTAAGTTAGTTACTAACTTAGTTACCAACTTACTAACTAACTTAGTAACAACAACAAAATTCTCGTTAAAATTTAAATTCTCTTTATGAATAATAAAATTCTTCTCTGATATTCAATTATTTTACAAAATTTTAATCAAATTCTTGTCGAAATTTTAATTATTTTCAAAAGTTTTCTACAGTTCCATAATTTTCAATATCTGCTATTTCAATAAAATTTTCCAAAAGTCCATTATTAAAAAAAATTTGAATACAATTCTACGCAAACATTCCATTATTTTCATAAATAATAAAATTGTTTATAGAAATTCAATTATTTACAAATTTTTTAAATAAATTTCTTCGCAATTATTCAATTATTTTCATAAATAATAAAATTTCTACAGGGATTCAATTATTTTTATAAAAAATAAAATTCTTTTAGGAA
The DNA here is from genome assembly GCA_032873175.1 of Leptopilina drosophilae. Taxonomy (NCBI): domain Eukaryota; kingdom Metazoa; phylum Arthropoda; class Insecta; order Hymenoptera; family Figitidae; genus Leptopilina; species Leptopilina drosophilae. The sequence goes on from CM065481.1 coordinate 19,591,152, forward strand.
TTCAATTATTTACCAATTTTTAAAATAAATTTTATCAAAATAATTCAATTATTTTTAATGCAATTTTAATCAAATTCCACGAAAAATGTAATTATTCTTAAAAATCTGATTCAATTTGTCCAAAGAATTTAGTCATTTAAAAAAATTGTTGATAACATTTTTTAGGAGAATTTAATTTCAACAAACATGAAATTAATAAATTATTTATTTTTGTATTTAAATAATTGAATTCTCGTAGAATTAAATAATAAAAATGGTTTTAAAAGTGAATTTCCGTTAAAATGTTATATTATACTTAAGTATTAAAAACATTGTAACGTGGTTTTTTTGAAATAATTAAATTTTGAAAAAGTTTCACACTAAAATCATTGAAATTCTTCATTTTTCATATTTTTGACAAAAAATTCTGTAGAATTAATTCTTTTTAAAACTTTAATAGTATTTTTATTGAAATTATTTCAAGTTTTATTTTTCAATATACATTTAATTGCAAACTTTTCGAATAATTGAAATTTTGTAAAATTGAATTGTAAACGAATAAATTTGAAAATTCTCATAAAACTCATCACAGCGTTTCAATTATTTTCCATACAATTATAATTGAATTCCTTGAAAAAAGTAATTATGTTCATGCAAGTTTTAATAAAATACGACGAAAGAATTAATTTATTAAAAAATTTGTTACTAAAATTCTTTATGAGAATTGAATTTTGAGAAACATTCAATTATTCAATAAATTATTTACTTTTGCATTTAAATAATTAAATTCTTGTAGAATTTCTTAATAAAAATTGATATTTATTTCATAAAAATGAATTTCAGTTAAAATTTTAGATTATAATTTAACATTAAAGGAAATGTAGAGTGCACTTTTTGGACATAATTGAATTTTGAAATTAATATTTTTGAAAAAGTTTAACTGAATTTTTTAAATGTTATTTGAAGTTTTTTATATTCTAATAAGCATTTAATTAAACAATTTATGAATAATTGAAATTTTATGAAATTGATTAATTATTATTAAAAATATTAGATATAAAGTAAGATCGCAGTTAAAAATTTTTAAAAATAATAATTGAATTGAAAGAATGAAAATAATTTTGAAGAAGTATAATATTCTTATAATATAAAATAATAGTTTTATTACTTGGTCATTTTTAAATTATTATAAAATATGAAAAAATCGATCACTCCGAGTCTAAGACTCGCATTTATCGATATCTTCATTTTTTATAGTTATAAAAAAATTTAGTAAACTAAAATTTCATTCATTGTTAAAAAAAAATTCAAAATTTATTATTTTAATCTTTTTTGGTGTTAATTTAATCTGCAACACTTTTTAAAGCTCACAATTTAAAAAAAATTTAAATAAATAAATTTATTAAAATATCTTCAATAAAAATATTTCGTTTATTTGAACGTTCAAAACTTGGCGACTATTTTTAGTCAGACTATTAAAATTCCTGGCAATAGTTTATTAATTAGTAAAAATCTCGATTCTTATTATGAGTAAAAAAAAACTTTTTTAGTCGAAAGAGGAAAATTCTCCTAATTTTCAAAAAAAGCCATAAAATCGAGGATAAAATTTTCTGAAAGAAAGGAATGTTTGACTCTAAACAACATTCACGGGCGTAATAAAAAGAATGTAGAGGTAGTAGTAAAGGACAGTTTACTCGGACAAAATAAATAGTAGACTCTTTATGTGTAGGTAAACGGTAGTAAAAAATCGCTTTTAGTCAGACAAATCCATTTTAATTGCTGTCAGCGGTTGATCAGTAGTAAACATTTCTTTGTAATAGAAAAAATATTTATTATTATTAATACTATTAATATATTTATATCTATTAATACTATTAATATATTTATATCTATTAATACTATTAATATATTTATATCTATTAATACTATTAATATATTTTAATAAACTATTAATATTCATATATTAATATTATAGTAGGGACCCGACATTGAATTTAACAATTATTAAGATCCTAAATTCTGAACGTTCAAATGAACGAAGTTTATTTATTTCTTCTAAAAATTAAATTTTTATTGCAATTATTTTTTGTCACTGACAAAAAAAATAATTACTGAGTTTGTAAATGTAAAATTTATTTTTTTAAATTTTTTTATCATTAGTAATTTAATAAAATATCTTCAATAAAAAATAGTTTGTTCATTTGAACGTTCAAAATTTTTGGATCATCAATTATTCCGAGTCAGTACACATTTAAAACAAGCAAGTCATAAAATCATACAATTTTTAATATTATTAATGTTTTAATAATTAAATAAGTATTTAAACGAATAGAAGCAGAAACTTTCTAAAGTCCAAATATCTCGCGGAACGTAGTGAAGAAGACTTTAGTAAGACAGAACGTTTCAAAATTTTTGATCACCAGAAGTAGTAGTATAAATGACTTCTAGACAAACAGAACATTTTAAATTCTTTAGTAAAGAGCCTTCTCAAGTAATAGTAGTACAAGTCCCTTTTTACTCAGAGACACTTAATTTGAAAGTACTTAAATAAACAATTCTCCAGCCGAATTGAAGAAAAGCGACAAAATGTAAATTTCATCATAATGAATTTACTCGTAATTTACCCGTAATTAAGTTTGCATGTAAGAGCACATCTTATAAGTCTCTTAAGACTTCCAAGTACTAAGTGTATCCCCTTTATACGTATATATATATACATATCCTCATCGCACTATAAGGTGTTTTCCGACCTTTAATTGTGACTCAATTTCTCGTCGCATGAAAGATTTTTCATTTCCTGCAGTGTGTTACTGTTTACACACGGAAAACAGTATTTACACAAACAAAATTAGATAATTCCGTGAACCCAACACACGCGAAAGGTGGTTTACAGAGAGAGAGAGGGGGAGAGAGATGGGAATTGAAACGTATTAACAGTTTCTCGCGTCGCACCTATCTACGGACTCCTTACACGCTGATGCTCTCGTTCCCGTCTGTTGGTGCAGAGACTCTCCTTCATTACGGGAAGTGCAACCAAGTTCTCGGCATTGAAACATAGTATGACGCGACGACACCTCTCTCTCTCTCTCTCTCTCTCTCTCTCTCCCTTCCACCCCTTTTCAACCCATCCTAATTCTCACGCTTTATGCACATATGTCGTTCAGCGTTGTTTCTGTTTATCTTCCTAGCGTTCATGTACATCACTGACAAGATAGTGTCAGGCGTACACATTTCTTGCTCCTTCGCTCTCGTATTAAACAGACTCAAGGCAAATGCGACTTAACATTGTGAAAATCAGCTTTGTCATGTCCTTAACTTTATGTTGTAATTATTAATTAGCCTCTTCTCTTATTCTCTATTCGAATATTACATTTGCACATTTCTTTCTATTTTCTTGTATTTTTTATTCCATTGTATTCTATTTGATTTATATTGTTATACACTATTATTACACTGAAAGAAAAAATTCATTTGATTCAAATAATTCAAATTATTTGAAAAATATTTAATTGATTCAAATACTTTTTAGTTGGATCAAAAAAATATGTATTTCATTCAAATAACTTGAATTATTTGCTCTCACACTTATTTGAACTAAATAAATCGTATTTGATTCAATTAAATAATTATTTGAATTGAATAAATGAATTTATTTAATACTAATAATGAGTTACTTGAAACTATTCTTTTATTTATTTCATTCAAATACTTCGTATATTTGATGCAAATAAAAATTATTTGACACAATAAATTTATTTTATTGATTCTAATAAACTTAATTATTTAATCCGAATAATTCATTATTCAAAGCAAATACACTATTTTATCAAGACAAATAAAAAAATATTTCAATCAATTAAATAATTATTTGAAACGAAAATAATGAAATAGTTGAAACTGTTCAATTATTTATTTCACTTAAATATTTCATTTATTTAATACAAATAAAAAATATTTCGACAAATAAATGTGTTACTTGAATACAGAATATACGACATTGGCATTCATAAAGTAGATCAGCGCGAGTTCTCACCAAGTCTTTTAGTGGCCGTGTGGCTTAAATAGGTGCGTTTATAGACTTGCGGTCAGCGTTATGGGCGGGGGGACGTGAGTTCGATGCTACATGCGAGCGAATATTTTTCATTCTTCCTTTTAAGCGTTATATAAAATAATAAAATTGTGTGTTGTGTTGTAAATAAAAACTGTGTGAACATGATTATAAATAATGTTGAAAGTCTATTAAAAAACCAGTTAATATGTACAATATAATAAATAAATATAGTATAATAATATATTAATAAATTTAAAAAATACTAAATATTTAAAAAAAAATTTTGTATTAAATATAGAATGAAATAATTTTCATATTTGATTCAAATAATTATTTATTAGCTTGAAATATTACATTTATTTGATTTTAATAATTTAAATAATTGAATCAATTAATTATTTATTGGTTTGGAATATTCCATTTATTTGAATTAAATAATTTGTATTTGATTCAAATAAATAGTTATTTGATGGGATAAAATCAAATATTTAGGTCAAATAAATATGTATTTGGTTCAAATACACATTTATTGGATTATAACCAAATAAATGATTTATTTGGATCAAATAATTTTTATTCGATTCAAATAAATTTTTTTTTCAGTGTAATAACTGCTTCTTACTGTTTGTTATTACATTTTATTAAAAGTTATTATTTATTATCCTACTTAACTATTTATTCAAACACAGGCACACAAAAAAACAGTTGTCTGTTTATTGAACCAGATACACATATCACTTTTGAAAACATTCTTTGAGAATTTGCAAATATATTAGAAAATAAAAATTTCAAATAATTAGAAAAAATAAATAAAATGAACTTTCAAATAAAAAAAATCTACAGAATTGTTAGAGTTAAAAGTATAAAAATTTTAAATTTCCAAAGATTTTAATTTGAAACCTTCTAAAAATTCAATTATTTCTAAAAATTCACGTGTAATGCTTTTACTTTTTAAATCAATAAGGAAAATTTGAACTAAAATTCATTTTCAAATAATTTTTTAAAAAATTTCTACGAGAATTCAATTATTTGAATATAAAAGTAAATCATTTGTTTAATAATTGAGTGTTTCCTAAAATTAAATTCTTATGAAGAATGTTATCAACAAGTTTGTAAATAATTGAATTCATTTGACGAATTTTAATAAAATTGTTAAGAATAATTACATTTTTCGCGAAATTCGATAGACATTGTATTGAAAATAGTAAAAAATCTGTGTTCAGTTTTATTATTTATGAAAGTAATTGAATTGCTAAAAAGAATGTCATTATTTATAAAAAGTATTGAATTTAGGAAAAGAACTGAATTAAACTTTTTAAAAATAATTAAATTTTAAGAAAAGTTTTATTGTTTCTAGATTAAAAATTTTTTACAGAGACTAAATAATTTTTATGAAGAATCAATTTATTTTTTAGAAATTCAATTATTTTTATATATAATAAAATTCATTTTAAGAATTTAATTATTTTCATAACCAATAAAACTCATCGCAAAATTTAAATTATTTGTTGTACATTTTTAAATCGAATTTCTCAAAAAATGTTATTAAAATTCGTCGAAGAAAATCAGTTGTTAAAATGTCTGCTGATAAAATTCTTTACAATAATTCATTTTTAAGAAACAGTCAATCAATAATTTATTTATTTTCCTATTCAAATAAATGAATTCTCGTAGAATTTTTTACTAAAAATTGATTTAAAAAATGAATTTCAGTTAAAATGGTAGATAATAAGAATTGAATATTGTTAATATTATAGCGCGAATTTTTAGAAATAATTGAATTTTGAAAATGTTTCAAATTCAAATCTTTTTACCGAATTTTGAAAATACTTTCAATTAACAATTCTTTGGAATTTACTTTTTTTGGGAAAGTTTAACATCATTTTTTTTTAAATAACTTAAAATATGTATTTTTTAATATAATTATATTTTATTGAGGAATTTCCTAATAATTTTGTCCGGAAATCAGGGAAAACTTTACTTTTTAAATTTCAATTAGTAAAAATATTTTCTAATTTGAATTAGTGACTAAGTTTTTTGCTTTTGAATTAGTAAATTTTACTAATAAATTAATTTAAAAATTTACTATTTGGTAGAAAAATTTACTAATTCAAAAGCAAAAAGTCAATAACTAATTCAAAAATTACTAAATATTACTAAAATTACTAATTCAAATTTAGAGAGTAGACTTTAATTCTTTAATTAATTGAACTGATGACAGTCACAAATGTTTGTATAATTAGAAAGAAAAAGCGTCAATAAAAGAAGGAAACAATAGTTTACGGTTGATTCATATTCAAAAAGTAATTCACGAAACATCTTGAAGGAAGTAAATATAGATATAAAGGACAACTCATAAATGGAGACATTCTTGGTCGATGTGAAAAACAGAAGGAAAAACAAATGGGAGAAAAGCGGAAGTACCATTTATTTCAACGAGGTAGGAACGTCGTGACGTTTTACATCCCCCACGAAACAATATCATTTCTAGAAAGAGACAGAGAGAGAGAGAGAGAGAGAGAGAGAATAACTCGAATGCGAAAACCCACCACACTGACAACAAACAGGGAAAAACATTTTACTGTTTTATCGCTCTCCCTCTCTCTCTCGGTTTGATGCTGCCCACTCAGTAAAAGGTACCATCCCAGCATCTATTATAGAATAATTTGATATTCTCTCCTAAAACGGTATTCCAAAATGTTTCCAATACACGTGAACAAGGTTCTGTTCAGCTAACACTGTTGTATTCATTAATTAAATTTGCGGTAAAGCTGTGAGTGACCGCTTAAATTTAGAGAATAACAAATTTACCCGGCGACAGTTGATCAAAATTTGTTGTTGGATTTTTTCAATTTTTTTTTAATGGATATCGAAAAATATAAAATAGAATAAAATTTTCTTTTATCGAATTAAATAAAATTAACTGTAGTAATCGTTGTATTCATTCTTTCATGTTCTCTGTCCATTATAATCTGAAGTTAATTTTTGTCTATGATTTTTTTTGTTTTCTATGTTTTTAAAGTTTTGAACGTTCAAATAAAGGACAATATTTTTTTTCTTTTTCTAATTTGTATTTCTTTGCAAACAAATTATTTTTTGGATTAAAATAAATTTATTCCAAACTAAACATTGTTTAATTTCAATTATTTTTCTTTTTTCGATAGTAATTTTCAAAAACACTTGAGGTAAAAAAAATTTCCTTCATTTGAACGTTCGAAACTTTAACCCCATTTAAAGTTTTGAACGTTCAAATGAACGAAATTTTTTTCAACTTAAGTTTTTTTGGAAAATTACTGTCGAAAAATGAAAGATAATTGAAATTAAACAATATTTAGTTTAAAATTAATTTGTTTTAATCTCAAAAATAATTTTTCTGTAAATAAAAAATACATATTTTTCATAATTTATAGGTAATGAAAATAATATTTGTAATTCGAAAAGAATAGATATTTTTCATAATTTATAGGAGATAAAAATAATACTTGTAATTAGAAAATTGGAAAAAATTGTGATTAACAACAAAAATTATTTGTCAAAATACTTTTTAAATAATTGAATTCTTTTGGGTAATTTCATTAAAATAATAGATATAAAAATCAATAGGATTAGGAAAAATTTTTGAAACTAATTGAAATGCAATAAAATTTATTGAAATTTTTGAAAACAATTGAATTTTATTACTTTTGAAAATAATTCAATTCTTGTGATAAATATTTTTATTTTCTTGAAAATAACTGACATCTGAAAATGATTTTACTATTTATGAAAATAATTAAACCACTGAAAAGAATTTTTTAATTTATGAATATAATATTGCATTACTGCGAAACCCTTGAATGTTAAATTTTCAAACACTTTTTTTCGAAAAAAATTTCTGCAACTAATATTTTAAATAATTGAATTTCTGTATAATTTTTATTTATTATTTTAATTTTTTTAAATAGATGAATATTTGTGTAGAACTTTGTCAAAATTGTTTTTAAATAATTAAATTCTTTTGGAAAATTTTATTAAAATAATAGAATATTAAAATTCCTAAAATTAAGAAGAACTTTTGATAATTGAAATTTTGCAAGGAATTTTATAAAAATTCTCGAAAATAATTGAATTTCGTCGAAGAATCAAATTTCTATAATTTTATTTTATAAAGACGATTGTAATATTGACAACATTTTTTTAGATTTTTTAAAAATAATTGAATTTCCGCAAAGAATTTATTAATATTGAAATAATATAATTAAATCCTCCTTTCTAGAATAACTCTTTACTATTGCCGAATAAAATTTCTTTTGTAAAAGTTAAAAGAAGTATCTCAGAACTATAGTAAACTATAGTAGTAAATAACAAATTTTTAGATATTTTTAATAAAAAATTCTACTACACTGGGAGAAAATTTAAAAAAATTCGTAGATAAAAATTAATTACGAAAAAGATTGTAGTACATTTTTCCCAAAATACGATTTCCCAGAGGATATTTTTACCAAAATCAAGTTTCCCAAACAATAGTGGTTTCCAAAGGACATTTTTCCCATAATATTTTTTTCCCAAAATCAGATTTTCCCAAATAAATACATATTTGTGCATGCATTTAATTCCCTTGACAAATTTTAATAAAGTTTTTAAGAATAATTTCCATTTTTCGATAAATTGGAAAAAAATTGTACATGTATTTAAAGTAATTGAAATTCTGACCAGAATTTTATTAAAATTTTAAAAAATAAATTTATTTCGAAGAAAAATTATAAAGATAATCAAAATTTTGTCAAAGAATTCTATTAAAATTTTATTACAAATAATAGAAAATTTGCAATGAGTTTTATGATTTATGAAAAAAATTGAATTCCTAAAAAGAATTTTATTATAGAAGATGGAAACATCTTTGACAAAGAATTTTATTATTTATGAAAGCAATTGAATGAGTGCGATGAAAATTATAAAAAATTTGTAAATAATTGAATTCCTTTGCAAATTTTATTTTATAAAAATAATTAAATGTTTGCATAGAATTTTATTAAATTTATAAAAAAAAATTGATTTCTTCTGGACAATCTTATAAAAATAATAGATATTAAAAGTCATGAAATTGAAGAATATTTTCGAAAGTATAATTAAATTTCGGCGAAATTTTTTTTATTATTTACAAAGTTAATTGAAATTTTGACGCCAATTTTTGTAAATTTTTTGAAAATAATAGAATTCTTAAGAAAAATTTTATAAATTTTTTTTTTTAATAATTGAATTGTTTTGTGAAATTTTCTTAAAATAAAATTGATATGACTGGATATTTGCAAATTATATTGGTTACAACATACTATTCTAAATCCTTCGTATTTTCACATTTTTGTATTATTTTATTGAAATTATATTTGTTCGTTATTATTTTATAAATTTTTTATTTATATTTATACACTGGACATAATAAAAAAAATAATTTACATTATATCTGATAAATAATTTTATTTTGTGAAAATATGACTTTGCACCCAGAGAAATAGTATATTTGTCTCAGAACCAACTAGACTTTTTATTTGTTTCAAATAAATTTTATTTATTTTAAATAAAATTTTATTTAACTCAAATATATGTTTTATTTATGTCAAATATAAATTTTATTTAAAACAAATAAAAAGTCTAGTTGGTTCTGAGACAAATATACGTTTATTTAAGTCAAATAAAATATATTTTATTGAAATAATAATTTTCTCTGGGTGTGGGAAAAAAGTACTTTGGGAATGTCACTTCTTTGGGAATGCGATTTTTGGGGAAAAACTTACTTTGGGAAAATGAATTTGGGAAAAGTGACCCCCTACTACGAAAAAGGTAAAATTTAACATTAAAAATCGTTTACCTTCAGAGTAAATTTTACAACTTCGATGTAAATTTAAAAAAATATAGAAATAGGTACTTTCAATTTGGTAAAATTTATTCAAAAAACTAAAAGTTTTCCAATGTTTGCATTTTTTTTTAATCAAAGTAACTACAAATTTTCTTAACTTTAAAAGAAAATAAAAATGAGAATTTTTGTAAATTTTACTAATGAGAAAGGGGAAAAGGGACTGCGATTCATGAAATGGAAAATAGAAATGGAATAGAAAGGGAAAATGAATTAAAAATAAAGAAAAAAAACGCATAAGAAAGAACTAAAAAAAAAAACGTTTAGAAAAAAGTGACAATAGAAACGAGAAAATAATTTTTTTTAGTAAAATAGTAAAGTTCGAAACAAGTAAAATTTAGAGTAGTCCCTATATTTCGAGAGTCAGTGGTGGTCCATGTAGGGAAAAGGCGAACGGCGTGCGAAATTGAATTATATGGTGGTGGGTTAATATAGTTCCACGCGACATTTTCGCTCGTTCGAAACACATACACAGAAGCGCGTGCAAGTTGTAGTCTAGCCGCGTAATTTATTGTTACGGTTTATAATCCACCGGACATTAACGTTTCACAAAACGATTTTCATGAATGTTGAAGGCACATGACGTGCTCTTAATTTCGTTAAATTTTGTCTTTTGCATTTATACGTGAAATAGACAAATTCTTTTGTTACATCATTCTCAGAAAAAAAAGAGAGAGTGAGAGAGCATGAAATTTTTCTTTTTGTGATTCTTGTTCTTCAAGTTGAGTAAAAGTACCGTGCGACTAAAATCCCTTTTTCGACATGAACGACACGTAACCAAGTAGATTTTGACTTATGCATATAACAGAGAGCGAAACATTGTGTTACGTTTATCCTTTCGTTGAAAATTATGTTTCTCACGTTTAATGTTCAAACAAGAGAATCCGATTATGAATTTGTTTGCTTCTTAGTCTTTAGGTTATTTTCACTGTAATTTGTGGTTTTAATCAGGTAATTGTTAATTTCTTAATATTTCGTTTCTCGTTTATGATTCAAACAAAGGAAAAAAAATCTTTGAAACACCGTAAAAAAATGTTTTCAATTTTAGACGATTCATCTTCTTCCGCAACATTTTTTCTTCTTACATATGGACAGAAAACTTTTTTTGTAATTAAGAGTTTTTTTCTCTTTTATATCTTCTATTTTCTTTTTCCGAAATAAAAAATTTTTAAACACTTTAAAGCTGTGTTCAAAGAAACAAAAAAAACCAATCTTTTTTCTAGTGTAAATTCCCTTCAATTCGAAAGGAATAATTTCAATCAAAGCAAAAAAAAATTTAAATTCGTCTTTTACTCAAAAAACTTTGAAATATAAACAAAAAATTCTCTTTTTTGTAGATAAATATTTGTATATTTTTTTACTTTTTTTTGAATATTTTATTTTATTATTGAAAGTAAAATGTAAAAATAATTACCCACCGGAATTTTCCTCTCATTTTTAAATTTTATTTTTTTCGCTGGACTAATTTAATTGTTAACAGGAATTACAATAGACTTGTCTGACCAAAATTGCTTTTTCAACTTGAAGAAAATGTTTCTAAGAAAATTAAACAAAAGTTGAAGAAAATCAAAATTTCCTTAAATTACTGAGATACAAGATAGATACATTAAAAACAACAACATTAAATTTTCGAAAAGTTACAAATAATTGCAAACAGTCCATAATTTTCTAAAGCAATAAAATTCTTCGCAAAAATTCAATAATGTTTAAAAAAAATTAAAAAAATTCTTGGCAAAACTTCAATTATCTTTATAAATAATAAAAATCTGACAATTTTGTTTGAAATTTTATTCAAATTTTTGAAAATAATTGAATTTTAGAATAGAATTTTATTATTAATAAAGTTAATTAACAATTCGACAAGGTTTTGAATTAGAATTCTTTGTAATTTCATAGTTTATGAGGCAAACAAAAAAGACAGTAAAATTCACAATTTTCTTATGAATTCTAAAAAAGTTTAACTTTTTCCAGTATTTTAAATAAAAAGTCCCTGACTTTTTCCTTATTTCCCTGAACGATTTTACTTTCCCGGACTTTCTTAAATAATTAATAAATAAATTGAACTGAAACTTTGCACGAAAGTCTAAAATACAAAAAAATAGTCAGTGATGTGTAAAATTTTCAAAATTTTCAAAATTTTCAAAATTAATTATTAGAAATGACTTTAAAATTATCAATAGTCACGGTTTCTTATAATTTCACGTCTTTACCGATTTCAAAGTGTGTTATAATTTATTTTTGAATTATTAAAACTTTTACACACCACTGCTCTTCTTTATTATATTTTTGACTTTCTTACAAAATTTCAACTCAATTTATAAAATATTTAAAGGGAAAAATAGGCGAAAAAATACCATTAGGAACCTGATGATCACAACTGAACTTTAAGTACCAGTTGGAAATTTTGAAAAATAAATTTAAAAGTTACTAAATTGAAATCCACAACGTTCATCGACGAAAAAAATTTATTCAATGCCATAAAACATTATTTTTAATTTAATCTCCAATTGTACAACAAACATCGTTACAGCATAAACATCAACCTTTTTGTTTAAATATTTTTGTATCAATATTGATGCCAGAAAATATTATTTTTAATGTAATATTCAATTGTACAACAATTATCATTAGAGCAAAATCATCAATCTTTTTTGTTCAATTATTTTTGTGTCAATATTGATGCATTACTTTTAATTAATTTACTTAGTGAACAATTTTATTTGTTGATCAACATTGTGGATTATCAACTTGGTTAAAAATTCCAATTTTGCAGCTAAAAAAAGTGTCTTTTTCACCCCTCTCTACTCAAAATAGTAATAAATATTTCAAATGATTTTAATTTTTGTTTAATTAATTTGATTTTTAATGTTTTTAATACTGCCAGACGCAAACAGTGAGCCTACAATCTAACTAAACAGCTTTTATAAAAATGAATATAAAAAAAAAAGTTTCCAGAATGCAAAAATTTGTTTCAAGAGAGAGGGGAAAAAAAGTTGAATGGATCGAACATACCTCTTTTACAGTACTCCATCTACGGAACATTAACTTTTTTAATTTAGTTAGAAGGATAATTTATCAATATTAACTCCTAAGTGAATTAAGGGGTTGGTGCAGATTGGAACACCGATCATTCATTTAGAAAGCTAGATTATTAATCTAAGTCGCGGTAAGTGATCGAGATATGAAGGCAAAAGAGAAAGAGAGAAAGCGAAAGATTGAGAGAGAGAGAGAGAGAGAGAGAACTTGGTCTCTTTGCAAAGCAATGAACTTCTGCGTTACTCTTAATCCCGGTTCAGTTCAAAGTTACACGAGTTATGGTTCTGATTCCTTCCAACTTGGCTGGAATTGGCTATACAGGAAGAGCTTTCTCTCTCTCTCTCTCTCTCTCTCTCTCTCTCTCTCTCTCTCTCTCTCTCTCTCTCTCTCTCTCTCAGTTCAGAAGCGTGGGGATTACACTCCCGCTCGGAACTTATTCTCGATGACCCAGAACCGGTTCGATTCCACACGATTCGCTGCTAACCACTCGAATTAAAAGTTTATTGTATTTCCCTTGAAAGTACTTTTACGCACCTGGCATATAAATTGCCAACGGAAATAAAAAAAAAACAACAGAAAATTACCCCATTCATTCTAAAGAAAATGGCGAAAAAAAATGTTTCGCTTAAAAATGTCAATCAGAAGTCGAACATTTACATTTCCAAAACAATTGTTTACTAAAATAGTTCTCTATATACTACAGTACAAAACAATTTTTTTTAATAGGTTCAGAATTTGTGAAATTTTTACAGAAAACAAAAAGTATTTTTTTTAACCCTTTAAGGCCCAGCGGTTTCAATCGAAACCACTTTTGACTTTTAATCTTCATAACTTCAAACAAAAATAAATATATTTTTAATTTTGAAACAACCAACACCCACAAATTTATTCTACTTTGTGAAAAAAATTTATATTGCAATAAAGAATTAACAATTTTTTAAATACAACAATAATAAAAAATAATGTTTATTTCACGACTTCCAAAAAAAAAACTAGAAAATCGAAAATTAAATAAAGCTTAGCTAATGAAAATGACTTCTTGGGAGTTTTTAAGGTCGTATATTACAAATCCGATGTTAGTTTTTCAAAATTAAAAATCACGGACTCTTAAATGATGGCAAAAATTGCATTTTTATAAAAAAGTTGGGCGTTAAAGGGTTAATTAAAATGATGAAAAAAGCTTTATATTTGATCTCAGGAATGTGTCCACCAAAGAACAGAAAAAAATATTATTTTTTATAAAAGTTATTGGAAAATTAATTTTTTTGCAACTTTTTAAACAAAATGTTATTTCTCCTAAATGAATGAAACGATTTAAGGCGGATGGTTATCGTAACATAACCTCAAAATCTGTCGAAACAAAAAAATGATTTGTAACGCAAACAAAAACAAGATAAATATCAATTACAAACAATTTTAGAAGACCTTGTTTTATTATTCTCGAAAAAAATTATAATAAGACAAAATATTTTATTAACCATGTTTTTTCAAAATTTATTATTTTTTCTTTTCAGATCAGACAAAAGTTGCAATTTTCAACCAATTTTTATAAACAATAGCTTATTTAATTCAGTAAAACATTCTCTACAATCGTCATTTTTTAATATTATTACAAGTATGTTATTAAAAAGTTACAAAAAACATTGTTTATTTATTAAATAATTTTTTATTAACACACTTTTAACAATATTAACAAGATAACGATTTTGAAGAATGTTTCACTGAATTAAATGAGCTATTGTTTATAAAAATAAGTTAAAAATTGCAATTTTTGTCTGATTCGAAAGAAAAAAAAATTAAATGTTAAAGAAATCATTGTTGACAAACTATTTTGCATAAAAATAATTTTTTTCGAAAGTAGTGAAACTAGATCTTTTACAATTGTTTTTAATTTGTATATTTATTTTATTTTTGTTTGCGTTAGAATATATTTTTTATTTTTTTACAGATTTTCAGGTTATGTTATGGTCACCATCCTCCTTAAGTGAACCAAGCGAAAGTATAAAGGGAATGAAGAATACTTTCGTTCAGAATTAGAAAATTTTTAAAAAGTTTATATCTTAATAATTATTTAATAAATTTTTTATAAACAATTAATTTTTTTTAATGTTCTGCGTCTTTTAAAAATTTTTTAAAAATATCTACACACACTTAAAACTATAAGAAATCAAAATCCGTTGAGAAAATTTATGAGCGACCATTATTTTAAAAGTTATAATGGAAATTATATGGAACGGAGATGCGATTTTGATGATTTTCAGAATTAAAACATTATTTTTAACTACGAAATGAAGAAAACACTGTCGAATTAACATTTTTATTCAGTTATTTAACCATAAAAATAATCAAAAAAAAAAAAAAAAATTGTCGCTCATAAATTTTCTCAACGGATGTAGATATTTTTTTTAATTTTTAAAAGGCGCAGAACATTAAAAAAAATTAATTGTTTATAAAAAATGTATTAAATAGTTATTAATTCTAATTCTGAACGAAAGTATTTTTCATTTCCTCTATATTCCCGCTTGGTTCATTTAAATCGGTTTATTCATTTAAGAGAAATAACATTTTGTTTAAAAAGTTGCAAAAAAATTAATTTTGCAATAACTTTAATAAAAAATATTTTTTTCTGTTCTTTGGTGGACACACTCTTAAGACCAAACAGAAATGTTTTTTCATCATTTTGATTTAAAAAAAGTACTTTTTGTTTTCTGTGAAAATTTCACGAATTCTGTCCCAATAACAAACACTTCAAGGGTGATATGACAAAAGGGGTCAGACCACAATTTCATGATTTTACATGAAACGAAAATATTTCATTTAAAAATTTTCCTAATCATTTAAGGAAAATCTAAAAAAAAACCGTTTCGAGATATTATTTTGATTTACCAGTAAGAAAAAATACGATTTATGAGGAAAAACCTACATATTAGTGAGAAAAATAAGTAAAAGATGACAATTTTGGAGTTTCGTCAAATTGTCATATTTTCTTAAAATATTAATTCTTAAAAAAATACAGTTAAAAGAAAAACTGGAAAATTAGTTTTTTAATATTGAATTAAGGAATTGAATTCAAAAAAGTTGGCTTTAAAAAAGTTGTTTGTTTTCAAGAAAATTGTTAATTTCAATGTTTACTTTTAAAAGAAAACAGTACCGAAATTTTCAAATACAAACTACAAACAAAAATATTTAAAAATTAACTGAAGGATAATATTTAAATTGTTGAAAATTAGATAAAGAATAAAAATGTTTCTAAATTAGGGACATAAAATTTTTCAGCGAAATTTAATATATATTTAATAATATCAAAATATCTTTTTCGCCAAAAAAAAACTAAAACATTATTTATAGTTCTGAACAGAAAGAGCAAAAAAATTTATTTTAAATTTCACTTCGACAGTTTAAAATTACAATTGTTACTATAGTTCACAACAGAAATTAATTAACATGAATTCTCGTTTTTTTCATAAATTTTCCTTCTTTTCTCTAATTCACAACAGAAAATAGAAAACAAAAATTCTTGTTCTTTTGCCATAAACTTTCCTTCTTTCTTCTAATTCACAACAGAGAGTAAAAAACAAAAATTCTTGTTCTTTTGCCATAAATTTTCCTTCTTTCTTCTAATTTACGACAGAAAATAAAAAAACAAAATTCTTGTTCTTTTGTCATAAATTTTTCTTTTTTCCTCTAAGTCACAACAGAAAATAAAAAACAAAAATTCTTGTCCTTTCGTTCCTTGTTCTTTTCGTTTTTTTTAGCAAAAATTTACTTTACTACAAAGTAGTTGGTGAATAAAAATGTTCGAAGAAATAAAAATTTTCTTTTCTGCAAAAATTTACTTTCGACGGGTGAGTAAAAACCATTTGGAGAAACAAAAAATAGGATCAAAATATAAAAAGAAATGCAACGAATTGAAAGAAAAAGAAGAAGACGAGAAAGAGAGAGAGAGAGAGAGAAAGAGAGATTTTGTCTTATCAAAAATTTTCGATCACTATAGCAAATGGAATTGGGAGACGAAAGGATATATGCGTACACTCACTCACACTGTTTTGGAAACTTTGAGCAATCTATCTTTGGAGTCTCATCCCCCATTTCTCGTGAAACCTAGCAAGTCCCTGTCTCCTTCATTTCATAGGTAAACGCTGCCGCTTTTCCACTGCGTCCGGACGCGCGCGAGTTTCAAACACTGCAACTTCTCTACTTGGTCATATATTTTAATTATACACACCACAAAAGTCATACTTTCCCTGCAATATTCAACAAACAAGAAAAAGAGCAAACATTCACACAGAATCCACCATAAACTTTGGAATATCTCTTAACGAAAAAGAATTCACTATTACGAAAAGCAAGATATTTTTAGCGAACACTATATTTATTTTCCAATTACATTTTTCATGAGAAAATTTAGTTTTTAGTTTACATTAATTTCCTAATAGCATGAAATAATCCATTTACATTCCTGGAAAATTTTATTCAAACAGTGTAAATATTTATTTGAAATATTCCATTCGCATTCCTGGAATATTTTATCACAATAGTGTTAATATTTATTTTGAACATTTAATTCACATTCCTGGAATATTTTACTGCAATAGTGTAAATATTTAATTCACATTCCTGGAATTTTTTTGTTGCAATAGTAAAAATATTTATTTTTAATATTCCATAAACATTTCTGGAATATTAAAAAAAAAGTGTTAGGAAATCTCCGTCAGAAATGTTAATGGAATATTCTAATGGAAAATTGGAAATATTTCTTCGGAATTTTCCATTCACACTACTGGAATATTCCATTGGAACATTAGAAATACTTCTTCAGAATATTCCAAAAAAATATTCTAGTCTCAAATTCTTTTTCGTAGCTAGTATTTGAAATATTCTTTGTTGTTGCAAAGTAAGAAAAAAATATTCTTGTGGTATTTTACAAGAATATTTCTTTAATATTTCGGAAGAGAATATTCCTACCGTAATTCCAGAAAAATATTTCTACCTAATGCTTCTCTGATATTCCAGGAATGTTTTACTTTTTCAATATCTTTTTGTAACTTCTTTACAAGTTCCTTTTACTGATGATTACTTTCAGAAATATTCCAGGAATAATTTACATTACAATTTTTTTTTGTTTTCAAAATATTCAAAACATTCCTCGATATTAGAACAAAAATATTATGAAAAAAACGATACTTTATTCCGAAAGAATATAGTTTAATACTAATTCTTAATTAAATATTTTTGAAATAAAATATTATTTTTGAAAAATTAAATATTTCTTTTATATTGTGAATATAACAAATATTCCTGAAATATTCCACAAATATTCCTTAAATATTTCACAAACATTCTATAAATATTCTTCTAGCATTTCAAAAAAGTAATTCTACGAAACTAAATGAATTTTTTAATAAATTCAATGACGTTTACAAAAAAAATTCCACTGACAATTTACTTAATTAACTATTATAATATAAATAAATATTCCAGCAAAATTAAATCAATATTCCAAAAATTAAAAGAATATTGTGATAAATAAATAAATAAGCAACTGAATAATAATTCCTACAAAATATAATTATTATTGTCACAATACTTTAAAAATACTTCGACGATATTCTTACTGAAAATTCTAAAAATATTTTCTTAATACGCTAAGCTAAACAAATATTTCTAAAAAACTATACGAATATTTCTATAATTATTGAATAAATACTGCATTTCAAGAGAAAATTCTGGTATTGATAAAAATACTGCAAAGGGATTTTTAATTATACGAATATTTCTGTATTTATTGAATAAATACTGCATTTCAAGATAAAACTCTGGTACTGATAAAAATGCTGCAAAGGCATTTTTAATTATTATTCCTAAAACACTCCTCTAAAATTCCACTGAAATATTCCTTTTAATAAAATAAATATCCCTGCAACCAATGAATATTCCAAGACTTAAATAAATATTTCTACAAATATTTCTATGAATATTCTGACAAGTAAAAAAATATTCACAAAAAATAAATTAATACTCCGACAAGTAAATAGATTTCCCTACTGCTTAAAAAATATTCCAACAAAGAAATAAATATTTGATTTATTTTGAACTGAAAAAGTTCAATAAATCAAAAAAATAATACCAGAAATGTGAACGGAATATTTCGTGCTATTTCAAAAAAAAAAAAATTTCTCATTAAATATTAAAATACTTCAAACAAATAATTCAAAAAAATTTCAAAAATACTGTTCCCCAAATATAACTTTCTAATTTAATATTCTCTGAAATAATCAAAAATAATATTTCCTCATCGAGGTACATAAAAAGTTTAACAATTCTCTGCTAAAATATTCATAATCCTGTAAAAATAATCAACTTAAAAATTTACATTTGTCAAAAAAGTTTAAAACAAACTTTTAAACCAATAGAAATTTGCCTATTGTAAAATTATAATTAGCGCAATAATAAATTCAAATTGCTCCTAATTAGTTCGCTTTCAAACTTTTATTACTCATTTGAAACAAAAATTTTAAAAAATAGAAAAAATTCGAAATAAAAAAAGGAACAATTTTTCTCGGAAAAAATCGAAATTAGAAAAAGGAGAAAAAAACAAAGTACAAAAGTGCAGAAAAAATGTAAAAATTTTGTCACATTAAAACATTATCAAAAATTATTAAAAAACTAGCAACAATATGCGCACGAAAGCGCGCGGCTAACTTCTTACTACCTTTTTAAATAAAATTAGCAATTTTAAAAATAATAAAATTTTCTAATTAAAATTTTTGTTGAAAATACTAAAAAAAATTCAATTTTGTAGAATTTAAAAATAATTGTAAACATTCATTAAAAAAAATAATTCTTATTAAATTTAACTATGTTTAAATCTTGAAAAAAATTCTCGTAAAAACCCCAATTATCTTTATAATGACAAAATTCTTCTCCAAAGTTCAATTATTTTCAGAAATTGTTCTGATTTTAATGATTTTCAATATTTACGATTTTAATAAAATATTTCGCAAAACGAATTCAATTATTTAAAAAAATTTTTATTTGATATTTTAGAAAATGACAATTTTGAATCAATGAATTAAATAATAAAAATTTAGGGGAATTCAATTATTTTTATAAATAATAAAAATCATCACAGAATTTGAATTATTTTTGGTACAATGTTAATGAAATTTCTCGAAAAATGTAATTATTGTTAAAAGTATTATTAAAATTAATTTTCAAAGATTTTAATAAAATAATTTTTAACAATTCAATTTTTTTTCAAAATAATTTGAATTGAATTCTTCGTAGAATTAAATTAATTTCAATAATATCAAAATTCAATTATTTTTAATATCTACTATTTCAATAAAAATTTAGAAAAGAATTCAAATATTTAAAAAGAAATATATTATTAAAATTCATCGCAAGAATTAAAGTGTTTTTTATAAATAATAAAATTCTTCTCAGGTATTCAATTATTTTTAATACAATTATTAAAAAATTCGATTGCATTCAATAAATTAAAGAAATATTTCAAAAAAATTCAATTATTTATCAAAAATTTTAAATAAAATTCTAGAATTAAATGTTCAATTTGAATTATTAAGAAAGAGGATTATTATAAAAACTTGAAAGAAACTATTCATATAGAATTCATTTACTTTGAAAACTTGTAATGAAAATGATTAAAGAAAGTCCATTATTTTAAAGAAAATCAAAGAAATTCTTCAAACAAATTTAATTAAGATTATATAAAATTTAAATAAAACTCTTTCTTAATTCAATTATTTTCATAAACAATAAAATTCTTCGAATCAATTCAATTATTTTTAAAAATTTTGAAAAAATTCGCGGCAAAAATTTTAATTATTTTCAAAAATTTTCCTCAATTCAATGATTTTTATAATATTTACTAAAATTTTTCAAAAGAATTCAATTCTAAAAAATTTTATTGACATTCTGCGCAAACATTTAATTATATTCATAAAATAATTAAAATTTCACAAGGAATTCAAGTATTTTCATAAATAATAAAATTTTTTAAGGAATTCAATTATTATTTTCATAAAAAATAATTTCAAGTTGTAGAAAATAGTAATTTACTTAAAATAATGGAAATAATTTTGATGAAGTTACAGTAACAAGATTCTTATAATGTAAAATAATGATTTTATCTCTTGGTCATCTTTAATTTATTAGAAAACAGGAAGAAATCGATCACTCCGAGTCTTCGACTCGGATCTTTAAAAAATTGTTATTCAAAAAGAAAATAATGGAAAATAAATAAATTTTCAATTTCTTAATCACAGTTGTTTAATAATTTTTATAATTTTTTTAGAAGTAAAAAACAAAAAGAATTTCAATTTGACATTTTAGTCTTTTAATGAAAAGAAGTAAAAAAAATTCTGATGATTTCTATTTTCTATCTAAAGTTAACAAAAAACAAAAGTATAAACAAAAGATGACTTCAGAGTGTGAGGGACAGAAAAAGTGAATGAAAGAATGAAAGAACATTCAAATTAACTTAGTTAATAATTATTTAAAAATTATTAAAAAATTAAAAATACATTGAGCATTTATATTTCTACACTAGTATTCACCATGTTTCATGGAACAAACCTTGGTTTACAAACTGGTTTCTAGAACTTACCAAATTAACGTTCCGTTAACGTAACCCACGTTCATAAAGCTTGTTGGATATAACTTTTGAGTTACTCGAAAGGAATTTTGCATTTCACTGCTCCTATCCCCCACTTTCTCTCTCTCTCACTCTTATACCCTTCCCACAATTTCCCATTTTCCACGAGTCGAATAACAAACCTAAATTGCGCACTTCTTGTGCATTAATGCAAATCTTCTCATTAAAATTGTAATCTTATTGCGTGAGTATAAACTGATTAAAATATAACCAATTATAAGTTTCTGTTTTAAATTTCCCTAACAAAATTACTCAACTTGAATAATAAATACATGGAATATTCTCGCGAAACTATAGAATAACATTCTTTTTCTCTTAATTTTCCATTCCTCATCCATTATTATGTTTCATAATTAATGTAATAAATGCCAATAATTACTATATTCACAATTTTCAAAATCAATTTTCAAAAAGAATTGACTTTCAAAATCAATTTCTAAAAAGAAGTGATTTTCAAAATTTTTTCGAGAAATATTCCACAAATACTTTAAAAAATATTTCTCGAAAAAGTTCATCTGGAATATTGCACAAATATTCCGTGAAGATACAGGAGATTATTTCCTAAAAATATTCAAGGAATATTCTAAAGAAATTTTTGAAATATTTCCAGGAATATTTCTTTAAAAGAATCAAAGGACTATTTAAAATATTTATCAACAATTTTTATCGAGAATATTTTTTCTATTTAGGAAATATTTATGAAATATAAATATTTCAGAATATTTATCTGGAATATTGAACAAATATTCCATCCAAAGACGAAAGATTATTTATAAGAAATATCGTAATATTCCTAATGAATTTCGATGAATATTTCAAGGAATATTTCTCTAAATTATCAAAATAGTATTTTGAATTTTTATCAGGAATTTTAATTAAATAATTGTTTGGAATATTTTTGCCAAGTTTCTAAAAATCTTTACCTGGAATACTATATAGATATTCTATGAAAGTGTCGAAAACATTCGTAAAATTTTTCTCAATATTCGAAGAGAAACTTTCACGAAATTATTGAAAAATTAATTTCAATTTTTATGAAATATTTATCATAAGTATTTACAAAATATTTATCTAGAACATTTTTTAAATATTCACCCAGAATATTTTTAAAATATTTTCCAAAACATTTACCTGCCACATTATACAAATATTCTGTAAAAATACCATATATTATTCACTAGAAATATTCCAGAAATAGTTCTAAGAGAATTTAGAAATATCTGAACGAATTTAATTTCACTCGAAATCATTGAAAGAGTATTTGGAATATTTATCGGTAATTTTTATAGGGAATATTTATTGAATATTTATCGGAAATATTTGTTAAATACTTCTAAAATATATTCATCAAAATAATTAATAATACCAAAGAATTTTTACTAAGAATAATTGTAAAAATATTCCATTAAAGTACGGAATATTATTTACGAGGAATAATGGAAAAATATTCCCAAGAAATTTTTCCAATATTTATTGGAATATTTCTCTAAATCATTTAAAGAATAATTTGAATATTCTCGGAATATTTACAAAATATTTCTTCAGAAAATTTATCTGGAATATTGCAGAAATATTTCATGAAAATACAGAAAAATTATGCACATAAGTATTCTACAAATATTCTATGAAAATAGCGAAGATGGTTTACTTGGAATATTGAAAAAATATTTGTAAAAAAATTTTTGGAATAATTGGAAAAATATTTCTAAAGAATATTTATCTGGAATATTTTTTGTTTTTTTATTTTATTTTGAATTAAAAACGGGTCAAAATAATTCACCAACAAAATGCAAATTATTCACAAAAAATATTTTTGGAATATTTGTATTATTTATAAATTATTTCTACTCAATATTTTCCTGAAATATTTCTTTACAATACAGAAAATTATTTAATAGAAATATTCAAGATACATTCCATGAAAGTGCTAAAGATTATTTACTAGGAACATTTATGAAAATATTCCGTTTTGATTTTTGGAATATTTGATGGAATATTTCTGGAAATAATTAAAGTTACAATTTAAGTATTTCTGAAATACTTATGGCGAATATTTACAAAATATTTTTGGAATATCTGGAATATTGTACAAATATTCAAAAAAAAAATTATCAATGATAAAAATATTCCAAGAAATATACTAGAAATATTCTAGCAAAAGTCCCCAAGAGATTTCTCAAATATTACAAAATGGGAACACGAAAAAAAATCCTTACCTGGAACAATTATAAATTTCACTACATTAGCGCAATTTTTAGTTATTTCACGGAATGCTTTCGCTATTTCAACGAATACTTTCGCTATTTTGACGAAAGTTATCGCTGTTCCAGTTGAAGGTTTTCTCCCGTGAATAGCAGAAAAAAAATATTCCAGACTTAGAAAAAGAATTGTTGAAAATCAAAAAAAGTGAACAAATATTTTTTGTACTTTCCTTAATTTACTGGCTTATCACTTTTTTTTTCTTTTTGTTGATTTAAAAACATTGGAGTCTAGTTTTTTTTCTTTTTTGACAAAGTAATTCTAACTCGTTGCAGCTGGATTAATTAAAGTTTATTCTTTCTTAATTTAAAAAGTTACGATTTTTTGCACGGCATTTAGCTCTTAAATGAAAACAGCAATCTTCGCGTTGTTTCTAAAGAGAATTTAGCACGCGACAGCAATTATGTTTTAGTAAGTAGAAAAAAAAAGCTTCTGCGTTCGGTTTACCACAATACATTAATTTCAAAAGTAAAATAACTTTCTTAACCTTTTTTTTTTGCATCCCTTCGCACCATTACATTTCCCCCTGAAAAAAATATTCCCTCCTCTAAAAAAATTAATACTTTTATTTACATTACCCTGAAAAAAAAAAATTTTATTCACCCCCTTATTACTATTTGAAACAATTATTAATTTCCATTCCCCCTCCCAAAAAAAAAAAACGCCGCTAAATTCTATTTCTTTCATTTAACTTTTTATTTGAGAGGAAAAAATTCCAGTTTTCGTTTTTTCTTTTTTTTGGGACAAAAAAGTAATTTCTCCTTTCACAGGTTGATTTCTTTAAAGCGAAATTTAACAAATTGGAGGACAGGGCAATTTCAACACGTTTTGAGCTTCAGAATCAAACCGGAAGTTGTTCCCGGGGGTTAAGGTTTGGACCAGGAGATGAAGTGCGGAGAGAAACGTACAGATAATTGGTTTTTGCCGACAGCAAATCGGAAGGGCGAATTACTGCAATTGAGGGTTCGTGATTCCCTCGGACAGTTCTACAGATAATAAGAGTTTCCCGCGAAGGAGAAACTTGCTTGTTAGAAGACCGGAAATGAGTGTCATCGATAAAAAAGAGAGGGCTCGCTTGCAATTTTTCCTTGCACGCTGCTTGAAATAAAATTCAATTTCCGTACACTGACCGCCTCCTTCTCTTTCTCTCTCTCTCTCTCTTCTTCTCATCCCTCGGTGAAAAAAAACCTATTATAACATCACAACATTCAATATTTGCAATTTTATCATCGAAAAAGAAAATTAACAGACTTTTAAATTTTTATTCTTTTGGAAAAATAATTTATTGTCAGAAATAAAAAGAGAAAATGCAATTTCATTTTTTTACTTTTATTTACACTTTCATTTTCACTTTGATGAATTTTTGGTTTCACTTTTATTTTCACTTTGACTTTATTTTACTTTTGTTTTCAATTTATTGGATTTTTAATTTTGCTTTCATTTTCATTTTGAAATATTTTTACTTTCACTTTCATTCTCACTTTGCCGAATTTTTATTTTCACTTTTATTTTTATTGTTATTACTTTCGACTTCAATTTGTTCGATATTTAGTTTTCATTTTATTTTAACTGTGAAAGATTTTTACTTTCACATTGATTTTCAATTTGACGAATTTTTCCTTTCACTGTAATTTTCACTTTGACTGTGTTTTACTTTTTTTTACTTTGAAATATTTTTACTTTCAACTACATTTTCACTTTGACGAATTCTTACTATTACTTTAATTTTAACTTTGACTTTTTGTACATTCGTTTTTAATTTGTTGGATTTTTAAATTCACTTGCATTTTCACTTTGGAAGATTTTACTTTCACTTTAATTTTCACTTTGACTGTTTTTAACTTCAGTTTTTAAATTGTTGAATATTTGATTTTTATTTTATTTTTACCTTGACGAATTTTTACTTTCACTTTGACTGTTTTTACTATCGGTTTTAATTTGTTGCATTTTTAAATTCCTTTGCATTTTCACTCTGACGAATTTTTATTTCTACTTTAATTTTCGCTTTTACTGTTTTTTACTTTAGTTTTTAATTTGTTAAATAATTAATTTTCACTTTATTTTTACTTTCACTTTGACTGTTTTTACTTTCGGTTTTAATTTGTTGGATTTTAAAATTCACTTGCATTTTCACTTTGAAAGATTTTTACTTTCACTTTAATTTTAACTTTGACGAAGTTTTATTTTTACTTTAATTTTCGCTTTGACTGTTTTTTACTTTAGTTTTTAATTCGTTGAATATTTAATTTTCATTTTATTTTAACCTTGACGAATTTTTACTTTCACTTTGACTGTTTTTACTTTCGGTTTTTAAAAAAAATATAAATTTTTCGGCTTTTTGAAATCACTTGTATTTTCACTTTCACGAATTTTTATTTTTACTTTAATTTTCGCTTTGACTGTTTTTTACTTTAGTTTTTAATTCGTTAAATATTTAATTTTCATTTTATTTTAACCTTGACGAATTTTTACTTTCACTTTGACTGTTTTTACTTTCGGTTTTTAAAAAAAATATAAATTTGTCGGCTTTTTGAAATCACTTGTATTTTTACTTTCACGAATTTTTATTTTTACTTTAATTTTCGCTTTGACTGTTTTTTACTTTCGTTGTTAATTTGTTGGATTTTTAATGTTTATTTTATTTTCACCTTGACTGATTTTTAATTTCCTTTAATTTTCACTTTGACTGTTTTTTACATTCGTTTTTAATTTGTTGGATTTCTAAATTCACTTGCATTTCCACTTTGACGAATTTTTATTTTTACTTTAATTTACGCTTTTACAGTTTTTTTACTGTCCTTTTCACTTTGTTGGATATTTAATTTTCATTTTATTTTTACCTTGACTGATTTTTACTTTCACTTTAATTTTTAAATTCACTTGCATTTTCACTTTGAAAGTAAATTTTTACTTTCACTTTAATTTTCTCCTTGACGAATTTTTATTTTTACTTTAATTTTCGCTTTGACTGTTTTTTACTTTCGTCTTCAATTTGTTGGATATTTAATTTGCATTTTATTTTCACCTTAACAGATTTTTACTTTCACTTTAATTTTCACTTTGACAAATTTTTACTTTTATTTTCTCTTTAATTTATAACATAAATTATTCGATTCAAGTAAATATTCAATTGATAATAATCGGTTACTTGACTCAAAACAAATTTTTTTCTGTCAAATTATAATTAATGAATGTTACAAGTAATCTTTTCAATTCTTTTTCGCATTTTTTTTTAATTATTTTCCATCATTACACTTTTCACTTAATCGAAAATTTTTAGAAAATAAAAAGCGATCGAACGAAGGGAAAAGTTGCGTCACACAATAAAATTGATGCTCAACTATAAGAAATGCACAATTGAAAAAGGAAAGATCGAGTGACTAAATAAAGAATGAATTTAAAAGAAAAGAGTATCGCAGTTAAAAATAAAACTCCATAAAATTTAATTTACAGTCTGAAATTGTAAAGAGTTTTCTGGCATTGGAAAAAGTAGTGTATTCAAAAGGTAAGCAAAAGTCGATAGTACAGCGACAGATTTAAGGTTCTTTGGGAGCAAAAAATCTTCATTTCGTTCGTGTAGAATAGAAAGAGAGTCAGAAAAGTCTTGTAAGAAAGAAGACAGCAATGAAGAAGAAGTATTAGAAATCCCTGGTATGGGGAGAGTAAGAGAGAGAGAGAGAGAGAGATCGGTGGAAAAGGCTTCCCGAACATTGAAGGAAAACGATTGAACGTTCCTATCAATGCCGAATTCGAAGCTCACGTACACACACACACAAATAATTACAGAAAAAAATCCTCACCGCACTTTTTCTTGCTTCCTTTTTTTTATTAGAGAAGAAGATATTTCTTCACACACGAAAATCTTCACTTATATTCTCATATTTCATGCGATGAAAACTTAATTATAGACTTGCATGAAAAGAACTCAAGAAAAAGATATCTGGCATTCCTTTCGAGATTTTCTCTTTAAACCGGATAAACGTTTTCTTTTTTTTTCTTTTGAAAAATATTCCAGTGGAAAATAAAATCAACATTCAGAAATAGAAAATTCATGAGAGAAAAATTAAGTAGATGAAAATATTCATTCTTTAAAAATTGCTATTCATTTCAAAAAAAAATTATTTCTCTGAATTATTTACGTGAAATAGGGATAAGTTTCTCTGGAGTAGAGAAAAGAAGTATTTGAAACAACTAAATATTTACTTATTAAAATAAACAAAGTTTAATAAACAAATATTTATTCCAATAATAAATCTAAAAACTATTCTATTTTCTAAATATTATTTATCGAATTTAAGATTTGAAAAAAAACCGACAATTAAATCAAGAGCAAAATTATATCATAATTTCAGGAGTAAAATAAAAAAAAATCGAATATTTTAATTGTATAGAAAATTATAGAAAACAATATTTTTGAACTAAAGAAAAAAAATACATGAAGTCAATGGAGAAAAATAATATAGAAATTTTTCATTTCTCAATTACCGACATTCTGCGAAATCTCTTCCGTTTTCTATCACCTAAAAAGATTAAAAAGAGAAAAAAAAACCCCCTTCACTTCAGATGCATTCTTGGACCGAAACTTTTCAATCGATAACACTTACTTTCTTGGGGAGAAAAAGAATTTCTCGTAAAATTTATAGATCCTTTTGTTTTAAACAGAAAATAGATCAAATCAACTTGAAAAATTATATCCTTTTTTTCGTTTTAGTCTCTATTACTGAAAGAATCTATTTCTTTAGATATTAAAAAGATTATATTTTATGAAAACGGCTATTAATAACAAAAAAGAATCGATAAAAGTGAAAAATAAATGTGCCCTAATAAAATATTAATATTTTTTAATATAGATAAAATTAATGGAAAAGCTATTTTTAAATTTTAATAGAAAATGAAAAGACTATTTTATGAAAAAAGAACTATTAATAGAAAATATTATTAATAAAAATAAGAGGATAGATAAATGTGCTGATAAAAAAACAATATTTCTTTTTTAAATTTCTTAATTTTATTTGCAACATAAAAATAATAAAAATAAAATTTGATAATAAAAATCTTAATATGTTCAATGCGAAATGATCAATGAAATAATACTTTAAATAATTAAAAAGAATGTTAATATAATTGTTCATAATTATTTTTTTACATTATTAATAAAATTTGTATCAATAATTCATTTATTTTCAAACCAATTGTAATAATAAATTTAATTTCCCAAAATTTTCATAAAATTCTTCAAAATTACAATTTTTTGAAATTGTTCAATTACATTTTTAAAAAATATGTAATACAATTTTTCTAAAAAATTCAAAGATTCTCAAAAGTTTCAATAAAATTCGCTGTAAATTCTTAAAAATAAATTAATTATTTACGAAAACTAATAAAATTGTTAGAAAGAATTTAATTTTTTATAAATAATTTTCAGAAAGCTTTGTAATAAAATTAATAACTACAATATTTTTGATAAACACAATTATTTCAAAAAGATAAAATAAATTTTTTTCAAAGTTTAGTAATTTTTACATTTTCAATAAAAATTATTTTAAACAATCCACTATTTCGAAAAAATTGAAAAAATTCTTAAAAACATTCTATATTATTTTTTATAATTTAAATAACTTCCATTAGAAGAATTAAATTATTTTTTATACAATTTTAATAAAATATTCTGATCGATTTAAATTATTTTTAAAAATTGTATGAGAATTTTTTATAAAATTCTTCGTAAACTTCAATTATTTCTTTTAATTTTTGAATAAAAATTACTAAAAAAATTTCATTTGCAAGAAATTTAAAAAAAAATGTTTCCAAAAAATTGAATTATTTACGAAAACTCTATTAAAATTGTTCAAAAAAATGTAATTTTCTATCAAGAATTTTAAGAAAGTTTTATAACAATAACAATAAAATAATTATTTTCAATTATTGATAAACACGATTATTTCCCAAACATGAAGAAAATTTATATTAAATTTAATTACTTTTAAAATTTTTATTAAAAATTAAGAGAAAAAGTCTATTAATTTCGAAAAATGCAAATAAATTCATCAAAGGAATTTAATTATTTTCAAAAACTTTAATAACCTTCTTCGGTAGAATTCGATTATTTTGATAAATATTAAAATTCTTTGCGAAAGTTCAATTAGTTTCAATACAACTTTAATAATAATATTTCTCGAAGGAGTAAAAATATTCTAATAAAGTCCTTCAAAGGAATTCAAGTATTTTTAAATATTTTTGATAAACAGTTCTTCAGAATTAAATGATTTTTAGTGAATTTAAAATTAATTTACAAAATCATTTTTAAAATAATTTTTAAAATAATTTTTAAAATAATTTTTAAAATCACTTTTAAAATAATTTTTAAAATCACTTTTAAAATAATTTTTAAAATCACTTTTAAAATAATTTTTAAAATAATTTTTAAAATCACTTTTAAAATAATTTTTAAAATAATTTTTAAAATAATTTTTAAAACCATTTTTAAAATAATTTAAAAATGTAAAACATTTAATAGAAAATTTTTACAAAAATGTAAGGAAACAAAGAAGCAAAGAAAAACTAACTAGAATCGATCAAATTATCGTAGTACAACGATGTTTAAGATAAAAGATATATTATTTATTATTCATTTACTTTTTTATTTTCAAATTATAAACAATATTAAATAATAATATTATTCAACGATTTTTATTAATAGAAAAAAATTACATTACTTACTATTACTTTATTTTTGTTATTTTTACATTATAAATATTATAAATAATTAATTAAATAATAATATTTAAACAAATAAAAATTTCCATTAATAAAATTATTACAATTCCTAATGAGGTATGTTACAAAAAAGTAAGTAACAAAATTGATTGAATGTAATTATAAAAGTTTTCTGCATACTGTTGAAACAGAGTGAAACGCTAACCACGATGAAAACATTTGTGAGTGACACGATGGTTAGAGTAATCATGTGGAACATCAAAGCAACGTGTTGCAAATTTCCACAACTTAAGAAATTCTCCATTCAAACGTGCAAAAGTACAAATTGTAAAATTACATTTTCTCAAAGTAAACGTTCCTTTTGAGAAAATGTAACTTTATTAATATTTATATTCCCTTTAATTTGCACTTAAGAAAAAGGAAAAAAAAAAGAAAGACGAAAAAAATTCGATTCACAAGAAAGAAAATACTTTTATTCTAAATAAAAAAAAATATAACTGCAATAATTTTTCCTTTAATTTTTCCAAAAGGAAAAATATAAAATAAAGAGGACTAATGTTTTATTTAAAATACCCAGATGTTATTTTTTCCTAACTGGAAATTAATTACATCTTTTTGTGAATTATTACGTTTTACTTAAAATGGAAATTACTTAATTCTAAAATCATTCCGATTTTTAATTTAAATAAAATGTATAAAATAATACAAAATAATAACTATATAAAATAATCTAAATAAACCTAAAGTAAAATAATTATTTTAGTGACAAACGTCTTTTTTCCTCTTTGAAAAGAATTTAAAATAATTTTTTAATAAGAAATAAGAGAAAATTAAAGAAAAATCTCGATTAAAATTTTTCTCAGGGGGAAAATAATCAGTAAAAATACAAAAAAGTCCAATGTGAAAAAATTGAGACTTTTTTCTATTCGTTCTAGTAAATAAAACAAGAGTCGGAATAATAAATAATTTCAGAAATCATTGAGAGACGAAGATTGCGACTAATATTTTCACATTTTTTTTTACACATTAAAAATTGGAGAATAAAGAAAATAATAATTAACAGGAATGAAATTCTTCAATTATTAAAAGAACAATATAATTGAATGTTAAATGATATTGCATTCAACTGTAATCGACTATTTGAATAGGATTAAAATGTATTTGATATTTTATAAATGGAAATGAAAATGCCACTCGATATTGATTTTTCTTTTGATAGAATGAGAGCGGAAAGAGAAGTCTCATGAATGCAATGTCATACCTCTATTGTTGATATGTTTATTAAATCCTTAACCCTATGCACAAAAGCATCAGGAAAAGGAAGAGAAAAAAATTTCTCTTTTGTATCACTCGATGGAACTTTAATGACAATGAAGCTATATAGCATTAGCAACATTCACTTAAATGTAGTGGCATCGTAAATGCAACTTTCTCTCTCTCTCTCTCTCTCTCTCGTAATTGTTGCTCAGTACCTACTTTCCACGCTACCAGTAAGTTTACCCAGTTTCCTGGCCTATTTACTAACTATTCACGAGTTTAGATACTGGAAGAGGCAAATTACAGAAATAAAACTTTCCCAGATAAAAATATCTTGAACCATGAATTTATTTTCTTAGTAATTTCCTCCGAATTTACATTTCCCGCTAAATGGAACTAATAAAGAAGAGGGAAGAAGAGGAATAAATATTTAAAGATGGTAAATATTGCTAACTACCCTATAATGCCAGGTTACTGTGAATTATTATTAGGAATAATATTAGTATATTGTTAATTAAGAACTAAATTTAGAATTTCTATTTTTAAATATAGAGAATTAAAAATGCGACTAAAATTTTCATTGAGAGAAAAATTAATAGTTAAACATTTTTTAATTTGGAAACATTTTTTTTAAGGGCATTTGAACCATTATGATGTCACAATTAATGCAAAGCATATATTTTGATACTTTGACGTCATAAAGGTTCAAATTCCCTTTTAATAATAAAGTGTTGGTTTAATTTCTCCACTTGAGAACTCCAAGTTCGCCACTAGGTGGCGTTGAATCTGAAGTTATCAACCGATCTGCCCTCTAGCGGTGACCTTGGCGTTCGCAGGTGGAGAAATTAAACCATCATTTTACAATTTAGAAAATTTTTCTAAACCAAAAAATGTCTCAAGTTTTGCGAAAATAATTATTAAATTAAATTGTTCGTAAATAATTATTTATATAATTAGACATCTTGAGCATCTAGAGTCAAAAATCTAGAATTTGAGGACCGAAAAATTCCTTCAAGTCGATTTAAAAAGATTCAATATTCCCCTGAAGTTTTCTTGATTCTTACACTAGAAAAAATTTACTTTAATTCAAAAATAAGTAGTCAACTAAAAAAATATATTTGAATTAAACATATTTTATAATTTAGTTAAACATATTTTATAATTTATTTAAACATATTTTATAATTTAGTTAAACATATTTTATAATTTATTTAAACATATTTTGTAATTGAATTAAACACAATTTCTATTAAATCAAATTTATTATGTATTGAATAAAAATTATGTTTAATTCAAAGATAATTTTTGGCTTACTGAATAACAAAGATTATGTTTGACTCAAATATATTGTATTCTTAGTGCATACAAAATATTCACTCTTATCTTGCACGATAGGATGAAATAGAAAAATTTAATTATTTTGTAAATTTTTAGCTGGAATTTTTCAAAAATACGACACGATTTAAAAATAATTTTTAAAAGTAAAAATACAATTTTTAAACATCAAATTTATTTCAATTAAATTTGATGAAATTACTCATTACTTGTAAATTTAATTTAATCTTTTCAAATTATTGACAAGAATGGAACTATCTTGAAATTTTTTTGTGATTTTAAATTAGTAAAAATGTTTATGAATTCGAATTGGTGACTAACTTTTTGCTTTTGAATTAGTAACTTTTATTAATAAAATATAAGAAACTACTATTTATTAGTGAAAGCAAATAGCAAAAATTTTACTAATAAATTAATTAAAATACTTATTTATTACTAATTCAAAATAAAAATGTTTTTTGCCAACAACACAAATAGAACATTTTACTAATAAATTAGTAGAAAATACTATTTATTAGTAAAATATGCTAAATAGTAAACATCTTTATCAATTTTAATTTAGAGTGTAGAATTTTTTAAAAGAACGATTTTTTAAAATTAATTTCCATATTAAACTATTGAAAACTTAAATAATTTTCGTTAAATAAATATTTTAATTATTCATTCATTTTTCCAGAAAGAATTAAAACATTTAATAACTTTAATATAAAATGTTTCTGAAATTTAACTATTTTTAAATATTACGACAGTAATTCTTCCAAAATTCAATCTTTCATTTTTTTTAATTTTTAAATAAAACTATTCAAAACTTTAATATTTTTTTTAGGAAAATAATAAAAAAAATTTTTTTGTAAATTTTAAAAAATTATTACAGTTCTACAACAATTAAATGTTTCAAAGACAAGTTTTTCTTCAAATCTTTTAAAACTTTGAAAAAAAATAAATTGTCTGCCATTTTAATTGAAATTTAGTTCTAATTAATTATTGTTAGAAAGTTGAACAGAAATTCAATTATTTTTTTGAAATAGAAAAATTAATAAATGCTTGCAAAATTGATTATTTCTTAAAAACTTATAAAATTGAATTCTGATAAAGAACTTTATCGAAAAATTCATGAAGAATTTAATTATTTCGAAAAATTTGGAGATGATTTTTAAGAATAATTGCATTTTTCGAGGAAATTATTCAAAATTGTATTTAAAATAATTAAATTCCTGCAAGATAATTTATGTTTTATGCAAATAATTAATTTTCCGCAAGAATTTTTATGAAATTTTTTAAAACTAATTGATCGTCTGTTAAAAAGTTTTATTATTTGTGATAATTTTAGAAAATATTAATTAATTTTAATTTTAATGAATTAATCATTTTAGAGAATAATTCAATTGTTTTTAAAGTAGTTTTATAAAAAATTTGAAAAAATATTTTTAGAAAATATTCATTAATTCTAATTTTAATTGATTAATCATTTTAGAGAATAATTCAATTGTTTTTAAAGATTGTTATAAAAAATTTTTAAATATTTAAATTCTTCCTGGAAATGTAATTACAATGGGATTAAAAACATGAATTCTTAAAAACAAATTTTACCAACGTTATTAAAATATAATTGATTTCTTTCGAAGAATTACAAAAAAAAATTTTTGAAATAATTAATTTCTTTAAAATATTTAACAAATAATGGAATTTCTTTAAATTAATTGAATTTCATGAAAATAATTAAATTTTTCACAAAAATTTTATTAAATTTTTTTCAAAGAATTGAATTCTTTAATGAAGTTTTATTCAAAAAGAAACACAATTTAATTTTTTTGAAAATATTCGAATTTTAGAGGAAAATTTCATTACTTATAAAAATAATTGAATTTTATTTATTGTTACATTTTTTTAGCAAAAAATGTTTTTGATATTTTTGATCATAATTCGTTTCATAGAATTTTATATAAAAAAAATTTTAACTTTGCGAGTATAATTTTTTTTTAAATTTGCAAATTTTAAATAGTGTAAATCCATAAAAACAAGAAAAAAAGAAAAATGTATCTTTTACTGTCATAAATCTAAAAAAATGTATTCAAATAATAGGAAGTCGTAAAAATGTAATAAATAGGTTTTAGTAGATGAGTGCGAAGCGTGTATTAGAATGATATGTCAAACAAAAATTATTCATTTGTTTAAAATAAGAAAAATAAATAAAAAAGTATAAAATTTTTTTAAAAAAGTATAAACAACGGAAAATAAGGTAGAAAGCAAAATGTTTTTCCTCTAAAAAGTGGAAAAACGTAAAATTGATAACGTGTTTTTGTTTAGTCTTTATAAAGCGTTGTTATGCATTCTAAGAGTAAAAATATTGTCGAAAAGAAAAGTTTCAAGTACAGGTAGTGTTTTAGATTTTTTAAATAATTCATGTGAGTACTTAGGGGGCTTCTTTGCTTGATGTTTCAGGTGGAGACATAAGAGTGAATGTCATAGTGCCTAAGGAAGCCGAAGTTGGCAAATCCATAAATTTAAAATGCGAGTGGAGTCTCAGCAAAGGGGATGCTCTTTACTCGGTAAAATGGTATAAAGACGATCACGAATTTTTTCGATACGTTCCCGACCAGCATCCGAAAATTCAGACCTTTCCATTAAA
Source organism: Leptopilina drosophilae (assembly GCA_032873175.1). Classification (NCBI taxonomy): domain Eukaryota; kingdom Metazoa; phylum Arthropoda; class Insecta; order Hymenoptera; family Figitidae; genus Leptopilina; species Leptopilina drosophilae. The sequence continues at coordinate 19,626,985 of CM065481.1, forward strand.
CGGAGTCTATCTCGACGTAAGTACACTTAACGCAAATTTCAGTTTCAAAAAGTAGGAAAAAAAAACTCATTTTCATTTTAATGAAAGCATGTTTGATTCAAGTTGAAAATCACATTTTTTCACAAGACACCACGAAAAAAAGAAAATGAAAAATAGAAATTGAATTAGAAGAACAGAAAAAATAAAAGAAAAGATCAAAGAAAAATAAAAAAAAATCAAATAAAATAAATAAATAAATCAACAAAAATAATTCAATTTATCAATTATGCTTTCAAGAAAATTAGACTATTGTGTTCAGATTATAAAAGCATGAAAAATTTTCTTTAAAAACGAAGATTTGAAACAATTTTTCCAAAGAAAAAAAAGTTGTTCCATGAAAAAAAAAATCTTTTTCGTCTGATATACAATGAAACGATATCTGCTTCTTTTTGCCCCCCTATATCCTTGAAATGTATTTTCATTTGCTTCCTGTAATAAACTTTGGAGATTGTATGATATACCATCTATTCCTTATGAGACGAAAGTTTTCAAGTTTGATGGGGCGTCTTTATAGTATCTTAAAAGCGTTTTAAAACTTCTGAACATCTCATCATGATCACTTCAAAAGTTTCTAAGTTCTAAAGACGAGCGCCTTTCAGATAAAAATATTACAAACTATAATAATTTTTAATAAAATGAAACAAGACTTCAAAGTAAAAAGAAGAAGAAAAAAAAAGAATCGACATTCGAGGTTAAATTCAGTTTTTACCCCTTCAAAAAAACTTCTTCAACCATTAGTTTCACAATTATATTCTTTTATCTAATCTTAAAAAACTGATAACATCAAAAGAAAACTGAAGGATTTAAAAGAAATTAAATTCAGATTAAAATTAATCAACGTTTTGAAACAGTTTTGAATTTACTTTATTCGGAGAACGAAAATGAATTTGAAATTTAGTTTTCCAAGCAACTTTTAGTTGGAATAAAAAAAAATGTTAATTTACATGTCATTTATTTTGTTTAAAAATAAAGATATTTTAAAATTTTTATGTAATTTTTTTTAATTAAATATTTTACCAAAGTAAAAAATTAAATTGTATGTTTTTTTTCAGTTAAAGTAGATATTTTTTTTAATATTAGTGAATCTAATATTAATTTTTAATATTACAATTCAGTAAATTTTGAAAAGAACATTTCTGTAAGTTTTCAAAGAAAAAGTTTTATTATTCCAAAAAAAAATATTTTAATATTTTAAAGAGAATTTTTTTACATTCTAAAAAGAATGTTTTCAAAATACAATATTTTTCAATCGTAAAAATATTAATATTTATATTTCCTTCTTTTCTAATTAGAAATTTTGAATAAATTTTTATTTTTAACTTTCATTTTCACTTCCATTTTTATTTTACTGTTATTTACAAATTTTTTTCATTCACTTTCTTTGTCACTTTCATTTTTAATTAAATTTTTATTTTCTTTACTTTCATTTTCAATTTAATTTTTATTCTTTACTAGTTTTTATATATTTATGCTTTTTACTTTCACTTTCCCTTAAAGAAACCTTAATTGCTTTAATCTTGGGGGTCGATTACGTTATTTCATTTCTACTTTCACTTTCACTTTCATTTTGATAAAATTTTATTTTTACTTTCATTATTATCGATTATTATCCATAAATTTCTTCTTTCTTTTATTCCTAATTTCATTTTAACTTTGACAGTATTTTGTTTTTATTTTTATGTTTACTTTCATTTTTAATTATATCTTTCTTTTTTTATATTCATTTTCAATTTAATTTTTATTCATTACTATTTTTTACTTTTATTTTCCTTTAAAGAAACTTTTTTTGCTTCAATTCTGGGTATCGATTAAGTAATTGCATTTTTACTTTCACTTTCATTCTCCCTTTCATTTTTACTATAATTCTGACCAATTTATTTTAGTAATTTAATTTAAACTTTAAGGAATTTTTCTTCATAATTTTCTTTAAGAAAGTAAGAATAAAAATTAATTGAAAGTGTAAATAATTAAAATGAATCATTTTTTAAGTGAAAGTAATAGTAAAAATTCAATTTTGGAGAAGTAAAAGTGAACATGAAGTTTTGTGAAAATGAAAGTGAAAATGAAAGTGAAAATGAAATTGAAAATGGAATTTTCTCAATGTAAAAGTGAAAATGAAAGTGTGAATGGAATTTCACCAAAGTAAAAGTAAAAATCTTGAAATGTAAATATGAAAAATCTTAAGGTGAACATAGAATTGAAAATGAAAGGAAGAATAAAATGCAGTCAAAGAAAAAGTGAATGTAAAACAGAAAATAAAATTCTCTCAGTTTTATTCTTACTTCCACTTTTATTTTTTACTATCATTTGGAGATTTATTCATTTTCACTAAGAAACATTTTTTTTTGTCTTTAAAGAGCCATTATATATATGTATTTTTTTTCTTTTACTTTCATTAATATTTTTATTTTTTACAATTGCTGTAACAGATTTTTTTTGTAATTTCATTTTTACTTTGAGAAATTATCATTTTCAATTTACCGGTTTTTCCTCAGATTAATTTTCTTTCTGAAAGTAAAAATAAAAGTTAATTAAAAGTGAAAATGAAAATAGTGAAAATGAATCATTTTCGAAGTGAAACTAACAGTAAAAATGAAATTCTAGGAAAATAAAAGTGAAAATGAAAGCGAACATGAAGTTTTGTCGAAGTGAAAGTCTAAATAAAAGTAAAATAGAATTTTCTCAAAGTAAAAGTATAAATAGAAATGAAAACACTTAAGGTAAAAATGAAGATGAAAGTGAGAGTGAAATTCTTTTAAAGTAAAAGTGAAAAAGAAAGTTGAAATGAAATTCTGTCAAAGCAAAAGTATAAGTAAAAAACTAAAAAAAAATAATTTTAGAAAATATTCATTGATTTTGATTTTAATTATATAACGATATTAGAGAATAATTCAATTGTTTTTAAACCATTTTTGTAAACAAATTTAAAAATAATTAAATTTTTTCTAAAAATTTAATTACAATGGGATTAAAAACATGAATTCTTAAAAACAAATTTTATCAACGTTATTAAAATATAATGGATTTCTTTTGGAGAATTACAAAAAAAAATTTTTTTTGAAATAATTAATTTGTTCAAAAAATTTTACAAATATTGTAGTTTAAATAATGGAATTTCTTTAAATTAATTTAATTTCATGAAAATGATTAAACTTTTGACAAGAATTTTATTAAATTTTTTTTAAAGAATTATATTAAAGTAAAAATAAAGATGAAAATGAGAGTGAAATTCTTTTAAAGTAAAAGTGAAAATGAAAGTTGAAATGAAATTCTCTCAAAACAAAAGTAGAAGTAAAAAACTAAAAAAAATAATTTTAGAAAATATTCATTGATTTTAATTTTAATTATATAATCATTTTAGAGAATAATTCAATTGTTTTTAAACCATTTTTGTAAAAAAAAATTAAAAATAATTAAATTCTTTCTAAAAATTTAATTACAATGGGATTAAAAACATAAATTCTTAAAAACAAATTTTACCAACGTTATTAAAATATAATGGATTTCTTTCGGAAAATTACAAAAAAAATTTTTTGAAATAATTAATTTCTTTAAAATATTTAACAAATATTGTAGTTTAAATAATGGAATTTCTTTTAATTAATTAAATTTCACGAAAATAATTAAATTTTTCACAAAAATGTTATTAAATTTTTTTCAAAGAATTGTATTAAAGTAAAAATAAAGATGAAAGTGAGAGTGAAATTCTTTTAAAGTAAAAGTGAAAATGAAAGTTGAAATGAATTTCTGTCAAAGCAAAAGTAGAAGTAAAAAACTCTCGTGTGTAAAATCAATGAAGAAAAAAATGTTAAAGAAACCTACAAAGAATGTAAAAGCAAAAAAAAAACTTTTTTCAAATTCCTTCTACAAAAACATAATAGCAGACTAATTAAATCAGTCACTCACTCCTGAAATGAAGATAATTTCGGAATTTAAGGAAAATAACTATATTGCGATAGATGAGTACAGTATTATCTTGTCAGATGACACTCGAACTACGCCTCGGGCAACGTAATGCGCTATACATCTTTCGTAATTCTCTTCTGCTAAGGAATTTGGCAGGATTTGCATTTAGACGACTCACATCTCGACGTTGGCTCGCCGTTTCCGACTCGTGGGAATAATCTACAACGGAACCTTTACAAACCCAAGGAGAAGTACTTCTCCCCCAGGAAGATATAGTGCACGTCGAAAATGCCTTGGATCGCATTACTAAGGCATAATAACTTGCGCCCTCCCCCCCACCCCTCCAACCATCACGAAAAATTATGTAATGAACCGAACTACTTTCACATGGAAAATTTACTTTCCAAGGAGAAAATATATTTATATGAAATATTTTGCGTGCCGAAATAAAATGATTGTTGGAATATTAAAGATGCCTCTGGCATTTTATCACATTGTGACTTTACTGAACATCATCTTCTTTCGGTGACTATTAAATTATTCATTTTTTTGCTTCTACTATTTATACTTATTATTAACAAGAGCAAATGGAAAATAAAACAAGAATCGCATTTATTTTTTCATGTAACCTCAAAAAAAGGGATTTTAATTTTATATAAGAAGGTTCAGATAAGTAAACTTAAATTTAGTACTAAACAGTATAATTTTAATTTTATATTTAAAGAGATATTTCAAGAGATTTAGAGAAAAAAGAAAAATTATAAAATTAAGTAACAAATTATTCAAGGCTCGAAGTAGGTCCGTAAGTCCTGAAAAAGTCCCTAACTTTGCTTCAAGTCCGTAAAAGTCCATTTTTTAAGAAAAAAGGTCCGTAAAGTCCGTAATATCATTAAAAAAGGATGAAAAGTTCCTCAATTGTACGATACAATTTGGAGAATTTTAGAGAAATTACAAATGATTGCAGAAATTCAATTATTTTCAAAAGTAATAAAATTCTTTGCAAAAATTCAATTATGTTGAAATTGTTTTTTAAATTCTCGTCAAAATTTCAATTATTTTTAGAAATATTAAAATTCTTCTCCGAAATTCATATATTTTCAAAAAAAAAAAACTAAAAAACATAGTCAACATTTCAATTATCTTTATAAATAAATAGCAGAATTCTTAAACAAAATTCAATTATTTTCAAAAATTTTATTAAAATTCATTAAAAAAATTCAATTATTTCCATAATTATCAATATTTATCACACGAATTCAATTATTTCCTAAAGTAGGTAATAAAATTCAATTATTTTCAAAATTTTTAATAAAATCTATTGCAAAATTTGAATTATTTTCAAAAGTAATAATATTCTTCGTAAAAATTAAATATTGTTAAATATCTACTATTTTTATGCAATTTACCAAAATAATTTAATTATTTAAAAAAAAAATTTAACAAAGTTCTACAAAAACTTTTAATTATTTTCAAAAAATAATAAAAATTTCACAACAATTTCATTAATAAAATTTTTTTTTATCAATTTCTTCGCAATCATTCAACTATTTTCATAATTAATAACATTTTACCGGGATTCAATTATTTTCGTAAATAATAAAATTCTTTTTAGAAATTCAATTATTTTAAATAGAATTTTAATAGAATTTGTTAAAAATTTTTTTAAAAATTTTATTAAAATTCGTCCACAGAATTTAATTGTTTAAAAATTTGTTGATAAAATTTTTAATAGGAATTTAATTCGAAGAATCATGCAATTATTTAATAAATTATTTATTTTTGTATTTAAATAATTGAATTCTTGCGAAGAATTTTATTAAGACTATTGATAATAATTGATTCCCTGCAAAGATTTTTATTATTTTACGAAAATATTTAAATTCTTGCGAAAAATTTTATAAAAATTTCTGATAATAATTAAAGATCTGCTAAGAATTTTGTTATTTCTAATTTATGCCAAAAATTTTATTAAAATTTTTTTAAATAATTGAATTCTTGTTAATATTTTACAAGAATTTAATTATTTTTGAAAATTTTAATAAAATTCTTGGCAAGAATTCAATTATTTTCAAAAATAATAAAATTCAATGCGGAATTTCAATTTTTTTAAATATAATTTTAATCGAATTTCTCTAAAAGTGTAATTATTCTTTAAAATTTTATTGAAATTCGTTAATAGAATTCAAGTATTTAATAATTTGTTGATAGCATTTTTTATGGGAATTTAATTTTAAGAAACGTTCAATTCTTCAGTAAATTATTTAATTGCGTTTTATTTTTATTTAAATAATTGAATTCTAGTAGAATATTCAAATAAAAATTGAATTTTATTTTATAAAAATGAATTGGTGCAATTTTCTCGAAAACAAATAAAACATATTTATTATTAAAAATTGTTATTTCTAGAATAACTTTTTACTATTTCGGAACTAAATTTTCTTTTGAAAAATTAGAAAAGTTTACCTCAGAACTAGTAAAAATTACTCTATAAATAATAATTCAATAATTGATAATAATATTTTAAAAAATTAATTAACAAAACTTAATAAATTGAAATTAATTAATAATAAAAAATAAATAATTTTAATAACAAATTGTACTGAACTGAAAACAATTTTTCAAAATAGTATCTATATTTATCTAAAATTCAAATATTCCAAATATTATTATTTAAATTTAACAATTAAAAATAAGTGTCTACTAATTCTATATTTTTCATTCGAATGATACAGGAGAATTAAATTATAATATAACGAAAATCGTATATTTTGAATATTAAATTACTTTAATTACTTCGTCGTTAGCATTAAAAACGATTGAAAACTCTGAAAAGTTTAAAATCAATTTTCTCTATACTGTAAATTCAGAAAAGCTTTTAAACGTATTTTCATGTAACATACTAGCTAGTAAATGCAGAAAAAAGTTTGCATCTTTTAATGAAAATAGTTTCAAAAAAACTGGCTTTTTTTTGGTATTGTGTTAAAATTTCAAAGAACCGAGTCGAGTGAAAAAAATGGTAAATATAAATTTAGTAAAATATAATTAATTTCTGGTAAAAAAAAATTCGTCGCATCAAAATTTACTTTCACGACAAACGGCAATTTGTTTCCGTTTTTTTTTTCAATGAACATTCTATTTTATTGAAATCGAAATAAAAAATTGTTTTTATCCATATTTTAGAATTCAAAAATGTAGAATATTAGAAAATTTAAATTATTTTTAATAAAATTTTTGTAAATTTCAGTTGTTTTTAAATAATAGAACTTTAGGAAATTTAAATTATTTTTAATCAAATTGCAGACAAATTAATTTGTGTTTTTTAGAATTTTGAGGAAATTTTAAACATTTTCAGTAGAATTTTAGAGAATTCAAAAATTTTAATGAAACTTTTTAAAAATTGAATTACTTTCGATTTAATAGAATTGCTAATAATTTTAACAGAATTTAATATAATTTACTATTAATAGAATTTTAGGAAATTTCAATTATTTTTAAAACAATTTCAATTATTTTCAATTAGAATTTTTTGCAATTGTCTTCCTATTTTAGAAACAAAATTCAATAATGTTTCCTTGAAATGCCCTTAATTATTTTCTAAAATTTTTAAAAATAGTTTGAATAAACATAAATTAGGTATTATTATCAGAATTTTAGAATATTTCCTTTTACTTTAATAGAATTTCAGGGAATTTCAATTATTTTAAATAAAATTTTAATAATAATTATTTTCTAAAATTTTAATAAAATCTTGAAAATTTAATTAGATTTTAGTAGAATTTTAGAAAATTTCATTTGTTTTCAGTTGAATATTTAAATAATTTGATTAAATATAAATTATTATTGTCAGAATTTTAGAATATTTCTTTTTACTTTAATAGAATTTTAGGGAATTTCAATTGTCTTAAATCAAATTTCATTTATTTTTAAATATAAAGTTAGATAATTGTCTTCCTATATTAAAAATAAAATTTAATCGCGTTTCCATTAACTGCCCTTGCGTATTTTCTAAAATTTTAACAGAATCTTTAATTTTTGCATTCATTTTTGGTGGAATTTTTGAAAATTTCAATTGTATGCAGTTGAATATTTAAATAGTTTGAAGAAATATAAATTATTGTTATCAGAATTTCAGAAATTTTCATTTTATATTAACAGAATTTTAGAGAGTTGTCTACTTAGATATTATAAAAATAAAATTGATTACTGCATTATTTTAAAAAAATTATAATAAAATTCTTTAAAAATTTAATGCTTTATAATAGAATTTCCAGAAATTTAAAAAAAATAGAAATTAAGTACTTAAAAAATACTTAATTTCTCAGAATTTTAAGTAAAAATAATTCGAAACTTGAATTTAAAAAAATTGTAATTTCAGTCCTATTAAAATTTACTAAATGGTATAAATTTTAATTGTTACTTTGAAAATTCCATTTTTCTACATTTTCAATGAATTTCTTCAAATAATTTAATTATTTTCAGTTACACTTTACAAAATATCAATCGATTTAATAATAATGTTTTATAATTCAAACTTTGCGATTAATGATTTTTAAATCAGAAGCCATTCATCTAAAAATTATTTTCTTTTAAATTTATGTGTAAAATTTATTAGCAAAATTTATGCACTCCCTAAATTTGAATTCGTAAAAAATTAAAAATATATACTAATTTATGTTGTATTTCTAGTTTTTCTTAATTTCCAAAAAAAAATTTTTTTTCATTTATAAATTTTAGAAATAATATTTTCACATGGATTTTTCGAATAAAATTTACACACAGATTCTATGAATTAAATGTTATATTCTTTGAATTAGTAAAAATGTGTATTACAAGTCTAAATCAGTGATTGACTTTTTTCTTTCGCTTTAGTAAATTTTACTTATAAATAGTCTTTCCTACTATTTTAATAGTTAAATTTCCTAATTCAAAAGCAGAAAGTCAGTCATTATTATAAATATTATTATTATCAATTAATTTAAATTATCAATAAACATTTTTACTAATTCAGAGAGTACAATATTTAATTCATAGAATCTGTGTAAATTTAATTCATAAAATCCATGTGTAAATATTTATAAAATTTATAAATACAAAATTTTTTTTCGAGTTAAGAAAATTTACTAGGAGTATAACATAAAATTCTCCAGCTTGTTGCAATTCTCGTCCCTAATTAGAAATAGCAAAAAAATAACAATTTTCGAGAACCATAATAAATTGGAAGAAAATGATTTTCTTCCAATTTTGAAAAATCGACAACGACAGTAGACACGAGAGCATAAAGTAAAAACGGGGTGCATAAAATCTTGTTCCAAAAATTGGATTTTCTCACTCGAGTGGATATCATTGAAGCAGAGCAAGTGGAAGCATCGTGATGCTTTTCAAGGAAGCATTTCCATTTAAAGGAAGACCTCTTCCTTGCAAAAAAAGGAGGAACAATACAAATGTCGTGTGAGCCACTTCCTCTTTGACCGAGTGCAAAAAAAAAAAAAAAAAAAGTAAAAGAAAAGGAAAGAAAAAAAAATGAAGAAAAAGAAAAGAACTCTTTCTCCTTTTCCTACACCGAGAGAAATGAAATGGCTGGCCGTAAAGTGGTACGAAGACGAAGAAGAAGAAGAAGAAGAAGACGACGATCACGATCAGGGGTTTCTTTCGTCGGTTGCTGTACACGGAATTCAATGCAATCAATCTTTTCTCACATCCTTGGGTACAGTCACTGTCTGAATCTCACGTTGAATCAAGTTTCAAATGCTATTTTCCCCAAACGACCAAAGACCCACGTCTCAAGCAGGTAAATGCGAATAATTTCGAATTGCGACTGTACCCAACCATCGCAAAAGCCAGCTAGCTTTTCGACTCGATTCGTCTTCTTGGCATTTGCCGACGACCTCAGCAGCATCAGAACTACTAAAATGGCTTGGAACATTCGTACAAACGAGGCACTAGGGTTCGTTTTGTTACCCCTCAGAGAGAATGAGAATTCCTCCCGCGATTTTACTCAGTAGTTTACTACCCTTTTTCTCCTTCGAAATTGACAAAAAAGTTTGCTGGTATTTTCCTTTTTCCAACTGCTTCTTACGTTGGGCGAAAAAATAAAAACCGTGCGCGTCTTTTTTACACTTTCTCTTAATAGTTTCCCACCGGTAAATTTTACTGTCCTCGGGCAAATATTAATCAGCTAAAAATTATTTTCAATTTTAGTTCATTATTATTTTTTGTGTATGTAAAAATTTGTCATAATAATTTTCATGAAAAATTCTTACTATAATTAAAATTGATTCTCTACTTTTATTTTCGTTTTCAGCGATTTTGCTAAACTGAAAAAAAATTTATTTGATTCAAATAACCGATTATTTGACTAATATCAAATAAATATTTACTTGAATCAAATAATTTTTATTTGAATCAAATAAATTGTATTTGAATCAAATAAATTGTATTTGAATCAAATAAATTGTATTTGAATCAAATAAATTGTATTTGAATAAAATAAATTCTATTTGAATCAAATATTTCAGTATTTGAAGCAAATAATATTTAAATGATTCAAATAAAAATTATTTGATTCAAGTAAATATTTATTTGATAATAGTCAAATAATCGGTTATTTGAATAAAATAAATTTTTTTTCAGTGTACTATTTATTATTATTATTCACAAAAAAATAAAACAGCCAAAATTTCATTTTTAATTTCATCTTCACTTTGACAGAATGTTATTTTTTTCTTTATTTTCATTTTTACGTTGACAAAACTATTTTCATTCTCACTTATACTTTTCCAAATTCCATTCAACTTTTTATTTTGACTTAAAAAAAAAAAAATAAAATTATTCTGAACGAAGAGCATTAAATGGAAAACTCCATTTGCTCACTATGAAAATTAAACGAAAGATAAAAAACTGTCACAGAAGTTGTAAAAAATAAAATTGAAATAGTCAATGAAAGTAAAAATGAAAGTTAAGGCCAAAATAAAATTATACAATGACTCATTAAAGTAAATCAAAAAATGTTTCTTTAAGTGAAAATGGAAGTAAAAAAATTCTGTTAAAGATAGAAAAGAATAGAACTAATAATGAAAGTGAAAATGAAAGTGAAACTCAAAATATAATTCTATGATAACTCAAAAAAGTGAAACAAAAAATGTTGCTTAAAATGAAAATGAAAGTAGGAAAGAAAAATTTGTGAATTGTAATTAAAAATAAAAATGAAAGTAGGAAAGAAAAATTTGTAAATTGTAATAAAAAGTAAAAATGAAAGTAGGAAAGAAAAATTTGTAAATTGTAATAAAAAATAAAAATGAAAGTAGGAAAGAAAATTTGTAAATTGTAATAAAAAATAAAAATGAAAGTAGGAAAGAAAAATTTGAAAATTGTAATAAAAAAAATGAAAGTAGGAAAAAAAATTTGTAAATTATAATAAAAAATAAAAATGAAAGTAAAAATAAAGTTGCCAGGATTTTATTCTCACTTTTATACTTTGACAGAATTTTATTCTTCTTTTGATTTTTATTTTTACTTTTATCTTAAGATTTTTCAACTTTATTTTCACTTTTACTTCGACAAAATTCCATTTCCACTTTTATTTTCACTTTTACTTGGACAAAATTCCATTTTCACTTTCATTTTCACTTTCACTTAAACAAAACATAACGCTCACTTTCATTTTTATATTTACTTTTCCGCATTTCCTCTTTACTATTACTTTTACTTTAAAAATTCTTCATTTACATTATTTTCATTGCCACTTTCAATAAACATTTATTTTTATTTTCATAAAAAAACATTTCTACTTTTATTTTGATAAAATTTTATTTTAATTTTCAAATTTATTTTGACAGAATTTTATTCTAACTTCTATTTTCATTTTTACTTTACAGAATTGTATTTTAAATTTCGCTTTCAGTTTTACTTTTGCATAATTATTATATTTATTTACAACTACTTTTAACGTGACAAATTTTCTCTTTTAATTAACTTTCAAACTTCTTCAAAATGACAATAAATTTCATTAAATCTATCACAGTAAATATGAAAATTTTTTAAACTGTAAATGAAAGTGAAATTAAAAATAAAAGTACGTATTTAACCCAAAGAGTGTCGATTACGTGATTTCATTGTCACTTTTACTTTTATTCTTTCTTTTATTTTTCACTTTCTATTAAATAATAAAACAAATAAAATTTTTTAAGAGTGTCAGTAATACTAAATGGTAAACAATCATTTAAAATGAAAGTAAAAATGAAAATAAAAACAAAATACTAAAAAAATGTAAATGAAATTAAAAAGAAAAAAGAATTTATCAAAGTGAAAGTAAAAATGAGAGTAAGAATAACATTCGATCAAAATGAAAGTGAAAGTAGAAATTAAATAACGTAATCGACTCCAGGATTGAAGCAAAAAAAAGTTTCTTTAAGGGAAAATAAAAGTAAAAAATAGTAAAGAATAAAAATTAAATTGAAAATGAATGTTAAAAAAAGAAAGAAATTTAAATTCTATTAAAAAAATGAATGTGAGAATGAAAGTAAAACTTAAAATGTAACTCCATAGTCACTCTCCGCAGAAATGAAAGAAAAACTTTTATATTTTCACTGTTTGTCAAATTAAAATTAAAAATAAAATTTTATATCAGTGACAGTAATAGTAAAAAGTAAAAAATCTTTCAAAACAAAAATAAAAATGAAAAGGGTAATACTATCAAAGTGAAAATGAAAATAAAAGTAAAAAGAAACAAGAATTTATCAAAGTGAAAGTAAAAATAAAATTCTATAAAAATGAGAATGAAAGTAAAAATCTATCAAAGTGATAAGAAAAGTCAGAACAGAAGGGAAAGTAGAAATTAAATTACGTAATGGACTTTCAGGTTTGAAAAAAAGTGAAAGAGAGAATGAAAGTGAAAATCAAAAACAGCTACTGAAATTTCCCACTAAATTAAAAACATTTAATATATTCTAAAAATACTAACCGTCTCTAAAGAAAAGTATAAAAGCCCAATAAAATAAAAAATACAGTAAAATAAATACAGCGACTGTTTTTATAAACAAAGTCAACTTTTCCATTTCGCAGTACAAAGTAAATTCTCAATGCCCTTATTCTTTTGTTACCCTAGTAATAAAAAAATTAAAAATCTATTTTTTCCAACCAAAAGAATAATTATTGTTATCATTCTTTATGTAATGCACAAGATAAATACTACACCATTTCTAAAAATATTTTTCATTTTCCTTTTTCCACTAATTCTTTCATCTACAAAATTTTTTGTTTGTTATGTTTTCATATTTGATCCTCTAAACAAAACAAAACAGAAAAAAACAAAAAAAACAAAAACAAAAACAAATCCAAAGGGAAAAATGTTAAAATTCTACTCTCATGCTTCCTCTAATTACAAAGATGAATTGAATGCTATTCATTTTGTCTCTTTTACGCATTATATACCAAATTTGCCAAACAGACAACAATGAACTCGTGTGGAGTTGAGTAAACAATACTTCCGTATGATCATAAAATTTGCATAAACATAAACCATCAAAATACTCTCAACTCATCTTATAATACATTGTCCCATTTGCAATGACAATAAATTTTCCGATAAACAAATCATCATTTATAATTAAAATACCAAAGGTAAACAACGTAAATACAATGTTTTTTTTAAATAACAAATGACAATGTTCCTAATTATGATAATAAAATATTATAATGATGAAATTAATAATTACTGTCCTCGCAATTGTTGGTTGGTAAAAAATGCGATGCAAAAAAAAGCGTTAATCTGGTAAAAATATCTGTCAACGAATTAGATTTGCGGGAAAATTAAAACCAAAGAAGTGATTTTACAACTATTTTCCTGAAATGAGAAAAAATATTATTTCACTAATTTGCAAAAATTTTTGTTTCACTTTCACTTTCATTTTCACTATCATTTTCAATTTTACTATCTTTTTTCCTTTCGTTTACATTTTCACTTTCATTATCATTTTTACTTTTATTTTAAAATATTATTTTCATTTTTACTTTTATTTTCACTTTTACTTTCATTTACATTTTTATTTTTACTTTCATTATCATTTTTACTTTCATTTACATTTTTATTTTCACTTTCATTATCATTTTTACGTTTATTTTAAAATATTATTTTCATTTTTACTTTTATTTTCACTTTTACTTTCACTAACATTTTTATTTTCACTTTTATCTTCATTTTTACTTTCATTTTACGATTTTATTTTCATTTTTACTTTTATTTTTACTTTGAGCAATTTAACTATTATTTTACTTAAATGAAAAAAATGTTTTTTTAGTAATTTGCAAAAATTTTATTTTCATTTTTACTTTTATTTTCACTTTCACTTTTATTTTACAATTTTATTTTCATTTTTTACTTTTATTTTCACTTTGAACGATTTTACTATTATTTTACTTAAATAAGAAAAAATAATTATCCACTAATTTGCAAAAATTTTAGTTTCACTATCACTTTTATTTTCAAAATCATTTCCACTTTTATTATCATTTTCACTTTTATTTACATTTTCACGTTTATTTTCAAAATTTCTTTTATTTTCACTTTTATTTTCATTTTTACTTTCATTTTCACTTTAAACGATTTTACTATTACTTTACTTAAATAAGGAAAAATGATTTTCCACTAATTTGCAAAAATTTGAGTTTCACTATCACTTTTATTTTCAAAATCATTTCCACTTTTATTATTATTTTTACTTTTATTTACATTTCCACTTTTATTATCATTTTCACTTTTATTTACATTTTCACGTTTATTTTCAAAATTTCTTTTATTTTCACTTTAATTTTCATTTTTACTTTTATTTTCACTTTTAACGATTTTACTCTTATTTTACTTTAATAAGAAAAAATATTTTTTTACTAATTTGCAAAAATTTTAGTTTCACTATCACTTTCATTTTCAAAATCATTTTCACTTTTATTACCATTTTTACTTTCATTTACATGTTCACTTAATTATTTTTATTTTTAGTTTTATTTATTTGAACGATTTTACTATTATTTAACTTAAATGAGAAAAAATATTTTTTCACTAATTTGCATAACTTTTATTTTCACTATCACTTTCATTTTCAATATTATTTTCACTTTTATTATAATTTTTACTTTCATTTACATTTTTATTTTCACTTTTATCTTCATTCTTACTTTTATTTTGCAATTTTATTTTCATTTGTACTTTTATTTTTACTTTGAGCAATTTAACTATTATTTTACTTAAATGAGGAAAAATGTTTTTTTTTATTAATTTGCAAAAATTTTATTTTCATTTTTACTTTTATTTTCAGTTTTATTTTCATTTTTACCTTTATTTAACAATTTAGTTTTCATTTTTACTTTGATTTTCACTTTTATTTGCACTTTTATTCTCATTTTTACTTTTATTTGACAATTTTAATATTATTTTCACTTCTATTTTCATATTGAATGATTTAGCTATTAATTTACGTAAATGAGGGAAAATGTTTTTTCACTAATTTTCAAAAAATTTTAGTTTTGCTTTTACTTTCATTTTCCTTTTTTATTTACATTTTTTACATTTACTTCAATTTTCACTTTTATTTTGAGTGATATTAAATTTAATTTCTTTTATTCTTTCTTCTTTATACTATTTTTTCTTTTAAGTTACGCTAACTTTGATTGACTTTTCGTTTCATTTTCATTTTTACTTTGACATATTTTTAATTTTACTTTCAAAGTGATTGTAAAAATGAAAGTGTAATTAATCTAAAAACAAAAATTTGTTACAGTGGAGATGTAAATAAAAATTAAAGTAGAAATAAAAGCTGTTAATGTGAAAATGAATCTGAAAATAAAAAATAATAATTAATAATTAATAATAATAATAATAATAATAATAATAATTAATAATAATTAATGTTCGAAGCTTATAAATAAAAAACTACTTTTAAATTACTTTTAGTGAAAATTATTGCCAAAAGTATTATTAAGAAAAGTATCATAAAAATTATTTCCTACTAATATTTGCTACTATTTATTATTATTCACAGTTCCGTAAACAGCAGTTCAACGCAGCAACAGTAAAAACTCTTGTAAACTGCAAAAAAAATATTCTTTAGAAATAAAACGACTTTAAACATAGCATATGAAAAAAATAATCGAGCTAATTAGAGAAAAAAAAAGGAAGAAAAGTAGGAGAAGGGAAAATAAAATTCTAGAAACCAAGAGCGTAGGACTCACGAGTCAGGTTGTAATTTCATTTCATACTTTTATCCACGTAAATTTATCACTTGCTACCGGACGTCCGGTTTAATCTACTAATTTGCGTTATACAGAGACTGTGTCTTCCTCTTTTCCCCCTTCTTTCCACTCAACCCTTGTAGGTAATGTGCTGCGTCAGCCTGCCCACCCTAAACGTGAGAGTGCGAAAGCAACGAATGTGAGACGCGGCCCGACGGAATCACGAAAACGTGGTTTGCAACATTCTCTTTTGTTCGCCAAACACAAGTCAAGGGGAAAAAAACTCACTTTGAAAAATTATGTTACATTTTCTATGTTGCACCGACAATTTTCCACATTCAATCCACCCCATCTTTTTTTTTATATATACACATATGCGTGCAAAAAAAAATTACAAAACTTTTTGAGTGACACTTTCTAAAATGAAATATCACACGTTCACATATGTGCGACTGTCTATGTGTAAAGTTCATTTACCACGTTTCATCTGAAATAACGCGCATTGTTTTTGTCTCTATTTTTTTTATTTCGACAATATTATCCCAATTGTTGGGTCTCAAATTATTTGCGTCAGCTTTCTTTTATTTTTTAATTAAATATTTTTTTTCTCTAACAATTACAGTTTTTCTATAAGAATATCAAATTGAGTCGAAAAACTAAGTTCAATAAAATTTCTATTTGAATTCATTATAACTGAAAAAACAATTTTATTTGATTCAAATAACCGATTATTTGACTATTATCAAATAAATATTTACTTGAATCAAATAATTTTTATTTGAATCAAATATTTCAGTATTTGAAGGAAATACTATTTAATTGATTCAAATAAAAATTATTTGATTCAAGTAAATAGTATTTTATATTTTTTTTATATTGACTATTATCAAATAAATATTTATTTGAATCAAATAATTTTTATTTGAATCAAATATTTCAGTATTTGAAGGAAATACTATTTAATTGATTCAAATAAAAATTATTTGATTCAAGTAAATATGTATTTGATAATAATCAAATAATCGGTTATTACAATCAAATAAATTTTTTTTAGTGTAGAAAATTAATTTTTTAATTTTTCTAAATTTTAAAATTGAAAACTTTTCAAATTCCCTAACATGCAAAAATTCTAAGCGAAACATCACAAAAAAATAAAATAAAAAGTAAAATAAAAATAAAATAGAAAATAAATTAAATAATTTATTATTAATAATAATTTAATAATAATTAATTAATAATAATAATTAATTATTAATAATAATTTATTTAATTGATTGACATCTGTAATATGACAATCTGCCTTTCATAAAATTATGCATTTTCCTCAATGAAGCATTAAGAAAAGATGATAATTTATTGAAATGCAATTTTATATAAGAGAAATATGTGTGTCATTGTGATAGGAGCGTGACTTTATTTATAAAGTTCATATACTCGCAAAATGAATGCGATAAACTTTTGACAGGATTTGAGATGTTGTGATGAAAACTGCAATTAACAAAGTTTAAATTTACCCAAGGAGCTCATCTCATTTTCTCGTATCAATATCGAAACCATTCAAATATGTTTGTACACTCTCGATACGTCAAGTACTAACGTTGAATTTCCATTAAAATCCCTCCCCGTCTTGTGTAATTTCCGGCCACGTGATCGGCATGTTCTATACTGAAAATAGCTCCTTATAAGACACAATATACATCTGGGGCGTTCCACACCAAATCGGAAATTATTTTACTTTAGCATCTGAAATATTTTTCAAATATTTTTTTTCTTTTAGTGCTCGTTGAAATTAGCTACCATGATTTTTTTCAAATTTTTTCATCAAGCGGTTTAAGAGTTACAGATTTTTGAAAAAAACACGTTTTTCACGTAATTTTTTTTTAAATGCTTATAACTCGGACAAAAATTGATCAAACTGGACGCTCTTATAATGATAATTTTTGCTTTTTCACGTAGTTTTTAATAAAAATCTAAAAACTTATTTTTTTAATTTTCGAAAGAAAATTTAAATTTTAAAAATAAAATTTTATTTTCAAGAATGTATGTAACGATCGATTTTTACATAAATAGATCCCATCGTTTGCCCACAATCAGACAAGGATTAAAAATTCTTAAATGAGTTCTAGTTTCTTACAAAAAATTTAGAAAAAAATCGACATTCTTAAAGATAAAATTTAATTTTTTTTTCGAAAATTAAATAAAAATATTTTTTACATTTTTATTCAAAACTACTAGAAAAAACAAAAATAATTCAAAAGTAAAATAACTTCCGATTTGGTGTGGAACGTCTCATCTATATGTGGGAAAAGAGACTTATATCGAATACACAAGAAACCAAAAATGTAATTTTTAGAAAGAAATATCAGATTTAGGTATATCATTTTTCATTCCTTTTTTTTAAATTTTTACGATAAATATTTTTTAATAAATATTAATAGGAAAATAATTTTTTTTTCCTATTTCAAAAAATCAATTATTTTTAAAAAACTTTGAAAATGTTCGTCTAGATTTTAATTATATTCATAAAGAACAAAATTCTAACCCCAAAATATTATTTTCAAAAAGTTTTTTCCATTCAATGATTTTCAATATATTTATTTTAATTAAATTTCCCGAAAGAATTTAGTTGTTAAAAAATAATTAAGATGCAATTCTAAGTTTAATTGAATTTTTCGTGAATTACAATTTTTCTTGAAAGTTTTATTAGAATTCATCGAAAACATTCAGTTATTTAGAAATTTGTTGATTCTTTATAAGAATTCAATTTTAGAATTAAAAAACTAATTAAAAACAAAAAGGCAATCATTAATTCAAATATAGTAAACCAATACGTTTTTATTAATTATAATATTTATAATTATTATTTTATAAAATTTTCACCTTCTTTAAAAAAAAAAATTAGTAAAAAATTAAAAATTATTAATTAGTTAATTAGCTAAAGAAAAAAAATAGAACAAATAGAAGAAAATCTCTGAACATTCAATACGATTTAAATTAATAATTTTTTAATTAGCAAATTAATGGAAATTACTATTTATTTTTTATATTTACTATTTACTTTTTTGGTTTAACTTTTATAATTCATTTTCATTTTCAGTGTCATTTTCACAATCATTTTCTCTTTTATTTTTACTTTGATTTTTGTTTTTTAATTTTATTTACAGACTTTTCCTTCTCACTTCCATTTTCAGTTTAGGAAATATTTTTTATTTTACTTTAGGGGGCGATTATGTAATTACATTTTGAGATTTACTTTCATTCTCACCGTCATTTTCATTTTTACTTTCATTTTTATTTTTTTCATTATCATTAACAGAGTTTTCTTATTTGCTTTAACTTTCACTTTCATTTTCATTTTTACTTTTATTTTCATTATCACTTTGATAGATTTCAACTTTCATTTTAATTTTAATTACATTTTATTTTAACTTTCACTTCGATAAATAATTTTTTTTTCTTTGTATTTTCATTTTCACTTTGACAGACTTCTAAAGTCATTCTCACTTTCATTTATAATTTTATTTTTAGTTTCTTACCATTTATTTTTGTTACAAATTTATTTTCTTTAGTTGCATATTCACAGTGAGCAAATATAATTTTCTGTTTAATGCTCTTCGTTCAGATTAATTTTTTTTTAAGTCAAAATAAAAAGTTAAATGAAGTTCTGGAAAAGTGTAAGTTTAACTATGTCTGTGACCGATTTTTTTACTTTTATTTTCATTTTGAGAAATTATTATTTTCACTTTGACATTTCAACTTTGGTTTCATTTTCTTTTCGATGGTAAAAATGAAAGTTCATTAATAGTGAAAATTTGTTACGGAATATGTCAAAGTGAAGGAAAAAGAGAAAGCGTCAGTTAATTTTGAATTTTGTCAAAGTAAAAGTGAAAATGAAAGTGAGAATGAAGTTTTGATAAAACAAAAGTGAAAATGAAAGAGAGAATGAAGTTTTGACAAAACAAAAGTGAAAACGAAAAAAATGAAATTTTGTCAAAATAAAAATGAAAGTGAAAACGAAAAAAAATGAAATTTTATCAAAGTAAAAGTGAAAATGAAAGTGAAATTCTATCAAAGTATAAATGGAAATCTTTCAAATCTTTCGAAAATTCCTTTCCCAAAAATCATATTTCCCTAACAAAAGAAACTTTCCCAGTGAATTCTCATCAAATCTCTCCAAGGGTCACTTTTCACAGAATTCACTTTCCAAGTGGGAAATTATAAAATTCATTAAAATAAATTTCATAACCAATCGCGTGTCTCAAACAAAAAGCCGATAACTGTTCGTTTTTCCGTAACGAGAGAGAGAGAAAGAGCGAATGAGGAAAAAAAAGAAGGAAAAGAGAGCATTACAATTTTTTTTTCCTTACCCTCGATATATCTTAACTGGAGATTGAAAAGGAAAAATGGATTTCTTTTGATGAAAAGAAGAGCGATAAAAAAGTGAAACAAATTACAGGAAATTGTAGATCGGAAACTTGAGGTGGAGTGAGAAGGGCGGGAGGGAGGCTGAGTGAAGGGGTGTTTTATTTGGTCGTAATATTTTTAGAAACGCTCTCTTTTGAGACTTTTGAGAAGAGCTATCGAGGATGATAAGTGGCTCTTTAAAAGACACTTGCGCGGCGACTGTTGTAAGAGAGAGAGAGAGAGGGAGAGAGAGAGAGAAAAGATTCAAAGACAGACCGTTAACACGGCAGGGTACCATATCGATGCTGAGATTACTTCAAAGTGTAATTCTCTCACGAGATACTAAACTTTTCTTCAAAGTCTCTAAATGATTGGTCGTTACAAGCTGCGTTTAAACTTACACATGTTACCATGACTTAAATTGACGAGTATTTTTTTTCCTTCTTTTACTATTTTATATATAAATGGGAGGGAATTTCTTTTTATCTATCGAAAATTCTCTTTCAATCAATTTTCCATCATTTAATGATGCAATTTTTTTTCCCTCCTTTTTCTTACGAGACTTTTTTTTAAACCATAAAAAGCGAAGTATCTTAATATATCCAAAGATTTATTTAGTTGTTAAAAACTTGAACGCTCGCTTTCACGACTAGAAAGTATTTTAAAAGCCGATAAATTAAAAATTTCTTATAAACAGGAAAAAAAGAACATAAGACCTAAATCATACAGAAAATTAATTTTTTAAACCCGGCAAAAAATTTTTACTGGCACTAGTGAAGATTATTATTTAAAAAAAATATTAGACTATAAAACTGATATAAATTATTACAAAATAATTGAAAATTATTATTTTAAATTAAAGAATAAATTTTCAATAGAATCAAATTTAAATATTATCACAGTTTTAGAAGAATTGAAATTTTCAAAGATTTCCATTAAAAAAATTTTTCTGAAATTTAATTATTTTTGAAAACTTTCACTTTAATACTTTCAATATTAAATTATTGATAATTCAATTATTATAATGAATTAATATATGTGTCATTTTCCATAAGATTTTTACTTCAAATTTTTTTTGGATGAAAACAATTTTTTCGAATTAAATTAAATTAAATTAAATAATGAATGAAATAAAAAAAATAAATAATAAAATACTATCAAAGTGAAAATGAAAATAAAAAGAAAAGAAAAAAATAATTTGAAATAAATTTCATTCTTTCATTTAATTTTAATTTATTTAATTTTCATTAATTAATTTTTACTTAATTTATTTATTTTTAATTAAGTGAATACCTGTTTTTTTTATTTTATAATTATTTATAATTATTTTTTTATTTTTATTTTATAAAATTACGAAAGTTATAAATTTTATAAATTTAAGGTCTTCATAACTTCCGTCATTTTGATCGAATAAAAAAAATGAGAAAACAGGTATTCACTTATTTTTCATACCAAATTCGAAAACAATTGTTTAAAAAAAATTAGGAGGGAAAATCTTACGGAGAAAGCCTCATATATTTATATTTTTTTAAAAATATTTTTAAAAATAGTTGCATCATTCAAAGAATTTAAAAAAAATTGTATTTAAAATAATTTAAATTAAATTAAACTTATTAAATAATCAAATTGCAGTAAAAATTCTATTATTTACAAAACTAAAAGATGAAAAAACATTTTAAAAAATACAAATTTAAATGTTCAGAAGCAAGTTTAAGCTCGAATTTAATTTTAATTGTACTGAAAATAATTGAATTACTTTAAAAAGTTTATCACAATTTTTATAAATAAGTGGATTTTATCAACAAATTTTGTTAATCTTTCCAAAAACAATTAAATTCCACATCAAGAACTTTGATTTAAATTGCATTGAAAACAACTGAATTGTTACGAAGAATTCCATTAAAGTTTATAAACATAATTATAAATTCTTTCAAGAAAATAAATAAAAAATGTATTTAAAATAATTTTGAAATTCTAATAGACAAATAATATAAAAAATTTTGTTCAATAATTAAATTCTTTTGAAGAATTTATTTAAAATTATATTAAAAATAATTAAAAAACAAGAGATGAATTTTATTAGTTATGAAAACATTTGAATTTATGTAACAAATTTCATTAAATTGTTTTTAAAATAACTGATTTTCCGAGGGAAATGTTGTTATTTACAAAACTAATTGAATTCTTGCGAAGATCATTAAATTTTTTTAAATTAATTGAATTTGCGTGCAAAATTTTATTATTTATAAAAACAATTGGATGTTTCTGAATAAATTCAAAAAAATTTTTTATTTAATATTTGCATATTTTTGGAATTTTTTTTTAAATAGTAGTTTTTTGAAAATAATTGAATTTTCCATGTCCATGATTCTTCACAGCTTTTTAAATTCAATTAATAAACACTTGTAGAATTTTTCTAAATAAATATTTAAATACTTCTTACGTTTATTTTTTCATAGGAAATAAAATTTAAAAAATTTAAACTTCTGGAATTTAATAATTTCTAAAAATTAAAACTGGAACCCTTTCTAAGAATTCAATTAGTTTTTACAATTTGTAACTAAACATCATCTTTTCTAAATGTTTCTAAATAAATATTTATATACTTTTGACATTTATTTTTTCATAGAAAATAAAATTTTTTAAATTTTCAACACCTGAAATTTATTAATTTCTAAACATTAAAATTGAAACCCTTCTAAGAATTCAATTATTTTTTACAATTTTTAACTAAACTTCATCTTTAAATCAACTATCTCTATTAATTTTTAATAATTTTTTCGAAATTTCTTCGAGAATTGAATTACTTCAATACAAATAATCAATTTTTTATAATAATTGAAACCGTCTATTTTTTCACGGTATTAAGGTAGAATATTTTCAAAAATTATAATAAAGAAGTTCGAAAATATAACTTTTCAAAAATATTTCTAAATAATTTCTGAAAAGCAATAGCGTTATAAATACATCAAATTTAAAAAATGGCCAAAAAAATTTTAATTTGGTAAAATCGTTTTAAAAAATAATTTAAATTTGATTAAATAATTTTCAAATAATTGAACTTTTAAAATATCTAAAAAATAGTCAAATTATAAAATAGTAAGTTTTGAAAAATATTAATTTACTCTAATTTACTTAATACAAAATTTAATTTAATTATAATAATTAATTAATTTTTTCAATTTATTAATTTACTTCGTTTTGAAAGCAATCGAATCTTGCATGATTATGATAAAACAATTTAAGAATCAATTTTTCATAAATTCTTGACGTTAGTTTCTACATCTACATTCAGAGTCTTTAGCGCCCCTTTTGGTCCGATTTTTGTCAACATTCCCTTAGAGACTTTTTTTTATTCCTATGTAGTGTTTTTTATTCCTATATTTTTCCCTTCTGGAAAAAAAAACAAAAATATACTCTCGATATAAAATAACATTCTCTAAACACGCCATGTTCTTTCCAACCATTAATTAAACAAATGCAAAGGCATACAAATGGAATATCAATATTCCCTGTGCAATATCGCTTCAATTCAATATCGAGCGTAATTTGATCATATGATGCTTGAAAGAATTCCCATGAGATTCACTTTTGGTCAATATAACCAAACCATGTTCAAATATACAAAAAAAGAAAAGAATTGGGAGAGAGAGAGAGACAGAAAATAGTCAATTTACACTGAAAAACCCTACAGTCCTTTATTTAATTAACTTTGAATTTGAAAATAACTAAAGCTACACTGTGATTTTGAATTTGAAAATTGAACAAGGAAGGCAAACAGAAACTGTGTCACAAGTTATGAGAGAATCAATGGAAACGAAGAGGAATGGAAGCGGACAGATGCCGCTTTAGACAGAAATGATACGCCGCAATCGTGCTGATTGTAGAGAGTCAAGTGGCAAGTTGTGGCCGCTGAACATGACAGATAGCGCTCTCCTGATAACTATGTAACCACATGGAGAAACGTTACACACACACAAATACAATGCAAAATGTATTTTCATCATCACATACGCACAACTTGCTGCTCGACAACACATATATGCGAAGAGAATAGAAACGTATTCGTAGCAGAATTCCTGTTTCCGTATTTCTAGGACCATCAGGCACCACTCCCAGTTTTGTCCCCCCATTGTCTTTTTGATTCCGTAGATACGAACACGATTGTCTATCTATAGAGAAATTTACCTATACGTATCTGTTGACTCTGTATAAGTAAGCTATATGGGTAAACAATATTTCTGTATAAACTATACATATCTATTTGTATTGTTACTTCCCAAAAATATGTAAAATAACAATACTTGTTTTAGATTTAATTAAATATTAAAATTAAATTAAATCAAAAATTGTTTTAAGCCTAAACTTTTACATCCTATAGCTTGGGAATACTTTCAAAAATTATTTAAATATTTAGTAAATTCTTCCACAATAATTTAATAAATTAGTTTTTTCGATTTTTGGAAGGTGTATATAAAAGGTAAAAGAAAAAAAAAACTCTTTTACTTTTTCATAAAATAAACGACGTTTCGGTGGTCAGGTTCGCCACCATCATCAGGTCACTTTAATAAAAAAATTTTTATAAAATTATGCAACATAATTTTAAAAGAATATATATTTTAAAATATAAACAAAAAAAAAACAATTTTACCTAGTTAAAGTCAATAAAATAAACATCACATCAATAAATTGAAAAACCATAAATGAACACAATATAACAAAAAAATAAAATATTTAAATTTACAAATCACAAACATATTAAAACGGGTGATTAGTCATACTGACTGAGCTGGTGACAATTTTCGCGTTATATACAGTCGATGGGGTCAATGACCCGCAATCGATATATTATGAATTATAACCATTAATTCAATTTATTAAGCAAAGGAAAATAGGAATTACTAAGAAACTGTACATCTTCCTTCTTGTTAATAGTAAAATTATTACATTTAATATAAATCATCTCAGAAATTAATCGTTTTTTATAAGAAGTTTCATAATCTAGAATTTCTGCATCGTCAAAATTAAAAGAATGATTATATTCAGTTTGATGTTTATTCACAACAGATTCGAGGTTTTTGTTTTTATGCTCGCTAATTCTTTTTTTTAATGTGCGCTTTGATTCACCAATATATGTTGCCGGGCAACTATTACAATTAAATTTATAAATAATATTATTCCGATCCCATTTTTCGTCAAATCCTTTCCTAATTTTATTACAGAGCTTAAGCTTTTTTCGACAATAGGAATAAAAAGTAAATTATATTTTTTAAAATATTAGTTGATAATAAATATCATTAAAAGGAATACAGACTTTAGGTAGTTGTTAATAAGTACTAACGACATTGTTAGTTTGCTTTTTTTCTATTGTTTTTTGAATTAATGAATGTTTTCGTTTTTTAATCTTTTTTGTATAAAATCTAAAGGGTAATCGTTGTTTTCCAAAATTTTAATGATTCGTTTAATGTTTTCATTATGAAAGGATTTATGAGACAATAAAATAGCTCTATCATATAAATTGTAAACAATATTCTTCTTTTGTTGAATTGGATGACGTGAAAAATAATTTATCAACCTATTAGAAGAAATGGATTTTTGATACCAATTAGTGATAAGTTTATTATTATTTTTTATTAATGTCATATCTAGGAAATTTATTTTTTTTATCCATTTCCAGTTCATGAGTGAATTTTAGATTAATATTAAACGAATTAAAAGTATCAATGAAAAGTTCGACTTGATCTTTATTTTAATAATTATTTCTTTTGTTAAATTCAATTAATATGGAAATTACACAAAAAAAAATATTAGCAGAAATAATTCCATACATTCACATAAGACGTATGAAACATTTTCGGAATTAGGAATGTTTAAATTGAGAAGAGAAAGAAAGAAAGAAAGAACACAGCAAATTAAATTGGTACACTCTAAATCTGAATCAGTGAAAATTTCACTGATTTCAAATCAGTGGCCCAGTTTTCTTTAATTCATCAGTAGAATTTCACTGAGAATCAGTAAAAACTACTGATTGTCAGTGAAATTTCACTGATGAATTAAAGAAAACTGGGCCACTGATTAAAATCAGTCAAAATTTTCACTGATTCATATTTAGAGTGTACTCACTTTTTAATACAATTTAAAGATGAGAGAAAAGCGTTGAAATTGGATCTGGATGCAGAGATAAAGTAGTTGGAATTTTTAAATAAGAACTTGAATTAGAATTTGAACTTGAATTTGAAACTTGAATTTGAAATTTGAATTAGAACTTGAATTAGAATTTAAACTTAAAGAGAACTCTAAGTTACAGTTGAAAATTGTTCAAGAACTGACTTTTCCTTACGGAACACATATATTTATGTAACAGTTCCCACTACTGATTTTCTCAAGGAAGGAAAATTCGGGGATGAAAATATTGTGAAAAGGGAAAAAGAGGTTGAGTATTTTTCGGATTGGTTTAAGAAAAAGAAAATGGAGAGAAAATGCATTAAGAAATGGGTCTGACAGGCGAATTTTGGGTCCGTCCCATTCTTATCAGTTGTAAGCGCAGGAGGATCTTTGAAAAGGGGCTGAGTCTTATCCTTCCTCAACTTTATCTCTCCCTTCCAACTCTAATTTCTTTAATTTACAGAAATAGCACTTTTCTTAATAATTATGTAATCAATTTGTTAGTTAATACAATATTAAAATATTAATTGTTAATACTTTGTTTAAACATTCATAATTATTGAAGTTAACAACAATAAAATCAATTATTTCAATAATTTTCTATTTATTATAACTAATTCGATGAAAATTCTGATTATTATTTTATTATTTAATAGTTATTATAATAATTTGTTAACTAACATTTTATTTGACAATAAATTATGGATAATTTGTTTAAACATTCTATTAATTAATAAAACAAATAAACAAAATTGTTATTTAATAATTTCGAATTCTAATATTTTAATTGTTCAACAATTAATTTTTATTATTAATGTTATTTTTCAATATTTCTCTTCTTTCCAGAAAAATTAGCACTGTGTAACAAACATTTTAGGACCACGTAATTAATCTTTTCAGTCTTTCTGAAAAAAGAAATTAAAAAACACTTGGAAAATTAAGATTAGAAAATATTTTGCACATTTTCTGCTTCTCAATGACAATTTATAAACAAAGTACAAGTTTTAAGTAGAAAAAAAGTCATAAATCAAATTTTGATTAAGAAATTTGATATTCATTTTGAAAACAAATATTTACAGAATTTCTGTTTTTTAAAAACTATAATATCGAAATTATAATAAAAAGTAATTTTTAAAAAAATTTTATTTTATAAAACAATTTTTGGATACCTTAATTTTTTAATAATATTTCAGTTATTTTCAAATAATTTAAATATATTACGATTATTCTTATTTTGACTTTTGGGCAGAAATATTATTATTTTATTATTTGTTTTGCTTGAGAAATTTATTGAACACTTGATCAGGATACGAAATAATTGATTTAGTTTGACTATTTTTAATAGAATTTTTAAAGAAGAAAGAAATTTATAAAAAATTTGTAAATAATAGAATTTATATGAAATTGAGGAAAGTTTTTAAAAATAATTTTGTTAACAATTTTTTAAGTTATTGAAATTTTGACAAGAATATTAAAAAAATTTTGAACATAATTGAGTTTTTGCAATAATTTATAATTTTTCCGAAATTCAATTTTTTTAGTGTTTTAGGTAAAATTCATCCATACAGAACTGTCCTAAATTGCCAGTCCACCCATTTTTAGAGGAAAAGAAAAAAAATTTTTAGCATAAATTTCATAAAAACTAAAATTTTTTTTGGTTTATATTTTGAAAGATGGTTAAATGTTGAAAAGAATAAGATCTTATAGAAGTCATTTGGCCAAAATTAGTAGAAGATATTCTTAAAAATCGTAATTTTCAATGTTTTACGAAAATTTGAATAACTTCCAAAATAATGAACGCTTTTTAATAATCTTAGGCTTATTTTAAAGGTCATGTTCTACGGAATAAGAATTACTTATAGGTATTAACCTGTAATTTTTTACTTGGAATAAGCATGACGTCAAAGTTAGACAAAAAAATTCAAAAAATTAGAAATAATATTATTAAAAGAAAAATAATTTTTAAAATTCAAACATATTTTTTTATTAAATTTTCTTGAAAAACTCTACAATATCATGTTTTATATATGTTCTAGAATAGTTTTTAGTACAAAAAATGTATTTCAAATTTTCACAATTTTTTTGCCCAATTTTGACGTCATGTTTATTCCTAGAAAAAAATTACAGGTTAAGGACTATAAGACTATTCTTATTCCGTAGAAAATGACCTTTAAAATAAGCCTAAGATTATTAAAAAGAGTTTATTATTTTAGAAGTTATTCAAATTTTTGTAAAACGTTGAAAATGACGCTTTTTTAAGAATATCTTGAAAAAATATTTGCCCTATGACTTCTGTGAGGTCTTATTCTTTTAAAAATTTTATCGTCTTTAAAATATAAAAAAAAAAATTTGAGTTTTCATAAATTTTTTTAGAACATTTTTTCATTCCTTCAAAAATGGGTGGATTGACAATTTTTGCCGGTACTGTAAATCCATTAATATTTATCATAATGAATGAAATGTATATTAAAAAATATAACGAATTTTATAAGAAATTGAATTATTAAAGTTTTTCATAAACCTAAACCTAAAGTAAAATTCATCCATAAATCCATTATTATTTTTAATAATAAATGAAATGTATATTCAAAAAAATATAACGAGTTTTATAGGAATTTGAATTATTAAAGTATTTCCTAAACCTAAATTATCTTTAAACTCTGTAAAGTTCAATTGTTGTTAAAAACAGAAAAAGTTTAAAATAAATAAAATCTTTTCAATGGTGAAGAATCTAACATTCAGAATTTTTTAATGGATTTTCGAAATTAAATATTCTTTTAGTACTTTTGAGAAAATTTTCTGACTTTTTCACGACTTTTCTGAATATATTTAGAAAAATAGTGATTTTGAGTACACTCAAAAAAATTCATAGTAAATTTGACTACTTTTTAACTACTCTCCTTAGTTCAATAAGTCCCCAAAGATTTTTAAAAACTTGTTTTAACCATAAAAAAGTAGTTAAAATAATTGAGAATGTAGTTAGTGCAACAAGATTTTGTAGTTATTTTAAAAATTTAACTACTTTTCTTAGTTGCTTGAATTCTAAATTTTTAACTACAAAAGAAGTAGTAAAATTTACTATACAAACAGTATTAGATCAACTAAAAAAGTAATTAATTTAACTACTTTTCACTCTACTACCCAATAGTAGTTGAATTTCTCCAACAAATTTTTTCAGTGTAGAATTCTACTGAATAATTGAATTTTTTAAATGTTAATGAAACAATAAACTTCAGGCGCGTTATTTTCGCTCACGGTAAATCGTTAGGTATTAAAATAACACCAAAAAGGATTAAATTAATCCAATTTAGTGTTAATTTAATCCATTTTGGTGTTATTTTAATACCTAACGATTTACCGTGCTAGTTTAAAATAATTAAAACAAAATGGCATTAGAAAAATTAAATCAAGACGTTGTCTGACCGAAACTTACTTGCACTACTAATTTACTACTGAAAATAAGAAAAGTATAAAATGTTTATTTATTGTTGTCCAGACTTGGCCCCGATCTGGAAAGGTGTTTCATGCCATGTTATTAGAAAAGTTGTGTTTAAATATGATGTCTGACTATTACATAATTCTACTACTGGTACCAAAAATCACACCGTTAACTGTGATGTCTGACTTTTAATAAATTCTACCACTGACACCAAAAACTGACACGTTTAAACGTGCTGTCTGACTCTTACGTAATTCTACTACTGACACAAAAAAATTGACACTTTTAATTTGGATGGCTGACTAAATCTTATTTTTACTACTGATGAAATACCTAGAAGCTACAATAGTTAAATTGCAATTTACTTTTACTTAGAGCTGCTTTACATAAACATGTAAACTATTCCTACACATATTTATGAATTACACTAGACTCCTAACTTCATTGATAGAATGCGCGCTGATGCAACTGTCGAGCTTATCGATAATTTACGGGTTATACTCCGGTACCCCCGAAACATCAGACACGACTCAACTGGCATTAGCTTCGATTAGACACATCCCATGGTTCAATTAGTCTTCTACAGTACTGGCGAAAATCGGTACACTCTGTAACGGCTTTCCCTAGAAACGTCACGCGGGAAATTGAGCGATGGTCTCGATTGATAGGTGTTCTATTGAATTATCCGATGACTGATAGTCTCCGCACATTTTCCCTTCGACCACATCTCACACGAGAAATGAATATTGGTGCCCCCCCCTTCCAATATCCACCGCCCCCCCCCCCTGCAATTGGGACCAAACTCTAATTCCCAAGTTGAACTCTGTAATTTCATGAATAACGTGTTTTCCCCATTGTCCCACATGAGAAAGCTTCTAACTGTATTTTTTTTCTCCTCTCTCTCTCTCTCTCTTTTACGCGTCAAAATTCAACTAATTTTATTTTCCATTAGTGTCCATTTGTATGGGTGTAATTTTATTTTCGAACTTTTTTTTCTAGCCCCTGTTGATTGAAATATACAGAGATAGTTTCAGTTGAAACTGTGCCGATTAATTGAAGTAGTGGGAATTTGGAAATTTAGAGTAGTATTTTTGGTAAAAAGGGTCAATTTTAGTCAGGCAAGAAAAAAACTTACATTACTGTATTTTTGAATGTTTTGAAAATATATCAGAATTAGATGTTTGAAAATTTTTTAATTTTTAGAAAAAAGTGAAATTAGGAAAAGAATTAGGCTATAGTTGGAAATTTTTTAAAATAGTAACAATTTTTCAATATTTTCAGTAAAAGTAGTCAATTAGTAGTAGAAGTCAATTTCAGTCAGACAAGAAAACATATTTTGTTTGCAATTCAAATTGGTAAAAGTAAATAACAATTGAAATTTTTTATTCATTATCAGTGATAAAAGTATAGCATAGTCAGCCAACTCTACTAGAAATTACATTTTTTGCATCAGTAGTAAATTTTTCTTATAGTCAGACATTATAATAACTCGTTTTTTTTTTAGTATTTTTAGAAATAAACTCTTTTTTTAAATAATTAATATCAATTAACTATTAAATATTATTAATTTGAATAATAAATCAGTAGTAAAAGTCAATTTCAGTCTAGCTGAGCTAGTTTTGTTTCGAAATAATCTTGTAAACGAATAGGTAACTAAATAAATTATAAATTAATAACAATACTAGTAAAAATATGTGTCAATTGAGATTGAATTTTTTTTAAAAATTCATTAGTAGTAGAAGCAAAATTAAATCAGACGACACTTAGTAATGAAACTTTTTTTCAGTAGTATAATTTCGTTATAGTCAAACACTTCAATTTTTCGTAACTTTTGGTAAAAAAATAAAACTTTTGTAAATTTTATAATTTCTGTAAAACTACTTTTTTAAAATTATTATACTTTTCTTAATTTTAATAGTAAATCAGTAGTAAAAGTCAATCCCAGTCAGCCGAGTTTGTTCAGTTTCAAAATAATTCAGTAAACATACAGACAATAGTAAATAACTAAATAAATAATTAAATGTGAAAAATTCTAGTAAATGTATGTTTCAATGGAAATTTACATTTTTTTAAAAATTCATCAGTAGTAGAAGTAAAATTAAATCAGACGACACTTAGTAATGAAACTTATTTTCAGTAGTATAATTTCATTACAGTCAAACACTTAAATTTTCCGTAACTTTTGGTAAAAAAATAAAAGTTAAAAAAATAAAACTTTTGTAACTTTTATAATTTCTGTAAAAGTACTTTTATAAAATTATTATACTTTTCTTAATTTTAATAGTAAATCAGTAGTAAAAGTCAATCCCAGTCAGCCGAGTTTGTTCAGTTTCAAAATAATTTAGTAAACATACAGACAATAGTAAATAACTAAATAAATAATTGAATGTGAAAAGTTCTGGTAAATGGATTTTTTAATGGAAATTTACATTTTTTTAAAAATTTCATCAGTAGTAGAAGTATAGTTTGGTCAGACAATACAGTTAAAAATGTGAATTTTGCTGGTAATATTCTTCTAATTATTTTTGCGTAAAAAAAATTGAAAAAAATAAAAAATTTCCGTTAAGAGTATACAGTTTTTCAAAGTTAGCTTTAATACGTCAGCAGCTTTTCTATTTAACAAAAATTTACACCATTTTTGAGAAATAAAATAATTTTCCAAATATATATATATATGAAATTACATATTTTATATTATATTCATTTAACATTTAGACAGTATTTTAATTATTTCCTCATTTCAAATAATAATTTCATTTATTTTTAATTTCTTTCATGGCTGACACAATACGAACCATGACTACTTACAGTGTTCCTCTCTCTCTCTCTCCTTCTGACAATTCATTATTTCTACCATTTCTGAATTATTTTAATATCAAATATTTAATTCCACGAGTGCGGAAATTTATATTATCATTATCATCATTATCCCTGGCTAGCAATTATTAAGACTTATCATATTGAATAAGTAATCGATAAATTTAAATTATATGAAATAATTAAACTCACCGGAAATGAACTTTTTTCTCCGAGATAGGACAAAGAACCTTGTGATGAAATGACCATAGTTAATACCTGAAATGAAAAGAATATTTCAATATTTATAAAAAAAATGAACAAAAAACAGTATATGTACTGTACCGGCGAAGATTGTCAGCCCATCGATTTTCAACGGAATGAAAAAAAATGTTTTAACATCAAATTTATGAAAACTAAAATTCTTTTTGGTACAAGTTTTGTAAAATGATAAAATTTTAAAAAGAATAAAACCTTTTGGAAGTCATTTGGTCAATACTTTTTTCAAAATCACTATTTTTCTAAATAAATTCAGGAAAGTCGGGAAAAAGTCAGAAAATTTTCTCAAAAATACTGAAACAATATTCAATTCCGAAAATTCATAAGAAAATTCTGAATGTTATATTCCTCATCATTGAAAAGATTTTATTTATTTCAAACTTTTTCTATTTTTAACAACAATTGAACTTTACAGAGTTTAAAGATAATTTAGTATTCTGAAAAACCTTAATAATTTAAATTCTTATAAAATTCGTTATATTTTTTAATATACATTTAATTTACTTTTTATTATTATTAAAAATAATAATGGATTTATGGATGAATTTTACTTAAAACACTACAAAAATTGAATTTTGGAAAAATTATAAATGATTGCAATATCTCAATTATGTTCAAAAATTTTTTAATATTCTCGTCGAAATTTCAATTTTTTTAAAATTGTTAACAAAATTTTTGGCAAAATTCAATTACTTAAAAAATTTTTAACAAAATTCTTGCAAAAATTCAATTATTTTCAAAAAATTTCCTCAATTTCTTTCTAAAATAAATTTATTTCTTATTAATTTTATTAAAAATCGTCAAACGAAATCAATTATTTCGTATTATTAATGTGGTAAAAAATAATATTATTTTAAAAACCAGAAAAATTTCCATTTTTTAAACTGAAAAAATTAGGACCTTTCAAATGAACAAATGCGTGACAACCCTGATCGAGTGTTCAATAAATTTCTCAAGCAAAACAAATAATAAAATAAAAATATTTCTGCCCAAAAGTCAGAATAAAAAAAATCGTAATATATTTAAATAATTTAAAAATAACTGAAAATATTATTAAAAATTGGGGTACCCAAAAATTGTTTATAAAAAAAATTGTTTTATTTATGAATTTTTTATTATAATTTCGATAATATAGCTTTTAACAAACAGTAATATTCTGTAAATATTTTTTGTACAAAATAAATATCAAATTTTTTAATAAAAATTTGATTTATAACTTTTTTTTCTACTTAAAACTTGTACTTTGTTTATAAATTGTCATTGAGAAGCAGAAAATGTGCAAAATATTATCTAATTTTAATTTTCCAAGTGTTTTTTTAATTTTATTTTTTAGAAAAAATGAAAGATTAATTACCTAGTCCTAAAATGTTTGTTACAAAATACAAAGTGCTAATTTTTCTGGAAAAAAGAGAAATATTGAAAAATAACATTAATAATTTTTGTAGATTAATAAAAAAATATTTTTTTATTATTTGAAAAATAAAAATAATACTTCTAAATAAAATAAATAAATACCCATTATTAAATTCAAAAAGTAAGAGTGAAAAAATACAGAAAAATAGTATTATCTATTAAAACATATCAAAAAACAAAATCATAATCATGACTAACTTCAGGTGTGAACAGACTGGACAGAATTAATGAATAAATACGACGATTATTATTATAGTTAATTTTGAACATATTTTTTTATTAAATTTTAATGAAAAATTTGCACTATATTGTGTTTTATCTGTTTTTTCGAATAGTTTTTAGTGAAAAAAAAAATCATTTCAATTTTTTTTAATTTTTTTGTCTCACTTTGACGTCCGGTTAATACGATGAAAAAATTACAGGTTAATGTCGATAACCAATTCTTATTCTCTACAAAATGACCGTTAAAATAAGTCTAAGATCATTAAAAAACATTTATTATTTTAGAAGTTATTCAAATTTTTGAAAAACATTAAAAATACCATTTCTTACACTGAAAAAAAAATTTATTTGATTCAAATAACCGATTATTTGTCTATAATCAAATAAATATTTACTTAAATCAAATAATTTTTATTTGAATCAAATAAATTGTATTTGAATCAAATAAATTGTATTTGAATCAAATATTTCAGTATTTGAAGCAAATACTAATTAATTGATTCAAATAAAAATTATTTGATTCAAGTAAATATTTATTTGATTATAGACAAATAATCGGTTATTTGAATCAAATAAATTTTTTTTCAGTGTATAAATTTCTAAATAAAATATTGGCCAAATGACTTGTAAAAGGTCTTATTCTTTTTAAAATTTTATCATCTTACAAAACTTGTACTGAAAAAAATTTCAGCTTTAATGAATTTTATGTTAAAAAATTTTTTTTAATTCCGTTGAAAATCGATGGACTGCCAATTTTCACCGATTCTGTAAAAGCGTATAATTTTAAACAATTTTAATTTCTTATAAAAGAAGGATTCAAAATAGTAAATATATTTGTAATCAACTTAGAAAAAAATGTTGCGGTACAATTTAGCACTGTAGAAAGGAAGGTACTAATTTAGTACCAATTTTGGAATACTAAATTGTAAAACCAAAAGTTCTATTTTAATACCAAAATCAGATCTAATTTAAAAAAACAGAAAAAAAAGATTTAAAAAAAAAAATTAAAATTTTTTTAACACTGTGTAGACTTTTGTTTTGAAATTTAAAGTCAAATGAAAATATCGCACCAAAAATTTATAGTTTACGTAAAGATGAGTTGAATAAAAAAATGGTAGTCGTGTTAAATCATTTTTTTAAAACTTTTATACATGTAAAAGAAAGAAGAAAGTAAAAAAAAATCAAAAACCTGTTAATTTACATAAAAGAAAAAGAAAAAAAAATATTCCCGCGAAACTTGAGCTTTGTCGAGATGGAGAATTTGACATGCAGTTTTGCACAGAGACCTTCTGGGCGATCAGAAAAGTTCGTTCGGGATTTTGCTTCTGCACGAAAAAGTTAAAAGAAACGATCCCAAGAAGATTGAGTACCCTCTGCCTTTGCCGAGAGATAGAGAGTGAAATAGAGAGAGAGAGAGAGAGAGAGAGAGAGAGAGAGAGAGAGAGAGAGAGAGAGAGAAAAAGAGAGAATGAGAGCGACGATCCACGAAGCTTCACTGTGACTCCCTGGGGCATTAAAAATTCAAATCCGCGACGAGTGATAGCCTTAGTAAATTATACCAATGGTCAAGAAAGACTAGAACTGAAATATATCCCCTACCAACCATTCTCCTTTCTGGCTGAAGCGCGACACTGAGATTCGCTTCGAGCAATCCGCGCGCAGCAAATTCCTCGTCCATCTATTCTCCGTTCCTGTAGGAGATTAAATTTCCGGGAATAATACGAACCTTGCTTCCTTACTCGGGGAGTTAACATGATGTTTACGGTACGAAAGGACAAAGCTCGGGGAAAATTATGTCGAAACTCTCCTCTTCGAAGGATTTATGACTTACGCTCGAAAAAGCTCGTCTTCTTTATTCGACATCTCAATCTCGTAAATGAAGTCCTCTCATCTCAAATTTCATATTATATCTTCTCTCACAAACCCTCACTTTATTATTATTATTATTATTTTATTTTGCCTACTTGTCAACTTTAAAAATTCGTTTCAAAGTTATTAACAAGGAATAAAATTTCATTTGGATATTTTACAGAGTCGGCATTTTAGTTTGAAACCGCATAATGAACATTTTCATGAAAATATTTTCAACATTCTCGATTTTGAATTTTTTTTGTCTCTAAAAATGTATAAATTGTGCAATTTAAAAAAGTTCCATTCTTCATTTTCACTTTAATGGTTTTTCTTCAGATTAATTTTTGTTTCGAAATGTTAATTGAAATGTTAATTGAATGGGAAAATTTAATACAAAAAAAATTTTTTTTTAAGAGAACATACAGGTGAAAAAAGTTTTGAATAAGTGAAAATAAAAGTAAGATGAAAATTCAGGGCTCGAACCAGTGAAAGTATTTAAAAATACGGACTTTACGGACCAAAAATGAAAAATTACGGACCATTTACGGACCAATTACTGACAAAAATATTTAAGAGAACATTTTAATTAAAACTATAAATTAGATTTTTTCATAACTAAAAAAAACATGAAGATATCGATAACTCCGAGTCTTCATGTTTTATAATAATTAAAGATAGAGTGATAAAATAATTATCAATTTAATTATTATTTTCAAGAATTTTTAACTAAAATTCTTCTTAAAATCGATTATTTTTAATAATTTTCGAAAAAGTTCTTTGACAATTTTCAAATCTATTTCTTTACAA
The DNA here is from genome assembly GCA_032873175.1 of Leptopilina drosophilae. Classification (NCBI taxonomy): domain Eukaryota; kingdom Metazoa; phylum Arthropoda; class Insecta; order Hymenoptera; family Figitidae; genus Leptopilina; species Leptopilina drosophilae. The sequence goes on from CM065481.1 coordinate 19,664,528, forward strand.
TATTCGATTTTTCAATTATTTGTAAATTCTTCAAATAAATATGTATTAGAAAATAAAAACTTCAAATAATATAAAAAAAAAAATTCCCAATTAAAATTTCTCAAAAAAATTAATTCCACAGAATTGTTATTTAGTTAAAAATATGAAAAATTCAAATTTTCAAAGATTTGAATCTAAAAACCTTTTCAAAATTTAATTATTTCTAAAATTTTACGCTCTAATACTTTTAATATTCAATTATAATCTAAAATTTTAACTCAAATCCATTTTTAAATCAATTTTTATGAGAAAATTCTACGAGAATTTAATTATTTAAATACAAAAAAAACAATTTATTGAATATTATTATTATTTATTTATTTATTATAATTTTACATATGTTTCTTAAAATTGAATTCTTTTAAAGAATTGTATCAACCAATTTTCAAATAATTTGAATTCTTTTGCAAAATTTTACTAAAATAGTTATTAAAAATAATTAAATTAGGGACAACTTTTGAAAATAATTGAAATTTTTCCAAGAAATTTATTAAATTTTTTGAAAATAATTCAATTTTAGAGAAGAATTTTATTATTTATAAAGATAATTGATAATTTACGCAAAGAATTGCATTAAAAATTTTTATTTGCAATAATTTTATTCTTTAAAGAAATTTAATCAAAAATTTATTAAAAATAATATTTAAATTCTAATAAATAAATTGTAGCAAAGGTTATTAAAATAATTAAATTTCTTCGATAAATTTTAATAAAATTTTTTAAGAATAATTACATTTTTCGAGGAATTCGATTAAAATTGTATTAAAAATAATTGAAATTCTGCAATTAGTTTTATTATTCATCAAAATAATTGAATTCCTAATAAGCATTTTATTATTTGTCAAAAAAATTAAATATCTGTAAAAATTTTATTATTTATGAAAATAATTGAATATTGCAAAGAAATTTATTAAAAGAATTTGTAAATAATTGAATTCTTTTGAAAAATTTTATTAGAATAGTATAGAAACCTATTAAAAATCATTGAATTGAGGAAAAATTTTGAAAATAATTGGAATTTTTCCAAGTATTTTATTAAAATTTTTGAAAATAATTGATATTTCGAAGAAGAATTTAATTATTTCTAAAGATACTTGAAATTTTGACGAGAATTTAATTATTTCTAAAGATACTTGAAATTTTGACGAGAATTTTCAAAAAATTTTGAACATAATTGAATTTTTGCGAAGAATTTTATTACTTTTGAAAATAATTGAATTCCTTCAATCATTTGTGATTTCTCTAAAATTATCTAAATTATATCGTATAATTTACGTACTTTACGGATCTTTTTCAACCGAATTAAAGACTTTACGGACCTTTTTTCAAAAAAACGGACTTTTACGGACTTCAAGCAAAGTTACGGACTTTTACGGGATTTACGGACCTAGTTCGAGCCCTGAAAATTCAGTCAAAAATAGTTCTACTATAAACATTTTCAGCAAAAAGTAAAAGCATACTTTTACTTTTTTTATTTTTACTTTTTGCTAAAAATATTTATAGTAGAACTATTTTTGACTGAATTTTCAGCTTACTTTTATTTCCACTTAATCAAAATTTCTTTTCACTATTACGTTCTCTAAAAAAAAATTTTTTTTTTTATATTAAATTTTCCCATTCAATTAACATTTATTTTTAGTTTGGAAGAAAAATTAATCTGAAGGAATACCATTAGAGTGGAAATAAAGAACGGTCATTTTTTAAATTGTACAATTTTTAAAATTCCTTCTGTGAATGAAAAAAGTTTATACGTGAATTTGTCCTAAAAGAGAATAAAAACAATATTATCAAGAAGGAACATTGTGAAATGTACAATTCACTGTATAAAGCAAGAAAACTACATTTTACTTCCAAGATCGATTGTTTACTTTCACGAGTCTTTTAGATGTCGCATTATGTTTTCAGTAGGTAAACATGTTCGTTGATCGAAAAAGCCATACTGTCAACTTTTCCTTAGTTTCTCTCTCTCTCTCACTTTCTCTCTCTCATTCTCTCTCTCATTCTCTCTCTCTCTCTCATTCTCATGATACTTAAAGATAAGCTGATTATCTAATACGAAAAAAGTTTAATATCATATTCACTTCAAATCTTCTTGTAAATAAAATAAAACAAAGACAATCTAGACTTGAATTTTTTTAGACAAAAACCTTCCCACAAAATTAAAGAAAAAAATACGTCGGTGAAGTTTGCAACGTTTATGATCAACGAATGAGAGAAAAAAATTATTGTCCTAACAAAAAAAATAACAATTTTTTTTGCAAAATTTTTTTTTGTAGATCATTATTAAAAAAATTAAACGTACTATTTTTTGTACAAAAATTTATAAAAATTTGCTTACAAAAATATTTTTCTTCAGAAATCGTTGGCTATAAACGTGAATTTCACCAACGTGTAAAAAAATTTGTTACTTAAAAAAGAAATTTTTTTTCCGTCAATTAAATTATTAACCAAACTTATATTCAAAGTACAATGAATCGATTTCGATCAAATCAAATTGCAGAATGAATTAATAATCATTTTTTCGCTAATTTAAATCAAAACTTAATCGCGTTTAATATGTAATTTAACTTTGAAAATTACCTTTGAAATTTCTTTTTTATAATTTAATGCTAAAATTCGCCAATCGCAATGTGACAGTTTTCATTTAATATTTACCGTAATTTAATAATTAATTTCCATTATAATTAATTGGCGAATCAATTATTACATTTCTCTTACATTTATCACGTCGCATTTCAATGGACGTATAAAAAAAAGTAAAATTAAATTATTCCTTTCGAAATTATTCACTACCTTCATATTTAAAGTTTAGAAAACGTTTGACAATGAAAATTCTAAAAATGAGTGAATATTTTCAATTAATTGTATTTGAACAATTTTTAAATAAAAAAGGAATTTTTTATTTCTAAAAATTTATAATTTTCGATGATCCCCAAGTTTTCAAGGTTCAAATGAACGAAATATTTTTTATTAAAGATATTTTAATAAATTACTAAACATAAAAAAATTTATAAACTAAAACATTACATTTACAAACTCAGTAATTAATTTTGTTGGGGAATTAAAGCAAAATAATTACAATAAAAATTTAATTTTTAGAAGAAATGAATAAATTTCGTTCATTTAAAAGTTCAGAACTTTAGAATCCTAATTTTCGATAATAATTATTTCAGAAATTTTCACTTTCACTGTTGATAATAATTTTGTGATTTCTAATTTTTTGTAATTTCTCATTGCTTGAAACTATTATTCACTACCTTCTAAATTTGAATTTGAAAAATATTTACTAATTTTGTAGTAGTGATTGACTATTTGCTTTTGAATTAGTAAATTTTTTTAATAAATTAGTGGAAATTATTGTTTATTAATAATTTCTACGGAAATATAATATAATAAAATAAAATAAATAAAATAAGTAAAATAAAATAAATAAAATTAATAAAATAATAAAATAAATAAGAAAATAAATTAGTAGATGTGACTATTTATTAGTGAAATTTACTAATTCAAAAGCAAAAATCCAGCCACTCGTTCAAATTAATAAACATTTTTACTGAACTCGAATTTAGATAATAATTTTCATTTTCATTGATAATAATTTTGCAATTTCAATAATTTTCCCAAATTTTTCTAATTTCTCAAAATAATTCTTCACAATTGATAATAATTTTGTGGCACAAAAGAGACATATGTTTCTATAACAATAGCTCTTCATTACTAAAACAAACATTAATGGTCTCGGGTTTATCCACAGAAGACGGAGAAAACGGAGAATTCGATACGGTTGACGGAACTTACTTTAGGAAGTTCCGGCCAATACAAGTGCGAAGTATCCACGGAGGCACCAAACTTCGCCACAACCTATCGCAAGGCAAATCTCACAGTCATTGGTGAGTAAAGAAACACGAAACTTTTCAACTAATGGAAATTCATTAATCTTCCCATTTAACAATGTCACTCAGTTTTATTATTCAATTTCAATCTTCTCACAATTTTTACAACACAATTATTATTTGAAATTCAATTTAAATATTTATTTTAGAATTGCAAATTTAAAAAAAAAAGATGTCAACTCCAAAAAACTTAAGTCATTTTTAACAATTCATAGTAAAAACGACGGTTTTTTTAGATTTGAATGTGGCTAAAGTTTCGAATGTTCAAATGAACAAATTTTTTTGGTCACCTCAACTGTTTTTTGATAATTACTATACAAAAAAGAAAAAAAATTAAAATCACAAAATATTTAGTTTAGAATTAATTTATTTTAATCTAAAAAATAATTTTTTTGCAAAGAAACACAAATTAGAAAAAGAAAGAAAATATTGTCGTTCATTTGAACGTTCAAAACTTTAAGAACATAGATTTTAACGATTAAATTATTGTTTTCGAGTAAGTTCATAATTAACGAAATTCGTAAATAAATGAAATAGAATATTTTTTTAACCATCTAATAATTTTTCGAGTGAATCAGAATATTCCTCAAGTTCAGGGGAAAAATGAAAAGAGAGCGAATATGTAATTTAATTTTCACTTTCACTGTCACATTGAGAAATTTTCTTCTTCGCTTTAACATTTTTTCATCATATTTACTTTTCCTTTTGAAAGTAAATTACAAAAAAATTTTAACTGGAAAATAAATATTCCTCACTTTGAAATTAATCGCAAATATTAACATCTGTCAAAGTGAAGGCAAAATTAAAATTTAGTTAAAATGAAGGCAAAATTAAAACTTAGTCAAAGTGAAAGTGGAAATAAAAGTGCGAACGAAATTCTCTCAAAGTGAAAATCAAAATAAAAATCAATTAATACTGAAAGTGGAAATAAAATTACAAAATCGACTCCCTTTAGTGACAGTAAAAACGAAAGACAAAATAAAATAATAATTATTTTTACTTTGACTCTCCCATCGTGAAAGAGAAGGGGGAAAAAAAATTGCCTCGCAAAAGGAGAAAAGAGAATATTCAAACAGTTGTAAGGTGAAACAATTGAACTAATTTTTAATGTTAAGGGAGCGAATAGTTAGAAGCTAAAAAATCAGGAATCTCTAAGGAGCAAAAAAAAAAGGAGGAAAAAAATAATATATCTTTCGTAATCCCAGCCATGGGCTCCTACGAGTTGAGAGGCTTTTCCAGGGAAAATATAGGCTCCTGGATTATGCATGAGCCGCACGAAGCGGGATTTGGTTTTCCCTCGATCGTTCACCTTCCAACATTCGTTGTTGCATTTCGAGCTGAGAATATTCATCGTTCGACAAGGATTAAGGGCACCGACATTCAAAATTGCCAGACAAACCACTTTACTCATATCTCACGAGCCAAGATACTTTTTTTCCCTTCTCCACCTCCTCCTCCCTCCCCCCCCCCCTATTTCCTCTATATTTCTCGCTTTATTTCTACCAGAAACTTCTGAATTCATCAATTTAAATCGACTTTTATTTTACAGTTTTTTTCTCCCTCCCTCTCTCCCTCTCTCTCTCTCTGATTAATTTATATTCGGAGACTTTCAAGTGTTTCTGATCCCTTTTTAATTAAATTTTCAAACAAAATCGCAATTTCAAGGGGAATTACTGTTTTTTCCTCTTTTCCGCTGTTACAATTATTTTCGTGTTTGATGCGAATTTTCTGAAATAAGTTCGTGAGATAAAGTAAAGTTATAAATGATAATAAACTGATTGTAAATAAAAGTAAACTAATCGTGAATAATTATTTTATTTCCGAATAGGAATTAAAGATTATCAAAAAATTTAATTTGAAACATTTTAAAACTTAACAACTTGTAAGAATATTATTTATTAAATAAGTCGATTTCTTCATGTTTCAATGATGATTAAAGATAACTCAGTGATCAAATTATTATTTTTTAATAATACTGTTGATAATAAATTAACAATGAAATTTTAACCGAAATTAATTTTTAAAACAATTTTTAAAACAATTTTTATTAGAAAACTCTACGAGAATTCGATTATTGAAATACAAAAATAAATACTTTACTGAACACTTGAATGTTTCATAAGATTTAATTTTAACAAGAATTTTATTAACAACTTGTAAAAATAGTTAATTTTATTTAAGGAATTTAATTAAAATTTTTTAAAATTTATTGAATTAAAGAATTTTATAACAATTTTTAGAAATAACTGTAAACTTCTTGAAAAATTTTTGTAATTTTAAAAAATAATTAAATTCCTGAGAACATTTTAAATAATACTTTATAAAAATTTTATTTTATTTAAATAATTGAAATTCTGAGATGAATTTTATTAAAATTTCTGACAATAATAATTGAATTCCTGAGAAGAATTTTACTCTTCTATTTATAAAGCTAATTTCATTCTAATCAATTTTTAAAAATCAATCAAAATGAATTCAATTTTGGAAATGAATTTTATTAAAATTCCTTAAAATTATTGATTTTATGCGGAGAATTTTGTTGTTTATGAAAATAATTAAATTCCTTTGCAAAATTACTTAAAATTTTTTGAAAATAATCGATATTTTGCCACAATTTAAAAGTTATTTAAGAAAATAAAAAAATTATTGTAATGAATTTCATTTATTTTATTGAATAATTGAATTTGTCTTAAAATTGAATTCTTTCGATAAGTTTTAATAAATTTTTTAAGAATAATTGCATTTTTCGAGGAATTTATTTAAAATTAAATAAAAAAACATTTGAAATTCTGCGAGAAAAATACTTGAATTCGAAAATAAAATTTTATTATTCATAAAAATAGTAAATATCGAAAAACATTGAATTGCGAAAAACTTTTGGAATTAATTAAAATTTTGCAAAGAATTTTATTTCAATTTTTGAAAATAATGTAATTTTTGGTGAAAATTTTTGCTATTTATAAATATACTTGAATTTTTGGCGAGATATTCGTTAAAATATATAAAAATAATTGAATCTCTTCGAAGAATTTTATTCATTTTAAAAATAATTCAATTCTTGTAATAAATTTCTTTTTGAAATTAGTTGAATTTAGCAAAAAATTTTTTTTAATTCCCAAAAGTAATTGACTTTTATGAAGAATTTTGCTAGTTATCAAGATAAAAACTTTTGAAATAATTAAAAAATATTAGAAAATTTTTCTGACCAGATATAATAGTATATTGTGCATCGAGTACAGAAAGAAGCTGTTTTCCGACGAGTGCAAAGTTTGCTGCTCCGAGCGAAGCGAGGGCAGCAATTTGCACGAAGTCGGAAAATCTTCTTTCGTACGTGTTGCACACAGTACTTTGTGCAACACCTGTTTACCGAAAAAAGTTATTTTTATACATTTCTAATCAATGAATATAGTTTTATGTTGATTATAGTGTATATTATACTGTTTACAAAAAAGTGTGCAGGAAAGTATACTTTCCTGCACACTTTATCAAAAGTGTGCGGGAAAGTACACTTTCCTGCACACTTTTAAATGTGCAGAAATTGACCACTTTCTGCTGCATTTATGTCAAAGGAAAGTAGCTCTTTTCCAGCAGGGGTTGCACAAAAAAAATTTTGAAACGTTTTGCATTTATTATTTTATTTATATATTTTATTTTATATTTTTTAATTTTTTTATGATAGTTTTATCATTTATGAAACAAACAAAAAGATATAAAAAATTCAGAATTTTCTTATGAATTCTAAAAATTTTATTTTTCCAGTACTTTTAATAAAAAAAACCCTGATTTCTCTGACCTTTGTCAACCCTGTAAAAATAAGAATTAATGCCAAATAAAAATTATATAATTCACTCCCTGTTTGTAAAATGTAAATAATACACTGAATATAAATAATTTATAAATTAATAAATCGACAAATTAATAATTAACTATAAATATTGATAAACTGATTGCAAATATTAATTAACAAACTAACTTGCAAGAGAAAAATTAAATTGACAAACTATTTAATGAATAAAATTTTTAAATGTTAACTCAACCCAGTTTTACAAAGAAGATGAAAATGAATGTAAATTTTAAATCTCAATTATTCGTTGTAGAAATAGAAAAGTATTGATTTCATTATTAATGATGAATTCTGTCACTAGCAAATATATTTAATGAAGTAGATGAACATATATAAATTTTTATAAGTAGCGAAAAACTTTTAATTATATTTCTGTAATTGCAAATACATAAGTTTTCAACTACCTTCGTGTAACGCTTACAGTGAAGATTGAAATCTACCTGTTAACAAACTGTTTTAATTAGCTTTGCAATTTCTCATTACATCTGGAAACTTGACAAAATATATTTTCTTCTTTTTTTAATTAAAAGAAATCTCTTAATTATTATTTAATTAAAAAGCTAAATACTTCAACATTCCTCTGAGGACAATTTTTATTTCGAAATAATATTAATCATTCATGAAAGAATAAATAGAAATATATGCCGAACATGATTTTTAATTATAAATTAATGACAAGAAATTTTTATTTATCATACACAGTTTTAATTAAATTCAGGGGGAAAAAATTATTGCATTTATGTAACATTCTGTGATTTAGATCAAAAATTAAAATACAGATTTTTTTTTAAATCAAACTGGTAAAATAAATCTCTACAAATGAGAAAAAAAAGTTAAGAGTAGACAAATGAAATAAAATGACAATTTTCCATGTTGATTAATTGATAATGAAAAATAGGAAGATTTTTTTTTGAAAAGTCTCTAGCAGAGAGTACCTAAAATTTGGTGTGTATTTTGTATGATTGAAGAGAATCACGTTTCAGATTAAAATTAAGGGACTGGTCGTGCGAAATGAATGCCTCCAATGTGTGTAATTTGAGTAAAGTGCATAATTGGAATACAACAAATGGACATTACATATGGCCTGTGGAGCGCACACGCTCGTCGGCCCAATGCCAATTCATTAAAGGTATTCAATTGGCCGAAACATTTCGATTTCGACACGAAAATCCAGAGTTACCAATAGTTACTACTCGAATATAGTTTCCATTGGATTGATCATTTGCGGGAACAAAGTGATTGCTTAATTACACCTAATCGGCCTATGACAGTTTCAATCGATTTAACATATCTCAATCATTACATACATTTTTTCTTTTGTTTTGCATTTACCATTCATTTATTTATTTATTTACATTTAATCTATTTATTTATTTATATCTATTTTACTTATTTGCCTCTATTTTACTAATTTATATCTACTTTATCTATTTATACTTATTCCATTTGAGTATCTCTATTTTAATTATAACATTTATTCTACTTTATGCTTCTTCTTCTTCTTGTGCGCGGCTTAAATTAGCAAATTTTAAAAATAATAGAATGTCAAAATTTTTCATTTAAATTTTTCTTAAAAATTATTTACTGTAATGTAATTTTATTATTATTATTATTATTATTATTATTATTATTATTATTATTATTATTATTATTATTATAATAAAATATTCTGACACAGAAAATTCAGGGATTTTTATTAAAAGTACTAGAAAAAATTTAATTTTTTTGAATTTATAAGAAAATTCTAAATTTTGATGTCTTTTTTGGTTACCTCATAAACTATGAAATTTCGACGAATTCTAATGATACCAAACCTTCAATTTTTTCTATTTCTGAAAATAATTTATTTTTAAATAACTTAACTCTTATTGAAGAAGTTTCCAAAAATAACTAATTATAAATTATTTAATAAATTTCCAAATTAAATAAATTTTAAAAGATTAAATGTCAAAAAATTTCTCAATCCTCCAAGTCAAGTTATTTTAAATTTTAAAAGAGTTGCATTTACAATTTTCATAAATAGGTGAACTTTAAAAAGTTACAATTTAAAATTTTATAAAATTTTAATTCTGTATTAAATTCATTAGAAAATTTAAAAAAAACTAGTGTTTTTTCTAAATTTTTATAACTCAAATTCTTTTTAAATAAGTTAAATTTTTTTAATGTGTATTTAATTAAATATTAAAAATAATGGATTTATAAAAGAATTTTAGTTAAAAGCACCGAAAAGAAAATTGTATTTTGTAGAACTTACAAATGATTGCAGTAATTCAAATATTTTCAAAAGTAATAAAATTCTTCTCAAAAATTCAATAAGGTTTAAAATTTTTACTAAAATTCTTCGCAAAATTTCAGTTATGTTCGAAAATTTCTAATAATTTTCGTCAAAATATTAATTATCTTCATAAATAATACAAGTTTTCTTGGCAAAATTTCAATTATATTCAAAAATTTTCATGCACTTCTTGGCAAAATTTCAATTATATTCAAAAATTTTCATGCACTTCTTGGCAAAATTTCAATTATGTTCAAAAATTGTAAAAAAATTTCATAAAAATTTCAGTTATCATTGTAAATAATAAAATTTTTCCCAGAAATTCAATTATGTTCAAAAATTTTAAAACAATTGTCTTCAAAATTTCGATTATCTGTATATAAATAATATCTTCTGGAAAATTCAATTACTTTCAAAATTTTAATAAAATTCTTGTCAAATTTTCAATTATTTTCAAAAAGTTTTCTCAATTTAATGATTTTCAATCATTGAATATTAAAATTATAGCGTGAATTTTAAAAATCAACTAAATTTTGAAAAGATTTTAAATTAAAATTTTTAAAAATCTGAATTTTTAATACTTTTGACTAACAATTCTGTAGAATTAAGTTTTTTTAAAAAAAATTTGATTGAACTTTTTTTTAAATTATTTCAATTTTTTATTTTCTAACATGTTTTTTTAATTAAAGAATTTCCGAATAATAGAAATTTCCTAAAATTGAATTGTAAACAAATGGATTTGAAAATTTTCAAATAACTTTTTCAAAAATGATTAAAAATAATTGCTTTAAAGAAGAATTTTAGTTAAAAATTCTAGGAAATAATAATTTTTGTGACTTTTCCGTTAACCTCATAAACAATGAAATTACCACGAATTCTAATAATACAAAACATTCAATTTTTTCGATTTTTGACAATAATTTATTAATTACTTAACTCTCATTGACGAACTATCATAAAATTATTACTTAGAAATTATTTAACAAATTTCCAAATTAAATCAATTTTAAAAGAGTTGCGTTTACGATTTTCATAAATAGATGAACTTTAAAAAGTTACAATTTAAAATTTTATAAAATTTCAATTATGTATGAGCTTCATTACAAAATAATTTAAGGAAAGTAAATTTAACCAAATTTTAGAAATTTAAAATCTTCTGAAATTAGTTAAATTTTTTTATTTATTTCAATTGAATATTAACAAATTCAACTATTATTAGTGTTTTGAACTAAAATTCTTCTATAAATCCATTATTTTTAATAATTAATGAAATATTTTAAAAATTTAACTAATTTTAGAAAAATTTGAATTATTAAAATTTTTCCAAATTCTAAGAGCTTTGAAATTTTTAACTGAACGCATTTAAAATTGAATTTTTCTAAAATTTTATGTTACAACCTTTAAAGTTTATCTATTTATGAAAATTATAAACGCAACTCTTTTAAAATTCACACACAGAGAGTAAATATATATATTAAATTTTGTAAAAGTATTTTATAATTTGTCCAAAAAGTGCAACAAACCAAAATTTTGACATAGAAAATACTAGACAGGAAAAAAAATAATAATAAATTTAAAAACGTGATATTAAACTAAAACTTTTAAATTTTATATAAATTATGCTAAATTTCACTGAAGTTTTTTTTTTAAATTTTAGTATTTTTTATATCAAAATTTCGGCTTGTCACATTTTTTACCAAATCGTGAAATACTTTTACAAAATTTAATATAATTTTCTCTACATGCATTAAATTTTGAAATACATTAAATAATTTAACGCTAATAATTTTATGGTAGTTCGTCAATAATAGTTACGTTATTTAAAATGAAATTAAAAATGAAATTAAAATTATTGGCAGAAATAAAAAAAATGAAGGTTTCGTGTTTTTCTGAAAGTTGAAAATAAAATTTATCTATAAATGAGAATGAAAATTTGGAACGTAGAAAGTAATAATAAATTTGATTTTAAATAAAATTGAAGGTAAAAATGATAAATTTTCAATGTAAAAGTAATGAATAGATATGAATATTATGTTAAAATGAACGTCAAAAAAAGTGAAAGTAAAAGCGAAAGTAATGAGTGTAAGTAAAATTCTATTAAAGTAAAAGTAAAAATAAAAATTGGAATGATTCTGTCAAAATAAAAATGAAATTTTTTTAATTCTGTCAAGGTAAAAATAGAAATGAAAGTGAGAAAGCAATTCTTTCAAAGTATGAAAATAAAAGGTAAATTGTTTCGTCAAACTAAAACTAAAAAAACAAAAATCATAATAAGAGATAAGAGCAAAAATATTATTTTCCATCTCGAAAAATAATTTGCTATTTTTGTTTCATTTGTTATCTGCTACATTTTCGTTATTTTAAATTTCGACCTTAATGTAAAAAATAAATTTTCTCCTATAAATTATAATAAACATGGAGAGAAAAATTGTTGGAAGTTAATGAAGCAAAAAAAGGGCGATTGTAAATTTTCCCAGTCGAAACAATTATTTTTCAAAAGTAAAATGAAAGTATATATTCGTGACTTCTGATTCGAGGTTATAAATCGCTTTTACATGTACTCGACGCTTTATCAACATCACTGTTTTTTTTTTAATTTTCCTCCAAATGGAGGAATAGACGTTAATAACAACAAACGAGTGAAATTAAGTTTCGTCGGTCAATCAGGATTGTTGGAAAGAGTTCTATTTTTGTTTTGTTTACGAGAGTAAAAGGAAATTTTACTAGTATCAATCGTAGAATTCGATAGGACTCCAGTTAAAAATAAACTCGATGATAAATGGTGATAAATGATGTAAATTTTTTTTTTCTGATCCACCGTTTTTTTTCTCATCTCTTTTTTTTCTCTCTTTCTCTCTTTGGTCCACATGGACAGATACAAATTTTCACATGTCTCGGCTATGCTCAAAATTCGTTAGTCTTGTTGAAGCATTTATATATACATGTGTGTTAGTGTGTGTGTGTGCTTTTTCAACCCTCACGTTATTCGCTTGTGATTTACGCCCAGTGGGAAGAATCAAACGTGTGACATGCCCAGATAGAACGAATTTCGCGAAGACAAACATTATTTCCGCAGATGTTTCCGCGAGTGACGCGTATATCAACAATGTTAATTGTCTTAACTAGTCGCAAAGTCAACCATTTTCTCTTTCTTCCATTTAAGTAAATTATCATCATCAGAAAATTCAATTTTCTCTGTTGACGATTGATTCGAATTGTTTGCTTTGAAAATAAAAGGGAAAGGGCAAAAAATGAGAATGGAATAATTATTTTAATCTATTTGTCTTTAAATGAAATTTTCACATTCTTATCACGTTGAAGAAAATTTTTATTTTCCATTAAGCGCAAAATTCAAGTTTTAAAAATCCAAATTAAAAAAAAAATTAACCTTAATTTTTCTTATAAAGAAATTAAGGTTTAATTAATGAAAAAAAATTAATTAATTATTATTGTTTTTATTAAATTCAGGTTGAATTTTTATTTTTCTCGTTTCTTTTTATTAAACTTGATTTTCGCGCCTATTAACTCTAAAAGTTTCCATCCAGAGGGAATAAAAGTTCTTTCGTAAACGAGACTAATAGGAAATAATACACTGAAAAAAAATTTATTTGATTCAAATAACCGATTATTTGACTATTATCAAATAAATATTTACTTGAATCAAATAAATTGTATTTGAATCAAATATTTCAGTATTTGAATCAAATATTTCAGTATTTGATTCAAATATTTCAGTATTTGAATCAAATATTTCAGTAATTGAATCAAATATTTCAGTATTTGAATCAAATACTATTTAATTGATTTAAATAAAAATTATTTGATTCAAGTAAATACTTATTTAATAATAGTCAAATAATCGCTTATTTGAATCAAATAAATTTTTTTTTCAGTGTATAAGTAACAGTTTCTATCAAGAGCATATTACGATTGATTTTAATATTATGTAGTAAATAATTATTTTCTTAATAATAATAATAATAATAATAATAATAATAATAATAATAATTATTATTATTATTATTATTATTATTATAATTATAATAACAGATTTCGCACTTAATAATTGATGTCAAAGAAGATAGCAAAAAGTAACTTTTAAACTAAAAAAAGAAGATATGGAAAAATTAAACTTAATGACCAAAAAAACTCGTTTTTGCCACTTCACAGAACCGACAAAAATTCCATTTCATTTTTTTATTTTCCTGACTTTTTTCTAATTTTTATCAAAAATATTTACATTCATTCTTATTCAGCTAATAAATTAAATTCCTAGAAAGAATGTTATTATTCATGACAGAATTTAAATATTTAAAAAAATAATTTACTTCTTGAGAATAATTTTATAACAAATTTTAAATAATTGATTTCTTTCGATTAATTTAATGCAAATTGTTATTTAAATAATTGAATTCTGGAGCAATTTTTAATATGCATGAGAAGAATTAAATTCTTATGAAGATTTTTACAAAAAATTTTTAAATAATTGAATTCTGTTTGAAAATTGTTTAAAAATAATGTATATTGAAAAATGTTTTAATTGCAAAAAGTTTTTAAAGATAATTAAATTTAACAGAAAATTCAATTAAATTTCTTGACAATAATTCGTAATTTAATAATTTATTTGGTATATTATTAAATTTTTTTGAAAATATTTGAACACTAGCAAAAGATTTTATTAAAATTTTTTTAAAAATAATTAAATTTCCAAGAAGAAATTTATTACTTTTAAAAATAATAGAATTTCCAAGGAGAAATTAATTACTTCTAGAAATTATTTAATTCTTATGAAAAATATTGTTATTTGTCAAAAAAATTGAATTTTGCAAAAAATTATTAAAATGCCTCAAAATAATTAAATTGGGAATAATTTCTATTATTTATTGACCTAATTCAATTCTTGTAAGAATTATTTTTATGTAAATAATTTAATTTTTGGGAAGAATTTGTTTAAAAATCTAAAAAAAAACCTGAATTATTTCGAAAAATTATAATTTAAGTTATATATAAAATAATTGATTTCTTTTGAATAATATTATTGAAATATTTTAAAATAATTGAAACCCTTGAAAAAAATCTAATATTTTCGTAAATAATTGAATTTTTTTAAAGAGTTTTAAAGCAATAGTTTTTTTAAAGAATTGATTGTTTCAAGAAATTATTTCACATTTTCAAGAATAATTTCAGCAATTCAGCTGTAAAATTGTATTAAAAATTTTCAGTTTCTTAAAATCCTAATATGAATTTGATGATTTATGAAAGTAGTTGAATACTTGTTAAGAATATTATTAAAATTTTCAAAAAATACCGAATTCAATTATTGTCAGAGAATTTTATTAAAATATTTAAAAGTAATTGAAATTCCGTGAAAAAATTGTTATTTTTAAAAATTAAATAAATTCTTTATAAAAATATTATAAAAATTGATTTAAACAATTGATTGTTTCGAAATATAATGAATATTATGAAAATTTTACCTTAAACACTTAGAATTGCTGTCAAAAACTTTATTTGTGAAAATAATTGAATCTTTTAATTCATTTTAATTTAAAATAGTGTTAAAAAAAAAGAATTATGAAACTCTTTGATGAATTTTATTATTTACGAAAATAAATAAATTCTTGCTTAGAATTTTATCAAAATTTTTATTTTTAATTTTAAATTTCCATAACTAATATTATTAGTGAAAGTATTCGAACTATTGTGAAGAAATGTATAACGATTTTTTTCATAACATTTTTCGAAATCCTTTTCAATAGGCTATTCTCTAAATTAATTGAATCCCTGTTGAAATTTTATTATTTATGCAAATAATTTCATTTTGGGTGAATTTTATCGATTGTTTTATAATTGAATTCTTTTGCGAACTTTTATGAAAATACTATAGACATTAGAAATAATTGAATTTTAGATATTTTTGGAATTTTAAATCGTTTCAAAGAATTTGATTACAATTTTTGAGAATAGTTTTTTGTCTTTTGTTATTAGCGAATTTAAAGTAGTAGAAATTCTAAAAAAAAAAAAAACAGAAATAGTAGTTTTCAGTGTCTGAAATATGAAAAAGTGCCTAAATAATGGCATAACGTAAGAAATAATAATAAATTGTATGTTACAGTAAATAAATGCGAAGTCTGTAATAATAGTAAAATGATAAAAATTGTCATTAACAAAGTTTATATTTTATTGATTATATAAAGTTATATTTTAGCTTTTCCTTTGAGAATAATAATGATTAAAAATTTTTATTTTCATCAATTGAGGAAAAGGGAAAACATAAAGAAAAGAATACTTTTTTTTTAACTCTAATGGTAAAAAGTAACGTTTATTCATCTACATTGTAAATAACATATATATTATTTTTTACGGATGTTTTAGATTTGTTGAAAAAAAAGTGAGGCAGCTAAAGAGAGAATGCGAGAAATGATAAAATTGAGAAAGAGAATATATATACTTTTATAAATTCTCCGTAGATATAGTTGAACCGATATTTTTTCTCCCAACAGGACACATAACTTTGTTCGGAATGTATTATTATCGCAAATGAAAATTGTTCTTATACATATTCATGGTCCTCGTATTTTGCAGGAAGGAATAAAAGCAGCTCGGGGCTTCCATGCGGATTCTGCTACACTGGTACCTCTGTTGCCAGATTGTAAGTGGATGAGGTCGACCTTTGGTCGGCCAAAGCTTAGTGAAAGAGGAATAAGGGGTGGTAGTGGAGATAGGGGAGAGAGAGAGTGAGTGAGAGAGAGACAGAGAGAATGCTCGCGGACTTTCATATTGGCGTATTCTGGAAAGCATTGCTTTTGAAATATGATGTTTCATGGCATTGCTTCTTACACAATGAACATTGTAATTGAGGTTAAATTAGTACGCCACCCGTCCCAACAAATATATTCAGTCATTTAGACTTATGCTTAGAAGTTATTCTCGAGAAAACTTGCATAATTTACGTTTAACTACGATTTATGCTCGCTGCACATTAGATTCATAAAGCGTCTAATAAAATTACGTGGGGAATTTTTTTTTAGAAAGAAAAAAAAAATAATGGTAAAAATATTACCGATAATAAGTAGGAAAACATTTTTTTATCGTTATGCTAATTATCAATATATTTTTCTAAAGATAAATGGTCCATAAAGAATAATCCGTGGCGGGCCAAAAAAATTGTCTATAATTTTTTAATTTTTTAAAACAAATTGAAAAAGAGATTTTTTAATCTCGTAAAATATTTAAATCTTGATAAAAATTGTTCGAAATCAAAAAGCATTTATCATGAGATATTTCCTAACAGAATTTTTACTGAAAAATTAATTACATTTCGTTATAAACAAGTATAACAATTAACAAATTCACTGTTTTAACAGTTTTCGGCGTAGAAAGGTGTTTTCTTCTGATAATTTATAAAAATTATAGACTTATTTATAAAAATTGTTGCGGTAATTTATAAAAACATTATATCGTGAATGTAAATTAAAAATTATTGTGGTAATTTATGGGAATTTTCGTGGTAATTAATGTAAATTTATTCGGTAATTTATAGAAATTTTCGCAACAAACAATAAAAATAAGTTCCACATAAGTTACGATTAAAATCTTTTATTTTAGAAAATTATTTATAAATATCATAAAAATCAAAATCGCTTAAGTATCGAATTTGAATTTTTAATCAAATAAAGAGAAAAAAGTATTACAGCAATTTAGAATAATTGTTCAAAATTTATACTTTATTATTATAATTATAAAAAATGTTTTAAAATGTAAACAAACATATTTTTTTCGTTTGACTACTTATTTTTGGTTTAGAAAAAATTTTTTCTCAGTCTAAAGAACTGCATTTCTAAATTTTATATACACGGTAAATCGCAAGGTATTAAAATAACACCAAAATGGATTAAAATAACACTAAATTGGATTATTTTAATCCTTTTTGGTGTTATTTTAACACCTAACGATTTACAGTGTAAATAATTTAATTTCAAAAGGTATAGGTTAAAGGTACATGTTAAATATGTTAAAGGTATATGTTGAAATTTAAATTTCTGACGGAATAATAAATAATAAGTTTTTAAATATTTATTTAATAAAAATTAATAAAATTTGAAAAATCAGCAATTTTCAGAAAATGAGATTTTTTAAAATTTTAAATAAGGCAAATAAAACGAAAACATACAATGAGTAAAATATATGAATAAAAATGGACAAGGAATAAAATATTTATCTACCCGAACGTTTCGAAATCTAAATGAATAAAATAAACGAACTTACGAATATTCATAAATAAGTTTAAAAATAAAAATAATTAAAAAAATTACAAAAATTCTAAAAAATAATAATTAATATTTAAAAAATGCAAATTAGTTACAAATTAAAAATTAATAAGGCATTATTATATAAAAATATTAAATTTATAAAAAATTAATAGAAACTTATTATACAATTATGAAAAATTAATAAA
This sequence comes from Leptopilina drosophilae, assembly GCA_032873175.1. Lineage (NCBI taxonomy): Eukaryota > Metazoa > Arthropoda > Insecta > Hymenoptera > Figitidae > Leptopilina > Leptopilina drosophilae. Next base: position 19,683,037 of record CM065481.1, read on the forward strand.
AGTTAATAATGAATAAAAAGTATTAAAAAATTAAAAAATTAAAAAACTAAAAAACAATAAATAAATAACACACCGACAATAACAATTAAATAAATAACTATTCACAATACAATAATTCACAATAAATTGTAAATAAACTTTTATTTGAAAATAGTTAATTTTCGAAAATAATTTTAAAAAATTGAAGAAATAGGAAACTTTCTCAAATTTTATTAAAACGAATTTTAAATTATGTAAAAAATTATTTTCAAATTTTATTATACTTTTTTGAGGAATTGTCACTAAAAAATTTGGAAAATAATTAAATTTTACAAAAAATTTTTTATTTAAGGGAATTTAAACAATTATGACGTCACGGCTTTAGAACACATGCTTCGGTTACACTGTGACGTTTAAATGTTTTAAATGCCCTTAAATAATTCAATTATCGTCGAATTGTAATAAAAATTGATTAAAAAACAAATTCCAGTTGAAATTTTGAAAAATAATTAAATATTAAAAGCGTTCTAAACAGGAAATATTCTAAAACAAAATTGAATTTTTAAACTTTTTAAATTTACGTCTTCTTAACATTTAAAAAAAATCTAAATCTGAAAAAAAATTTTAATCTTTTACTTAAAAAATTTTTTTTATTAATATTTAAGGGAATTTGAACCATTATGACGTCACACATTTAAAACACATGCTTTACAAAAATTGTGACTTCATAATGTTTCAAATGCCCTTAAGTGTTTATTTATAAAAATTAGTTATATTATTTTTATTCAAATTTATTAAATTTCTGAATAATTTCATTTAAAATCCTAAAAATTATTTAATTAATTAGCAACGAAAATTTGGATTTATTTTCTAAATTCAAAGTAGTGAACATTTTTACTAATTCAAAATTGAAATTTCTACTAGTAATTTCTTAGGAGAAAAATTTTAGTAATTCCAGTGATTAAATTATATTTAGTATTAAAAATAATTAGAATAATATTCGTAATTCTTTACTAGTAAGTAAGTGAAAATAACTACTAACTACTCTCTAAATCTGAATTTGTAAAATTCTACTAAGAATTAGTAAAATTTCACTAATTTTTAGTAGTTTTCATGAGCGACTTTTCATCTTTTTAATTAGTAGAATATTACTAATTTTTAGTAAAATTCTACTAATGTTTTAGTAGAATTCTACTAATTAGTAGTCACTTTTTCACTAAATTAATTAGTGAAACTGTTTTATCGACTATTAATAAAACAGTTCTGCTAAATGTTAGTAGAACTCTACTAACGAATTAGTAAAGCTCTACTAACAACTAGTAAAATTTCCTAATTCAAAAGCAAAAAATTAATACACTAATTTAAATTAGTAAAAATTTGTACTAAATTTAATCTAGAAAGCACAAATAGAAAAAAATATTTTTTATAATGATCTCCAAGTTTTGAACGTTCAAATGAACGAAATATTTTTTATTGCCGATATTTTAATAAATTAATAATCATAAAAAATTTTTTTAAATAAAATCTTACGTTTACAAACTCAGTAATTAATTTTTTTTTATTTAAAGTAAAATAATTGCAATAAAAATTTAACTTTCAGAAGAAATAAATAAATTTCGTTCATTTGAACGTTCAGAACTTGAGCATCTTTAATTTTATTGTTATTATTTTATTATTATAATTATTATTATTAACATCGAAAGATTAAAAACACGAAAATATAATGATGGATAATATTCAACATTTTTATTTCTTATTATTAGTTTTAAAAATAGAAAAACTTTAAAGGCGTTCTCATTAAAAATTTTATCCGAGACTCTTTGGTCTCTAAGCAGGTAATTGGAAAGATGTCAAGGAAAAACAGGTCCTCGAGCCTAGTTTGAGGACCTCGAGTGCCTGAGATACTGATATCGAGGGTAGAAAGCTGTGGCAACCACAAATCTTAAACAAGAAATAGTACAGGGAGAGTGAGCCAGGGAGAAATTGCTTTCTTGGTCGCGAGATTCTCTCGTTTTCCTTCCATCTCGCTGTTTCTCTTTCTTTCTCTCTCTCCCTCCCTCTCTCTCTTTCTCTTCGCCCCTCATAATCCGAGGACTGCTTCGTAATTATTTCAAACGAGTTAATTCGACCTACCTTTTCCCCGGCGCCTACTTTGTCTTCGACATTACACATTCTCTTTCTCTAAATTTTCTAACTTCCCACTCCAACGCTAACTATTATCTCATATTAAAATTAATTTTTTTCCCTAAACTATTAATCTCTTTACTATTAATCTTGCAAATGAGTTTAAATCGGAGATATTTAATTAGTTTCGTAATTAGATTCGATAAAATAATTTTAAATTTCACTCAATTCTACTCCTTAAATTTGAATTAGTAAATTTTACTAATAGTTATTACTACTAATTGATAATAATTTTTTTACTAATTTATTAGTAAAATAAATATTATAGCATAAATAAAAATATTAGAAAAAACTTTTATAAATTTTAATTAATAACAGCCTTTTTTTGAATTAGTAATTTTTAATAAAAAATTAGTAAAAATTTACTAGTAAAAACGTTTAGAAATTTTAATTTATAACAGACTTTTTTCTATTGAATTAGTAATTTCTAATAATAAATTAGTAAAAATTATATTATTTATTGGTGAAATAATAACTATTAACTATTAAATAATAACTATAATAACTATTAGTGAAATTGACTGATTCAAAAGAAAAAAATAAGTCATTAATTCAAAATAATTAAAATTTTCAGTTTTCAAAAATTTTTTTATGAATTACTAATTATTTTTTTCAGTAATTAATTTGACTCAATAATAAATATTGATTTCAACTAAATTATTACTGAACTTTACTTATTCATAAGAAGAAAGTCACTCACTTAATTAGTAAATATTCTTACTAATTCAAATTTAGAGAGAAAAAAAACTACACTAAATTTAATGCTAATTAAAATGAATTTGAAATTAACAAGAAGAAAACTTTTAATTTCAATTAAGGCTACTTGTAATTCACATTTAGAATCGTAATAATCTGAAGTGACTAAATTTAATACTACGCAAATGGCAAATCATTTTCTTCATTCTCTTATCTTTCCTACTTCTTTTACCTTTTTTCATCTTTTACTTTGAAAATTTCGAAACTACTGGAGAAAATTCTTTCTAAAAGATAAAAACCTCAAGGACTGTGAATGTGTGTGTGTGTATGTGATTTTAACGAGAAATGAAATTAGTTTTTCGGGATGAAAAAAAAATATTATTAAATCCTCTATAATTTTTTTGAATTTCAGAAGATGATGATGTAGATCATGTGAAGAGCTTAAATTTTATCCTACTTCACATTCTATTTTGTACTGAACCAAGTGGTTCATTCTCAGAATATAATCTGCTCATTTCGCAGGAATGTCTCATGAAACTTGGAAGTGATTCTAGCAAAAATTTGTCAATAAATTTAAATTATTAATTTTCACATTAAAATTTCGGGAAATGCAAAATTTAATAAGGCCAAAGTTAAACATAATTTTGTTTAATATTCGTTTATTAATTAATTTCCACAGAAAATTATAATTTTATAAAAATAATTTGTTTTTTTTTTGTTTTTTAGAAACTAATCAATAAACTTCATAAATTACTTACACCCCGGCTGATTCATCTTGTTTGCGAGAGAGTTTTCATGCCCTCTGCACGGAACTTTTCAGAATTAGAGTGGCGCGAAATTCAAATTTACGAAAATACGAAGTAAAAATAATTCCAACTTTTTTTCGAAAATTGAAAATTAATAGAAAATAAATTTAATAGAAATAAATTCCTTTCAAAGATAGATTGATGGGAAATTCAAATCTAATAAAATTAAAGTAAAATTAACTAACGTATATTCGTTCAAATTTAATTAAATAATACAATTTTGGTTAATATTCGTTCGTTATTTAAATTCCATGAAAGTTTTTGGCAATAATAAAAATAATTTTAAATAACATTTTTATAAAGTTAAACCTCGTCCAGTTCATTTCGTGTGCGAGAAAGATTTCATGCCCTCTGGACGGAAATTTCCATAGTTACAATGGCGCGAAATTCAAATTTAATAAAAAGAAACATCTTTAATAAAATAAAATAAAAATAATTTCAAATAATATTGGTTTATTATTTAAATTACACGAAATTTTACAAATTTCGTTCGTCTCGTTTACGAGAGTTTTCATGCCCTCTAGACCGGAACTTTTAGAGTTATTAGGCGCGACATTCAAATTCAATAAAACCAAAGTAGAAAAAAACTTCTATTATAATTCGTTTATTATTCAAATTACATTAAAGTTTGGAAATAAGGGAAATAATTATCAATCAAATTCTGAAATACTTTAATTCCGCCTACTTCGTCTCCACTGTAAAAAATCCTAAGGATATTACCCAGACAAGGGGAAAAGTGACGCTTTAAACAAGGTTATGTTGCCACATTAAATGCGGCACTTTTCCCCTTGTCTGTAAAATAGCCACATTTAATGTGGGTAATATTCTTAGGATTTTTTACAGTGTCGTTTATGAGAGAATTTTCATGCCCTCTGGACGACAAATTCAAGAGTTACAGTGGCGGGAAATTTAAATTTAATAGAAAAAGAAAATAGAAAAATTAATGCAAAAAAATAACTCAGGCTATTTTTCTCTATTATTTAAATTCCATTTTGTAATTTGATTAAATAAAACAATTTAAACTTCCACGCAATTTAACTTCCTAATTATAAAATTATTAAATTTTACTCGTAGTTATTTCTACTAAAAAAAATTAATAAAATAAAATAAATAATAATAGTAATGGTACTAGTAATAATAATAGTAATAAAAATAAATAAATTTTACTACTTTATTAGTAAATTTTACTAATTCAAAAGCAAACAGTTACTAATTCAAATTTGAAAACATTTTTACTAATATTTATTAATTGTTTTATTAAAATTAATTTAACTTATTTACAAAAAAAAATAATTTCTACTAATTTATTACTGAACTTTATTCATTCAAAATCTGAAAGTCAGTCACTAAATTCTCCACTAAATTTTTAATTAATCAAAATAAATTTGAAATTAACAAGAGAGAAATTTTCATTTTTAATTATAACTAATTTTGACTCACATATGGAAAATCAATAAAGTGAAGTCATCAAGTGTAAATACATGGAAGTGATTTTAGCAAAATTGGTAAATAAATTTAAATTATTCATTTTTACATTAAAATGACAGGAAATTCAATTTAAATAAAACGAAGGTAAAACTAATTTTCTTTTATATTCCGTTATTAATTTTCCACAAAGCTTTAAAAAAAATAGAAAAAATTTTCAAAAGAATTCTTAAACACTAAAAAACCGTCTGGTTAAACTTGTTTACGAGAGAGGGAATTTCAAATTTAATTAAATAAAATAACTTTTTTCAAATAATATTCATTTGTTATTTAATTTACATTAAAGTTTGACAATAATAAAAAGTATTTTTAATAAAATTTTTGAATTATTAAACCCTGGGCGTGGTCATCTCGTTTGCGGGAGAGTTTTCTTGCCCTCTATATGGAAATTCCCAGAGTAACAATGGCGCGAAATTCAAATTTTAGGAAAAATAAAAACAAATTTGAAGAACGAAAGTAAAAAATAACTCTAAAAATTATTTTTCCACTATTTAAATCAATTTAAATTCCATTAAATTTTGATAATAATAGAAACAATTTTAATAGAATTAATATGTAAATGAATTCAAAAAGATGAAATGAATGATCCCCAAGTTTTGAACGTTCAAATGAACGAAATATTTTTTATTGCAGATATTTTAATAAATTATTAATCATGAAAAAATTTTTAAAATAAAATTTTACGTTTAGAAACTCAGTAATTAATTTTTTTTAATAGTATATCAAAATAATTGCAATAAAAATTTAATTTTTAGAAGAAATAAATAAATTTCGTTCATTTGAACTTTAGGATCTTTCAAAAAGAAAAAGTAAACTAAAAAAATATTTCTACTAAACAATGTAGGAATAATTTTTTCTCTAATTTCGTGCACTATTTTTTCGAAAAAATAAAAACAAAATTCCCACAAATTCTCATTGTTAATTACACGCATTATGTGGGGATTTCGGTAAGATTTAAGGAAAGAATTTTTTTTCCCTTTTTTTATCGTAAATAAACGATTTCAGGAGAGCAAAAGAGATAGAGAGAAAGAGAAAATGGAAAAAATGTTTCCAAGAAAGGTAAGGGATGCGGTTCATTCGGTTGGAAGGTGCCTGGTGCAGAAGAGTAAAGCGATTTTAGGCACTAGATGCCCAGGGGATTTGGCGAGAGTCCAAGATCAGTCAATCGGGTGTACGTATCCTCCAGATTTGTTCTGCTCTCCAAATCTTGTCTGTAAGAAGCTTTTTAGCCACGGAAACCTCGGGAAAAGAGGTTCAAGAAACTTTATTTCTACCGGTTTCTGCGGAAAGAACTTTTAGGGAAATTTACATTTCAACTTGATGCCACGACTTTTCTCTCATTTATTACATTGAAAAACCTTTTTACCACACACATACATACAGTTTTTTTCCAAAAAAAAAAAAAAGAAAAATTTGCCAACTCACATTTACCCTTTGAAAATTACCATCACTTTATTCATCAAACGAAAAAATACAAAATTCATTCTCTTTTTTACAATTTTGATTTTCCTTCTAATAGCATAGAAAAATGAAAAAAAGGCCCGGAATAATACGAACAAAAAAAAAATCTTTCCTAAAAATAAAAAATAAATTTTCAATATATTCATTGTTTTCCGCGTGAATGAAATATTTTTTCTTTTTTAATTCGTTGAGCATTTCCTTTCGTATAATGAAATTAAAAATACAAAAGAGAGAGAACAATTAATTAATTAATTAATTAATTAGCTCAAAGCAATGAGTATATATTGTCAAGGTAAAAGAAATCAATTTGTCAAGAGTGTAGCGGTGGTGGGAGAGGGGAGGGAAGGGACAGGAGACTTGAAACTTTTGTTCTCTATTTCCCGTTGTGACAATGCGAAATTATTCACAGGTTTAAAGTGCAGACAAAATCGATAGTGGCACTTCACTTCAATTATCGCTAATAAGTGATCAGACGACACTCAATTAAGAATTTAAACGAATCCAAAGAGATTCCCCGTTGGAATTTATCGTTCGACCAAGGAACTTACCCCGCAACTCGCCGAGAGTCTTTAGAATAAGCCAAACTCCTTCTATGTACGATAGAGAGAGTGAGAGAGAAGAGAGGGTAACAGCTTTTCTTCAACTTGCAATTGATTTAGAAAGTAATTCACTTTCAAGTTTCAAAACTTGGTTAAATATTCCTCTTCTATTATACAATGTCGATCAAATATCTCGATATGCAAGAAATCGTTTTTCTATAATTGACCACCAATGAATATTTCAATTATATAAAAAAATTATCTTGAAAAAAGAAAGAAATAATTTATTTCTATTACATTTATTACTAGTACTACTCTTTATTACTAGTAATTATTACTACTAGTACTATTCGAAATAATATCAGTTTGAATTATTCTTACTTTGTATTTTAATGAATTTGAATTTCGCGCCATTGTAACTCTAGGAATTTCAATTTAGAGGGCAAGAAAACTCTCCCGCAAACGAGATGACCCCGCCCAGGGTTTAATTTTTCAAAAATTTTATTCAAAATACTTTTTATTATTGTCAAACTTTAATGAAAATTAAATAACAAATTAATATTAATTGAAAAAGTTATTTTATTTAATTAAATTTGAAATTCCCGCCACTGTAACTCGTGAGCTTGTCGTCCAGACGGCGTGAAATCTCTCTCGCAAACAAGTTGAACCAGACGGTTTTTCAGTTTTCAAGAATTCTTTTGAAAATTATTTTTATTTTTTTCAAAATTTCGTGGACAACAATTAATAACGGAATATAAAACAAAATTAGTTTTACCTTCGTTTTATTAAAATTGAATTTCCTGTTATTTTAATGTAAAAATGAATAATTTAAATTTATTTACCAATTTTGCTAAAATCACTGCCATGTATTTACATTTAATTACTTCACTTTATTGATATTCCATATGTGAGTCGAAATTAGTTTTAATTAAAAACGAAAATTTCTCCCTTGTTAATTTCAAATTTATTTTGATTAATTAAAAATTTAGTGGAGAATTTAGTGACTGACTTTTAGATTTTGAATGAATAAAGTTTAGTAATAAATTAGTAGAAATTATTATTTTTTAGTAAATAAGTTAAATTAATTTTAATAAAATAATTAGTGAATATTAGTAAAAATGTTTTCAAATTTCAATTAGTAACTGACTGTTTGCTTTTGAATTAGTAAAATTTTAAAACTTATTTATTTTTATTAATATTAGTATTACTAAAACCATTACTATTATTATTTATTTTATTATATTAATTTTTTTTAGTAGAAATAAGGACGAGTATTTAATAATTCTATAATTTGGTAGTTAAATTGCGTGGAATTTTAAATTGTTTTAGTAAATCTAATTACAAAATGGAATTCAAATAATAGAGAAAAATAGCCTGAGTTATTTTTTTGCATTAATTTTTCCATTTTCTTTTTCTATTAAATTTAAATTTCTTGCCACTGTAACTCTTGAATTTGCCCTCCAGAGGACATGAAAACTTACTCGTAAACGAGACGAACTAGGATTACAATGGCGCGAAATTTAAATTTAATAAATTAAGACTGAAAATAAGTTGGATTGATATTCATCCTTATTTTAATTCCATGAAATTTTGGAAATAATAGAAATAATTTTTAATAAAATCCTTAAATACTTAAACCTCGTCTAGTTCATTTCCTTCATTATAGAGATTTTATCGCATCTGGACTACAACTTTAAGACTTACAATGGCGCGAAATTCAAATTTAGTAAGACCACAGTAAAAATAATTTTGACTAATATTCGATTATTATTTGTGTGCCACGAAAATTTAGAAATAATTTTTACTAAAATTCTTAAATACTTAAATTTAAACTATTTTATCTCGTTTACGAGAGAGTTTTCATGCCATCTGGACGGCAACTTCGAGAGTTACAATGGCGCGAAATTTAAATTTAATAAATTAAAAATCTCTTTTGCTAATATTTGTCTAAATTTTGAATTCAAAGTTTGTCATTGCTTTCTAAATTCGACAATTTGAGCCAATTTGGAAAAAATTAAACGCCATTAGAAAATATATTTTCTTGTAAAAAAAGGAATAAATTCAATTTTGGAAAAAATTTTCTATGGTAAATGTGCTAATTACTGAGCGATTCAGGTTTAGCAACCTTTGGAATACAAAATTCTAGAATTATAATAAAAGAAGTAAATTTAAGGTTCATTAAATTAAAGCTTGTGTCATTAAGATAAAATATTAATAAAAACTTCATAAACATTGATTATTTAAACAAATTAAATAAATTAAAAATTATAATATATTGTGTAAGTTCGAAAATAGTTTTTTAAAATATTATATTATTATATAATAGTAAATAATAGTATTTTTCAAACAATCCCAGAAATTAGAGCAATCGCAGTAATTGGTGCATTTACCCTACTCAGTTTTTCTAAGGATATTAAAATTGAGACAAAAAAAGAATGAAAAGTGTTGGGAAGCAATATTTTGATTCGTTTTTTTGTCTCAATTTTGATACCCTCGGAAAAACTGTCTAAATAATACATTGAAAAAAAAACAAATATTAAATATTAAAAATTATCTTTCTCACATAAAGTCGAATTCTCGAGAATCGAAAGCCGTGTATTAAAGTTTCTACGTGTGTGAAGAGGTTGAATAACGAGTTACGATAAAGGTATCGAACATCTAAAGGAAAAACGATTTCCGATGCACTAACGTTAAGGCGAAACTTAAGCGCCAAGCACGTTTAGAGGGTGAAGATCAAGTCGGGCTAGGAAATTCACGCAATTTCCATAGCCTGTCGCTTCTCTCTCTCTCTCGATAGATAAAAAGTGTCGAAAAGTTTCAAATAAAAATATATTTACCAGAGATAATGTACGTAAGCGAAACAAAAATAAATCGTCGGAAAGTTAAAACTTTTTAACTATAGACGCAGTGACTTGTAATATGTGTATATACATTTTGTGATTCCAGCAAGTAAAATGAAGAAAGAAATCGAATATCGCGTGTGCCAAGTCGCTTAATAGTACGGTCCGGCCATATGCTGCGTAATATCGCGATTTCTATGATAACGTTTCTCTCCCTCGCAGAACTTTCTCCCCCCTTTTGTGGATTATGTGCCCTCGACAAGCATACGAATGGACTTATCATGTTTCCTCCACTATGTACACACAATACGTGCTCATCAATCCAATTCTTTTCCGGCGAATTGCCAAAATTTATGAGACATCATAAATAGAATTGTATCAACATAAATTAGAAGTTAATTGCAAAAATTACTCTTTTACTTCGACTGTTTTACAAAATAGAAACAGATTTTCGATTAACGTGATTATTATTATTATTATTATTATTATTATTACATTTCAATACTTTTTCTTTTTATTTTGTTTAAAATCTTATTCTCTTTTCTTCAGTTTGAATTTCGCGCCTTTTTAGTTCCGTAAATTCCTGCCTAGGCGGCATGAAAACTCTCTCACAAGCGAATTGAAATTTGTTTAAATTCGTTCAGAATTGAGACAAGAAATTAACTTTGTTTTCCCTAATTTTCTGGTCAAAATTTTGATTTTTTTCGCTAAGTGTAAATAATATTTTAATTTGATATAAAAATATTTATAAACTAAAAAAAATGTTCTATTATCTTTATTAACGATTTTCATTAACTGTAAAATTATTCAAAATTACCAATATTATTATAAAACATGAAGATGTTTTTATAATAATTAAAAAAGACCCAGTGATAAAATTATTATTTTATAATAATTAAAAACAACCCAGAGATAAAATTATTATTTTATAATAATATTGCCATTAAAATTAAATTAATATTTAAAATTAGAACTGACACTAATTTTTTAATTAATTTTAATCAAAAAATTCTATGAGAATTCAATTATTTAAATACAAAAATAAATAATTTATTGAATAATTGAATGTTTCTTAAAAATTAATTTTCATAAAAAATTTTATTAACAACTCTTGAAAATAATTAATTTTTTAAAAGAATTTCAGTGAAATTTACTGATTCAATTAAAAAATTTTTAAACAATTTTTAAAAATAATTGAAAACATTTTTAACGGATTTTATAAAATTAAAAAAGGTAAAGTTTTTTTTATTACTTTTTTAATTATTTTTTAAAAAAATTGAATACTTCTGATGAATTTTCATATTTATCAGAATAATTGAATTTTAAAACAGAATTTTATTAAAATTACTTTAAATAATTTAATTATCTAGACGAGAGTTTTACAATTTTCAAAAAAGTTAATTTCTGCAAAATATTTTATTACTTTTCTAAAGAATTGAATACTAGTGATGAATTTTAATATTTATTAAAATAATTGAATTTTAAAAAAGAGTTTTATTAAAATTATTTTAAATAATTTAATTTTAGACGAAAATTTTTAAACAAATTTGAAAAAAATTCAATTTTTTGCAAATTATTTTATTTCCTTTTTAAAAGAATTGAATACTTCTGATGAATTTTGATATTTATCTGAATAATTGAATTTTAGAAAAGAATTTTATTAAAATTACTAAAAAAATAATTGATTTTATGGGGAGAATTTTTTGGTGTATCTAGATAATTAAATTCTTTTGCAGAATTACCTAAAAATTGTGGATGAATTATTTAAATAATTTATTAATTAAATAATTTATTAATTATTTATTTAATTATTTATGAAAATAATTGAATTTTGGAAACGATTTTTAATATTCTATTGAATAATCGAATGTTTCTTAAAATTGAATTCTTTTGTCAAATTTTAATGAAACTTTTCATTTTTCAAGAAATTTATTTAAAATTAAACAAAAAATATTTGAAATTCTGCGATGAAAATATTTGAATTTTTAAATAAAATTTTAATATTTATGAAAATAATAAATATTGAAAAACTTTAATGATAGAACGTCCAAGCGCCCGTCCTGCCGGAAGGATGTTCCGAAAAAAAGGCTTTTAAAAAAAGAGAATTCAATTTTTCTTTTTCGAAACTTCTTGGGATTAAAGTAGACGAAAAGACGAAAAAATCCATATATTTGACTTTTTAAAATAATAATATTAAACCATTTTTCAAAGCCCTCAAACTTGCTGCTTATAAAAAGTAAAAAAAAAAAACATTTTTTCGTAAATTTAATGTAAAACCCACAAAAATCAATATATTTTAGCCGGTCTAGTCTCTTTTTCTTCAGAAACGTTCAAAGAATGAAACCTATTTGTTTAATTTAAAAAAATTTCATTTTTAATGTTAATCAGCAAAATTGCGGCCAATTGAATAAAAACTCTTCTCAAATTTTCTTTATAAAATTAATATGCAAGCAGATAAAAACAAAAACAAATATATCGTTGGAAAGGTAATGAAACAAGCTTTCCAATGATGTAAATATCAAATTTCTAAATTTATATGCCTAGGCTTGGTAGTCTTTTAAACAAAGCGAAAAGCATCCTGCCGGCAGGACCGGGTTCCATCATTTTGTGACTAAAAATTACATGAATTTTTGGAAAATTCAACTTCTTTAAGCTACCCCGCTCTTCGGTTTGAACTTACAAGCTCGACATTTGCATGCGCTGAAAGCTTGTTTCATCACCTTTCCAACCATATATATTACTTTTTGTTTATGTAAATCCATGTTAGTTTTATTCAGCGATTTCGGACGGACTCACCTGAGTCTTTTTGGTCCTGCCGGAAGGACGTTGGACGTTCTATCATTAAATTATAAAAAACTTGAATATAATTAAAATTTTCAAATTTTATTTAAATTTTTGAAAATAATTGAATTTTTTGGCAACAAATTTTGCTATTTATAAGCATAATTGAATTTTTGACGAAAAATTCGTTAAAATTTAAAAAATAATTGAATTTCTTCAAAAAATTGTATTACTTTTGCAAATAATTTAATTATTATGAATATTGTTATTTTTGAATTTTTGAAGATAATTGAAGTTAATAAAAGAATTTTTTTAAATTCCTAAAAACAATTCAATTTTTGTACAGAATTTTGTTATTTATCAGGATAAAATTTTTTGAAGTAATTAAATAAACAAATAATAAAAAATTCATTATGGTAGTCAAAAATAAAAAAAAACTTGAAGGATTTGTATTACAATTCATGATAGTTTTTTAATTGACAGGACGTACAAAAAAGACACCAATAATTTAGAATTTTTTTTTATGATTTCTAAAAATTTAATTTCCTTTCCAGTACTTTTAATAAAAATTCCTTTATTTTTCCTGAATTCTCTGATTTCCCGGACTTGTGGCAATCCTGTCGTTTAATAACTTTTGCATTTTTTTAAGTAAAAATTATTCAAACACAAAATATATTCGTCGTTAATAAAAAAAATCTGCGACTACTTGAAATTATTTTCTACAAAAATTTTCAAAAATAACTACAAATGCTAATAACAAATTGATGAATAATTGCTCTCCGCTGGTATTACTATTAAATATTCTACAAACGCATTTGGCTTTTATCGCCGCAAAATGGAAAATAGCTGAATTATATTAAATTTGTAATGTTTATGATGTTTAAATGGGAAATTGAATTTTAGGGGTCATATTTGAAATATCTACAACGTTCGCCTTTCAACCTCTGAATGGAATAGAAAATGGCCTCGTTTTGAAAAGGGTACACGTCAGATTTTATGCGTTATTGCACAAGATGAAAAGCCCTTCATATATACGAAAATAATTGCTTATAGGCGTGTTTTCAAATGCACGTAAATAAATTTCCTCACAGAAATTTCCAATTCTAAAGAAACAAGTTTTTTGCCTAAAACTTTTACGAGAGACATTTTCTCTCAACTTTTTACAAAATTAACAATTACTTTTGTATAGAAAACACAAAAATGAATTTAAAAAAAAACTTTTCACTCTGAAAATAATCTTTTATTATCCCTTTTGTAAAAATGCTCTCTTTCTGTAAATTAAAGTCAGAAATGAATTTTTTTCAGAATCAACAATTCAATCAAAAATTTATATTAAAAAAAAAATTATGGACTTTTTCGCAAAATACATTTATAATTAGCGAATATTTTTCAGAAGAATTTTTAGAAGAATATTATAATACGTTCATTTTACTTTTCATTTATTTATTTTTTCCCTTCTTTTCTTTTCACTTTTTACTCTTTATTTTCCCATTTGTAAATTCTCTCTTTTCTTATTAATTCAATTTGAAAATAAAAAATCTAAAAAATCTTGAAAAATTGTATTTTAAGCTGAAATTAAATACCCAACTAAATAAATAAACAGAAATGAGGGAAAAATTAAAAATATTTTATCTCGATGCTTTTAGATTATGCACATATTTATTTAGCTTAAGGATAAACGTTATTCTTCTGCAAAAGAATATCAAATTTTGTGCTTTAATAACATTTTAACTAGTGAACATGATATTAAACTTAATTTCCAGTAGTAACAGTTAACTTTCAGTCAGACATTAAAACTGCTACTCAATATACAACTTTTTTATACGCTCATAATTAAACTTGATAAATAATATTAATAAACCAGAAACTATCTGGCTCTAAAAATTAAACAAAAACAATTTGCTAAACAAAAAATAATATTCAATAAAAGTATGTATGGTAATTTAAAATTACATTTTTCATTGTATTCACTTTCCAAATATTTCATATTTTCTAAATAATTTTTCTCGTAATTAAAATAAAATTTTACATTAAATATAACAATATTTTAAGCGTGGAGAATAAAATTGAAAAAAAAATTTCGTGCACACTTTATTATGAAATTAATGAAATAATAAAAACTTTTCGATTGAGATAATTAATGTAAAATGGAGAAATTTTCTTTTATCCATCATATAAATTCCTCTCAACAAAAATGTGCAATTATAATGTAAATTCATCGTTTATTTAGTTGGTATTTAATTTGAGCTTAAAACACAGTTTTTATATTTCAAACAATTCAAAAACTCTTTCATGACAAACGGTAAAAAAAATTTTCCTTTAAAAAATAAAATTTATTTCCCTGATTTAAATTATTATGTCATATAAATTAAAATTTTCTATTATAAGAATCATGCTTTATGGTAAATTTATATTTTCTTTTGTATAATTAATGGAAAATACGATAATATTTCGAAACAATTTTTATAAGGGATAAAATAAAAATTCTTTTAAATAAAAAATTTATTTCAATGAAATTTGCCGAAAAGTTGTAATTGCTTTAATTTTATTTTCAAGAATTTAATTAACTACAAAAATAATTTTAATTACAGTTTGTTAAAAGACAAATTATTTTCACAATCTGTAAATTCAGTTAATTAAAAATCCAACAAATTTTTGTTCAGTAAATATTAAAAAAATTACTGCTAATTATTTTAATTGAAAATTTCAAACAATTTCGTTGTTAAATCTATTGAAATTTAATTATTTCTAAAAATCACAACTTTTTTAAAATTGAATTACTTTTTAGAATTTTAGAAATAAATTATTTAAAACTTTAGTAATTTTTAAAAATAGTGACGTATTAATAATTCTTTTAAATAAATATTTAAATATTTCGATACTTTTATGTCGATTCTAATATTGAAAATATTTCAATTTTAAAACCTTTCTAAATTTAATTATTTCTTAAAATGTTGGTTATAACGCTTATCAAATTAAATTATTTTAGATAATTTAGATTAAAATTCTTTCTATATTGAATTTTTTTAAAATTTACCAAAAACTGAATTATATTGAAATATGAAAAATATAATTTTTCAAATAACTTCAAAATCAATTTTAATTACAGTTTTATAAAAAGTTCAATTTTTTATAATCACTGAATTTGGTTATTTAAAAATTCAACAAATCTTTGTTCTTTAAAAAATTTTTAAATTATTTTTATTTATTTTAATTGAAAATTTCAATGTAAAATCTATATTGAGATTGAATTATCCCTAAAAGTTATAACATCAAGAATTCCAAAAGTAAATTATCTTTCAGAATTTTGGGATAAAATTATTCAAAATTATTATAATTTTAAAAAAAAATTGATATAGGAATAAATTTTTAAATACATATTTAAATATTTCGATACTGTTACAACGATTAAAATGTTGAAAATATTTCAATTTCAAAAGCTTTCAAAATTTAATTATGTTTTAAAATGTCGGTTATAACGCTTATAAAATTAAATTATTTTACAAAAATTTAATTAAAATCCTTTCTAAATTGAATTTTTTTTAATTTAACGAAAATTGAATTATTTTGAAATGCAGAAAATACAATTCTGCGAATAACTAAAATCAATTTTAATTACAATTTTATAAAAGACTAATTATTTTCATAATCTCTAAATTTGGTTATTCAAAAATTCAACAAATTTTTGTTCAGCAAATATTTAAAAATTACTGTTAATTATTTTAATTGTAACATTTCAAATAATTTCGATGTAAAATCTATTGAAATTTAATTATTTCTAAAAATTACAACAGCAACTTTTCCAAAGCTAAATTATTTTCCAGAATTTTTTAATAAAATTATTCAAAATTTAAATAATTTTTAAAGAAAAGTAACATATTCAAAATTTAAATAATTTTTAAAGAAAAGTAATATATTAATAATACTTTTAAACAAATATTTAAATATTATGATATTTTTACGACGATTAAAATGTTAATAATATTTCAATCTTAAAATCTTTTAACATTATTTCTTAAAATGCTTCTTCTAGCGGTTAAAACATTGAATTATTTTACAAAATTTTGTATAAAATTCTATTTTAAATCAATTTTTATTAGAATTTAACAAAAAAGTGAATTTATTTTAAAATACAGAAAATACAATTCTTAGAAAAAATACAATTATTTGCAAAACAATTTTTTAAAGTAAGAAAAACAAATTTTTTAAAGATAAAATTTATTTTATGAAAATTTTCCCTAACGTACTAACTAATTTGGAAATTAATTGATAATTCCTATTATTTGCATAAATGTCACGATCATTAATTCCGAGAAAATCTTTTTTTTCCCTCTCTATTCACAATTCCGATCAAAAATCAACTCAATGAGATTGGAAACAAAAAAAAGAAGTTATTTTCCTTCTCCCAATACTCAGTCATATATCTCTCAACTGTAATCCAAATGACAAGATCAATATCCTCTTTTGTTTCATTTCTATCGCTATCGAATGACTGTAATTACATTAATGCTCATCTCATGTTCCCCAGGATGAAAAAAAAAGAAGAAAGCAAAATAATAACAATAATAATTAGATCGAATGTTTCAGCTTATTTACTGGAAAAACAAAATATGATTGTGTTTCATAATAATAAAGAGTATACATGTCACATGATAACATCCATTAGTGAGATAAACAAGTTGCTCTCCGTTAATGAACGAATAATTCACATATATTTATACCCACAGTGGAAAAGAAAACGAGAAACGATTTTTTTACATTCATTTCGTGAATGCAGCTGCTGAATATCGTTGAATAAAAGATCCACGTTGAGTAATAGGAAATTGCAATGTCAATTGACGCTGATAAGTAAAAAAGCAAAGCACAATCAAAGAACTTTTTTTTTCTCCCTATCTCTCTCTCTCTCTCTTCTTTTTTTTAGACGAATAAAAAAAAAGAAAAACCCACGTTTCTCATGCAAACTTGGAAAAATAAAAGAAGAACATTTGCTATTCGCTGGAGTTTTTTTCCACCAGTTTCGAATCGTATTCCTGTGTGTATAGATATATAGTGGCAAGAACGTACATCGTGAGCACTTAATTTGAAATCTAAACGAGTGCACGAGCCACCCGCTATATAGGTCGTCGGCAAATATAATTGAATTAGACCAACCAACCGAATGTCTCCGAAGCTTAACTCGATTTCAAAGCCCAATGAAGATTTCACTAATTTCAAAGAAAGGAAGGAAGCGCAAGATCCAGTGGAATTTGTTCTCATTTCTGACCAATCGGAAATAAGAGAACGATTTACTTTGACCAGAACAAAAAAAGAATAAAGCGAGAAAAGGAAAACTAAGAATTCTGTATTTTTATCCTTTCGCGCAACAATCGTCGAGAAAATAGAAATTTTGTTCTCACTTTCATCATCATTTTCGCTTTGGAAAAAATTCAAATTCCACTTGTTATTTTTACACTCACAGAATTTTATTCTCACTTTCGGTTTCACGTTTACTATCACAGAATTTTAATTCTCACTTTCATTATCACTTTTCCTTTGACAGAATCATTCTCACTTTCATTTTCACTTTTCCTTTGACAGAATTTAATTTTCATTTTCACTTTTACTTTCAAAGAATTTTAATTCTCACTTTCATTATTACTTTTACTTAGACAGAATCATTCTCACTTTCATTATCACTTCTACTTAGACAGAATCATTCTCACTTTCATTTTCACTTTTACTTTCAAAGAATTTTAATTCTCACTTTCATTATTACTTTTACTTAGACAGAATCATTCTCACTTTCATTATCACTTCTACTTAGACAGAATCATTCTCACTTTCATTTTCACTTTTACTTTGACAGAATTTAATTCTCACCTTCATTTTCACTTTTACTTTGACAGAATTTAATTCCCACTTTCATTATCACTTTTTATTTTGACGCAATCATTCTCATTTTTATTTTCACATTTCTTTTGACAGAATTCAATTCTCACGTTAATTTTCACTTTTACTTTGACAGAATTTTAATTCTCACTTTCATTATCACTATTCCTTTGACAGAATCATTCTCACTTTCATTTTCACTTTTACTTTGACAGAATTTAATTCTCTTTTTCATTTTCACTTTTACTTTCAAAGAATTTTAATTCTCACTTTCATTATTACTTTTACTTAGACAGAATCATTCTCACTTTCATTATCACTTTAACATTGACGGAATTTCATTCTTACTTTCATTTTCACTTTTACTTTGACAGAATTTAATTTGTCACCTTCATTTTCACTTTTACTTTGACAGAATTTAATTCCCACTTTCATTATCACTTTTTATTTTGACACAATCATTCTCATTTTTATTTTCACATTTCTTTTGACAGAATTCAATTCTTACGTTAATTTTTACTTTTACTTTGACAGAATTTAATTCTCACTTTCATTATCACTTTTACTTTGACAGAATTTAATTCTCACTTGCATTTTCACGTTTACTTTGACAGCATTTAATTCCCACTTTCATTATCACTTTTTATTTTGATACAATCGTTCTAATTTTCACTTTTACTTTGACAGAATTTAATTCTCACGTTAATATTCACATTTACTTTGACAGAATTTAGTTCTAACTTTTATTTTCACTTTTACTTTGACAGAATTTTAGTTTCACTTCCGCTTTCCTTTTTTCTTTTAATGACAAAATTTCATTCTTAGTTTGATTTTCAGTTTTACTTTGGACATAATTTAAATTTCACTGTCGCTTTTATTTTAGCATTCACTTTGACAGATATTCATATTTCTGATTACTTTCACTGTGGAAAATTTTTAATTTCAATTAAATTTTATTTTTACTTTCAGAAAGATAATTAATCTAAAGAATACATGAAAAAAGGAAAATCATTTATTTTATTAATTGTCAGTGTAAAAAAAAGTAAAATTATGTGGAATTGAAGTGAAAATAAAAATGAACTTCTATCAAAGTGAAAATGAAAATGAAAATGAAAATGAAAATGAAAATGAAAATGAAAATGAAAATGAAAATGAAAATGAAAATGAAAATGAAAATGAAAATGAAAATCAGAAACAAATTCTGACAAATTATTTTTGACAAAGTTTTAAATATTTTCAAAAAATGTCCTCATATCATTAATTTTTAATATGTATTATTTTAATATCTATTTAATATTTTTTCAAAAGAACTCAATTATTTAAAAAAAAAAATTTTTGATAGAATTCTACGCCAACATTTAATTATATTTTTAAATAATAAAAATTTCACAAAAATGCAATTATTTACAAATTTTTATTAATTTCTTCACAATTCAATTATTTCCAAGAATAATACAATTTTTGATAGAGATTCAATTATTTAATAAATAATAAAACTTATCGCAAACTACAATTATTTTTAATAAAATTTCAATCGAATTTTTTCAAAAAATGTAATTCTTCTTTAAATTTTTATTAAATTCGTTCATAGAATTTAATTATTTAAAAATGTTTTGATAAAATTCCTTATGAGAATTCAGTTTTAAGGGATATTTAATTATTCAATAAATTATTTATTTTTTTATGTAAATAATTGAACTCTAGCTTAGAATTTTCTATAAAAACTGATATAAAAATAAATTTTTTAAAATAAATTTAGTTTTAAAAAGTTTTCATATTAAAATCTTCGAAAATCTAAATTCTTAATATTTTTAGTTAAAAATTCTGTGGAATTATTATTATTATTATTATTATTATTATTATTATTATTATTATTATTATTATTATTATTATTATTATTATTATTATTATTATTATTATTATTATTATTATTTTGAAAAAGTGAAAATTTAGAAAAAAATTGAATTATCATTATTCAATTATTTTTAAAACCATTTGAAGTTTTTATTTTCTAATATTTAAATTAAAGAATTTCTAAACAATCGAAATTTTATAATTAATTAATTTCTAACAAATGAATTTGAAAATTCTCAAAGAACTTTTTTAAAAAAATTATTAAAAATAATTGATTTTGAAAGAATTTTAATAAAAATTCTAGAAAATAATAAATTGGAATTCAAATGATGAAATTAATTTGAAAAAAAACTAATTAATTGAACTAATTAATTGAATTTGTTATAGAAACAAAATTCTCATAATTTAAAATAATGTTTTTATTTTTAGCTTCATTATAATAATTATTTTATAAGTTTACGAATTAAAAAAGCTTAAAATTCGAATTTTTTTAAAAACCTTTAAAAAAATAATAATGATTTTGAAGAATCAACGAAATTGAAAATGAAAAATTTGTGACAGAATTTTATTCTCACTTTCATTTTCACTTGCGCTTTAGCAAATGTTTAATTTTATTTCAATTTAACATTCAGTTTTACTTTGACAAAAATTAAACTTTATTTTTATTTTTTCGTTCGCTTTAAAAAAATGTTACTCTCAGGTTCATTTTCACTTTCACAAAAATTTTAATTTAACTTTGTTTTTGAAATTCAGTTTAGAAGAATTTTATTTTCATTTTTATTTTCACTTTTTACTGTGACAGAAAATTATTTTTACTTTCATTTTCACATTAACTATCACAAATTTTCAATTAAATTTTATTTTTACTTGCAGAAAAAGATGGACTTAATGTGAAATTAATAAAAATTGGAAATGGAAATAAAATAGAAATATAGGAGATGATTGTATAATTTTTATTTCGACTTTTATTTAATTTTTATTTATTACTATCACAATGATAAATTTTTCATTTACACTTTGGTAAATTTTTTATTTTCGCTTCGTTATTTTTCCTTCATATACAATTTCTCTTTGAAAGTGAAAATAAATATTTATCACGCTGAATATTTTCGTAAATATAAATTAAAATTGAAATTAAAATGCTGTCAAAGTAAAAGTGAAAATGAAAGTGGGAACTAAATTCTGTCAAAGTAAAAGTGAAAATGAAAGTGAGAATGAAATTCCGTCAATGTTAAAGTGAAAATAAATGTGAGAATTAAATCCACTCAAAGTAAATGTGAAAAGTAAAGTGTGAATGAAAGTGAAACGCAAAATAAAATTGCATAATAGACCTTCAGTCGACTTCTTAGGATTTTTAATTTTTTTTACCCAAATTTGAATGAAAAATTACTACCAACAAAAGTGTGAAATAAAATTGTAGATTAAAAACCAAAAGGATATTTAATTTTAGAACTTCTTGAGATTTTTTTCATGTAAATAAAAAGTTTTCAACTTTTTTATAGAGTAAAAAATTGTCAAAAAAAGCTAGCGATTAAATCTATTTATCCCTCTAAACAAAATAAATTCAGTATTCGTTTTTATTGACAATGGAGCACTGTGTGCACCGGTTATAGAATTATGCTTAGATTATTTGCTTGTAGAATGGTAGAAAAAAATTTCTGCAATTCATTCTCAATGCTTGAGCTAATCTGCATGACTACCTACAGCTTACGATAATCCATAAAACTGATTTCTCCCGAGGGATATCTTCTTCCTCATGCCATTACTTTCATTCTCATTCTTTGTTTTTTTTTGCTCATCTCTTTCTTTTTTCTTTTTTTTTCTCTATTTCTCTCCCTCTCTCTCTCTCTCTCTTTCTCTCTTGTGTTTTAAGTATAGAGATCCTATTTGCACTGTGAAACGCTGGGAAACGGTTCGTTAGAAATAATCTAAGTAGAAGGTAAATATTCGAATTCAGTTAATTGCAGTGAAATTTACATTATAGTGGGTTGAGAGTTTTCACTTTACTTTCTTTTTCTCCCTACTTTGTTATATTTCGTCTGTTTTAGTCATTCTTCTTTTTATATTCATTTTTTTTTTGTTCGTTTGCTTTTATCTTATGAATATGACTTTCATTCATTTGGTATTATTTCATCCGCCAGTTTTACCTGGTGTTCTTTATTCCCTCTTGAACTTTCAAATTTTTATTTCCATTCTCTCTCTCTAATTTTTTTTTCTTCATTTCGCTCTCCATTGTGCAATATTTTATTATAGTCGGATATTTTTCATTTTGTTAATTAACATATTGATTTTTTTTTCTTCTAAAAAAGAAAAGTTTTCTTATTTTGTTCAATGTTGGAAATTTTTTTTTATATCCAATTATTTTTAATATCAACTATTTTCGATATCATTCTGTTTTTAAATTTATTTTCGTTTTTAATTGATACAATCTATTTTTCTAGAAATATTCTGTTTGCAATTGTTGTATCTAATTTTTATCAATACAATTAAAATTTTCTACTTCAATTGTCGGGGAAAATCAATTTTTTTCCATGCTTTAAAATGAAGTTATATTTAACTTTTAATTCGATTTTCCGAAAAGAATGTCTCGACGTATTAAAAAAAAATGCAATTATCCAACAAATTGCACTCTATCAATTTGAAGAAAGGGTGAACTTCATGTTTTTCCAACTGTAGACCAAAAAAAAAAAAAAAGAATGAAAGAAATCAAATAAACATTGAAATACGTTCTTCTTTATGGTCAAAGTTTGAAATTAAAACTCAAACCATTTCAACTTTCATATTTTTAAATTTCCCGTACTATTCTCACTCTAGCATTTAAATTTATAAATCATGAAACATGAAAGCACTTAAAATTACTTTTCAAAACCATCTGGAATGTGAAAAGCGTAACACATAAAGCCTTCATTTACAAACTATTCTACATCTTGGAAAAACTTTCAATATCTTCCCATGACTCTGTGAATGTCTCCCTTGTGAAAAATTTTCCATTTATATATCTATATAGTTATATATTTATATATTTCCTGATAAGCGGGTATATTTTATTATATACGTATATATATATAAATATATATATGCAACTTATATACATATAAATACGTCCTAGCGTATGCGTACTTTTGGAGTATCGTAAATATTCATGAGATCATAAATATTCATGTCCGCAGTTCAAAGAGAATGGTTTAAAGAAGGAAAAACCGGGAGAAACGACGTCAAGATCCTTCCAGGAAATATCGTCTTTCCTTTCCTCTGGTCTCGAAGAAAACCAACCTTGCGTCTTTTGAGAATACTGGCAATTGCACCGAGAGCACAATTTTTAAAGCGGCTTGATGCAATTGGTCCATTAAGAAAACAAAAAAACCCTTTGTCATATTTTATCAATCACTTCGGCATCTCCAACTTTTTTCGAAATTACAATGAGAAAACAAAAAAAAAATTCTTTACTTTTGCAAAAATCACAAGAATTAAAAATTTAAATTCACATTCTTAAAATTAATTTTACTTTTAGATTGATTTTACCTTTAGATTGATATTAAACTAAATTCTCAACTTCTTCCATAACATTGAATTAAATTTAGCTATTTTAATTTATTTTTTAATTTTAATTTTCTAATTTTAAAATTTTAGGTTGTTTAAATTAATTAATAACATCAACTTGAGACAAAAATGAATCAAAATTGTTGTAAGACAAGAATTTTGATACGCTTGTTGTCTCAATTTATTGCATCTTCAGAAAAACTGTAAATTAATATTAGCAGAATTGCTCCAAAAATTTAATTTTGCTTTTTTTACCTATCCCTAATTTTCAGAAAGTATTTTGACTTTTTTCTTCAGACTAAAAAAAATTCTACTTCACTTTAAAAATGATAAGATACTAAAAATAAATTTTACAACATTTATTTGCGAATTATTTTAATTTTAAAACCATTCAAGACCATTAATTACTTACGTTTTACATAAATATTTATTTATTAGTATTTTTTCTCCGAAAATAGATTCAAAAAATTCAATCTAAAACCATTGGAAATTCAATAACTTATAAGAATATTGCTAACTTAATTTCTTCCAAATTATTTTCATCATTTTCGTTCA
The DNA here is from genome assembly GCA_032873175.1 of Leptopilina drosophilae. Lineage (NCBI taxonomy): Eukaryota > Metazoa > Arthropoda > Insecta > Hymenoptera > Figitidae > Leptopilina > Leptopilina drosophilae. The sequence goes on from CM065481.1 coordinate 19,707,625, forward strand.
ATTATTATTTTCTAGGATTTTTAACTAAAATTCTTTCTAAATCAATTATTTTAAATTATTTTTTAAAAACTTCTTTGAATGTTTTTAAATAAATTTCTATGCAATTCAATTTTACGGAAATTTCTCTAAAAATGATAAAATACTGAAAAAAAGTTTTTAAACATTTATTTGGGATTTTCTTTAATTGTAAAATTATTCGAAAATATCAATAACTTTGATATTTTTTACATAAACATTTAATTATTAATATTTTTCCATTAAAATTAGATTTACAAAAATTTCAAACTGGGAAATTGAAACTTCAATAATAACAATAATAATAATAATAATAATAATTCATTGAAAATTCAATAAATTATAAGAATATTGCAACTTTAATTTCTTCCAAATTATTTTCATCATTTTCGTTCAATTATTATTTTCTAGGATTTTTAACTAAAATTATTCACCAAATCAATTATTTTTAATTATTTTTTAAAAACTTCTTTGAATATTTTTAAATGAATTTCTTTGCAATTCAATTTTACGGAAATTTCTCTAAAAATGATAAAATACTAAAAAAAAAGTTTACAACATTTATTTGAAACTTTCTTTAATTGTAAAATTAGTCGAAAATATCAATAACTATTATTTTTTACATAAATATTTAATTATCAGTATTTTTCCATTGAAATTAGATTTTCAAAAATTTCAAACTGGAAATTGAAATTTCAATAATAATACTAATTCATTAAAAATTCAATAAATCATAAGAATATTGCTTCTTCAATTTTTTCAAAATTATTTTTATCATTTTCGTTCAATTATTATCTTCAAAAATTTTTAACTACAATTTATACTGCAAATCAATTATTTCTAATAATTTTTTACAAAATTTTTAAAATATTTTCCAAATTCACTTGTTTACAATTCAATTTTACGGAATTGAAATAATTTGAAAAAATTTTTAATTAAAATTTTTAAAACAAATTATTTTGACAGAATTGTTAATTAAAAGTATTTAAAATTCAGATTTTCTAAGATTTGGATTTAAAACCTTTTTATAAATCAATTATTTCTTAAAAATTACTATTATTTTAACAAAATTCTTCGCAAAGAATTCGATTATTTCTAAAAATTGCTATTATTTTTGTAATTTTTTCAAAATTCAATTACTTTTTGGAATATATATTAAAAAATGTAATTAATTTTAAAAGAATTAAAATTCAAATATTTAAAAAAAATTAATCCAATAGAACTGTTAATTAAAATGATGACTTTCGAAGATTTTAAATTAAAACTCTTTCAAAATTCAATTATTTTTCAAAAATTTTTACTCTTTCAAACTTCTCCGAAATTCAATTATTTTTTGAATTTTTTAAATAACATTCTTCTCTAAATTAATTATTTTTAGAAATTAAGTATACTTTAAAAAATTCAACTGATTTCAAAAGAATGTGAATTAGAATTTTTCAACCAAAATTCGAATTAAATTCATTAAAAATTTTAATTTTCTAAAATTTCAAATTGAAACTTCTAGAAGTTCATCTAGTTATTTATTAAATTTTTGAACGCAACTTTTGAAAAATTAAATCATTTTTGAAACTTTTAAGTAAAATTATTCAGTACAAAATTTATAAGTAATAATTTTTTGATAGTTCTTCAAGAATTTAATTATTTAAAATAAATTATTGTTAAATATAGAAAAAATTAAGGACTAGTACACTAAAATTCTTAGTAAAATGAAAATTTAAAGACAAACAAAGAAGATAACAATGTTAAAAATTTTGTTACTGATCTCTTTATAAAAATTTAATTTTTTCCCAATACTTTTATTAAAATTCCCTGAATTTCTCAATTTTCTTGACCAGTCTTACTTGACCATTCTTTATCCTGATTAAATTAATATTAAAGATTCAATAATTATTTTTATCATTAAAAGAAATAAAAAAAAATTAAAAATAGAACAAAAATTAAAAACAAAATAAAAAAACAGAAAAATAAAAACTTTATTATATAATTAATTCAATAAAGAAAAATAAAGTATTCAAAAAATATACGAGCGAAAAAGAAAACAAAAATAAATAAACAAACTAAATTATTACTTTAATGAGGAAAAATTTATTATACGAAAAATGCATGTGCGCAAAAATAGAGAACAAAAATAAATAAAAAAAACCTAATTATTAATTCAATGAAGAAAAATCCGTTATTCGAAAAATAGATAGGCGAAGAAAGTGAAGAAAAATTCTCCTCTATTTTTTCTTCAAACATCGATCCAAGAGGGAAAATATGGCACAACAATATATTTTTCAAAAACTTATTAAACTTTGGGAAAAGCAATAGAAACTCGCTTGAATTATAATTTTTTTTTTTCGCCCTCCATTTACTGATTTCCAATGGAGTCGTGTTCATGATCGATGAGACCACTAGACTTGCCATAAATCGCAAATCGATCCCGAAAAAAGGAAGGTATGCCCTGATTTACGATCCCGCTTTATGTGAAACTCATGATGTGGGAAAAGTCCATGTTAGGCGCAAAGCACGAAAAGGAAATTAAGGATCAAGGAAAACTACGGGTGTATGCCTCCTCATACACTTTCTTTTATGTCAAAAAAAAAGAAGAGAGAGAGAGAGAAAAAACTTAAAATTGCCTTTTTCCCTCTCTTTCTTGGATAAATATTAATTCTGAAAAAAATCTCGTGTCTTCCTATAAATTGACTCACACTATGTGAACTCTAGTCAAAGGCCCAGGAAAATTTCTCTAATTTCTTTTTTCCCTTGAAATAAGAAAAAAAAAAGAAATCCAATAAAGTGAATATTCACTGGGTATTTTTATTGTATAGAGAGTCTATTGTTTTCTAAATAATAAATTTTCTTTTTAGTAAATTAATCGTCAAATTTTAATTGAAAATAGGAATTAATTTCTATTCTTCATTTGTGAAAATAAAAATGTTTATTAATTTCAATTAGTAACTGACCTTTGTTTTTGAATTAGTAAATTTTAGTTATAAATTATGTTCCTAAAGTTTCGAACGTTCGAATGAACGACAATATTTTTTTACTTCTACTAATTTGTATTTCATTTACAAAAAAATTATTTCTTAGATTAAAACAAATTAAGTCTAAACCAAATTTTGTTTAATTTTAATTATTTTTATTTTTTCGATAGCAATTTTCAAAAACACTGAAGGTGAAAAAAAAATTTCGTTTATTTGAACGTTTGAAACTTTAGCCCCATTATAAATTAGAAACGTTTAGTTATCAATTAGTAAATTTTAATTATTAATTAGTAAAAAATTACTATTTATTGTAAGTATGTAAATTACTATTTATTAGTCAAAATTACTAATTCAAAAGCAGAAGTCTCTAACTCTAAATTAGTAATTAATAATTTGAAGTTCTACCAAATTTTAGTAATTTTTTAATAGCAACAAAAAATACTGAATATGAAACAACTACACATTTTAGTAAATTAACGAAAGTTATCGCTTTTACAAATAAAATATTCTTTCCATGAATTTATTCCATAAATTCCATTAATACTACAGTATAAAAAAAATCCAAATTCAATGTAAAACACAATTTTTAACCAGGAAAAAATAATTCAAAGAAATTTTAGTCCTTATTGTGGAATCTCTACCTAATTAACTAATTAATTTTTTCGAATATCAAAAATCAATTATTCATCGAAATAGGAAATACAAAACTGTTTCAATATAGGTTAAAATGAAAAAAAAATTTTTTTAAACCCTTTAAAAATACTGTCCACTAATTCAAATCGGTTGAAAATTTCTACGTTCTGTAATTTTCGTTGCAAAACTACAATTAAAAGAAAATTAATTGAAACAAATTATTCAATTCAAATTAACGAACATTTTCACTACCTAATTTGAATAAGTGGATCATCATTTCACTAAAATTCAAAATTAGAGAGAAACTCTAAAATGTAATGTTTAATGAATTAAAATTTTGAGTGAAATACTCAAATAATCAAGTTGTATCAATGTTGTTGCAATAATTCAGATTAAATCATAATCAAAATTTATTCTGATTTTGAAAAAAATGTTTCCAACAATTTTTTATTTCTAAAATTCATTCTGAAAATTTATTCTAAATTTATATCCGTAATAATATATTTTGATTCACTCCAAAAAGTCAGAAATTAGTTTTAATTTTCTTTCGCGAATAATTAAAAACTTCTAAAATTTGATTTTATTCTAAAAATTACAAATGCAACTTTTTCAAAATTCTTGTTAGTGAATTTCACAACGTTTATAATAACAACCGATTTTAACAGTTAAAAATTTGTTTTATCATGGAACTAATAAAATATTTTGTTTGCAAGTTTTTCATTTTTAAATGATTGATCAAGAAACAATGAAAAACATTTTCGATGCAAAAATTTAGAACAATTTAAAAAGAGAAATATTTTTTCTTAAATTAAAAGTATTGAAAATTCAGATTTTCAAAGATTTTCATTTGAAACCTTTCAAAATTCAGTTATTTCTAAAAATTGTTTTTATTTGTAACTTCACCGAAATATAATTATTTTTTTAGTTTTCAAAATTCCTCTTTAAATAAATAATTTCTAATCTTTCTCTAATTAATTAATTTTTAATAATTGAATAATGAATTAAATATGTATATATTAATTAAAAATTAAATATATATATGAAATAAATTTAACTAATTTCAAAAGAATTGGAATTTAAAATTTTCAAAAAAAAAAAGTTTTGACAGATTTTTTAGTTAAAAGTATTAAAAATTCAGATTTTCAAAGATTTTCATTTGAAACCTTTTCCAAGGTCAATTATTTCCAAAACTTGCTATAAATTTATAAGTTTTCAAAAATTTAATTATTTTCTGGCTTTTTTTATTAAAATTCTGTTCTTAATCAATTATAGTTTTAATAATTGAAATATAATTTTAATAATTACATAAATATTTGACAATTCAACTAATTTCAAAAAATATTCAATTAAAATTTTTCAAAAAAACTGAGTTCAATAATTTTACCACGTTTATAATCAACGATTGAAGCTATAAAAAAACTTTTTTCCGATAAAGATAAAGTGCTTTGTTCACAAATTTTTCATTTTTAAATATTTGTTCAAAAAACTATGGAAAAACATTTTCGAAGCAAAAATTTAGAACAATTTAAAAAGAAAAATATTTTTTCTTCCAAATCGTTGATTCTAAACTTGACAAATTTTACGAACTTCAAAATTCAATTGCTTTTTCAATACCTATTTAAGGAAATTTTATTCTTGTGTAATTTTTTAAATAATAATAATATGAACACTTCATGATAATATTACACTGAATAAAAATTCATTTAATTTAAATAACCGATTAATTAATCGGTTATTTAAATTGAATAAATTTTTTAATCGGTTATTTAAATTGAATAAATTTTTTAGTGTAATATTATCATGAAGTGTTCATATTACTATTATTTAAAAAATTATAAAAGAATAAAATTTCCTTAAATAGGTATTGAAACTATAGTCAATTAAATATTTTATTTAGTAAAATAATATTTATTGGAGTCAATTAAATAGTATTTAATTCCAAAGTTGGACGAACACGAATAATTAGAATACAGGCTCTTTTTTTATTAATTCAAGATTTAAATACTTTTTTCTCTACTTTTGAATAAAATTTCCTTACTTTTCCCTGAATTAGCAACCAAATGGATTAAAAAAATTTTTCTAATCAAGACAAAAAATAAAATAAACACACTAACACATAGACAAAATGTACTATAATGATCATCTCACTTATAGAGACAAAATCAAAAGCAATTATGCTATGAAATTTCGCATCTTAATTAAAATCCGGATATTTAGCTATACTGTTGCAAAAGGCGCTCGAATTTCTACCGAGAAATGAAACTGAATTTGCTCACGAACAACAGGGTTGATGTTTAATGGAGCATTTCGTTGTCGTTGAATGTGTCTCATAATCCGATGTTACCAATTAAAGCTATTAGGGACACTAGCTATGGTTGTGGTCATCAAGCTGATAACCCTACTAATAATCGACTACGTATATCGAAACACTAGAACACTTTCGCATGTCATCAATGCTGATAAACCACATTCACATTAATACAAATATATGGGGCGTTCCACACCAAATCGGAAATTATTTTATTTTTTTATTTTTTTTATTATTTTTTTATTTTTTTTTTATTTTTTTTTTATTTTTTTTTATTTTTGCATCTCAGATATTTTTCAAATATTTTTTTTCTTTTTAGTGCTCGTTGAAATTCGCTACCATGATTTTTTCAAATTTTTTCATCATGTGGTTTAAGAGTTACAGGTTTTTGAAAAAACACGTTTTTCACGTAACTTTTTTTTTGAAATGCTTATAACTCGGACAAAAATTGATCAAACTGGACGCTATTATAATGAAAAATTTTGTTTTTTCACGTAGTTTTTAATAAAAATGTAAAAACCTTTTTTTTAAATTTTCGAACAAAAGTTTTAAAATAAAATTTCATTTTTAAGAATGTATGTATCTATCGATTTTTTTCAAAATTTTTTGTAAGCAACTAGAACTAATTTAAGAATTTTTAGTCCTTGTCTGATTGTGGGCAAACGATGGGATTTATTTATTTTGAAATTTTTAATTTTTCTAAAACGGTAGGTGGCCAAATGCCTAACTTAAAATTTGACCAAATCTTAATTTTAAACAGTAAGAAGTTTAAGTTCGGAGAGACTAAGACTGAGAACATTTATTCTGTGAAAAATTTGTGTGATTTGGTCAAATTGTAAGTTAGGCACTTGGCCACATACCATTTTAGAAAAATTAAAAATTACAGAATAAATAGATCCCATCGTTTGCCCACAATCAGACAAGGATTAAAAATTCTTAAATTAGTTCTAGTTGCTAACAAAAAATTTTGAAAAAAATCGATCGATACATACATTCTTATAAAAATGAAATTTTATTTTTAAAATTTAATTTCTTTTCGAAAATTAAATTTTTTTTCGAAAATTAAAAAAACCTATTTTTTACGATTTTATTAAAAACTACGTAAAAAAATAAAAATTTCCATCACAAGAGCGTCCAATTTGATCAAATTTTGTCCGAGTTATAAGCATTTAAAAAAAAAATTTTGTGAAAAACGTGTTTTTTCAAAAACCTGTAACTCTCAAACCGCTTGATAAAAAAATTTGAAAAAAATCAACGAGCACTAAAAGAAAAAAAATATTTAATATGACAAATATTTGAAAAATATTTTAGATGCAAAAGTAAAATAATTTCCGATTTGATGTGGAACGCCCCATATAGACCCCTCCCCGTCTCTCTCTCTTCTTCATCCCTCCAATAAACAAATGTTAATTTATTCACATCATACGAAATAATGTTATATCACACGAAATAATACTAATAAATACCCTTTAGAATTCAATGAATCAATAAATATTATTATGGAAATTTTCAATTTAATTCTCTACGGATTTCATATTAATTACTATCAACGCCATTCCAAACAAAAAGAAAATTTTTAATTAACTATTTAAATTTTATAAATAATTGTTATATTTAAAAAAAAGCAAATAATCTCAATACACACTCAGAATTAGCGTTTATAATTTTAAATCTTTTTCAGAATTAAATCGTATATTATAATTAAATTCAAAATTTAGTCGAATGAGGTGAATAAACTTTAGAATTTATACAATAATTAAAATCAGACGAATTTGTTAATTCTTCAATGATCATATTTCGCCAATTTTTATATTATCACCAATCTTATGAAATTGTTTTTTAATTCTAAAATAAGTAACCAAACGAAAAAATATAATTATACATATTTTATAATAGAACAAGCAACAATTTTATCGTAAAATTCTTGCATATTAATTATTTATAGTTAATAATTTTACTAAAATATTTCAAAAATAATTCCAATTTAAAAGAGTTGCGTTTACAATTTTCATAAATAGATCAATTTTTAAAAGGTTTAAATTTGAAATTTTATAAGTTTAAAATTTTAAAAGACTTTAATTAGAAATTTTTAAAAAATTAGATTTTTGCAAAGTCTTTATAATTTCAGTTCTTAAAATTAATTAAACTTGTCAATATATGTTAATTAATTTTATTAATAATTATGAATTAATAGAAAGATTTTAGTTGAAGACAATTTTTAAAAATTGAATTTTAGAGAAATTGTAAATTGTAGAAATTCAATTATTTTTAAAAGAAATAAATTTTATCGCAGAAATTCAATTATGTTAAAAATTTGTTTTCAATTCTCCTTAAAAAATTAATAATCTTTATAAATAATCAAATTCTCTTTAACAAATTAATTATCTTTATAAATAATCAAATTCTTATTAAAAATTTAATTATCTTTATAAATGGAACAAATGTATTTAAAAAGGAATCTGACGTACAGTCAAATCAAAACTTAGCCTCACGTCGTAATTTCGTAATTTAAAAAAAAAACACAAATTAAATTTTAAATTCGTCTTGGTAGAAAGGCGAAGAATTTAATTTTGAATATTTAAAACGATTAAAAGTTGCATTTGAATAAAAATTACATTTTTCTGTCAACAGGAAACATTCGTTAGTGTTTAGGTTATGTTACTTAAATAATTTTTTCTTGGCAAAAAATAATCATTTTTATTCAATTATAACATTCAAATGTTCGAAATGTAGAAAATTAAATTTTTTACGCTTCTACCAAAAGGAATTTCAAATTTAATTAGACTTTTAAAAAAACAAAATTATGCCATTGGACTAACCTTTATTTCCATTGTTTGTCGGATTCTTCCTTAAAATTTCTCAAAACATTTTTTCGCAAATTATGAAAATAGTTGATTTAGAGTAGAAGTTCGATTTGTCAAACAAAAAAAAGCGTAATATTGAATCGAACTTATTAATGCATTGAATTCAAATATTACTATATTTAATTCAAAAAAAAATTATGTTTAATTTAAAAATATATTGTTTTCTCAGTTTATTACTTTCCCCCCCCCCAAAAAAAATTTGTTTTTCCATTAAAACACACAAGTTTTAGAAACTGCTCCCAAAAAGTTAAATTAGAATTTCATTTCAATCGACAATGATACAGTAGAAAGAAACCCCTCAAGTTTCAATTCATTATTAAAATTTATCAAATTAAACTTGCAGGGAATAATTTGAAAAAGTTTATGTATAATTTACCGGACATAAAATGTTTCTCTAAAAATCTGACAAAATAAAATTGTCCACGAGAATAGTTTTAATAATAGAAAAAAAAGAGAGGAGAATACAAAAAAAGCAAAAAAGAGAGAGGGACAAAAATTAACAATGTTAGAGCTAAAATAAAGAAAGCAAAAAAATTGTCTTTTATGGTACATGAGGGTCCACAAAATGGATATAAAATTTTGCAAATCGAGATCCAGGTGAACTTGTTTCATATACACACTCTCGCGTGGCTTTTGCGCGAATTGTGAACAGAATTCGAATGAGGAAAGTTCGGGAGTAAAAACAGACATCGTTGTGCTTAGTACTGGTTTAATTAATATCGCAATATCCGAAGGTTTCTCTCTCTCTCTCTCTCTCTCTTGCTCTCTGTTTCCCTCTGTCTATATATATGTATAAAATATATATATGAATATTCGTTATATAGCTTCTGGTTTTGCCTTTTTGCTACTTCTCATGTACCATTTGCAATAGTGGAACAAATACAAAACGCGAGCAAACTTGACGTGTATATATTTGCACAATGTTTCGAGCATTGGCAACTCTGCTGTTTAAGCTAATTATTAATTACTAGCTCCTAGATTACAACACAAGTACCAGAATATTTAATGAGTGAAATCTGATTTTCAATTGATGCCTTCAAATATATAACGTGATTATATGCCCAGTTTAATCAATTAACGTCAATATTCATTAAACAATACTTGAAAATATTATCTTTCACACACCGAATGGAAGCAAATTTGCATTTTTCGGTCAAAGAAGTGCATAAAATAATTCATCCTTTTATGAATCTTCTTTCTAAATTTTCTTTCTTCTAATTTCATCTTTTTTATTCTCCATCGCTTTTTAGTCTTAACACTAAATTCAAACTAAATTTGTACTGAATTTAAACTACATTCGAACTGAATTTAGAAATTATTAAAAATAATATCAAAAGTATTTGGTAAAAAATAAATTGTTTCAACTAGTTTTAAAAGTTGCTTGACAAATAAATAATATTCTTTGTATAAAAAAAAATGTTATTCATGACAAAAAAAATTTCCAATTCCCATTACATATATCAAGCACAACACATTTTAAATATTGCAACAAAAATTTATTTTTGTTTTTCCCTGATTTTTCCCTGATTTGTGGTCATTTTTTTTTTATTTTTTTTTATTTTTTCTCGAAAGAATATTCTCATTCATATTCTAAAAACGATAAGATCTACAAAAAAAGTGTTCTATTACTTTTATTAACCATTTTTTTAAAGTTGTTCGAAAACATCATTAACTTTCATTAAATTCATTTATTACTTTTTAGAATTTTTAACTAAAAGACTTCTTTAAATCAATTATTTTTCATAATTAAAAAAAAATTTTTTGAGAATTTTCAAATCTATTTTTTTTTACTAATTACAATTTCAATTTTACGAAATTTGGATTATACGGAAATTCTCCAACTAAAAACATTTCTAAAATAATTTTAAAAACTTCAAATAATTTTAAAAGGAAATTCAATAAAACTTTTTGAAAAAAATTAATTCTGCAAAATTGTTAGTTATTAAAAATATAAAAAATTAAAATTTTTAAAGATTTTAAATTTGAAACCTTTTTAAAGTTCAATTAATTCGAAAAATCCACGCTGTAATCCTGTTAATATTCAACTATTATCTAATATTATAACTGAAATTTATTTTCAAATCACTTTTGATTAAAAAATTCTACGAGTATTCAAGTCTTTAAATACAAAAAAAAATTTATTGAATAATTCAATGTTTCTCAGAAATTCAATTCGCAGAAAGAATTTTATCAACAAATTTTTAAATAATTGAATTCTTTGACGAATTTCATTAAAATTATATTAAAAATAATTCAATTTTTATCAAAAATTAATAATTGAATTGTTGCAAAAAAATTTATAAAAAAATTTGTAAATAATCGAATTCATTTTAAATTATTATTATTATTATTATTATTACTATTATTATTTAAGAAAATAATTAAATGTTATCGTGGAATTTTATCAAACAAAGTTTTTTTAACATTGAATTTTATTAATTTTTTATTAATTAATTAATTTATTTATTTATTAATTAATTTTACGGAAATTGTAATTTTCAGAAACAGAAAATTAATGAAAAATTTATTAAAAAATCGAAATTTTGTCAAGAATTTTTGATAAAATTTTTGATAAAAAGTGAATTTCAGAGAAAAAATTTCTAGTTTAGAAAGATAAACGAAAATTTTGCGAGATTTTCTTTTAAATTTTTTAATATTATTGAGATATTGCCAAGAATTGTATTAAAATTTTTGAAAATAATTAAATTTCTGCGAAAAATTTTATTATTTATAAAGATAATTAAAATTTTAACGAGAATTTAAAAAAAAATTTCAACATAATTGAATTTCTGCGAAAAATTTTATTTTTTATAATAATAATTTAAACGTTGATAAAAATATATGAAATTTTTGAACAAAATTGAATTCCTGTGAAGAATTTTATAATTTATGAAAAATATTGAATTTCTGACAAACATTTTATACAAATTTTGAAAATAATTGAATTCCTATAAAGTATTTTATTTTTTTCAAAGTGATTGGAATTTTTATAGAAATTTTCTTAAAAGTAAATTGAAAAGAAATTCGATTTCACGGAAATATTATTAAAATGTATTAAAAATAATTAATTTTCTGCAAAAAATTTTATTTACAATTTTTAAAGGGGATTTATTTCTTTTGAAAAATCTTATTAACATTTTTTTAAAATAATTTTATTTTATTTTTTATTGACTTTTATTATTTATAAAAATTATTGAATTTCCTCGAAGAATTTAATGATTTATAAAGATAAGCGAAATGTTGATTTAAACTATTTAAAATTTTTGTACAATTTTGACAAGAATTTTTATTTAAATTCTGGAAAGGAATTGAATTTCTGCAAAGAATTTTATTGTTTTTAAAAATAATTAAATTTCTGCAATTATTTATAGTTTCTCCAAAATTAAAATTTTTGAAAATTGTTTTTAACTAAAATTTTTCTATAAATCCATCATTATCAATCAAATTAATTAAATATATATTTTGATAGATTTAACTAATTTAAAGGAAAATTTGAATTATTAAAATTTTGCAAAAATCTAAGTTTTAAAAAATTTCTTATTTAATTCTATCAAAATTTAAATCTCATAAAATTTCAAAATAAATTCCTTTTAAAGCTGATCTATGCATATAAATTGTAGGCGCAACTTTTTTGAAATTCACTTAATTTTGAAATTGTAACAAAAATATATTTATTCAACGGATTTAAATAATATAAATTGATATCAATTTATAATTCCCTTTTCGATATTTTTATCATCTTCGGTTTTATTCCAGCTTTAGAATTTAATGTCTCCAATAAATTGATATTTAAAACGTCAATTTACAAAATAGTGCCATTTGTTCTTTTTTAAAATTTTAACACCGTTTTTTTATTCTCAATTTTGTAATATTGCAACAAAAATACTAATTTTTCCAAAAAACGATTTTTTCAAACTTACTTTCATTTCTCATTTGCCTGAAAATTTGTATTAATTATATAAAACTGTATAATGCGCGAGAATAATAAAACTCGATTATTAAACAAAAATAGTCATTTGAAAATAATTTTTACGCCATAAATCAAATTGGTGTGTTACAGTACCGCCGGAAAGAAATCCAGAAATCAACGGTCTGGTTGGTGAATACACGACTGGTGAAAATATCACCGCTAACTGCACAGCTTTCGCCTCAATTCCGAAGGCAAAAATGCATTGGACCATTAATGGAGAAATGGTGAGATACTTTTTTCCATATATAAAACAATTTTTTTTTAAAAAGTAACATATTTACTCGAAAAATGTAATTAAATTTGTAATTTTTACGAGGAAAAAATTATAAATAAGCAGACGTGAATAAAATTAATAATAAGTAATCCTTAACTTTAGGTAATAAAAATTTTTAATACTAAGTTTAATTAGTAGATTACTTTTTGGTTTAGAATTAAACAATTTCACTAATTACACTCGAAGTAACTATTTATTAATGGAATTTACTAATTCAAAGGCAAAAAAGTCAATTACTGGGTTCAATTTAGTGAACATTTGTACCAATCGAAATTTAGAGAGAAAGTAAATAAATTAATAATAAAATAACTATTTTTCAGACTTATAATTTTATTAGTAACTAAAAACGTCGAAAGGAAACACGAAAATGTCAAAATTATAAAAAAATCACATTTCTCGCCAACACATACTTTAACATCAAACAATCTGAAGTAAAATTTAATAAAATTTAATAAAATACATGGCAAAATTTTAATTAGGTATTTTTAACATTTTTTTTTCTAAATCTGTTCAAAATTTCAATTATTTTTATAAATAATAAAATTCTTTTCCAACATTCAATTATTTAAAAAAATTTAATAAAATGCCTGTCATAATTTCAATTATCTTTATAAATAATAAAATTCTTCTCTGAAATTCATTTATTTTCAAAAATAATGAAATTTTTCGCAAAAATTCAATTACATTCAAATTTTTTTTTAAAATACTCGTCAAAATTTTATAAATAATAAAAAATTCATCATAGAAATTCAATTATTTTCATAAGTAAAAAAATTCTCTTCAGAATTTCAATTATTTTCAAATTTTTTTTAATTTCTCGTCAAATTATCATTATCTTCAAAAATAAAAAAAAATTCATCATGGAAATTTAATTATTTTCAAAAGTTCAGGTAAAATTCTTTGCAAAATTCAATTATCTTAAAAAATGAGAAAATTTATCGCAGAATTTCAATTATTTTCAAATTTATTTAAATTCTTCCCACAATTTCAACAATTTTTAAAAATATCAAAATTCTTCTTCAAAATTCAATTACTTTTAAACATTTAAAAAAAAAATCTGTTCAAAAATTCAATTATCTTTATAAATAATAAAATTCTTCTCTGTAATTCAATTATTTTCAAAGAATTTTAATTAAATTCTTGTTAGAATTTCAATTATTTATTTATTTATTTCTGTACACTTGTAAATATCTTAATAAATAATGAAATTCATCCAAGAAATTCATTTATTTTCAAAAGTAATAAAATTCTTCGCAGAAATTCAATTATTTTCAAAAATTTTTTTAAAATTCCTCATCAAAATTATCATTATCTTCATAAATAATAAAATTCATCATGTAAATTTAATTATTTTTGAAAGTTCTAATAAAATTCTTTGCAAAATTCAATTATCTTGAAAAAAAAGAAAATTCATCGCAGAAATTCAATTATTTTTAAATTTTTTTAAATTCTCCCCACAATCTCAACTATTTTTAAAAATATCAAAATTCTTCTTCAAAATTCAATAACTTTTAAACACTTTTAAAAAAAATCTGTTCAAAATATCAAATATCCTTATAAATAATAAAATTCTTCTCTGAAATTCAATTATTTGCAAAGAATTTTAAGAAAATTCTTGGCAGAATTTTAATTATCTTTATAAATAAAAAAAAATCATCCTAGAAATGCAATTATTTTCAAATATTTTTTTTTATAAAATCTTATAATATAAAATAATGATTTCATCACTCGGTCATCTTTAATTATTATAAAACATGAAGCCATCGATTGCTCCAAGTCTTCGACTCGAAGCAATCGATGTCTTCATGTTTTATAACAATTTTTTTATGAGTAGTTAAATTTTAAAAAAGGTTTGAATTTGAATCTTTTGATGAATTTTAATTTTTATGGAAAAATAATAATTAAATATTTATTTAAAAAAGAAGTTATTGATGTTTTTTTGAAAAATTTGAAAGAAATCTGTAAATGAACTTAACAGAACATTTGTTTGACTAAAACTTTTTCCTTTAACTTTAATTTTCTGAAAATTTTAAAAATTTCAGTCGTATTTTACTAATAAAAATTTTGAAAAAGTCGATTAATCGCATCTTTTCACAAAAAAAGTCGAAAAAAAATATATTTCGACTTGTTCACAGGAAAATAAACAAAATGTACAAACATACAAAAATTTAAAATTGGGCATTTTATTATTTCGATCAATGGAGGCGCGAATTTAAAAAAATCTTTAAATTATGTAAAATTTTAGTCCCGGTTTTATCCCGATTAAAATTTCTGTCCCGGCTTTTTTCCGGTATTCTCCCGATTGATTTTTTTCCCAAGTTTTTCCCAGTTCTCCCTGTTGGGTGGCCACCCTGACAACGTTTACAGTCAACGATTTCAGTAGAAAATTATTTTTTAAGTAAATTTTTATGAATTTTTCTAAAGAAAACAGTACGATCAATATTTTGAATAATGATTCACAAAAAATATATTTTTGAACAAAGAATGATTTTTTTTTGGGTAGGAAAATAAATTTTTTTCTTTCAATCGTTGATTATAAATGTTGCAAATTTCACCGATAATTTAGATAATTATTAGTTATAAATTGACGAATTTCGATTAAAGAGATATTGTATTTTTTTGTTAAAATAATAAAAACAATTATTATTATTATTATTGTTATTATTTATATCTATATTGTAAAAATACTAAAGTATAATAATTTATCGAAAAGCTTGGTCTTTGAAAAAAATTGATTAATCAATAATAAAAATAGACAAAAAGCGTATCACTATTTAGAAAAAGAAAGGGAAATAAAAAAGTCAATATGCTCCACTTTATAATCAAGGTATATATCACACCTTGATATAAAAGTTCCTTTAATAAAATAAGCAAAGTAAAAAGTGATTCTCGCTTTTCCACTTGAAAAGAAAAATTAATACAATCTTTTCCGCTGGGTGAATTCAATGGTTAAAAGGAACGGCAGTGAATCGGCCTATTGCTCAAGAATGAGGGTAGTTCACTTCGAAACTATATTTATATATATTGGCTAGAAATTGAGTGCCTCGCGGGGGAAATCGAAGAGGCTTCCCTTATCCTACGTGCTTTTACACGACGAAATAAAATAACCTTCCTCTTCCTACCCTCTCTCTCTCTCTCTCACTCTTTTATACCCTTCCCTGTCACTTTTGATTATGTTGACTTGAATGTTGCACTTTTTGCCATGAAATCTAGTTTCACTTCTGCGCCAATGTCGACTTCTCTCTGTAAGTACATTACTATCCAATAACGCGGTATGTTCTTCTTGCTTGCGGATTTGCACACAAGAAAATTGCGGTTGACACTTCTGGTTATATGCCTCGCAAGAGAAAGAGAGACAGAGAGAAAGGAATTTTCCTCTCCTCTTAATTCCAACCGCAGAATTCAGAAAATGAAGATATTTACACACAAACATTGTCATCTTATAGGTGATAAAAAATAATAATAATAATAAAAAAAGAATGAAAATAATATTACACTAATAATAATATTAAACCAAATGATTTTCAAGCAAATGTAAAATATTATTTTCATTTTTCGAAATAAATCAAAATAAAATAAATAATAATAATAATAATAAATAAAATAAATTATCATTATTATCATTATTATTATTATTATTATTATTATTATTATTATTATCTACAAAATTTTACACCCGAAACATGATCTTTAGAGAAATTACAAAATTTTTCATTTTCAAGTATAAAAATGTAAATAAAAATTCTATTTTTCAATAAATTCAGATTTAAAATTTTGAAAATTCACTTAAATATTAATAACGCTCCTCAGAAGATTTCAATTATTTTCATAAATAATAACATTCCTCGCGAGAATTTAATTATTTCCTATGAAATTTCAATAGAAACCCTTGGCGCATAAATTTAATTATTTTCAATACAATTTAGAGAAAATTCCTGTAAAAATAAAAATTTCCTTTATAAAGAAATTATTATTTTTCTAAAATTATCAAATTCTTTAAGTATATATTTAATAAACTATAAACTATTAAATATAATGCATTTATAGAAGTGTTTTAGTTAAACACTGAAAATATTGCATTTTGGAGAACTTCCATATGATTTTAGAAATTTAATGATTTTCAAAAGTAATAACATTCTGACAAGAAATTCACTTCTGTTTAAATATTTTAAAAAAAATTCTTAACAAACTTTCAATTATATTCAAAAATTTTTAATAATTTTCGTCAAAATTTCAATTATCTTTATAAATAATAAAACTTCTTACGGAATTCAATTATTTTCCAAACTTTGAATAAAATACAGATAATAAAATTCTTCCGAGAAATTCAATTATGTTCAAATATTTTTAAAATCTCTTCTAAATTTCAATTATCAATATATAAATAATAAAATTCTTTTCTAAAATTAAATTATTTGCAAAAATTTAACATAATTTTCGTCAAAATTTCAATTATCTTTGTAAATAATAAAATTATTCTTCAAAATTAAAATATTATCAGAAATTTTAATAAAATTCTTGGTAACATTTTAATTCTGTTCAAAAATTAAAAAAAATCCATTATCTTTACAGATAATAAAATTCTTCCGAGAAATTCAATTATGTTCAAATATTTTTAAAATCTCTTCTAAATTTCAATTATCAATATATAAATAATAAAATTCTTCTCCAAAATTAAATTATTTGCAAAAATTTAACATAATTTTCGTCAAAATTTCAATTATCTTTGTAAATAATAAAATTATTCTTCAAAATTAAAATATTTTCAGAAATTTTAATAAAATTCTTGGTAACATTTTAATTCTGTTCAAAAATTAAAAAAAATCCATTATCTTTACAGATAATAAAATTCTTCCGAGAAATTCAATTATGTTCAAATATTTTTAAAATCTCTTCTAAATTTCAATTATCAATATATAAATAATAAAATTCTTTTCTAAAATTAAATTATTTGCAAAAATTTAACAGAATTTTCGTCAAAATTTCAATTATCTTTGTAAATAATAAAATTATTCTTCAAAATTAAAATATTATCAGAAATTTTAATAAAATTCTTGGTAACATTTTAATTCTGTTCAAAAATTTAAAAAAATCCATTATCTTTACAGATAATAAAATTCTTCCGAGAAATTCAATTATGTTCAAATATTTTTAAAATCTCTTCTAAATTTCAATTATCAATATATAAATAATAAAATTCTTTTCTAAAATTAAATTATTTGCAAAAATTTAACATAATTTTCGTCAAAATTTCAATTATCTTTGTAAATAATAAAATTATTCTTCAAAATTAAATTATTTTCAGAAATTGTAAATAAAATTCTTGGTAACATTTTAATTCTGTTCAAAAATTTAAAAAAATCCATTATCTTTACAGATAATAAAATTCTTCCGAGAAATTCAATTATGTTCAAATATTTTTAAAATTTCTTCTAAATTTCAATTATCAATATATAAATAATAAAATTCTTTTCTAAAATTAAATTATTTGCAAAAATTTAACATAATTTTCGTCAAAATTTCAATTATCTTTGTAAATAATAAAATTATTCTTCAAAATTAAAATATTTTCAGAAATTTTAATAAAATTCTTGGTAACATTTTAATTCTGTTCAAAAATTTAAAAAAATCCATTATCTTTACAGATAATAAAATTCTTCCGAGAAATTCAATTATGTTCAAATATTTTTAAAATCTCTTCTAAATTTCAATTATCAATATATAAATAATAAAATTCTTTTCCAAAATTAAATTATTTGCAAAAATTTAACATAATTTTCGTCAAAATTTCAATTATCTTTATAAATAATAAAATTCTTCTTTAAAATTTCATTAATTTCCACAAATTTTAATAGTATTCTTGGAAAAATTGCGATAATGTTTAAAAATTAAAAATAAATTCTCGTAAGATAAATAATAAAATTCTTCACTGAAGTTCACCTGTTTTCATAAAAAACAGAATTCAATTATTTTAAAACAATGTTGATAACATTTTTCAAAAGAAATAAATTCCCTTTAAAAATTGTAAATAAAAATTTTGCTAACATTTAATTATTTTCAGTAAATTTTTAAAAATATTTCTGTTCAATCGAATTTATTTTCAATTCAATTTTAAAAAAACTTGTGTAAAAATTCGAATCACTTTTAATAAATAATAAAATAATTGAAAGGAACTTAATTATTTTTAAAATATGAATACAATTTTTGACAGAAATTCATTAATTTTCACACATTATAAAATTTTCCACAGGAATTTTAATTATTTTAAAAATTTTAATATGCAGAAATTCAATTATTGTTAATACAATTTTTAAAAAAATTTCAATGAAAAATTCAATTATTTTCATAAATAATAACATTCTATGCAAAAATATCATTATTTTATAACAATGTGAATAAAATGTTTTAAAAGAATAAAATTGCTTAAAAAAAATTCCTTTTTTTTAAATTTTATAAAATTATAATAAAATTCTTCGCTCAAATTCAATTATTGTTAATGCAATTTCTACAAATATTAAAAAATAATTTCTACAAAAAATTTAATTAGTTATATAAATAACAGAATTTTTCGCAAGAATTCAATTGTTTTTGAATAATTGTAATAAAAATTCTAGAAAGATTTCAATTATTCTCATATAAATAAAAAAGTTCCTCTGAAAAATTCAATTCAATTCCTCTAAGGAATTCAATTATTTTCAATATACAATTTTAATAAAATTTCTCAAAAAAATTAAATTATTTTCAAAAATTTTAATTAAATTTCTCGAATGAATTCAATTATTTCCATTAATAATTGCATTCGTCGTAAGAATTCAATTTTTCATCATTTTCAATAAAATTCTTCGCTGGACTTTATGATTTAAATTACTTTTTGTAAACAATTAAATTCTTCTCAGGAATGTAATTTTTTTTTAAAATAATAATAATATTATATTTCTATATACAATTTTTAAAAAATCAACATTCAATTTTTTTGACAATAATTATTAACAGACATGATTATTTTCAAATGCTGAAAAATTTTGTATAAAAAATAATAATAATTATTATTATTCAATTATTTTTAAAGTTTTCAATTAAAGCCAATTAAAAAAGAACTTCAATATTTTTAAAAAATAAAGTAATTATTAGAAAGAATTTAATTATTTACAAAAACTCTAATAAAATTATTTAAACAGGCAAATTGAGAAAAAAATTATGTTAATAACTATAAATATTCTCTGGAACTCAATATTTAATTTTTCATTTTATCATTCATGCTCCTTATTATTAAACTCGTTTTTAATTTATATATTTATCAATATAATAAAATCGTTGAGTAAAGAATTTGATCAGAAAAATGCATAATAATTTTAAATTAATTAAAAAGTGTACGTACATATTATAGGTAAATTAAATTGAAATTTTATTAATTATTGAGAAATTTTCCATGTAACTTATTTTTCCTCTTTTTATTTAGTAATAACAAATTTTATTAACGTTAAGAAAACTTGATTTTTTATACAATGAAAAATAATAAAATTATAGAGTCTCGAGAGATAAATTTCCAATTGGAGGAAAAGCGATGTCTTGTAAAATATAGAAGAAGCGAGTAGTTTGGGTCAATATATAGACAGACGTAATAAAATCACGTAAATTAGTCGATAAAAAGTAATCCCAAAAGTAGTCGACATTAGTCTATAGTCATGTCGATAGTAAAAATAAACTTTCCTTGAGATAACGATTGTTCAACTATAGATAGGGACACTGTATTGTCAAACGGTGATAAAAATCATTACAATAATAAATTAATTATGAAGTCAATAATAATAAAATTTAAATTTGAATTTTTGTTGGGTTTGATTTGTAAAACTAATTTTTTTGAAGTAAAATTTGCAAAATTGGTTGAAAAAAATCGAAAAAAATTTTTAATTGCTTTTCTTTTTGACAATTTGGTAAGAAAGGAAAAATTATTTTTTAAACATTTCGGTGAATAATTTCGTAAATAATAAAGTAAAAATTATTTTTTATAAAGAACCTTTGCAGAATTTTTCAGTTCGAAAATTTTAAATCCATTTATTTCTAAAAATAAAGCATGTTTTTTTAATTATGAAAAATTATTTTTGTGGTATTTATTATGATTATTTCTTGAATTTTTAATCTTTGTTTCTTACTTAAATTCTCGAAGTAGGTCGTTTTTTTTATTTATTGATAAAAAGGTATATTTAGTTGTTTCAGATCTATTGTGTATTATTTTTGTAAATATTTAAAATAAATTTGCTTTTAAATTAATTATTCTTGAACTATAAATAAGGTAGATGATAAAACAAAAGTAAAAATAAAAAAATTCTTCGTAATTCCTACAGTTACAAGAAATGACTAACAATTAAGAAAAAATATTAATATTTGTTTATTTATCAACTTATATTTATTATTATTATTATTATTATTATCAATATTAACACTAACTAAAAGATTTATTGAAAAACCCGTTTATGCTTAAATAAATTAATTAATATTTATTATTAAACATTATTTTCTTTTGGATTTATGTTATATTTATTAGTTTTTATTTTTAGTCATGAATAATTTTTGCGATATTTCTTGAAAGCTTGATAAAAAAAATAAATCAATTTTAAGCGTGAAAATTGATAGGAATCGTTGAAAATAAAGATAATCGAAGTAATTGAGATCTCAGACGGTAGTGGGAAATCAAAAGTTTCTATATAGTGATAAAGGTAGGATTACCAGCGAGAGAAGTCAATCTTGAGTCATATATTAGTTCAAGTCAAGCGTTATGTTGATAAGAGGGGTTAAAGTAGTCGACGGTAACTTTATAGTCAGTCATTAGTGAAAATTCAACCTCTTTTCTGCCAAAAAGACGAATTTAAATTCAGGTTTATAATTCATTATTTATATATAGTAAAACTAACCAATTTTTAGTTCGAAAAAAATAAAATTGAAAATTTTTTAGTAGAAAAAAAATCGTATAGAAAACATAAAAACTAGAATCAAATAACATTTCATAAAAATTTATAATTTAATAATTTTCAGCAGAAAAATAGAATTCAATAACTTGTAATAAAAAGTTAAAATCAACAAGTTCAACTTATTTGATTTTTAATTTTTTTTTTATTTATTTTTTCTGTTTCTGGAGTGTTATGTGTACAATTTGAATAATTTTTATTAATAAATTGCAGTTTAGTTGAGTAGAATATTTTTAAGTTCAAAATTTTTAGTTGAAAATTGCATTTCATTTTAAGTAAAAATTGCAATTAGATAATTTTTGATAATTAGAAAAAAAAATTACTAACACGATATAAAATTAAAAATTTTTTTTAATACAATTTAAAAAATAAATTCATTTGTATGAATATTTTAATGAATAAAATCTTTAAAAAAAATTGTAAACACGCTGTAAAATTAAAAAAAACATTTTTTAATCAAAATTAAAAAGAAATTAATTTATAAGAATATTTTAATGAATAATATTTTTATTTTAATGCTTTACATAAATGTTTTAACCAAACAAATATTTTCACAAAATTATATAAAATGTTCCTATTGAATATTTCCGTTTCAAAAATCATAAAATATTAATGTAAATTATTATTATTAAAATTTTCAGTTTACCCGAAAGCAACAAAATATTTCCCTCTTTTTATTTTAAACTGCAAACAAATTTTGAGTGAATTTTTCCATTAATTTTTTATTATTTACATGCAGTGTGCATTTTGGGGGATAGAATAAATAAATATTTATTTAATTTGCATATTGCGTTATAACATATATGGTTATAACAATTATTTAAAGAAAAAAAATATACGTCCAGTGGTAAGCGATGTGAAAATTACAGGTATGTAGGTTAATTACAGTTGTATCAAGTTAAAATTAATGAGTTTTTCCATATAGGTCAATTTGAGTGAGAGATGGTTTTGAGATTTAGAGCGCGTTACAAATATTGGATTAAATTGGAGATTTTTCTCTACTTCGCCTCTCGTATTTTATAGTAAAAGCTTTGCCTTCCGATAATTCGGCAAGATTAAAAATTTTTCATAAATATTTATATCCTCTCTCTTTCTCTCTCTTTTTAGCATTCAATTACATTAGTTTAATGCGTCAAGACATTTTTTTTCCTTCATATAATTATTACCTACAGTTGAAGAAAAATTGTGTTTGAATCAAATTATAATTTGAGTTAATTAAAAGAATGTTTTTCTTAGATTTTATACTAAATTTTTTCTTTTGTTTTATAAAACGAAAAAAAATTTTTTTTCTGGAGGTATCTTAAATAAATTGTCGCTGGGATGAGATTTTATAATTCGGTATTGAATTACGATTCGATTTTGAGTTTGATTTTTATATCATTTCTTCTATTAAAAGTATATAATTAATTCGCACAGTGCCAGAACTCGAACTTTCTGGCCTTATAATAAAATACACTTTTTACTTTTTTTTATATTCAAATCTTGGTGACTTATTTACAATAATCGTTATTATTGATTAATAATTAATTATAGAATTAGAATTACGTTTTTTTGCAATTGTTAGATTATTAATAAGAAGAGAGAAAATTCGCGCACCAATGAGCGGCGCCCGTAATACGAAAAGTAGGCGTGGCGTCCCCCCACTTTCTAAGAAAGAACCAAAGGAAAACGAAGAAGCACACAGTGGGCGTGGTTACCAATCTAAATGTACGAAAAAAATTATTTCTTTTTAGTTTTCTATTAGTTAAAAATCACAATTTGCTAAAAAGCAATAAGATAATCAATAAAAAAATATTTCTAGGAGTTTCCCTTGAGTTAAATGGAAACAAAAAACAAAATCTTTGTGAAATTTGTTGGTTTTCTTTCTGAAAACTTTTTCATAGGAGAATAATTGGAGATAACTGAAAATAATGAAAATTGACGGAAAATAATTTAAAATATCTAAAAATAAGGATAAATATAACTAAAAATAACTGTCAGTAACAAAAAGTAACGATCCACAATTAAAAATAACTGAAAATGACTAAAAATAACTGTCAAATAAGTAAAAAACTGAATGTAATCGAAAATAATGGAAATTGACCAAATTTTGTAATTCGGCATTGACCGTCGATTCGACTTTGACTTTGACTTATTTAATACTTTCTTTTCTATTAAAATTATCATATTGTTATAATTAAAATCATCAAAATCTCATCCCAGAATTAACAAGATTCAATAATGTTTATTTTTAATGCTGGAAAAATTGAATTTCGTGGAAAAAAGAAAAAAATGAAAGAATGAGAGCGAAAACTGTTATTGGTATAATTTGAGAAATGGATATTTAACGTATATTATGACTTGAATAATTAACTAAGTTATGACAATCGTTAATCAAGCGTAAAGATATTCTGTAACAAAATACGTTGGAAAGTTTTGCCTGGCAAAAGAGAAGAAATGAGATAATATGCATAAAATGTCTTTATGAGATTCGTAATTAGTGACATAAAGGTGTTATTTGAGCTTAAAGTATATTCCTTCAGACCACTTTATTAAAAGTATATATTTTAATGTATACCTCATAACCCAGATTTTCTTAATCCTATTTCATTGAGGGAAGAAAGGGTCACATTTTAAAATGAAACATTTAAATTACACTTTTAAACATGTCTTTCTCGTGATGAAATAATAAGATTTCGTTTCAATTTCATTAGGACAAAAAAAAATAAAGATGTTCCATTCATTTTTAATTAGATGTGCGATCAAGGTGGTTTCATTTTTCATTCGCTTGCTAAATGGTAATTTTCTCGACCACCTTTCTCTTTAAGTAGTTGATAAATTAAAATTTTGTACGAAAGTCTAAAATAAAACAAAGAACAAACATATTTTTAAAATTAATGACTACGAATTACTTTAAAATTTAAATACCGCAGTAGTCGCGATCACTTCTAATCGATTTTTCGTCTTTACCATGTTCCTAAAGTTTCGAACGGTTCAAATGAAACACAATATTTTTTTATTTCTTCTAATTTGTATTTTATTTACAAAAAAATTATTGTTTAGATTAAAACAAATTAAGTCTAAACTAAATTTTGTTTAATTTCAATTACTTTTATTTTTTCGATAGCAATTTTCAAAAACACTAAGGGTGGGAAAAAACTTTCGTTCATTTGAACGTTCGAAATTTTAGCCCCATTCTTTAGTAATTTTGAACTGTTTTGTTATAATTTATTTTTTAAGTATTAAAACTTTTCTATTATCTTCTTTATTATATTTTAGACTATCGTGAAAAATTTCAGCTCAATTTATTAAATATTTAAAGCGAACAGCGATCGAAAAAATTACCACTGAATTTCTAAGTCACTTACTGTTAACAAAGTAATTTTTTCTCCCAATTTTTAATTCTTTCACCATTCTTAGAAATTCGAAATTCAAAGTATATCAAGTAACAGTGAATGACAATGATTGTCAGTAATTTTTAGTTATTTTTATTCATTTTCGAAATTTATTTAAAATTTGTATTCAATTATTTTTAACAACCCTTAAATATTTCTAGATGTTTTGAACTGTTAAGAAGTTTTTTTTGTCAATTTCCACTATTTTCAGTTATTTTAAATTACTTTCGGTTTTTACGTATTTCTCAGATATGTTTAGTTATTTTTAATTACGTTTCGTTACTTTTTGTTATTCATAGTTTTTTCAATTATTCTCATTTTAAAAACTTTCCAGAAATAAAACCGACAAATTTCACGAAGATTTTGGTTTTCATTCACATTTTACTCCTGGAGAATTCTCAAAAATAGTTTTCTATTAATTATTTTATTGTTTTTTAGCAAATTGTAATTTTTAACTAATAGAAAACTAAAAAAAAATAATTTTTTTCGTACATTTAGATTGGTAACCACGCCCGCTGTGCGCTTCTTTGCTTTCGTTTGGTTCTTTCTTAGAAAGTGGGGGAACGCCACGCCTACTTTTCGTATTACGAACGTCGTTCATTGGTGCGCGATTTTTCTCTCTTCTTTCTAATAATCTAACAATTTCAAAAAACGTAATTCTAAAATTATCGCAGTTGTCACGGTCACTTCTCCTATGAAAAAGTTTTCAAAAAGAAAATCAACAAATTTCACAAAGATTTTGTTTTCCGTTTCCATTTAACTCAAGGCAAACTTCTAGAAGTATTCTTTTATTGATTATTTTATTGTTTTCTTAGCAAATTGTGATTTTTAACTAATAGAAAACTAAAAAGAAACAACTTTTCATAAAATTCAATTGGTAGCCACGCCCACTGTGTGCTACTTTGCTTTCGTTTGGTTCTTTCTTAGAAAGTGGGGGGACGCCACGCCTACTTTTCTTATTACGGACGCCGTTTATTGGTGCGCGATTTTTCTCTCTTCTTTCTAATAATCTAACAATCACAAAAACATAATTCTAAAATTATCGCAGCTGTCACGGTCACTTCTAATCAATTTTTGTCTTTACCGATTTCGAACTGTTTTGTAATAATTTATTTAAGTATTAAAACTTTTCTATTACCTTCTTTATTATATTTTAGACTTTTCTGCAAAATTTCAGCTCAATTTATTAAATATTTAAATCGAAAAGTGATCGAAAAAATTTCTAATAGCCACATACTCTGTCAAGAAAGTAATTTTTTCTCCCAATTTTTAATTCTCTTGCCATTCTTGGAAATTTGAAATTCAAACTATATCAAGTAACAGTGAATGACAATGATTGGTAATTAAGGTTTCTTGTGAGGATTAAGTTTCAAGCTTGAATTCCCACTTGAATTTCAGTGGTGGGAGAGTCGGGAAACACACAAGAGTGGACACGATATTACACGTTGATTTCGACATTCCTCAAGAAATACCAATCGATTTGTGATCGTAGGTCTAGCATTGGAGTTTGAATCGGTTCTAGACGACCTCTTGGAATCTGTGTTGCCACATGAGAAGATAGAGAGAGAGAGAGAGAGAGAGAGAGAGGACAGGGGAAAACGTATAGAACCGAAACGACTCGAGCACCCTAGGGAGCGCTTTGCGAAAGGACGCTTTGATCGTGTTTCCGACCACTGGGAAAATTCGACGAGTTTCCACTGGAGCAACTTTCGTTTCCTGAACTTCGTCCTTTTCCCACTCTTTCCACCTTTTGCCCCCCTCCCCACAACCCCTTCCACCACCTAGTCCCCTTTTACCTTTAACAGTAGAAAATTCAACCATTTGAGACACTCGACATTTTTTAATATATTATTTTCGCAATATCAAAGAAAGAAACCGAAAAGAAACGACGACGACGACAAAATAGAACAAAATATATTCATTATTTTGAATTCTACTTTCGCAAAAATAAAAAAAAATTTTCAGCCTTGGAGAGTACGACTTTTTCTACTTTTTATGACTTATTTTAATAAAACTGGACTTCTTTTCGCATATTGCAACAAAATAACACTTCTTTAGTATAATATTAATTTATGAATTTAACTTGATTCGATTTTCATACAGTGGGAAAAATAGTCATAATAAAATCTTTTTTTGAGTCGATTATGTAATTTTATTTTAAGATCTTAAGTCTGAACGTTCAAATGAACGAAATTTATCAGTTTTTCCTAAAAATTAAATTTTTATTCCAATTACTTTGCGTCACTATTCAAAAAATTAATTACTAAGTTTGTAAACGTAAAATTTCTGTTTTTAATTTTTTTTATGATTAGTAATTTATTAAAATATCTTCAATAAAAAATATTCCGTTCATTTGAACGTTCAAAATTTGAGAATCATTATACTTTTACTTTCCTTTTCATTTTCACCTACAAAGATTTTTATATTTCAGAGTTGGCACAAAATTCTAATTTCGTTTTTCCTAACATTTGACTTTTTCTTTAAAGAACATTTTGATTCACTCTGAAAATGATTACATTATTCAAAAAAAAAAAATGTTTTACTACATTTATTTACGAATTTCTGTCATTGTAGAATTATTGAAAAACAATAATAACTTTATTTTTAAATAGATATTCAATTATTTTTTATTTTTCCATTGAAATTAAGATTTTTGAAAATTTCAAAATCAAACATTTTTTTAAATTTAACGAGTTATAAAAATTATAATAAGTTTTAATAAAAATGTCAGAGTGACAAAATGATCTTATTCTATAAGATTAGAAGAATATTGTTACTGTAACTTCTCCAAAAATATTTTCATCATTTTAATTAAATTATTACTTTCTAGAATTTTAAATTAAAATTATTTTTTAAATGAATTATTTTTAATAACTTTTGGAAAAATTCTTTGAAAATTTTCAAATACATTCGCTTACAATTTTGAAAAAAAAAATAAAAAAAAATAATAATAATAAATTTTGAATATTCTTATATTTTTCAATTAAATACATATTAGAAAATAAAAAGTCGAAATAAATTTTTTTAAAAATTCAATTAAACTTTTTTAAAAAACTTAATTGTACAGAATTATTATTTAAAAGTATGAAAACTTTAGATTTTTAAAGATTTTAATTCAAAATCATTTTAAAATCCATTTTTTGTTGAAATTTTACGGTATAATGTTTTCAATATTCAATTATTGAAAATCGATAAATTGAGTAATCTTTTGAAAAGTAATTGAAAATTTGACAAGAATATTACACATGAAATAAATAAATTTTATGAAAAATGTATTAAAAATAATTTAATATTTGCGATAAGTTTTATTATTTATGAAAATAATTTAATTATAGCCAAAAAATTTATAAAAAATTTGTAAATAATTGAATTTGTATAAATTATTATTATTTAAGAAAATAATTAAATGTTAGCAGGGAATTGAATTCTTTTGACAAATTTTATTTAAATAGTAATTTTCAAAAACAGCGAATTGAGGAAAAATTTCTTAAAAAATCAAAATTTTGTCAAGAATTTTTATTAAAATTTTTTATAAGAAGTGAATTTCAGAGACAACTTTTCATATTCACAAAGATAATTGAAATTTTGACGAGATTTTCTTAAATTATTTTTGGTATTAAAATTTTGTCAAGAATTCTATTTAAGTTTTCAAAAATAATTGAATTTCTTAGAAGAATTTTGTTATCTATAAAAATAATTGAAATTTTGCCAGAATTTTTTATTTAATTTTTGAATAGAATTATAATTTTACCGAGAATTTTATTAAAATTTTTAAAAATAATTTAATTTTGAAGAATTTTATTATTTACAAAAATAATTAAAATTTTGATGAAAATTATAAAAAATTTTTAAACATAAATGAAATTTGGACATGAATTGTATTGAAATGTTTGGAAATAATTTAACTTCAAGAATTTTATAATTTATGTATAGATAATTGAAATTTTAAAGACATTTTTTTTAAATTTCTAAACATAATAGAATTTCTGTGAAGAATTATATTATTTATAAAGATAATTTAAATTTTGACGAGAATTAAAAAAAATTGTAACCTTATTTTAAAATTTTACCAAGAATTTTATTAAAATTTTTGAAAATAATTGAATTTTGGAAAACAATTTCATTATTTATAAAGATAATTAATTGAAACGTTATTTTTAATAATTAATTAAATATAATTATTCAAAAAATTAGCTAATTTTTAGACGAATTTATATTATCAAAACTTTTAAAAACCTGCGTTTCTTAAATTTTCTAATTAAATTAATTCAAATAATTTATTCATAATTTACAAGTATCTAATAATTTTATGATAGATGTTCAAGAATTAACTTATTTAATTAGAAATCAATAATTTTTTTCACAAAAAGTTAGAACTCAAAGTTGTTAAAATAAGCAGTAAAGTATAAAAAAAATATTTTTTTTAATAAAAAAAAAATTCTAATTCAGCACAAGCAAAAGTATATGTGAGTGCCAAAATATTCTCTCAAACTGTCGTAATAATAAAATATAAAGATTTATAAAATCGTGAAACTTTTTTTTCGAGGGGTGAAGGAGGGGGGTGGCAGGATTTTTCAAACCAATTTCAAGTGCGAAGACATAAATTCCTTTTGTAATATTTCCGAATCGAAATTGATTAGCTGTTAAGAGTGCGCGTTTATTTTACGTTGATAGTCTCAAAATGGGAAGTGATCCAACTTCAATGACTTTCAAATGGGAAACGTTCAAATTTTCATTGCTCTACATTGGAAACGATTCAAAACTTTATGGCTACCAATTTTATTATACGATTCTATAAAAAAAATAAAGAAAAAAAATTTTTTTTTAAAAAAAGATATTCCATCCAAAAACTTTAAAAACATTTCAGTTTTTCAAACTTAAACACGATGGACAAAGTTTCATTGAATCAGTTGATATCATGTTTTACGTCTTTTCTATCACTCAATAAAAGTATTGAAGTTAAAAAAAGTTACATTTACTTTTCCTTCGTTTGTGGACTTAATTTAATTAAGTTAATACTTTTTTTTATTTGAAGTTAATGAAACTGGAAACGATTTTTGGTAAATTTTACTAAATTAAAACTACGTTAATTTATTTTCACTTTTTTCAACTATTTTTAGATATTTTTGAATATATTTAATAATTTTTAATTATTCTTTATTTTTTAGTAATTTTAAATTGTTTTTAGTTTAGTTCAGTATGTTTCAGTTATTTTTATTAATTTTCCTATTCATTAAAAATTTTTATTCTTTTATTTTGAACAACCCTTAAATATTTTTAGATGGTGTTAATTGTTTAGAAATTTTTTTTGTCAATTTCCATGGGGCTAATGTTTCGAACGTTCAAATGAACGAAAATTTTTTTTCACCTTCAGTGTTTTTGAAAATTGCTATCGAAAAAATAAAAATAATTGAAATTAAACAAAATTTAGTTTAAAATTAATTTGTTTTAATCTAAAAAATATTTTTTTTGTAAATAAAATACAATTTAGAAGAAGTTAAAAAAATACTGTTGTTCATTTGAACGTTCGAAACTTTAGGAACATAATTGCCACTATTTTCAGTCATTTTAGATTATTTTCGGTTTTTTACGTATTTCTCAGATATGTTTAGTTATTTTTAATTACGTTTCGTTACTTTTTGTAATTGATAGTTATTTTCAATTATTCTCATGTGAAAAAGTTTCCAGAAATAAAAACCGACAAATTCACTAAGATTTTGATTTTCGTTTCTATTTCACTTCTGGAAAATTTCCAAAAATATTATTAATTATTTTTTACTATTAGTTTTACTATTAATTATTTTATTGATTTTCAACAAATTGTGACTTTTGACTAATAGAAAACTAAAAAAGAAACAACTTTTCATAAAATTCGATTGGTAGCCACGCCCACTGTGTACTTCTTCGTTTTCGTTTGGTTCTTTCTTAGAAAGTGGGGGGAACGCCACGCCTACTTTTCGTATTACGGACGCCGCTCATTGGCGCGCGATTTTTCTCTCTTCTTACTAGCAATCTAACAATTACAAAAAACATAATTCTAATTCTACACTTAATTATAATTAATTATAAATTAATTTTCAAACAATAATAACGATTATTGTTCGTAAGACACCAAGACTTGACAGTAAAAAAATTCTTTTCTCTTCTCTTGTTTGATAATTCGAGAGAGATAGAGATAATTTATTGGAGATGAAATACACAATATTCTCGAATTCACTATATCGAGTATGTCGGTATTTAATTGAATTCACAACTCTTGGACATGTATTGAGGATAACTAAAGGTTTCATACCAACACTTTGACTGGATTAATGGTTTACGAACACGTGACTGGATGAGCTCGATTCTTGTTAATATACTCGAATGCGTTTGAGCACTTTGGATTATGAACTAATTGGATAAGCAGTATTAATACGAAGCGAGGGCAAAGTCCTCATTAGATTCACTCAATATTGCAGGGCAATATTCGGGCGTTACGATGCCACGTATACACATAATGTGTACACGTGGCCGTTCACCTTCCACCGCATATCCAAGGGATGCGATGGGTAGCGAGATCACAATATCGGGATGCGCCATATAAATTGTGTGTTCTCTCGCACGTGACTGGAAGTAAATACGAAAATGCGGATTTACCTCGTTACCGGTCAACAAAATTAATGGGGAATTAGAACAAGAAGAAAAAAATAATAATAACGATAATAAAACACACTCCGAGAATGGGAAAATCTATTTCTATTTGTGTTATTGGAACCTGGATTATTAAACATTGTTGGGTAATATTAAACACATTTTTCACTTGAAATATATTTCACCAACAATTCACAGTTGGACAACGGTTTGTATATAGATATTTTCAGCTATTTTCTTATTCGTTAATTTTCAATTATTTTTAGCTAATTTCAACTTTTTTCAGCTAATTTCGATTATTTTCAGCTAATTTCAATTTTTTTCAGCTAATTTCGATTATTTTCAGCTAATTTCAATTATTTTCAGCTAATTTCAATTATTTTTAGCTGATTTCAATTATTTTTAGCTAATTTCAATTATTTTCAGCTACGTTCAATTATTTTCAGTTTTTCAAGGAAGAATCCGACAAACAATCGCAACAAAAGTTAGTCCAATGTCATAATTTAATTTTTTTCTGAAAAGGCAAATTAACTTTTAAATTCCTTTGAGTAAAAGAGCAAAGAATTAAATTTTCTACATTTTGAGAATTTTGAAGTTACATTTGAAAGAAAATTGTAATTTTTTGTCAATAGTAAATGATTTAAGTAACATAACCTAAAATTTAATAAAAGTTTCGTATTAACAGAAATTTGTAAGCTTTATTCAAATACAAATTTTGATCGTTTTAAATACTCAAAATTAAATTCTTCACCTTTCTACCGAGACGAATTTACAATTTAATTTGTGTTTTTCATTTAAATTACGAAATTATGACATTCAATTAACTTTTCATTTGACTGTACGTCAGATTCTTGCTTAAAATAATTTGTACTTACTTTTAATAAATTACAATTCTTTTCAATTCTTTAAAATTATTTTCCATAATGTTCAGATAATTTCAATTACTTATAGGTAATTAATAATAGCTACTTTCAATTTTGTTGTAATTTTTTAAAAATTATTTTTATATATTTTTGGTTACATTCCATTCCCAACTGTTTTTATTATTTGACTTAAAATTCTTTTCTGTTAGTTTTAGAAATTTATTTTTTATTATTTATAGTAAATTTCAATTATTTTAGACAATTTTAATTGCTCTTAATTTTTAAAAGTATTTTTATTTATTTTTTAAATATTTGGAGCTAATTTTTGTTATTTTTATACAAATTTCAATTATTTTTAATTATTCACAGTTCTTAAAGTTATTTATAATTATTTCTAGTTAATTAATTATTATTATTTATGAAATATTATTAATAATAATTATTAATTTTAAATTTTATTTTATTTATTTTTAATTCTTGTCTTTAGTTTCATTCAATTACTCCAACTGTTTTTTGGTACCTAATTAAAAAATTATTTTCAGTCATTTGTATTTAAAAATTTTTTCTTGGTAATGTTAGTGATTTTTTTTAGATAATTTCAATTCCACTTAAATTTTCAAAATTATGTTTAATCATAATTTATAGTTACTTTAAGTAAATTTCAATTAGCTAACTTTGTTTTTAGTAATTTTTTTTCTGTTAGTTTAGTTACTTATAGTATTAACTCCAGTCATTTTCTATTATTTATGATTATACTTTTAGTTACTTTAATTTTTTAGATATTCTTAATTTCTTTAAATTATTTTGAAAAATATTTAAGTTTCTAAAAATGTTTTCAGTTTTTTTTTGCTTTTTTTATTCCAATTATTTTCAGTCAATTTTTTTTTATATTTCCATTAATTTTCAAATAGTTTTCATTATTTTAAGATAGTTTTAGTTATTTTAAGTATTTTTAAGAAAATTTCAATAATTTGTAGTTATCTTTAATAACATTCAATTATTTTTAGGTTTATTTTCCATTATTTTTAGTTAATTTCAATTATTTTTAATTTTTCAAATTATTTTTTGTAACTTTCATTAATTGTAAGGTGTTTTCAATTGATATACATTACTTTTAACTTCTTTCAGTTACTTTCTATTTTTTTAAGTTATTTTTGGTTATTTTCAGTTATCTTCAATAATATTTATTTTTTTAAAGTTATAATTTTCGTTACTTTTCATAATTTTAGTTATTTTTAATTATTTTCAGTTAGTGTCAATCTTTTAAATTTATTTTCAAATTCTTTTGGCATTTTTATTTTTCTGTTACTTCTAATTAAGAATTTTTTAATTTTATTTTCTTTTAATTTAATTAATTTCAAATATTTACCGTTGTCTTTAGTCAGTTTCAATTATTTTTAGTTTATTTTCATTACTTTTAATTTTTTATATTATTTTCAGTTATTTTTAGTTAATTTATATTATTCACAGATATTATTAGTAATTTAAAAATTGTTCTGTATACCTTTAAATTATTTTTAATTACTTTTTATTACTTTTTTGTTATTATTAATTGTTTCTTATAATTTTTTAGTACTAAAATTATTTTTCAACAATTTGTTAACAAATTATTATATCGTTATTATAAATTTAACAAATTATTATATCGTTATTATAAATTTAACAAATTATTATATCGGTATTATAAATTTAACAAATTATTAATAATAGTTATTAATATTATTTCCAACTAGTATAAAACTAAATAAAACTACAAGGTAAAAAATATGATTTGTATGCAGTTGAAGTGAGAGACACGCCCACTGTGTGCTTCACTATATGCGTTTGGTTCTTTCTTAATTAGTGGGGGGGACGCCACGCCTCCTTTTTCTCTTTCGCGTGCCACTGATTGGTGCGCGATTTTTCTCTTTTATTTTCTAAATCCGAATGAATGAATTTTTACGTATTAAGAATTATAAGGCACTTTCGCATTCAATAAGCGAATAAAATTTCACCCCTCAATTAATTTTTAATAAAAAAAAATCCTCCTATTTTGACACATTTGAAAGAAAAATTTTCTCTTTCCAAAATTCATTCAAATTTTTTCTTCAGTCAAAGAGGACGAAGCACAAAAACCTCGTGAAGATACCAATCTAGACTAAATATTCCTACGATTTATATTTCTACAACGAGGCCAGAATTTCTCATCCTTTTTTTTACAACAGCGATAACAAAGAAATTATTGACTTGAAAAAAAAGAAAAATCGAAGAAGAAGAAGAAGTAAACTTTTCATTTGTCTATAGGGAAATGAAGTACAATGAACTTGGAGAAAATAGAGGGTTGAAAAAGTCTCGACTACCTATAATCTAAGATCGTAAAGAGCTTCCTTGTGGTGTAGCAAAAATTACGACACTACCGATAATGATAAAATTCCTTTACGCAAAATATAAAATGAGCCCGCGAGTGCATTATCGTGTTGTGATGGAAGTTATAAAATAAAAATCGTATATTTTTATCTTTATTTTATATTTTCGTTTCTCAGGCAAAATTCAAAAAGAAAAAAAAACAAACTAAAACCAAAAAAAAATAAAATTAAACACAAGCAAACAGAAAAGAAAATAAAACAATTAAAATATAAAAAAATTAATGAATTCATAACAATTAAACTCTACTACAGAATAATAATAATAGTAATAATAATAATAATAATAATAATAATAATAATAATAATAATAATAATAATAATAATAATAATAATAATAATAATAATATTAATAATAATTAAACAGTGTTAAAATAACAGGCTAAATTCAAAGAGAAAAAAATGAGTCAATTATAAAACAAAGAGACAATAATTTTTCCTCTACATTATCATTCGAGGGAAAAAGAAACTGAAGGAGTTTAAGGGAAACAAAAAGTGACATGTGTAAGGTCTTTTATATTCGAATGTAATATCTTCTTTTAAGAAGTTATTTACATTTTTATATCGCAGCATTGTTGAATGCTCTATGAGAATTTCCCCTCGACTGGAAAAAGTATAGAGGATATTAAAGTCAACATGAGTTTATACCGATGTGCATTTCATGAGAAAATAGAGCCTGCGTGTGTACAGCAGAAATTTCCCGGTAATGCGTTACGAAAGTGCACTTGATGCGAAAAGTTCTTGAAATGGTTTTATTCCTTTTTCTATATCAAAAAAAAAAAAAAAAAAAAAATACGAGAGGAAGAGAGTGAGGGGCACACGCTGAGAGCCAACACGAATAGTGCCACTTCAATACAATATATCCACCCTGCTTACTAAAACAACCAATCTTCTCATATTCATCTCATTGTAAATTTAATAACCATAAATGCACGTGATTTCAGACATTTTATTTATTTTCAGATATTTTCAATTATTTCCAGTTGCATTTAGCTACTTTTCGATATTTTCAAATAATTTCTGTTGTTTCTTTTTTAATTTTAATTATTTTCAGTTATTCATAATTTATTTACTCTTTTTCAATAATTTTCATTTTTTAAACATTTTTTTCAGTTGTTTTAAATTATTTTCTGTTATTTTCAATACCTAATTTTCAAATTATTATAATTGTTTTCAAATATTTTTAGTTATTTTTAGTATTTTTCATTAAATTTCAATTAGCAATAAGTTTTGGATATTTTTAGTTACTTTCAATTATTTTAATTTATTCTTAGTTAATTTCAATTTTTATCAGTTATTTTTAGTAATTTTCAATTATGACTTATAAGTAATTTTCAATTAATTTTAATTATTAATTAAAATTAATTAATCAGTTATTTTCAACTGCGTTTAGTTGTTTTCAATTTTTATCAGTTATTTTTAGTAATTTTCAATTATCAATCATCTTCAATTATTTTCAATTATTTATAGTAACATTTTTAGTGATTTTCAATTGTTTTAGTTACATTTAAAAAAAATTAATAAATTAAATTATTATTGTTTTAGTTACATTTTTAGTAATTTTTAATTATTTTCAGCTACTTTGGTTATTTTTAGTAATCTTCCGTCCTTTTCAATTCTATTTTTAGTTATATTTTGAGTAATTTTTAATTATTTTGAACTACTTTGAGATATTATGTAATATTTTTGTTATTTTTATTCACATTGTAATTATTTGTAATTTTAAAAAAAGTTTTCTTAATTTTTAATTAAAAACATTTTTTTTTATTTATTCTTTGTTGATTTCAAATATTTTCGTTCTATTTTTAGTTATTTGCAAATATTTTTTATTATTTTCAGTTGCTTTGAATTCTTCAAAATTATTTTCACGTACTTTTATTTATTTTTAGTTATTTCAATATTTTCTTAGTTATTCTGCCAAGAATTATTTATTTTATTTATTTACATATATTTTATTTATTTATTTATTTTAGATATTTTTGATTTTTTAAAAATTATTTCCAGTTATTTTTACTTTACTTCAATTAATTTTAGTTATTTTTTCTTATTTTTAATCATTTTCAAATAGTTTTCATTATTATCAGATATTTTTAGTTATTTTAAGTGTTTTTCAGTAAATTTTAATTATTAGTAGTTATTTTTAGTTTTTTTCAATTCTTTTTATTTATTTTTATTTATTTTTAATTAGTTTTAATTTTGCTTCCGCTATTTTTAGTTATTTCCAACAGTTCTTAGTTTAAAAGTCATTTTCAATAAACTTAAGTAAGTTTAGATTATTTTTAATTATTTTTAGTTAATTCGAATTTTATACACTTACTTGTAGTTTTTTATAAAATATCTTCAGTTATTCTTCATTATTTCAACTTTTTTCTCTTATTTTTAGTCATTTACTATTATTTCCAATTATTTTTATTTATTTTCCGAAACTTTCAGTGACTTTAAATTACTGTTATTTTTAATTATCTTTATACTATTTTCGAATTTGGAGTCAATATCAGTAATTTTTATTTGCTTTTTTATTAATTCATTTCTACTAAAATTAATTTTCAACTACACCGAAAAAAAAATATTCTTGTTTTGAGAGGATTCCTCTTATTTTGATGCATATTTTCCTTTTGTATATTGACCAAAAAACGTCCTCTTATATTAAGAGGATTATTCTCCACTTAAGAGTAATTCCTCTTAAAAGGAGAGGAATAGTCTCCAATGAAGAGTAATATTCTTAATTTAAGAATAAAATGTAAGAGGATTTTAGAAGAGGAATTGTCCTCTTAAAACAAGAATATTTTTTTTTCGGTGTATAATCTTTGACTAGTTAAAAATGAAAAAAAATATTTTTCACTAATTAAGTGAAAGTAAATCCAGATTTGAACACTTTTTATTAAGCCACAATTAAAAACAGAGAGAATTGATACAAAAATAAAAAATTTCCAATAATTAGAAAAAAAAGTTTTTTCGATTCAATTACAATGATACCAATAATTGTATTTTCAATCTATTAAAATTGCTCTTGCATAAAATAACGAATTTTTATCGTTGTAATTTTTGAGCTGTCACGTTAAATACAAATTTTTATCAGCTAGCGTAAAATTCAACAGTTACCCGGAAATTGCAATATCGCAATAATCTTATCTTGATCGTATATTTTGCGGAATTCTTCGCAACACCGATACAAGTTAGAAATCAAATCAATTTCGAAATCGACATTTTCCCGCTCCAATGAAACTTGTGCTTCGTTCCAATTTTTTTTCTCCTCATTTTATTTTACATTATGAAACACTTTTTAATTTACAAAACATTATTTTTAAACTACTCTGTTATTTATTACATATTTTATTCTACTTTTATTCAATTTTTATTCTGTTTTTATTCTGTTTTTATTCTACTTTTAATTCTATTTTTTAATTCAATTTTTTTATTTTATTTTTCTGTTTTAATATTCTATTTTATTTTTCTATTTTAATTTTCTATTTTATTTTTCTATTTTATTAACACTTATTATTAACACCATAAGCGTTACGATTTCAAGTTATTACGAGCTATTCAAACAATAATCGAAAAATAAATTCTGACTTTGTAGACAAAAAAAAATTCGTTTTTCATTTTGTATAGTTATAAATTTTTATGATACGGTAATATACTTTGAAAGAGCATTTTGAGTAATGGTGAGAAAAAAAACGAATAGAATTGAGCGATCAAAGTTCCAAACGAGAAATCGTTAAACTAACGTAAAACTTGAACAATCTTTCTATTTGAAACTACTCTAATTTTGACAAATACACTTTTAAGAAGTCATTTTACGCCAAGTATTTGTAAAGTAATAAAATAATATAGTAAACATTGTGAAAATATTTT
The DNA here is from genome assembly GCA_032873175.1 of Leptopilina drosophilae. Classification (NCBI taxonomy): domain Eukaryota; kingdom Metazoa; phylum Arthropoda; class Insecta; order Hymenoptera; family Figitidae; genus Leptopilina; species Leptopilina drosophilae. The sequence continues at coordinate 19,746,745 of CM065481.1, forward strand.
CATTTCCTCGCTTTCGAAATTTTAAAGCGAATCATTTTATACGAGGGATTTATTTTTTTTCCACCTCCAAAAATAAATACTCCATAAAACAAAAATTATCAAAATATATTAAATATTTTATGATTTTCCAAAATATTCTAAAATTTTATTACAATTCTCTCCTCTGATATTATAAAACAAGATTCTGGAATTTACGATACAGATGAATTTCAATGCAACTTAAAAATAAAGTAAAAATCAAAAAAATATAAAGTTTCAACTATAAAATATTAAAATATAAAGTTACAACTAAAATATACTGGAAAAGTATAAAAATTAAGATATACACTTATTTTCATATCAGAGGAGAATTTTTTTCAATGTAAAACTTGACACCAAAAAGGGAGCGTTAAAAATTTTACAGCAGAATAAGGGATCAAGAGAGATGAAATGCTTAATTTAGAAATCTCACTTTCACCCGAGAAGAAGAAAGATAGTAGGGATTAAATCCACAACCTCAACTGACAGGACTGACGTACACTCTCTGCTCAACGTCAAATCTCTTTTTCTCTCATTTTATCTCATACTCGTTAAACGAAATAATATCTTCTATTCTCTCGAATTAAGTATATATTTATGACTCTTTTTCTTATTTTAATTCCGAAATGTTAATAAACTTAATCTACGTTTACAATAAATCGTCTAATTTTACGAGTTTTCAAAATTGAAGACGAAAAAATATTTGTACACATATATTACATACCATTTCAGTGTTTTGTAGATTTCATTCAACTTCGAATCACCTGAAACAGAAATAAATAGTTCATTAATTAACAAATTATTTTTGTTAAATATGCAAACAAATAAGTTTGTAATTAGGAAAATAAACAAATATCAAAATTTTAATCTACGTTGAAAAAAATATATTTGGTTTAATGAGCAATTACTATTATTAAAAAAAATTTCTTTTATACATTACGATTTTCATTAATTGTAAAATTATTCAAAAATATCAATAACTTTATATTTAAATAAATACCTAATTATTATTTTTCCGTAGAAATTCAAACCCTTTCAAAACATTCGAGATAACCGAGTGATAAAATTATTTTATATTAATGCTACACTGAAAAAAAAAATTTATTTGATTCAAGTAAATATTTATTTGATAATAGTCAAATAATCGGTTATTTGAATCAAATAAATTTTTTTTCAGTGTATTAATATTAAATTAATATCTAAAATTTTAGACGAAATTTATTTGTAAATCAATTTTTATTAGAAAATTCTGCAAAAATTCAATAATGTAAATAAAAAAATAAATAATTTTATTGAATTATTAAATGTTTCTTAAAATTAAATTTTCACTAAGAATTTCATTAAAACTTTTGAAAATAATCAATTTCTTTCAACGAATTTAACTAAAATTTACTGAAATTTATTGAATTAAAGAATTTTAAAAGAATTAGAAAATAATTGAAAACTTTGTGAATTATTTTATTAAAATATTTAAAAATAACTCAATTTCTGAGAACAATTTATATAATTTATAAAAATCCTAATTAAATCATTAAATTTTGTTAAAATAGTTGAAATTTTGCCAAGGGTTTTATTAAAATTTCTAAAAATATGATTTTTTGGGGAGAATTTTGTTTATTAGGATAATTAAATTCTTTTGCAGAATAACTTGAAAAATTTTGAAAATATTTAATTTCCTGCCACGAATTTAAAGTTGAATGTTTCTTTAAAATTGAATTCTTTCGTCAAGTTTTAATAAAATTTTTAAGAATAATTATATTTTTCGAGAAAGTCAATTAAAATTAAATGAAAAATATTTGAAATTCCGCAATAAAAATAAATGAATTTCTAAATGAAATTTTATTATTTCTGAAAATAGTAAATTTTGAAAGACATTGAATTGCGAAAAACTTTACAAAATAATTGTATATTTTGCAAAGAATTTTATTTTAATTTTTTGAAAATAACTGAATTTTCGGCAAAAAATTTTGCTTTTTATAAAAATCATTGAATTCATGACGAGACATTCCTTAAAATTTATAAAAATAATTGAAATTTTTAGAAAAATATTTTAGTTATGAAAATAATTAAATTTTTTTGATGAATATTGTTTTTTTAAATAATTGAACTTAGCAAAGAATATTTTTTTTTAATTTCTAAAAATTTCTAAATTTTTATGAATTATATTGTTATTTATTATTAAAACTTTTTAAATAAATATAAAATATTTAAAAATTCATTTTAATAAGAAAAAAAATTGTTTGATGGTTTTGTATTAAAATTCATGGTAGTTTTAGAATTTCTTAGACAAACGAAAAAGTAAATAATTTTTTTGTATTTTAACCAACAATTTTTAGTTAAATTAAATAAACTGCATTTAGAAAATAATTTTTCATTTAAAATTTAATTTAATTTAATTTTTTAATTTTTATTTAAATCAAATATATTCTTCTTGAGGAAATACTTTAAAAAATCAATGAAAAATTATTGGTTCGAATACAAAAATATTTACTTGAAACAAACAATTTTTTTATATCAAGTAAATGATATTTGAAACAATAATTATTTGAAGCAAATAACTAAATGTCTTTTAAATAATAAAATAATTTTTTGATACAAACAATTATTCATTTGATACAAAAAAATATTTTTTTAATACAAAGAGATGTTTATTTCATACAAAAAATATTCTTTTGATACAAAGAATAATTGTTTATTTGATAATAGACAAATAATCGTTTCTTTGAAGCAAATAAAGTTTCTTCATTGCAGAAAAAAAATTATACGCATAAAATAAACTATATTTGAGTGCTTGTAAAATTTTTTCAAATATGTAGTAAAAAAATTTTCTATTCACTATTTGAAAAATTTTAAAAAGCAAAACCTTTAAAAATTTTACGTGCACAATGTTAATAAACTGAATTTTATTTTAAGAGTTTTTCTTTTTAAACTGGCGGTGGTTGTTTTCTATATTTTTTGTTCTCCCTTTATTTTTTTTAACAAGATGATGACTGTAAACATAAAATTGAAAGTATCGTCGTGTTGACCATTGTTATTAAGGTGATGTTAGCAGGAAACAGTCATGCGAATGTTTTTTTCGTGTTAACGATCAAAGCAGACATTTTTTGTTACGACACAGGAATGAAAACCATGCATGTAGGTAGAAAGTAACCATTCACGTTCCGGATTTTCATGGTTATTCGCTCGTTAAATCTCCCATCGATTTCAAATATCTATCTTATGCTTTCATTCATGTCCGATAAGATTTACTTTTTCACATATGCAAACTGTATCTTAACATATTTTTCCACTATTTTTTTTTTAAATCCTCCCTCGAAAGAGAGGAAAATAAATTCTTCTTCTACATTTATTATTTTTAATTCAACAAGAAATTAAAATATAAATGAGAACTATTAAAATAAAAGATGAAATATTCTGATCTTTAAAAACAAATTAAATGAAGACAAAAAAAAAAGAAATTAAAACTATAAACTCTTTTTCAAAAAGAAAAATAGAAGATAAAAAAAGAAATAAAAAGTTATAAATCACGTTTATAAACTTATTTATATTTTATTCAAACACTATTTTTATTTTCCATTTTTTATTTAGCCTCAAATTAAATTTTCATATATCTCTTCTAATGGAACTAAACGATAGACTGAAAAATTGTATCTCGAGAATTTATATATTTACAAATTTACGTTCTGTTAAAACAATATTTATAAAAGTTTATTTAAAACATTTCAATCAAAGTAAATGCTACATTTACGTTTCAATACTTTTCATCAAAAATAAAAAAAAAATCAATTATCAATATATTTACTCTCTTTTCAGTAGTTAAAATATTATTCAATTTGATTTTTTTTGAGTGAAAAATGTTTTTTTTAAATTGGCAAAATGTACGATTTAATAAAAACAAAAAATAAATAATTTTTTCTTTATGATGAAAATGTAAAAATTGCCAACTGAAGAGATAAAATAAAACGATTACTAATATTTTCATGAGTTTGCAAAAAAAAAAAAATATATTTTTTACTCTATCCCTTTGAAGGGAACGAATCGAATGTTTATTATACAAATAAAAATTTTAATTCTTTTTCTTCTCAAAATTAAAAACTGTTTTTTGATAATAATTTGCCAAAAAAAAAGTTTTTTTAATAGAAAGAACTATGTGAAGCACTTATATTTTATTTTTACGACTATTTATTTTTCTAGTTAATATTTGTTTGTCATAATTAAATTTAATAAATAATTTATTTTTTTATTTATTAATTACTTAATTACTTTTTCATATTTTTATTTTTTTATTCATTTAAATACTTAATTGATTATTTTTTCACTTATTTCTTTAGTGCTTATTTAATATTTATTATTTAGCGCGACGGCATTAAATACATTTTTCATTATGATGAGCAAAGGTCAAAGATTTCTTTTTTCTAATTTTCCTAAAGGATCTCTGTCCCTAGAGAATATGGCAATTTTATTTGCCATGATGCATGCGATTAGTCAATGTCAGATGTGTTTAATATCACGTATTTAGGACAATATTACCTACTTCCATGTAGGGGGATAAAAATTTAACTTATTTCTTACTGTGAGAAAAATTTCCAAGTAAACCATTCCTTGAGGAATTCTCAACAAAATATCAAATGTTCCCCTAGATTTATTGAATTCCCTGTAGAACTATTTTTCATCACCACCAAAAAAGATGTTTAATGTCAAAATATTTTCACGTCAAGCTATATAATCAAATTTACAAATAAATATATAAATAATCACTCGTACAATTATTTTACATTATTAATAAAAATAGTGCTATCGAATTAAAATAACATATTAAATAATTAAGTTAGTCGATTATTATTAAAATGAATGCTCATTATATTATTAAGATTAAGTTAATTTTTTATTTCATTATTTTATTATCAGCGCATTAAGTTAACACCGTTCGTCATCAACGTTTGGAAGACAAAAACACTTTTATATTCAAAAAGTATATTTCACATTTACAAATATTGTAAACTATTTTTAAAAGGAAAAAATTTGAAAAGAAAAATATTTTTTCTTCTAAATTGTTTAATATAATATAAAGTTGTCAATTTGAACAATGTCTAAATTTAAAAAACATATTTATTAACTCATTAATTATTAAGTTATTTTTTCCAAAAATTTATATAAAATTCTTTACAATAATTCAATTATTATTTTCATAACTGATACAATTCTTTTCAGGAATTGTATCAAATTAAAAAAAAACATTTAAGAAACTTTTTTTTTAAGAATTCAATCATTTTTAAAAAAATAATAAAAAATTTTCAAGAATTCAATTATTTTTATAAAAATAATAAAAAATTTTCATAGAAATTCAATTATTTTCAAAAATTTTCAGAAAATTCTTTGTTAGAATTCAATTATTTTTAAAAAATGTAAGAAACTTCTTTTCAAGAATTCAATTACTTTTACAAAAATAATAAAAAGTTTTTACAGAAATGCAATTATTTTAAAAAAAAATTCCGAAAATTCTTTGTTCGAATTCAATTATTTTTATATAAAGAATAAAATGCTTCTCATGAATTCAATAGTTTAAAAAAAATATAATAAATTACTTTTCAAGGATTCAATTATTTTTTTAAAAATAATAAAAAGTTTCCACATAAATTAAATTATTTAAAAAAATTTCAGAAAATTCTTAGTTAGAATTTACTTATTTCCAAATAAAATGCTTCTTAGGAATTTATTTTTTTAAAAAAATGTAATAAATTTCTTTTCAAGGATTCAATTATTTTTATAAAAATAATAAAAAATGTACACAGAAATTAAATTATTTAAAAAAATTTCAGAAAAATCTTTGTTAGAATTTAATTATTTCCACATAAAGAATAAAATGCTTCTTAAGAATTTAATTTTTTAGAAAAATGAAATAAATTTCTTTTCAAGGATTCAATTATTTTTATAAAAATAATAAAAAATTTTCACATAAATTAAATTATTTAAAAAAATTTCAGAAAAATCTTTGTTAGAATTTAATTATTTCCACATAAAGAATAAAATGCTTCTTAAGAATTTAATTTTTTAGAAAAATGAAATAAATTTCTTTTCAAGGATTCAATTATTTTTATAAAAATAATAAAAAATTTTCACATAAATTAAATTATTTAAAAAAATTTCAGAAAATTCTTTGTTAGAATTCAATTACATATTTCTATATAAAGAATAAAATGCTTCTCAGAAATTTAATGTTTTAAAAAAATATAATAAATTTCTTTTTAAGAATTCAATTACGTTTATAAAAATAATAACAATTTTTCCAAGAATTTAATTATTCTTCAAAGTTACAACAAAATGTTTCGCTAAAATTCAATTATTTTTCAAATATTTAACAAAATTCTTTGCAAGAATTAAATTGTTTTAAACAATTTTAATAAAAAATTTCGTAGAATTTAAATACTCTTAAAAAATAGCAATACAATCATTCAATAAACAAACATCATTTCATTATATCTTCAAAAATAGAATTAAATTTTTTTTAAATTTCTTTTTCATAATTTAAATTGAAATTCTTCGAAATTTCAATTGTTTAAAAATGTATCAATTGAAAATGGTTTTAAAGTTAACTAAAGATTTTAATAGTAACGCGTCCAAAATTCACATAATTTGGAAACATTTTGAAATATATTGAAATTTTTTTACTTTTGAAAAAACACAATCAAATGTGGCTTTTTTAAAATTTAATAATCAAAAATAAATGCAAACAAAAAATCTCTAAAATTGAATTCGTAACAGAGATAAAAAAAATAAGGATTTCATTTCCAAAATCATGGCAGTTTGTAGGTTATAAAAAAGAAACAGATGAATAAATAAAAAGAATTTTTGTAAAATAAAATAAAAATCAGAATTTTATTAATAATTCTAAACATTTGATAGTTTTCCATTAGGTTGAATATGTAATTTCATTTTAAATTTCATTTTCACTTTTATTTTCATTTTTACTTTTACTTTTAATTTTTTATTTTCACTTCTATTTTCGCTTTTATAGATTTTCATTTTTACTTTCATTGGTATTTTTACTTTGACATAATTTTACTTCTACTTTCAATTTGATAGATTTTAATTCTCACTTTTATTGAAATTGTTCCTTTGTCATAATTTCATTTTTATTTCTACTTTGACAAAATTTTATTCTCCTTTTCATTTTTCCTTTGTCGGAATTTCCATCTAACTTTCACTTTCACTTTGACGTATATTTTTGTTTACGATTACTTTTTACTACGACAAATTTCCATTTTCTCTTTCGATTTCAATTAAATTTTATTTTACCTTTCAAAAAGAAAATAAATATAACCTAACAATCAAGGTGAAAATGAAAATTTCCCAAAGTGAAAACGAAAGCGAAACAAGAGAAATATTTATAAGAAAAATGAAATTAATAACTTATTCATAATTTTTTATCGTAAATAGAAATAAATTCAAAATTCTGTCTGGAACTCAAAAAATTAAAATGAAATTATTGTAGCAAAACAAATTTCGTATTTTTGTTAACTGCAGCAAATCTATTATTACCAAGAGATTAAAACTGATACTTTAGACCCTTGGTGGCTTAAAGAGGCACTTTGTGAAGAAACTCATTTCTTTCAACTGTCGCGAACATAAAAACCTTCTTCTTAACATTTTTTTTAACTTCTGCTAAGAAATTTTATAAAGAAGAACTATTTAAAGAAGGATTTAACAAAAAGAATTTAAATAAAGCAAAAAATATTCAATTTGCTGAAATTTCTCTATATTGAATTTAAATCAGAGTTTCTCCAAATTGACAATAATGACAGTAACTTACTACCAATCAGTGAGATTTGTTCTTTTCTCAGTTATTATAATAAAGTACAAGTACGGTAAAACAAAGTATTAAACACTTGTGTGAAACTCTCGTGATTCCTTTATTTCATAACTAAAACTTGTACATATAGTTTGTAGTTTTGGTTTTCTTTTTTCTTTCATTTTTTTTTTCTAAAAATTGGAAGTGTTCAGTTTGCCTGTCTCATTAGTCGAGACGTAACATTTTCCTTGATAATCCTGGAAAAAAACTTTCACTTTGCTGCAAAATATTCAGGACTCGAAAAGTTTTAACGAGCACTCTACTGGCCACTTGCATTGCGGCTACACATTGCGAGTCTTCGTGTATGATAGTGAAGGTATATATAACAGGGGAAAACCCCCTGTTGCAGCTTTAGCGTCACGTTTATGGCGCATAGTGTGTTGGGTTACGAACTTTTCTTACCGGGCACATTCTTGCGCGTTTATTATGCCGCGCTATTCTCTTGGAAACGTAAGTCAGACAAAAACGAGGAAATGTTGCACTCTTCATAGCATTGAATTTTCACCGTATGCATATTGTCTGTATGTATATATATACACAGAGGCATGTATATATATACAGGGATATGGCTCTTCATGAAATTGCCTGTTTTCCGAAATTCTCAAATTTCAACATTTTTCTTTCATGTATGCGCTTCTGTCATCCTAATGCATTCAGGGGAAAAATAGTATGAAGTACGTTTTACTGTTTGCAATAAGTAAAATCAAATTTTTTTTCTTCGACATTCTCAGGCTTTGCATTCCATTATGAGTTTAAAAAAAGTAGGAAAAAGTACACTGAAAAAAAAATTTATTTGATTCAAATAACTGATTATTTGTCTATAATCAAATAAATATTTACTTGAATCAAATAATTTTTATTTGAATCAAATAAATTGTATTTGAATCAAATAAATTGTATTTGAATCAAATAAATTGTATTTGAATCAAATATTTCAGTATTTAAAGCAAATACTAATTAATTGATTCAAATAAAAATTATTTCATTCAAGTAAATATTTATTTGATTATAGACAAATAATCTGTTATTTGAATAAAATAAATTGTATTTGAATCAAATATTTTAGTATTTGAAGCAAATACTAATTAATTGATTCAAATAAAAATTATTTGATTCAAGTAAATATTTATTTGTTTATAGGCAAATAATCGGTTATTTGAATCAAATAAATTTTTTTTTCAGTGTAGCTTTGATGACAAAAAAAAAGAATTAAAGAATTTCATTAAAAAACTTTTTAAAAAATAGAATTTCCAAAGTATTTTAATTTAATAATTGACAAATAATTAAATTTTATAAGAAGTCATATTCTAATGTATTCACGATTCTTAGTGCGAAGATTAATAATTAAAATTTTTATTAGTTAATTTAAAAAATACACACTTCAAATTTTTTATTAAATTTGAATTTTCGCAGTTTATTTTTAAAATTTTGAAAAATAAGATTTTTTAATTCTGTTATTTTAAGATAATTGAATTTTTATAAACAAATAATTAAAAAATTTTTGATGTAATTGAAATTTCTTTACATTTTATTAAAAATAATTTACTTCTTTTAAAGAATTTTTTAAAAATTTTTCTAAATAATCAAGGGAAGTTAGTCGCCGTATAATTATAATTTTATTTTTGAAAAATTATTCGCAATACATTTAATTATTTTCTTAAATAGTGAAACTTCGACAAAATTAAATTACTTTTAGGAATTTTATTAAAATTCATTGAAAAAGTTCTATTATTTCTATAAATAACAAAAATTCATTTATATTCACCACAAGAATTCAATTATTTTCAAAAAATTTTTCTTAATTCAATAATTTGTACGTCTACTATTTTAATAAAATTTTCAAAAAGTATGTAATTATTTTCTAAAAGAATAAAAATTTCATAGGAATTAAATTATTAAAAATAAAGTTTATCTAAATTTTTTTTTTAAATCAATAATTTGAAACTTTTTTAATAAAATTCTCGTAACAATTCAATTACTTTCATAAATAATAAAACTCATTGCAGAAATGGAATGATGTTTAATACAATTTTAATCAAATTCGTCGAAAAATGCAATTATATTTAAAAATTTGATTAAATTTTGTCTAAGGAATTCAATTATTTCAATTATTTTCATAAATAGCAAAATTTTTTCGATTTACCAAATTCGTTTAAATATTATTTTTGAAAAATATTCCTCACAAGAATTTAATTATTTTCATAAATTTACATTAAATTAAAAAAAATTTAATTATTTTCATAAATTTACATAAAATTAAAAAAAATTCAATTATTTTAATTTTATTTTAAAAATTTGTCGATAAAATTCTTTCTAAGAAATAAATTTTAAAAAACATTCTGTAAAAAAACCTTTTGCATTTAAATAATTGAATAATTTTGAAAAGGTTTCAAATTCAAATATTTGAAAATTTGAATAAATCTTCTATTAATGTTAAGTGTCATTTTTGAAGAACTAATTTTTTTTGAGAAAGTTTAATTCAATTTTCTTTTAAATAATTTAAAATTACATGACAATTATTCCAAATATGGGAATTTTCCCCAAATTCTCTAAAATTTTCCTTAGCAATTTAAGAGAATTTTTCCAAACTTTGGAATTTTTTCTAACATTTCATGAGAACGTTTCTAAATTTATAGAAAGTTTTCGATAATTTTTCAAAATAATTCTCGTATCAATGTTAAAAAATTTTTCTAAAGAAATATTAAGATTTGCTTCTTAAATATTTTTTTAAAATTTCAAAAATTTTTCTTAGTGCGTGTTTTTAAATTCAAAAAATTCTGAATAGTCGAAATTTCTTAAAATCGAATTTTAAACAAATATATTTGAAAATTATTAAAGAACTTTTCAGAAATTATTATAAATATAGTTTGTTTAAAAAAGAATGTTAGTTAAAAATTGTAGAAAGTAAAATGAAACTGATGGAATTAATTTTAAAAAAATTATAGTAATAATACTCTTAATATTAAAAAAAGATACTACTTTTATAAGCTATTCAATTTTAAAACGATTCGAATTTCAAATTTTTGAAAATCTGAATTCCTGTGGAAAAATTAATAAAATATTTATCTAAAAGAGAAGTTACTGATGTTTTTGAATAGTTTTGAGAAATTCGTAAACAAATGTGAAAGAACATTTTCTCTTTTATTTTCGCCAAAATTAAAAATTTTTAATTGAATTTTTAATAAAAATTTGCTATTGAAAAATAGAATTTATAAACATCTTTTTTCTTTTATTTTGAAACAACTTTTAATTTTATTTAAAACAATTGTAGTTAAGAAATAGAAATAATGCAAACTACTTCCTTATGAAAATTGAATTTTTTTTACAAAAATTTTAAGAAACGTGAATATGTAAAGTTTTTTTCCTCATAAGCAAAGAATGAGTTAGTGGACAATATTATTATTAAGAAATAAAAATTATGCAAAAATGGATATATTTTCTATTTCTTATTCATAATTTTTAAACAATTAACAATTTCGTAATATTTTTAATAAATGAGAAAGAAAAAATTTTGCACAATAATTTATATTGGTCAAACGAAATTTGTTATGTACAATGTTTTTAAATTTTCAAATTGAAAGAATAAATACGAAGATTATTATAATATGATTTTTTTCTCGTATTCTTGGACATATCAAGTGGAAGAAATTCAACCGATTTTAGAAGAAATTAATTTTAATGCTCTTGTTGAAGCTATTGAATTGTGTTAATTTAATAATCATATTTTAGCGAATAAATATTATTATTTGGCAGGGCTGATAAAAATCATGATTTTTTTAAAAAAATCAAAAAATCAGATTTTTTTGATTTAAATCGGATTTTTTTGATTTAAATCATTTTTTAATACTATTTTTTAAATGTTTATTTTTTTAATATTAGGAATTAAAAAATTAATAATAGGGTGCATGCAAAATTTCATTTTTAGAATTTCCTGATTTTTCATGACTAATTTTTCATTTTTCCTGATTAACAAATTTTTTAATTATTATTTAATACTCTGCATTACTAATTAAAATTTTAATAATGCAATTCAATTCAATTCATGTTTATTCTGCATATAAAAATACATTTTTGTGGCAGAAGAGTTCCGCTTAACTTTACACTTAAAAAAAAATCTTATAAAAATTTATTAATGCTTTCTAAGTAACAATTTTATTTATAAAAAAAAACATAAGACATTTAAAAAATGTTTGTTTAATTATTAAATATTATACAAAAAAAGTCTAAATACAAAAACTAAGTTTATCAAAGTTTTTTAATTTGTGGTTTCTTTCGATTAAAATTCCCTGACTTTTAAAGAAATTTTAAAAATTCCCTGTATTTTTCTGACCAACTAAATCTCTGATTTATAATTGTTTTTATAATTTGTGGCTACCCTTAATAAAAAATACATATATAAATTCTTGTTACAATAAAATTTGTTTTAAAAAAGTTTAGGAAATCTTAACAAAATACTGATATTTAATGCTTCTTTGACTCAAATATAAAATACAGATTTTTTATCTTTCAATAACTTTCGCCAAATAAACAAAAAATAATAATTATTATTTTCTGATATTCATTATATTATCTTTATAAGATATTCTTTTTTACTTTTATTTAATTAAAAACTTTTAACATAAATTCTAATTTTGTATCCTTTTCGGTTTCTAATGCATTTCGCAGTTTGATTTAAATCATGATTTAAATGACAAGATTTAAATCAAGATTAAAATCATGATTTAAATCAACTTAATTTAAATCATTGCAGCCCTGTTATTTAGTGTATAAAAAGTATATTATTAAAATATACTTAATTACTAATACTAAACATAATTAGTTAGTTTAATGTATTTTCCGAAAATTCACATTTTTCTCGAACAATATTATTTCTAAATGCTTTGTTAAATGAAGACTCGTAAAGTTGTCGAACACTTTTCATTTGCTCCGGCAGCTTAAAAGAAAGAAATGATTGAAAGTGGAATTCACGATGAAGAAAAAGGACTTTCGGTTAAAGTTGCGTCTAAAAGTGGTAATGGCAATACTTTACTGTTTCCAAAGGGAAAAATAAAGAAAGAGAGAGAGAGAGTTGTTTGATCAACGTCGTTATCACTCGTTTATATCCTTCGTGAGAGAACTCGTCGAATATTCATTAAAGTTTTTCTCAGAATAGGAATGGATTAAAGGAATGGTTGAGAGAGAGAGAGAGAGAAAGAGAGCTAGAAAGAAGAGAGGGAAATGTGATGGCGGTACAATCGAAGGGAAGCTGGCATCAAATTGATATCGAATAGTGGAGCTGCAAAAGGGAAATTAGTTTTAATGAGTTGCAGGTGCAAACTGAGATAGAACTAATTGTAAGAACACGTTGAAACTTACAACTGAATTTAAGAATAGTTTGGTTCAGATCTGAGAAAGTTAGATAAACTGATACAGTATGACGAGAGTGGGGGGACTTTTTTACATAATTAACTTTCACCTGTATTTTAGACCTTCTCACACCTTAATCTAATTGGACTTTATATCAAATTCGGTTCCATCAAATTACCTCTTATCAAGTTAGACTTCATAAAATTAGATTTTATCAAGCTAAATTTTACGATATCAAACTTAATTGCGTTAGATTTTATCAAGTCAGACATTATCGAGTTTGATTTTATTTAATTAGACACCTTATCCGATTATATTTCGCCTATAGATTAATTCATTAGATTTCAAATTATTTATTAAATTTTCATTTCCAAGCAGATTGAAAAATTCAACACTTTTCATTCATCTATTATTTATTTATCGAAATTTATTGTCAATTGCAATTCAGTAGAATTTCATTCATTCATTGTTTATTTATCAAAATTTAATGACGAGAATAAGTCAGTAAAAATTTTAATTGTAAATGGAACATTTTAATTGAAAGTCGTTGAAGTCAATTGTTTTTTTTTTAATTTCGAATTAACTTCAATTTTGACTCTTCCTGAAATTCAATTACATTCCAAATTTTCACCTAAAATTACAATTAAAATTTTTTGAAAAACTCGTTTTTTCAGAATTAAAAAGAAATAATTCACTTATTATTTGAACACTATATTTACTTGGTTTGGAATACAAATAATTGGCTAAAATAAATTTTAACTAACATCAATAAATTTCATTAGAATAAATTCAATTTGAGTCAAATATATTAAATTTTGTTTAATAAAATTCAATTTCATTCAAAACAAATTAAATTTAGTTGAAAAAAATTCTACTTGGTGCAAAATACTTCATTTTGTTTGAATAATTTCAATTTGATTCAAATAAATACTATTTGATTCGAATTAGTTCAATTCAGTTTAAATAAATTCAATTTCATTCTAATAAATTCAATTTAAATGAAATATATTTAATTTTGTTTTAAAAAATGCAAGCTGATTTGAATAAATTCAATTCAGTTTAAATAAATTCTATTTCATTCGAATAAATTCAATTTGGTTTAAATAAATTCAATTTGAGTCAAATATATTTAATATTGTTTAAAAAAATTCAATTTGGTGGAAAAATACTACTTGCTGCAAAAAGTTTTATTTATTTTGAATAAACTCTACTTGATTCGAATGAATTCAATTCAGTTTAAATAAATTCAATTTCATTCAATTAAATCCAATTTGGTTTAAATAAATCCAATTTGGTTTAAATAAATCCAATTTGGTTTAAATAAATCCAATTTGGTTTAAATAAATCCAATTTGGTTTAAATAAATTCAATTTGATTCGAATAAATTTAATTCAGTTTAAATATATTCAATTTTTATTCGAATCTGATGGAATAAATTCAAATTGCTTAAATAAATTTAATTGGATTCGAATAAATTCAATTTGAGTCAAATATATTTAATTTTGTTAAAAAAAATTCAATTTGGTGGAAAAATACTACTTGCTGCAAAATTTTTTGTTTATTTTGAATAAATTCTACTTGATTCGAATGAATTCAATTCAGTTTAAATTAATTCAATTTCATTCGAATAAATCCAAATTAGTTTAAATAAATTCAATTTGATTCGAATAAAATTCTACTTGATTCAAATAATTTTAATTTAGTTTAAATAAATACAATTCAGTTGAAATAAATTCAATTTTTTTCGAATCGGCTTGAATAAATTCAATTTGCTTAAATAAATTCAATTGGATTCGAATATATTCCACTTGGTAGAAATAAATTTTCTTTTTTTTTAATAAATTCAAATTGGTATAAATAAATTTTACTTGATCCAAATACATTCAATTTGATTCGAATAAATACGAGTTGAGTCGAACATATTTAATTTGGTTTAAATAAATTCAATTGGATTCGAGTCAATTCCATTGGATTTAAATAAAATTTGTCAATTTGTCTTGAATTTAAAGATAATTGATCAAATAAAAATAAATTGCCTTTGTGCTGTTTCAAAAACTATTTACTAGTAAAATTTACTAATTCAAGAGCAAAAAGTCAGCCACTCATTTAAATTTATTAAACATTCTTACTAATTATTATCAAAATTCTGCCAATAAATTACTAGAATTAAAATTATTAACAATTAATAGAAAAATTACTTATTTATTAGTTAAATTTACAAACTCGAATGCAAAAAATAATGTCACTAAATTCAAATAAGTAAACGTTATTACTAATTCAAATTCAGAGACAAAGTTCTAAATTGTTCTGAGGGAATAATGTTGGTAAACAAATAAATTGTTTAATCATAGGTTTTAGATAATGTTTTCCGAACTAAATGACTAGTCGATTCGATCGAGAGAGTGAAACTTTACCATCGAAAGCTTAAGTAATTCATGGCCATCGAAGCTTTCTCCTAACCCATTGAGGAGGCTTTTACAGCCTTCGATAAAACGAAAGTCTTGCCAGGCTTGGATTTATCAGCCTCAAAAGTACCCTTGATCGAATAAATTCTATGCAATAAAGCTACGTTATCTCGAAACATTTCAAAAAAAAAAAAAAAATTTTATCTCACATTTTCACATCTTTCAACACTCTTAATTAAGCACTCTCTATTTACAAATTCATTTTCTCACGTATTCATCAATAAAAAATAAAACACAAGTGAATTGCTTTTTTTCGCAGTGAAATTAAAAATGGAATTTAAATTCGAATGAACATTTTATACAGAAAAAAAGGATCGATTGTGTAATTTCATTTCGGGTTCGATTTTAATTTTCACTTTCGCTTTAATGGTTTTTTTTATTTCACTTTCGCTTTAATATTTTTTTTCATTTTCACTTTCATTTTTTACTTTTATTCTCACTTTGGTAGAATTTTATTTTCATTTTCATTTTCATTTTCACTTCTACTTTTTACTTTTATTCTCACTTTGGTGGAATTTTTTTTTCATTTTCACTTTTACTTTTTATTTTTATTCTCACTTTAAAGATTTTCGTTTTCAATTTCATCTTAACTGATTTTTGGTTTCATTCTCACTTTGCTAGAATTTTCTTTTTCATTTTCACTTTTAATTTTATTTTCATTCTCACTTTAATGAATTTTCATTTTCACTTTTACTTTTTATTTTCATTCTCACTTTAAAGATTTTTGTTTTCATTTTCACTTTAACTGATTTTTAGTTTCATTCTAACTTTGATTTTCACTTTTACTTTTTATTTTCATTCTCACTTTAAAGATTTTCGTTTTCATTTTCACTTTAACTAATTTTTAGTTTCATTCTAACTTTGATTTTCACTTTTACTTTTTATTTTCATTCTCACTTTAAAGATTTTCGTTTTTGCTTTGACAGTGAAAATAATAAAAATTAAAGTTAAAGTCAAAATGTAAATGTAAATTGGTCAAATTGAAAAAAAAGGAGAGAAAATGAAAGTAAAAATAAAAATCGGTCAAAGAGCAAATAAAAATAAAAATTAAAGCATAAATGACGATAAAAATTAGTCGAAAAGAAAACGAAAGTGAAAATAAATTTAAGTAAAGTGGAAATCATTTAAAGTGAAAAGAGGAAAAATGAATAAAAGTGGAAATTAAAATAAAAATGAAAGTGGAAATCAGTTATAAGGTGAAAGTAAAAATAAAAATCGGCCAAGGGAAAAATGAAAATGGAAATGAAAATAACAATTAATCAAAAAAAAATGAAAGTAAAAATAAAACCGAAAGTGCATTTCACTGAAATAACAGCACAAAGCCAAAGCTCCAAATTGAAAAATAGTAAACAGTTAAAAAAATGCGATTTTTCCTTGAAACAAATCCAATTGCTAAAATTTGGTTGAAACTACTTTTGTGTCCTACTTTCAATTTTTTTTTATATATAATAAAAAGTGTGGTACTCGAGTCCGATTATAAAAACCCATTAAAAATTAGTGGTTGACTTCGCAAATTTTCTACGCGGATGTTCTTCATGATAGCGCGGCTCGCGGGAAGACGTCTTTTCACTTTATTCTCGCGAGGAGATGAAAGCGGGTACTTATCAACTGAGATTACTTTCCGGGAGTTGAGGGCTAAGGTATAGGGGTCGCTGAGCTCAGATTGCGTGGAACTAAGAATATTACGAGTGAAATATTAACATTAGCACATTTCAGAGAGGAACTTTTACATTTCTTTTCGTCCAAGACAACTATACCCATCTTCTCTCTCTCTCACTATCTCCTTCTTTAAAGAAATCCTTCTTCTTCCTGCATTATAATCTTGAAACATATCCTTCTCCTCTAACACTCGTCAAATATTTCAATTCTTTTTTTTATCATTAATTTAAACTCCCAACGAGCTTTTTCATTTGAAAAATAAAATTCTCAATAATCAAAATACGTTGTAGAACAGTTTCATTTTAGTTACTTGATTATTCAATTGAATTTTGTTTTTAAATTTAATTAACTTTTTTGAAATTTTAATATTTAAACTGTTGAATTTTGTTTTAAAATTTAATTAACATTTTTGAAATTTTAATATTTAAACTGTAACAATTTAAGTAAATAACTTTTTTCAAATTTTAATAATTAAACTGTAGAAAATTTAAGTAAATAACTTTTTTGAAATTTTAATATTTAAACTGTAACAATTTAAGTAAATCACTTTTTTCAAATTTCAATAATAATTAAACTGTAGAAAATTTAAGTAATTAAATTTTTAAAAATTTTAATAATTAAACTGTAACGATTTAATTAATTATTCTTTCAAATTTTTAATAATTAAACTGGAACATATTTAATTAATTATCCTTTCTGAATTTTACTCGTTAAACTTTAACAATTTAATTTATAAATTTTTCGAAATTCTACTAATTAAACTGTAAAAAGTTGACCAATACAATATTAAAAATTTAACTCCACGACTAATAAATAACAAATCGTTTCGCAGCAAATTTGATGGACGGTTATAAAGAAAAAATTGGTCAATAGAAATAATTTCGAATTTTAAAATAACAGAAGAAATTAAATTCCAAATTCTTTTGGTGAAAGATAAAGAATTGAATTTTCAACATTTTCATGGTTGTTTCTTATCAACAAAAATTCGATTTTTGGTTTTCACTGATTTTTTTGACGAAATATTGATTTTTTTCCAAATTCAGAAATAACTTTAATTCCGACTTTTTTGTAAAATTCAATGACTTTCAAAGTTTTTACTCAAATTTAATTCATTATTTCAATTCAGTTATGTGAAAATTTTTATTTTAATCTTTAAAATAATAAAATCTTTTTACAAAATTTGTATGAAATCACGATTGCTTTTTTTACATAATTATTTTCGGAGAAATAAATTACATTCAAAAAATAGATAAAATCGTCCAAAAATAAAATGAATTTTAAAACACTTGATTTTTAATCACTTCAAATTTAAATAACGAAAGGAAGATTATAATTAATTGCAATTTTATTTAAAATTAAATTATTATTTATTGTAAAAAAATATTTTTTATTTATACTTCATTTAGACCAGAATAATTATAATAACAATTTTAATAAATTCGGTTTGATTGCAAATAATATTAATTTTAAAACTCCTGATTTTTAATCACTTCAAATTTAAATAACGAAAGGAAGATTATAATTAATTGCAAGTTTATTTAAAATTAAATTATTATTTTGTGTAGAAAAATATTTTTTATTTATACTTCAGTTAGACCAGAATAATTATAATAACAGTTTTAAAAAATTCAATTTGATTGCAAATAATATTAATTCGGTTGAACTAAATTTTTTTTGTATCGAATAATTTAATTTTGGTTGAAAATAAATTTTTCTTCGTTTAAATCAAATACATTACAATTGATCTAGATAAATTGTGTTTAGTACAGAATAATTAAAATTGGCTTAAATTTTCATTTGTTTCCAATAAATTAAATTTGTCTCAAATAAATTAAATTTGATTCAAATAAATTTGATTTCGTTTAAATGAATTCAAATTGATTCCAATAAGTTCAACTTGGTTGTAAATAAAGTCAATACGAATAAAATAAGTTTCATTTTTTTATTTAAATACAAATAATTTTTTTGTCAAATCAAATACATTCAAATTGATTTTCATAAATTTTATTTTTCCCAGAATAATTATAATTTGTGCAAATAAATTTTATATTCAATTCAAGTAAATTTACTTAATTAATTAAATTAATTAATTTATTTTTATTAATTGAATTCAATTTGATTCAAATAAATTTAATTAAATTCACACAAATTTTATTTGGCCCAATACTAAAAATGTCGTTAATGTAGTGAAATTTGTAATTATTCCAGGTAAAGATTTTTTTTCGCGAAGTCAAATTTATTTATTTACTTTGGTCATTTTTTCGAAAAAAAATTGTCTTTGTATCAAAATATAAAATTTTTACTTAAAACAAAAATTTTTTAATACAAATAAATTATATTTTACTGAAATACAATTTTTCTATGAGAGCGTGTCAAGATTTTGCAAAATGAAAGTTATGCCAAAAAAAAATTGAAAGTAAATGATTTTTCTTAACATTTCGGTGTGAATAAAAATTTAATTTGGAATAAAATTAATAAAATCAATTAAAGTATATAATTACTACTACAGAGTGATAAATTTACAATTGTTTTATTCATTTCGAATTATTATCAGCATTTTAAATTAAGAATATTAATTAATATTTAACAAGTAATAATAATTGAGTAATAAATTTTGAAAACCAATTAATTAACTTATTATTGCTGTTTTCAATTTAATCCATTTAAATAATTAATTTTAAAGTAATTAAAATTTAATTCTATTATATTAAACAATATTTGTGAGTAAAAGTCATTTGCGGTCAGACGCAGTAGTGAAAATTGATTTTAGTCAGACATAAATCTTTTATATTTCATCCGAATAATACCTTTTTAAATAACCTATATTTACATAATTTGATATTAATTGATAATATTATAAACTTCATTTCACTTGAATTTAAAACAAGAAAATAGAAAATTAAAAAATTAATTGATTAATTAATTAATTAATTAATTAATTAATTAATTAAGTAATTAATTAATTAATTAAATTAAAATGAAACAAAATTAATTCACTTTGTAGTTATTTTTCTAAAACTTGAAAATTTGTTAATACTTTTATTTTTACAAAGAACAAAATTGAACCTCTGCTTATTAATAGCGTTCATCATTCAAAAACTTTTGCTCGTGTAGAATTTTGCGAAAAACAATTTCCTTGAAAAATATAAATAGTTTTTTTTCGGCTGTAATTATTTGAATGTTTGGTGTATTACTATTTTGACTCATTGCCTGCATGCGGTGTTGATTACTGTTAAGCGATAATTATGATTTCGAAAATCGATTTTACCTGTAGATTAATTTGGTCCATCAATCGTGCACGGCTTGTTTATTCGGCCTGGTGCATTTGTACGGGAAATACAAACAGGGTGGGGGGGAAGGAGGAGGAGAGGGTCTTTCTGCCTCTAGTGAGTGTGCATACTCGTCTATGTTTGATGAGTAGCTCACTGCGATATGACAAGCTGCATAATTCATTGCCATATGCTATTTACGCGATTGGTCCCAAGTTGGAATGCATGAATTGTGATTCACGGCTCAAAGGGCTTTTGTGTCCCACTGTGTGTGTCCCTTGTGACATTTTCATAACGAACTTATTTACATTTCACTCTCTCTCTATATATAAAAAAATAACAACAATAACAAAAAAAAACCCATTTACAATTTTTGTTGAAATTTAATCTCCTCTTTCCTCGACAAATTGCAGAGGAAAAAATTGCCACAAAAAGTTGAATTTTATTTTTCCCTTATTTCCAGAAGGAACTTTGACTTTTTCCCTGAAAGAATAAACTGAGAGAAAATGTATATTAAATTTTGTAAAAGTATTTTACAATTTTTGGGGAAAAAGTGCAACAAACCAAAAATTTTGATATAGAAAATACTAAACATTAACCTTCAAAGGGCCGGAAAATTAAAATAAAATTTACTAGTTTTTTATTAAGTAAAATTAAATAAAAAATCAATTCGATGAAAATAAAAGTAAAAATAAATGGTGGCCACTATAGTGGCCACCCCAGCCCTCTCAAGGTTAAAAGAAATTCTCTTGGAATTTAGTAAAGTTATATTAAAATTAAATTTAAAATCATAATATTTGATACAAATTTACTAAATTCCAAAGAAATTCTTTTAATGTTTAATATTTGTGACGCGGTCTGAAGAAAGGGACCTTAGAAACAAAAAATTATAGGTTATGTTTGCAATTTTTTAAATGAAAATACAAAAAAGAATCAACTGTCAATTGGATTTATTAATTTTTAAAAATTAATAAAACTAAAATATTTAATAAAAACTGATTTTAATTTGCAGGAACGTAAAAGGAAACTTTTAATCAACAAAAAAGTTACACAAACATAACCTCAAAGTGATTTGCTTCTAAGGTCCCTTTCTTCAGATCGCGACACATTTTTTATATCAAAATTTCGGTTTGTATTTGTTGCACTTTTTTTCCAAATTGTAAAATGCTTTTACAAAATTTAATACAGATTTTCTTTTAGTGTATTTCAATTCACACTACAAAATCAAAAAATCGACAGTTTTTAATAGAAAATATTGAATCATTAGGTATTATTATCATTATTTTTCTTTAGAAACTAGGATTTTTAAACGTTGCAAATCTATAATAATTTTTTTGGAAAAATAATCTATAATAATTTTTAAGAATTGTGACGATAACTAATCAAAAAATTAACTCAATTTTGATCCTTTTTAAGAAAAATTCTTTAAGAATTTAATTATTTCTATGAAGATAAAAAGAAAGACCACCTAAAATATTTCGATAAAAATTCACTTTACTTGTTTTTAATTCAATTTTATAAAAATTTCATTTCTTAAAACTTTTTCAACTAAGTATACATTTTAAAATTCAAGAAATAGAAGAAAAAATGAAAAGAAATTTGAATAAGAATGTATCGAAAAAATAACTTGTTCAATTTTTCAATATCAATTTTTAAAAAATTTTCAACAAACTATACATTTTAAAATTCAAGAAATAAAAGAAAAAATGAAAAGAATTTTAAGTAAGAATGTGTCGAAAAAATAACTTGTTCAAAATTTTTAATTAAAAGTTTTTAAAATTCAACTTTCTGAAAACTTCAATTTAAATCTTTCTGAAAATCAATCTTTATTAGTGAATGTCACATACTAAAAATAAAAATAATTACTTATAAATTATGGTAGCAAAATTAATTAATATTGACGAAAACTTAAGATTTTTTTAAAATTTATTTTCTAAAAAACAGAATATTATTTATAGTCTTATCTTGTTTTTTATATAGAATTAAGCAATAATTCTTTGCAAATTGATATCTCATTATGTTTCATATTTTTACTAATTCGAATTTAGAGTAAAATTTAGTGAAAATATTATTGCAGAAAAATTTTAGAAATTAATTTACTTTTCACAAATCTACGTGTTAAAAATGTAAAATTTTTTCTACTTAAAAAAAAAACATTTTTGTTAACTACTTTTTATAATTTTTCCAACTTTTCACAATTTTGCAACAGAAATAATAATTAAAAATTTACATAAAGTTTTATTGTATAATTTCTGAAAATAATAATTGTTTTTAAATACTTTATGAAAATTTTAATGAAAATAATTAAACTCATTAGAAAATAAATAGTTTGACTAAAATTATAATGAAAACAAATTAATGTTTTGGGAAAAATTGAAATAAATTCGATGGGAAAAAATTTGCAAAAATTCAATAATTATTTTTATGCAACAATAAAATTTTTCAAAGAGAAATTCAATTATTTTCAATACAATTTCATTAAAATTATTTATTTCCCAAAAAAATTTAATTATTTTTATTCAAATTTCTATGAAATACTTTAAAAACAATTAAATTATTTTTAAAAATTACAATAAAATTCTATGGAAAAATTTTATTCTTACAAATGATTACCGTTTAAATTCCCGAATCTAAAAATTCCGAAAGCCAAATATTTTTTGAATGTTTTCTTTTGAATTTGAATCTGAAATTATTCAAAGACTGAAATTGATGCTTGAAAATAAAAAAATTTTATTTTATTTATAAAAATTAATAGGCACAATTTTAATTAAATTGAATTATTAAATTACAATTAATTGAATTGAATTATTTTTTTGATTTTTAGAGAAAATTATTCGCAGAATAATTTAGAAATAATAATTTTTCGTCCTACTTTCAAGAATTGAATTATTTAGAATAAATTAACTTTTAAATCCACAAATTTGATAATAATATTTAGAAATAGAAGAAATTAATATTAATGTAACTTTTTTCAATAATTTTTCCTCATGAATTCTGGAAATTGAATATTTTTCCCACTACTTCTTATAAAATTCCCCGACTTCTTCCTGAGTTCCCTGAAATTTTTTCCCTAAACTTCCTGATTCCTCCGACCTGTGGCAACTTTGTTTAATAAATTCATGGAGATTTCAAAAATATTACAAAAGAAATACTATTTTTCCAATCTCCCTAAACAAATTTAATATTACCGAGTTTTAATTAAATTTTGTAAATATCGACCTCTTTTGTAAACGCAAATAATTATCCGCAATTTGATCTACGCATATTATTGTAAATTATTATGAAACATGAAAATATTGAGTATTAATTAAAATGTAAAATTCTTAAATAAACAGCAATATGAATTTAATTTTAATTACATTTTGCAAAGTGAAAATCATTCTAACATGAAAATGTAAAATGAATTTTTCTATTTTGTTAATTATGTACAAAAACGCGGGATGAATTTAAAATTAAAATTGATGAATGGGAGGGAGAGAGGGTTCTCGTCAATGTATTTTGTAATTGAAAATTATGGTTAAAATTGAAAATGATGTAAATTGTATTTTGATAAACGATCTATTTTCATGACAATGATGTTTAGTCAACAGGTATTACTTTGCCTAAACGTGAACAATGGATATTTGTGAAATTCAAACAAGTAGTGTTTAAATTGTCGAATACAATGGAAGTGAGACAGAGATGTGGTGGAGGATGAGGAGGAGTGAGGGGGAGGGGGGTTATAGGGTTTAATGACAATTCAGTTATTCACCCCTCTTTCCCCGTCCCTTAGAACGCGACTGTAGGATCCGCCTCTCTGATGACAGTACAATGAACGGATGCTGATGAGTAGCGAACAATGATCATCCGACATCTGTCTGTACAAGATAATTCATTGGTCGATAACACGAAATATCTCATATCTTGTAATGTTTCACCTAATAACACTTGTTATATTTGTTACATTTTATCATTATTAGCAGATTTTAATCTCGTTAATCCAGTTAAACATTATCTGTGCTGTGTCAAAAATGATCCGACATCATCTGCAACTTTCTGGACAAATTAATTTAATGCTACTGTTTATCCACACTTTCAATAGTCTTAATTTGTTTTTCTGAAAAATATTCACAATCAAATGAATAAAATAGTTTTTATATTTATAAGTATTTACAAAAAAATACTACTTTTAATAAAAATTATGAATGATAAACCTTTGCTTTCGTAAAGTTAAAAGTGCAATTTTTTTTCAATCATCAACAAATTAAAATCATCATCTGACAATAGTTGAATTGCTTTCGTAAAGTTAAATAGACAATTCTATTTTTTTCAGTCATCAAAAAATTAAAATCATCATCTGACAATAGTTAAATTTTCTGTGAATTTTAATTGAATAATTGAATAATAGAATTTTGTGTGAATTTTAATTTTAATTGACCAAATAAAATTTATTTGAATCAATTTTAAATTATTTGAACCAAATAAAATTTATTTGAATCAATTTTAAGTTGTTTGAACCAAATAAAATTTACTTGAATCAATTTTAAATTATTTGAACCAAATAAAATTCATTTTAATCAATTTTAAATTATTTAAATCAATTTTAAGTTATTTGAAGCACCTAAATTTCATTTAGATCAATTTTAAATTATTTGAACCAAATAAAATTTATTTGAATTAATTTTAAATTATTTGAACCAAATAAAATTTATTTGAATCAATTTTAAGTTATTTGAAGCACCTAAATTTCATTTGAATCAATTTTAAATCATTTGAACCAAATAAAATTTATTTGAATCAATTTTAAGTTATTTAAACCAAATAAAATTTATTTGAATCAATTTTAAGTTGTTTGAACCAAATAAAATTTACTTGAATCAATTTTAAATTATTTGAACCAAATAAAATTCATTTTAATCAATTTTAAATTATTTAAATCAATTTTAAGTTATTTGAAGCACCTAAATTTCATTTGAATCAATTTTAAATTATTTGAACCAAATAAAATTTATTTGCATCAATTTTAAGTTATTTGAAGCACCTGAATTTCATTTGAATCAATTTTAAATTATTTGAACCAAATAAAATTTATTTGAATCAACATTTAATTTATTTAAACCAACTAAAATTTATTTGAATCAATTTTAAATTTTTTGAACCAATTAAAATTTATTTGAATCAATTTTAAATTTTTTGAACCAATTAATATTTGTTTGGAGAAATTTGAATTTGATCGAAGCAAATTAAAATAAATTTAAACCAAATTCAATTTATTCGAAGCATGTGAAAGTTTAACCAAATTAAACTTATTCAAAGAAAATATATTATTTTTTAACTGAATTGACTTTTTAACCAAATTAAATTTATTATTTAAACCAGGTAGAATTTATTTGAATCAAAATTAATTGATTCAAAAAAAGTAAAATTTATTTTAACTAAATTGAATTTTTTTGCAATCAAATTGAAGTTATAGAAACTAATTTGTATTTATTCAAACCAAATAAAATGTATTTAAGAGAATTATAATTATTCGGAACCAATTAAAATTTATCTGAGGCAACACCTTTTCATCAATTATAATTATTCTAAACTAAATAAAATTGATTTGCGTCAATTTGAGATTAGTTGCACCAAATTGAATTTATTTGTGCAAATTTGAATTTAATTAAACCGAACTGCATTCATTCAAAAAAATAAAATTACTTGCATTGAATTAAAGTTGTTTGAGCTGACTAAAAATTTATATTTTTAATTCAATTTTAAGAAATTGTAATTCTTAAAAACTTTTCAACTAACTATACATTTTAAAATTCAAGATATAAAAGAAAAAATGAAAAGAAATTTAAGTAAGAATGTGTCGAAAAAATAACTTGTTCAAAATTTTTAATTAAAAGCTTTTAAAATTCAACTTTCTGAAAACTTCAATTTAAAACTTTCTGAAATTCAATCTTTATTAGTGAATGTAACATTCTAAAAATAAAAAAAATTGCTTATTAATTATGGTGGAAAAATTAATTAATATTGATGAAAACTTAAGATTTAAAAAAAATTTTTTTTTAGAAATTAATTTCCTTTTCACAAACCTACGTGTTAAAAATGTGAAATTTTTTCTACTTAAAAAAACTATTTTTGTTAACTACTTTTTATAATTTTTCCAACTTTTCACAATTTTGTAACAGAAATAATAATTAAAATTTTTCATAGAATTTTATTATATAATTTTCGAAAATAATAATTGTTTTCAAATATTTTATAGAAATTTTGATGATAATAATTAAATTCATAAGAAAATAAATAATTTTATTAAAATTATAGTGAAAATGAATAATTTTATTAAAATTATTATGAAAATAATTGAATTTTTCCGAAAAAATTTAATCAAATTCGATGGAAAAAATTTTTTTAAATTCAATAATTTTTTTTATGCAACAATACAATTTTTTAGAGAGAAATTCAATTATTTTTAATACAATTTTAATGAAATTATTTTTTTCCCAAAGAATTTAATTATTTTTATCAAAATTTCCATAAACTACTTGAAGACAATTAAATTTGAATCAAATAAATCAGTGCACCAAAGAAAATTTGAGAAAATAATTGGCACTGTACTTATAATTAGGTATTCTGAGCCAATTAAAATTTATACGATTTAATTTTGAATTATTTGAACAATCTAAAATTTATATGAAGAGAATTAAATTTATTCGAACAGCTAATAAAATTTATTTGAACCAAATTCATATTTTGAACCAAATTCAGTTTTTGAACCAAATTCATATTTTGAACCAAATTCAGTTTTTGAACCAAATTCATTTTTTGAACCAAATTCAGTTTTTGAGCAAAATTTATATTTCGTTTTAAAACAATTATTTAAAAAAAATTGTTTACTTTTCCTAAATTATGGTTAAAACAATACCAATTAATATCCGAGTCATGAAAATTAATTCAATTGACAATTAATAAAAAAGTAACCACAACCGATAATCAGCAGAAGATGAAAATTTTTTTGGAGAGAACGTTACTTTTTCTTTTTCTTGCTTAATTTTGTCTTCTACTTTATTATTTCTTTGACTTACTATAAGTAGCCAGAGTAACTTCAAAAATTTTTTCCACACAAATAATAAAGTTACGAATTGAGATTAATTTATGAGAACACCAGTCTCTTCAAAATACAGAATTTATTATTACTATTGGAAATGGGATTTAGAGCTACAAGGGAAAAATTCATATTTCTGATAAATACTTGGTTTGCTTTTTGAAATTACAATGACTTGGTGAGAGAATCTCTGGAGAATCGACTGTTCGACGTTGCAACACAAGAGAAGAGAGGGAAGGAGAGTGTGTTGAGTAGGAAAAAAAGAAGAAAAGCGAAAAGACAGAATAAAAGAAAGACAGCCAGTGGCAAGGGACGACATGGAGGACGGACCGAAAGTTTACTGTACTCCAGGGAAATGGAAGGCGATACAAGTTGCACGTTCGCACTTACCAATTGCTTGCTTTTCCTTTTTTTCTTTTTCTTCTCACCTTTTTTCTTAACTATTTTTAGAAGTTTACACCTCCATAACACCCAAAGTATCGTATCGTCTTCTCTATAACAGCTAATAATAAAATATAACTTCAAAAATTCTTTTCATCACAACTTTCAAAAATTCAATCAAACTATAATTACAGCAGGGAAATATTCAAACTCCCCTAACAAACTATGGTACGAAACTTTTCAATTTTTATTTTCAGTTTAAAAAAAAGCTGTAAGTAAAGAGATGAATCCTAAAATTAAGTACTATTTGAAAATGTTACATTCTCTACTTTGAACTTTAGACTTAAACTTTCCTTTTACTTTAATAAAGAAATACTATCTCTCTCTCTCTCTCTCTCTGTTTTACTTTTAATTTTTTTTCAATTACAGGCCTCAGATACTTGGTTCGACTTTTTTTTTACTATTTTCGTAAAGAAGGCGACTTTTGTTAAATTATTTTTAAAAAATGTGACTTTTCCCACTTTTCTTCCCAGTAGTGCAACAGAATACTACTTTTTCTGTATAAAATACAAAACACTTCAATTTTTCTAGTATAAAAAATAACAATAGACAAAATCTTCAGAACTTAATTATTTATGATTGATTTTTCCAAGATTAATCGAAATAGCTTTTCGAAATATATAATTAAAAAAATTTGTAACAATTTATTAAAAATAATTCATTTTTTTAAAGTATTCCATTAAAAATTTATAATAATTAAATTTTACAAAATTTTATTTGCAAACCATTAAAATAATTTAATTCTTAAAAATTTTAATTGCAAATAATTAAAATAATTAAATTCATAGAAATTTTAATTAAAAATCCAAATAAAAATTAGCTTTGAAAGAATTTCTAAAAAAAATATATAGAATTCAGAATTATATAGGTACTTAGAATATACTTAATTTTTTTAAAATTATTTTTTAAGAACTTCTATTCATGAAAAGAATTTCATTAATGTTATATAAAAAATCATTGAAATCCTATTCAGAATTTTAGTAAAATTTTTTAAAAAAGTTAAATTATTTCAAAGAATTTTTTTTTATTTCTTAAAATAATTAAATTCCTTCGAGAACGTTTTTCAAAATTAAATTTTTTTGAGAACTGTATCTAAAATTAAATTTTTTTGATAACTTTAATTGAAATTAAATTTGAAATAACTGAATTTATGCTACGACTTTATCAAAATTAAAAAAAAATCCAAATGGATTCAAAGAATGTTATTAAAATTGAAAGTAATTAAATTTCAATAGAGAATTTTACTATTTTTCAAACCAATTAAATTTTTAGAATATTTTTATTAAAATTATATTAAAAACAATTGAATCCCTGCAAAGAATTGTTTCTAAACTTGTTTAAATAATCGAATTCATGTAAAGAATTATATTAAAATTTCTTTTAATTATTGAATTCTTTCAACGAATTTTATAAAAATTAAATTTGAAAATACTTGAATTTTTGCAAAGAAAAAAAAATTATCACAAATTTTGATTAATAATTAACTTATTTTCAAGAACAATTTTTTTTCTTAATATTTTAAATCCAATATTTAAAAATTTCAATTAAAAATCCAAATAAAAATTAGTTTTAATAGAATTTCTAAAAAAATACTTTAGAATTATATTCTTAGAATATACTTAATTTTTTTTTAATTATTTTTTCAAAAACTTCTATTCATGAAAAGAATTTCATTAATGTTATATAAAAAATCATTAAAATCCTATTCAGAATTTTAGTAAATTTTTTTAAAAAAGTTAAATTATTTCAAAGAATTTTTTTTTATTTCTTAAAAAAAAATAAATTCTTTCGAGAACGTTTTTTTAAATTAAATTCTTTTGAGAACTTTATTTAAAATTAAATTCTTTTGACAACTTTAATTGAAATTAAATTTGAAATAACTGAATTTCTACTACGACTTTATCAAAATTAAAAAAAAATCAAAATGGATTCAAAGAATTTTATTAAAATTGAAAGTAATTAAATTTCTATAGAGAATTTTACTATTTTTCAAAACTAATCAAATTTTTCAGAAGATGTTTATAAAAATTATATTTAAAACAATTGAATCCCTGCAAAGAATTATTGTATCTAAACTTTTTTAAATAATCGAATTCATGTAAAGAATTATATTAAAATTTCTTTTAATTATTAAATTCTTTCGACGAATTTTACGAAAATTAAATTTGAATATAATTGAATTTTTGCAAAGAAAAAAAAATTATCACAAATTTTGAATATTAACTTATTTTGAAGAACAAGTTTTTCTCTTAATATTTTAAATCCAATATTTAAAATATTCAATTAAAAAACAAAATGATAAGTATCCTAAAAAAGTATGTTAGAAAATAATTTAAAAAGAGTAATTCTAAAATTTTTTGGTGATTTTAATATTTCAAAATTTAATTATTGGCAATGTTTACAATTATATATTACTAAAAATTCAAATATCTTTAAAAGAATAATTACATTACAATTGTTTAACAAATTTAAATTTTTCAGAATTATTTAAATTTTGAAAAAAAACAATAATTTTCATGAAAATTTAATTACTATTCCTTTAAAAAAATGTATTAGATTTTTTTAATACTTCAAGAATATTATCAAAACATTTCATTATTTTCACATTCACAATTAAAATTCTTCAAAATTTAGTTATTTTTAAAAATATCTAAAGATTCGTTTCAAAAATTCAATTATTGTCAAAAAATATGTATACAATAAGTTTTAATTGTTTTATACTTTTTCAACCACATTATTTATTGTATGTAATAAAAGAGTTTATCATTCAAAAATTTTTTAAAATTCTTTTTAAATGAAATAATTTTTAAGAATTTATATTATATGTTTTTTTTAAATTTAACTGTTTTCAATATTTATGGTTATAGAATTTTAATAACTTTATTTTAATAATTTATTTTAATAATTTATTTTAATATTAATAACAAATATAACATATGTTTTAATATAGATAAAATGTAACTGATTTTAAAATTAAAATAAATATAAGAATTTAAAAATTTTTTGTTTTAAATTTTGTTATTTTAAATATTAAGATAATTTTGAAAATTAGTAAAATTAATGAAATTCTATTTAAATAATTGAATTAACTTTGGAAAAATTTTCAGAAATAATTAAGTTAACGAACAACTTTGAAATTGGAGAAAATAATTAAATTTTAAAAGGGAATGCAGTTTTAATAGTTAGAAATATTTAAATTTCGAAATATTTAGAATTTAAATTATTAAAATCAAAATTTTTAAATCTAAAATTACTCTATAAAATAATAAATAACAAGCATTTAAATATTTATTGGAAGTTATTATTTTATTTTTTAATCATTGAATTTAGAAATCAGTAACACAGTTTTCTTAAAAGTATCAAATTGATACTAAAGTGGATCAAATTGATGTTAAAAATTTTGATCAATGTTTTATTTGATCCACATTTTTGGTATCAATTCCCTGCAATTTGATAATTTTACATTAAAAGTGAGAAGGTCAGAGAAACAAGAAAAAAATTTTACTGGTCTAAAAAATGACTGTTTTTTTAATAATATCAAATTGAGACAAAAAACGAATCAAAAATTTGCGAATCGTTTCTCGTCTAAACACAATTTTCTTGAAAGTATCAAACTGATACTAAAATGGATCTAAATGATGCTAAAATCTGGATCAATTTTTTATTTGATCCACATTTTTGGTATCAATTCGTTGCCATTTGATACTTTTAAGTTAAGAATGAATTTTTCAAAATCCTTATAAAAACTGTGGTTTTTTCGAATTTTTCAAAATCCTTATAAAAACTGTGTTTTTTTTCGAATTTTTAAAAATCTTCAATTGATGACGATTCAAGACCTACAATTTTCTAAAGATTAAAAATATTAAAAAAAATTTTTTTTATCTGTGTTAAAGAAAAAGACAAAAACTGCATGTACGGAGAATATTGAAACAAGGAAAGCCTAATTAAATAATGCAAATAAGGACATGTTGAGTCGATATAAATAGTTGAATAAAGGCCAGTGAAATGATGTCAATTCACAAATAGTGAAGCTGAATATTGGAATGGACCACTCTTGTGGTTACTCCGATCACATGCCTTTTAAGCTGTGTGTTAACCGCAAACCATAAAGCGTTCCAGTGAATGTACCTGCCATACGATTCCAAGTATAGATGCCTAGTTTAAACTAAACTACGTTTATCGCTTTGTGGTCGAAGTCTCCAACTAGAAGTTAAAACCACTCCGCGAGAATGGTGTTACCACTGATATTAGCCAATCTGTCCTTTAATTCCTTTTTGTCCAACCAAATTCCAATTGTTTTCCAAACTTTACAATCGCCAATATACACAGCTCAAAAAATAAAAAATAAATCATTTATTTATTCACACATCAACTGCCAATAAAATCTCAATTTTTGTTCATTTTTCTTTTCCCAAATTTGGAATTTGGAATTTTTTTTATATTCTTGCGTATTTTGGTAGTTTGCCGAAAATTGTATTTTCGTTACTGGCTCTGACTAGAACAGTCTTTTACAGCTGATTTTTTTTATAATTACTAGTAATTGTAAATTAATTCATCAATTACTTATATAGTTATATAATTGACGAATTAATTACTACTGAATAGCCGAATTTTTTTTATTATTAATTACTGCCAATTAAAAGTAAATTCATAAATTATTGATAAAATTATACAATTTATGAATTAATTAAAAAAAATTCTACTAAAACAAAATAAATTTCTAAATGATCTATATATAATTTACAAATTAATTAAAAAGGAGTTAATTAAAAATATAAGACTCGATATTACAAGAAAGTCTGACTAAAATGAACTTTTAATACTTGATCTGACAGCAATTTGCTTTTAACCACTGAACATTATAATAATAAAATTAAATCTTAATTACTTAAATTAATTAAATTGAAAACAGTAATAACTAGTTAATTAATTGGCTTTCAATATTTATCGCACAATTATTACATAATAAATGCAAATTCACATTCTTAATTTAAAATGCCGATAATCATTCAAAATAAATAGAAAAAAATTTGAGTCAAATTTTTATTGACGCAGAAAGGTTAAAAAAAATTCACTTGCTCAATTTTATTACAGTGAATATTAATAATATTATTGATAATAGTTAATTAACAATATATTGGTATTAATATATGAATTCAGTTTTGCTCTCATTTTTCAACAGAATCGTGACTCGCAATCGCAGAAAAATTTTATTCGATATGTTTCGCGAAAAATTCAAACAGTACAA
Organism: Leptopilina drosophilae; assembly: GCA_032873175.1. Classification (NCBI taxonomy): domain Eukaryota; kingdom Metazoa; phylum Arthropoda; class Insecta; order Hymenoptera; family Figitidae; genus Leptopilina; species Leptopilina drosophilae. Next base: position 19,780,115 of record CM065481.1, read on the forward strand.
TTTGTCTGCAAATAAATTTTTACCTACATCAATGGTTACTTAATCAAATGAAAAATATTTGTGAGCGGAAGCAATGTATTACGCAAGTAACCACTTAATCTTAACTCTCACACTTGGAGACACTCAAGGCGCGATGCCAACTTTAAATCTAATGTTCAAGTCAAAATACGACATTTCTCACAAAAGCACTCCTTTTTCATGCTTCATAAATTAAAATGATAATTCTCCCCCTCTCAATTACATTTTATCCAATTGTTGCCTCATTCAAGTAACTTTATAAACCCAACGATAATATCAACTCTTATTGTTTGATTTTAGGTAAAAGTAGAGTATTTTAACATTTAAATATTTAATTTTTTAATCAATTTAATTTAATTTAATGTTTTAAAAAAACATTGATAGATTTTTATCTCTAGTTTGTAAACCGGGATTTTGCAAATTTAGTCAGTAATAATTTTACTCTGTAATGTTCACATTCGTGAGTTACGAAAGAAATTATCGAAAAAAATGAATATAGATTTTCCGATAATTATTTCCAATTTAATAAATTATCCATTCCATGAAAATATTGCTGAGCTAATATTTTTCCTCAAATAAACGAATAAGAATTTTAAAATTATTCTTTTAATAACTGTACGAATCACAGGTGCTTATTTCAAGTAATATTAGGTCAAAAAAACAAGATTCTAATTTTTCAAAATGAAATTCGATTTGAAGACAGGGAATTCTTTAAAATTAAGTAACTAATTATTGAAATGCTACCTCTATTTTAAAACTATGAATTTTACTATATATAAAAAATAAATTTCTCTAAAAATTAGTAATCTTTATTACAGACTTGATAAAATCCCTGCAAAATGAATCAAATTTGCTATGAAAATAATTTAGAAAGAATTATAAGATAAAACAAAAAATTTTTCAAAGTTTTCTGAAAGTAGAAAATTTATCTTCAATATATAAGTAAAAATTTGTTTAACTTACAAAAAATTATAATTTTTGTACATTTTTTTAAAAGGAGGAATAAGCATCGTTTTAGGTGATTGGGAAAATTTCGTTAACTTAAAACATCAAATATTTACTTACGAAAAAAATTCGACACCAAACATATGTTGTTTAACCCACCTGAAACAAAATAAAACAAAAGATTCATTATATTCGAATTATTTTTATTATTATTATTATTATTATTATTATTATTATTATTATTATTATTATTATTATTATTATTATAGAAAAATTTACAACTAAACAAGGAGAAAAATATTAAATTTTGTAAAAGTATTTCATAATTTGCGATAAAGGGAAATTTTGATATTTGAAAAATGGTAGACTTTAAAAAAACTTCTGTAGAAATAAGGTTACATTAAAATTAGTAGTTTTAATATTTGATATAATTATACTAAACTTCACGAAAGGTTTTTAAACTTTAGTACTTTTTATATCAAAATTTCGTTTTGTCACATTTTCTACACAAAATTTTAAAATACTTGTAAGAAATGAAATATTTATTTTCTCTCTGTGTAATAATTTATAAAGTCATGAATTACAATATCTATTAATACAAAATTTAGCGAATTGGAAAATAAAACTAAAAATAGTAATGATAATAAATAATGGCATAAAAATCATTACAATTCTTGCGAAGAATCTTATAATTTAGAAAAATAATTAAATTGTTTTAAACATTTTTAACATAATTTTTGAAAATAATTTCATTTTTTGAAAGAATTTTTAAAAAAAATTTTAAATTATTCTATTCAATAGAAAAAATTTTTTTAAATATTTTTAAAAATATTTTTAAAAATAAATTTATTCTATTGAGAAATTTTACTAAAATACTATTAAAAATAATTGAATTCTTGCAATAAAATGAACTATTTAAAAAAATAATTCACTTTTTCCAAAAAATGTTATCAAAATTTTTGAAAATAAATTAATTTAATTAAAATTTTTATAAATAATTGTATTCTTCCGAGAAATTTTACTAAAATTAAATTAAAAAATAATTGCATTCTTTTGAAGAATTTTATTATTAATGGGAATAATTAAATTCTCACCAAGAATAATATTAATAATTTGTAAAATCCTGAAGAAATTCTTTTGAAAAATTTCTTTGAATTTCTTTTTAAACTACAATCTATTTTTTTTAAATAATTTTAAATGAAAATTTTGAATGTGATTGAATTTTATGAAGTATTTTTCTTTTAACTTTTTAAAATAATCGCTTCTGTTAAAAATTATAACTAAATACTTTATTGTTGAAGTTTATTAAGTTTTAAAAATAATTAAATTCATGTGAAAAATTTTATTATTTATAAAATTTTTTTTAGTAAAAATTTAAGTCTTGCAATAAATTTTACCATTTTTAAAAATAATTGAATTTGTTCCACGAATTTATTACAAATTGGGAAAACAAATGAATATTGTCGAAAAATTTTACTGACTCCTCCAGTGAAATTTTATTAAAAAATTGACATAACAAAATTTTTATAAACAAATTTTGTCATTTTTCAATTTTTAATGAAAAGAATTTAATATTTTACAGAAATTTTCTTAAAACTTTTGGAAAATAATTGAATTTTTCAAATAAATTTTACAAGCAATATTTGAAATAATTGAATTTTTAAGATTAAAACACGTTTAGAATTAGTTTTAAAAGAATTTAATATTTGCAAAAAACTTTACTGAAGATTTGAATTGTTTCAATGGATTTATGCAAATTTCAAAAAATATTTGAATTCTTTCGTAAAATTTTATAGAAATTGTATTGAAAATAATTTAATTTTTACGAAGAAAAATTTTAATATTTACAAAAATAATTTAATTCTCCCGAAGAATGTTATTATTTATGTAAATAATTGAAATTTTGCGAAAAGTTATTTTAGAATTTTTAGAAAATTAATTTAATTAATTTAATTAATTTAATTAATTTAATTAATTTAATTAATTTAATTAATTTAATTGTAGTAAAAGTTCTCGAAAGAATAGAATTATTTATAAAAATGTGTATTAAATTCGATTATTTTCAAAAATTCTGATAAAATTTTAGGGGAAAAATGAATTATTTTTTTAAATAGTAAAATTTATCGCAGGAATTCAATTATTTTTTAGTAAAATTTCTCAATAGAATACATTTATTTTTTAAAATATTTAATAAATGTTTTCCATTGAATACAATTATTTGGAAAATTTTTCAAAAATTCTTAAAAAATATAAACAAAAGTAATTAAATATTTACTTAATAAGAGAATTTAACAATTTTTTTATTATAAATTTATTCAAAAATTTAGAAAATAAAAAATTTCGTAATTTTCATTATAATAAATTGTATAGCGCGTAACATTTGCTGCTTTAAATAATAATTTTAATAATTTCTAAGACCAGTTTACTTTAAATAACTCGTTTGTGAGTGAACTTTCATGCCATCTAGGCGGGACTTCGTAGAATTATAATGGCGCGAAATTCAAACTAAAAGGAACAAAATAAAGTTGAAAAAATAACACCGCTTAATTTTTAATCTAGTACTTAAATTCTCAGCCCTAGTTCCTAAATTCTCACTCAGCCAAAATTATTGCGGCTAAAATTTTAAGAAATAAAAAACCTAGTACAAAAATGTTTGAAAAAAACGAGTAAAAATCCTCACTATCTAAATGTAGTTTCATACAGAAAAAAAATTTATTTGCTTCAAATAACCGATTATTTGATTATTATCAAATAAATATTTACTTAAGGGCATTTGAACCTTTATGACGTCACAGCATTAAAATATATGCTTTGCATCAATTGTGACGTCATAATGGTTCAAATGCCCTTAAATCAAATAATTTTTATTTGAATCAAATAAACTGTATTTGAATTAAATATTTCAGTATTTGAAGCAAATATTATTTAATTGATTCAAATAAAAATTATTTGATTTAAGTAAATATTTATTTGATAATAATCAAATAATCGTTTATTTGAATCAAATAAATTGTTTTTCAGTGTATTCACAATTTATAATCAAATAATAATTGGATGAAAAAAGAAATATTTTCATTTAAAAGAAAAAGAAAAACAGAATTTATTTCACACAGCCAATAACGAAAAGTTTCTTCTGCTTTCAGGTGGCACCTGAAAATACAGTGTTTCATCAAATGCAACCAATCAATCCCTACGGCGCAGTCATTGTTCCCAACAGAATTGGATTGCGAATACAAGCGGATGTAAAGCACCACGAGCGTAGTGGTCGTAGTGAAGTCAAAATTCGTTGCATTGCAAAAGTGGGTTCGAAAAATTACGAGACCGAGAAGCGAGTTACAATTTATCAATTGGATAATCAAAGGTTGCGTGCCAGCGATTTACGCGGTGGTTCCTATTCAATTCGTGGTGAATTACTATTCACCATTATCTTACCAATTTTCTTGGCATTAATTTCGACGTGACCTGTACATTTCAACAATACAATCAGTCGATTTCCCTTCTAGACAACGTGATGTCAGTATTAATTATGTACTCGTTCACGTCGGTTCAGTGTCAGTCGTCCGATCCTTCGTATATATATATATAAATAAATATAAATAAATATAAATATAAATATTTAATATAAATATTTATTATATTAATAAAACAAAACAAGTTAAAAAAAGAACATTTAAAATTAAGAGTTATAAATTTGTAAATGAGTCTCGAGTGTCGTATGAATGTGATAATTTGCATAAATGTTACCAATAACCGTTTTACATGATGAGATAAGATTAAAAATTAAGCTCATAGTAATTTAATTAATTTATTCACTATTTATTAATTTATTAATTATAAATTATTAATTATAAATTATTAATTATAAATTATTAATTATCATACATTAAAGAATCAAATAATTATAGATTTGAATAAAACTTTATTTTTTCTATTTTTATGAACAAATTTAATTCTCCTATAGAGTCAACGAATATAGAGATTCGAAATAAGAGAAACAATTTTTATAAACAATTTTCTTTTATAACTGAAATCTACACTCAACGAATACTTTTTTTGTACAAAGCTTTTTTCACTATAATAATATAAACATTCAAACTTTTTAGTTATTAGCGAAATCAATTCTTTTTATAAAATATTAATTGGTTATTTTTTATAATTATTTGTATAAATAAATATTTTTTGAGAGAGTGATGAATTCCATATCAAAGTGTGTCTTTTCGGTAAAAAAAAAGTTTTCGTCATATTATATATAAAGCGATTCTAGAATTATTATTCTTATTATTATTGTTATTGTAGGTATATACATAAATATATATAAATAATATACTTGGATGGTAATAATTCTCGTCAAAATATTATTTAAAATTATTCAATAAATTATTCCAAATAAATCGTAAAATAGTATTGTTAAAAGAGTTATTATTTCCATCCAAAATTTGTAAATAAACCGAAAAAAAACTGATTTCTTCAACGATCAATCTCATCGTGTATAAAAATATTTCGAAAGAAAAAACCTCTGAAAGTTAGTCAATCATTAAAAAAAAAAAAAACAGCGGCCAACGTTTTTCTGTCAATTTTTAATTCAATGTTAATAAATATTCTTTTTGTCAAACACTTCAGAAAAAGTATTATTACAAAAAATAACCATCCACCTATTAATCATTTGGAAAAAAATCCATTTTTTCAATTCGAAAGGAAGATAATTTTTCTCAAAAAAAAAGTTTTTAATCAAATTTCCCGCAAGGAGTGAATTTAAATTTTCATTTATTAAAACAATATCAGGAGTTTAATTTTTCTCGTCTTTATGAAATGTAAATGCAGCGCATAATTTTCAACTTTACGTTATAAAAAAAAGAGAGTATACCAAAACTTTTTACCGTTTTCTAAATTTTTGTTTTTGCAAATTAAATTCTTCTTTATTCGAAATTTGTATAATTTTACAATTGAATGTAAAAATCGGCTTTTAAAAATAGGGGAAAAAAAGAAGGAATAAAAAAATCCTCCACCTCTCAAGGAGGATTGCTTCTTGACCTAAATGGATGTCTTGCCAGTGATTTCTTTATCTTTTCTCCTCCTCCTTCTCTCATTCTATTTCTAAAGTCATCTTTTCTACTTGTGAAAATTATTTTCTGAAAATCCTGTCGCAGACACGACTCGTGGTCAAGTCAAGATGCGAAGTAGATGAATCAATAAGAAAGTCAGTCATGTCAAAACCATTACTCGATGTCCCACGAATGGAAGTTAAAGTGTTCGCACAAGACGGTAAAACGTTGGCCGGAAAACCGTGAAAGAATTCACGGATTCCGTTTTACAGTTCGCTCGGCTGCTCCTGACACTGAGACCGGAGATATAGAAGAATAAAATAGACAAGGGAGAAGTCGAGGTTTAAAACTTATGGAATGAGAAATAGACGTCAGTTAAAAAAAAACAGAGGAAAGTGAATTAATTTTAAAAGAAACTAGTTATATATATAATGATACGAATAAAAAAAATTAAGGGACATACGACTCAATGAAAACTGAGAAATAGAAAAAGAAATATTACCCAAAAAAATAGATTTTTATAATTTTCATAAATATTACACTTGAAATAATTGCTCAGTTTACTTTTCATTTTCAAATTGAAAATATATTTTTCCAAAATATTTACACTGCGAGAAAAAAATTATTTCATTCAAATAATCGATTAGTTGTCATTATCAAATAAACATTTACTTGAATCAAATAATTTTTATCTAAATCAATTAAATTGGATTTGCACCAATAATTTCATTATTTAAAATTAAGTATTAAATTTTAAATTTAATATTTTATATTTAGTATAAAAATTTATATTTTAGTATTAAAATTATTTCATTCAAGGGAATATTTAATTCAAGTCAAGTAATTGGTAATTTGAATCAAATAATTTTATTTTCAGTGTAGTTAACACGTGACACGCTCCTAAGAAAGATACCTCAGAAGAAGAAAATTTTAAGTTATTTTTGCAATTTTACCTTAATTTCAATTGTTAACAAATTTCAATTTTATTAATTTTATCTACTGAAAAATTTCAATATTAACTATTGAAAAAGTTCAATTTTAATTACTTTTCATTATTAAAAAATGTCAATTTAAATCACTTTTAATTGTTAAAAAATTCCAATCTCTGTTTACTTTGAAACTGAAATAAGTCTTTGATAATTATTTCCATTGTAATGAAGACAATTAGTGTTTTATTAAATTCGAAATTGATGCGATTTCTAAAATTATAAACATAACAGGCCTCGGATCGGGATTAAGGCGCAAAAAAGTCGCTACAGTCGATTAAAGATTCAAAAGGGTCTACAAAAGTAATTTTTTAATTCTGTATTATCTCAACAATTTTATTTTCTCGAGCTTTTACTAATATCTAATTTGAATAATTCAAAAATTCAATATTTACGTTCAAACCATATTTAAATACTCGGTATTTATATTTTCACGGGAATTTCAATTTTGGAAAATTTAATTTCAAGCAGTTCGAAATTGAAATAATATTTCCAAAATGTAATTCTTACAAAATTTAATTATATCCCAGAATTTTTAACTAAACTTCCTTTCTAAATCAATTATTGTTATTAATTTTCCAAAACTACTTCGTCAATTCAAATTATTTAAAAACAAAAATTCACTTTTTAATTGTAACTTGAATAATTAATGTGTTTAAGTTATTAAAGTAAATTACTAAAAATATATAATATAAAATATTTTGAAAACAAGTGAATTTTTAAAAATATTTTTGAATTATTTAAGAAATTAATCAATTCTTCAAAGAATTATAATAAAAAATTTTTTAAATTATGATTTTCTTCAAAATTTATAATAATTCTATAAAATTTATATATTTTTTGAAGCTAATTATCATCTTTATTTTTCATTAAAATTTTTAAACAATTAAATTGCTTTGAAATATTGCATTTAAAATTTTAGGCAAAAAAATTGTTCTTCAAAAGCAATTGAATTATTTTCAAAAATTTAGAAAAAATTCTCTGCAGCAATTCAATTATTTCCAATTAAATCGCAATTTAATTATTAATTACCAAAAAAAATAATAGAATTTTATAATTTTCATAAATATTACACTTGAAATAAAAAATAGAAAAATCTCCTAAAAATCGACCCTCGAATTGGCTCGGAAATAATATTCTTAAATAACTTTCTGGGAATTCTTTTAAATAAATTCTCGAAATAATTCAATAAACATAAAAATTTTTGTTTTTAATTTAAAAAATTCTTTGGAAGAATTCGATTATTATCAAAGATTTTCATAAAATTCTCAGTAAGAATTAATTTATTTTCAATATCATTTCAATAAAAGTCTTCGTATAGATTCAATTAAAAGAAAATTTTTTTCATATTCTATATATATTCTTAGAATATAAAGTATATTAAAAAAATTTTTTTTGAAGTAATTCCTTGTAAATAATTGAATTTTCGATTAAAAATAATGAAAAATAATAATTGAATACATTAAATTTAAAAAAAAAATCATAAAGTTTCTAAGAATTAATTATTAAAAATAATTTTTTATGCACTTCCTTGTTAATCTAATTTTTATTTTTTAGTAAAATTTCTGAGAATTCAATTATTTTTCAATTTTTGCAATTAAAATATTTCGAAATTCGTTTTTAATAAATTTTAATGAAATACTTAAATAACATCAATTATATTCAATAAAGTTTAACAAAATTTCAATCATTTGAGAACTTTTTAATTATATATTTTGAAAATTTAAACATCTTAGAAAAGAGAATCAAAAATAAGTTTCCAAGTATTTGTCTAGTTATTTTTACACTACAAAAATTCAAGTATTTTGCATTTTATAGAAAAAATAAGTTGACAAAACTTCCCTTGCTTGAAAATTGTCAAAACAGTCAGAATTTCACATTCACTTTATTAGATTTTTATTTTCTCTGTCGTTCTTCATTGATTAGTGAAAATACAAATCCTTCAAAGTGAAAGTGAAAATAAAAAGACTGGAAAGTGAAAATAAAAGGGTGAATAAAAATTTATCAAAGTGAAAGTGAAAATAAAAGTGGAAATAATCGATCAAAGTGAAAATGAAAGTGAAATCAGAAAACAATGTCCAAGTGAAATGAAAATATAATAAATAGAAAATCCTAAAATTTTTGATTCTTTCGTAATTTTCTTTGGAGCACGTCACAAATATTTTCTAAAAATAAATAATTAAAATATTTCCCAAAACTAAAAAAATAATTCCAATTTCAATTAAAAGAATTTTTTGTTGGACTATTTATTTTTCGAGATCACTATAGAAATTTTTCAATTAATTACAAAAAAAGATAAAAGATAACCAAAATCGTGATCTTTTATTTTCTCTCGAAAAAAAAACATTATTTACACAGAAAAATAAAGGGTAAATCTCCTAAAAATCGACCCTCTAATTGGTTCGGAAATAACATTTTTCCCCTCTAAAAGACTAGACACAGAAGGGTTAGACAATTTCGTTTACATTTCTCATTAATTTCCCCAATTTTTGTATTTTATTTTCCCTTTTTCTCTTAATTACCCATAAAAAGTCATTTTTCAAAAAAAAAAGAAAACTACAGTGATCTCAATGTATCCCAATTTTCCAAATTTTCTAAATTATTCAAAATTCTTCAAGACTCTTATTCACTTTTAATTCCCCCATAAAAAATGCAAATTTCCCAACAATCCCCTGTACATTAAATAGATATTATAAATAATTAAACTTTTTCATTTTCTCTCTTTTCATAAAAAGGAAAATTAATAAGTGTATCAATTTTTATTGTTACAAAATGTAATCAACTAATTAGCATATTTTGTAAATTATTCAAAAGCTGGAGTAGAGAAATAGAGGCGAAAAATTAAAATACGAGAGATAAGAACACCAGAAAATATAATCGCAAAAAAATTTAACAAAAAAAAAAAAAGAGAATGAAATGTATAGAGAGGGAAAAAGAAGGGGTTTCAGTTGGGGATGAGGGAAAAAAAATTGCTAGAAAATGTAATACAAAAATCGAAAATGTGTGTACATAGCTTGAAGAAGAAAAAAAAATCCATGAGATGGGAAAAGACGTACGTAAATGTAATAAAGAAAATGATAAGAAGTAGCAAAGCGTGAATAAAAATATGCGACTTAACGCTGCGACTGGGTCTCGCTGCACATATCACACACCACCGCGACAAATTTTTCCTCTCAAAAAATAATTTCCAAAAAAGAACAAAAAAAAAAGAAAATAAAAATATAAAAACTCATCTAGACACTTTCAACAGAAGCAAAAAAAAAAAAAATGTGCACATCGTAAAATAAATACACTCATATGGTTCAAGTCCGTAAAAATTCCGCTAGATTAAGTGCCAAAAGAAACAAGATTTCTCTCTCCTGTTATATATGAGCGGAGGAAAAAGAAGAATGAGTGGACAAAAATTTTTTCTTTATACAAAAATTTTGACATTTTCTTATACAGTATTGTTAACAATCATTGTCAATTCTAAGTTTTAATTATCACTTTTAATAAACTTTGTATTGTTCTCAAATTTAATGTTACGGACAAAACAATGACAAACCTTTTTTTAAAGGTGGGTTCGGCTACATTTTTAAAACAATTTTAAAAAAGTGATTTTAATCTTTCATAAAATTATTTTTATAGCGATTTTTATAGAGGAATTCAATGATCAGAAAGTATATTGACCATTTTTGAAATTTTATTTTTCTGAAAAATTGGTAGATTTTTATAGTCATCAATAATTTTATAGAAAGTCAGTCTTTGTATCTAAAAAAAATTAATTTTTAATATTTCCAGACTTCGTACTCGATAATCAGTCTTAAAAAAGTAGCTTTAAGACTGAAAAAAGTAAAAAAAATTAACTTTCGAAAAACAAATTTTAACGACATAATTTTTACCTAATATTTAAATAAAATTTAATTCAAAAATCGAAAAAAAAATTTTAATAAATATTTTCATACATATTTATTTTTCCACACGAATTAAAATATTGTAAATGATTTTGTAATGTTTGACCTTTTTGAATTTTAACTATTTCTAAAAAACACCATTGTTATTCATCTAAAATTGAATTATTTTTATCTTGACATTTTTTTTTAAAATTACTCAATTTTAAAAAATTTTATTTCAAAATAAAAATTTTAATATTATTTTAACAATTTTAAAATTACAATTTTCGACGATTTCGATTAAAAAAATCGTTTAAAATTTGATTATTTTCTAAAAATCCATACTATAACGATTCTAGTATTCTAACATTTAATTTTTAACCAAAATTCAATTTTAAATAAATTCTTATTAAAAAATTCTACGAGAATTCAATTATTTAAATACATAAATAATGTTTTCAATAATTAAATATTTCTTAAATCTGAATTCTTATAAAGAACATTGTCAAAATTTTTTAATGTAATTGAATTTATTCGTAGGATTTTAGTAATATTTTCAAGAATAATTGCATTTTTCAAGCAATCCATTTGAAACAGTATTAAAATTAATTGAAATTAAATTATTTACATAAATCATTGAAATCCTGTGAAAATTTTATTTTTTACGAAAATAATAAATACAAAAAAACGTAAAAGTATAATTTGTCAAAATACCTACAAATTCAATGATTAAAAATGCAAATACAAAAATAAATAATTTCTTTAATTATTACAATACTTTCTAAAATTGAATTCTTATAAAGAATTTTATCAAAAAATTTTATTTAAATTGAATTCTTTTGGATATTTTTAATAACATTTAAAAAAATAATTGCATTCATTAAGGAATTTATTTGAAATCGTATTAAAAATAATTACGGGTTGCATTAAATTATTTTTAAATAATTGAATTCTTAAGACGAATTTTATTATTTCTAAAAATAATTGAATTTCTATGAATATATTATTATTTATAAAAATAATTAAGTTTTTGTGCATAAATTATTATTATCTATAAAAATAATTGAATTTTTGTGAACATATTATTGTTTATAAAAAAATTGAATATTCGCAAAGAATTTTATAATTTTTTTGAAATAAGTATTGGAATACTTTTGGAAAATTTTATATTAAAATAGTGTATTTAAATTCTCAAGCTTAGAAAAAGTAGCTTTTAGTGGCATAAATATAAAAAAACCATTCAGGTAATAGCAAATCGTAAAAAATGCAAAAAAATACTATTCTTATTTATTTTTTTATATAAAAGTAAGTAAATAAATATGTAAACTCATTTGTTTATTTTTCTAGATAATTTGGATTCAAAATTTTGTTAAATAAAAAATAAAAAGAATTACAATAAAATTATGATTCGAAATTAGTTAGTTATAAATAAATCAAATTCTATATTAAAAAATAGTATTTCTTAGCATTATAAACATAAAAAAAATTTTTTTAAAAAATTCTTCAAAACCAATAAAAATCAATTGTTTCATTCGGCAATTTTTTATAAGGATGTACAAAAACATATTTCTTACATAATTACGTCTAAATTTTTAAAAATAAAAATTCATAAACTGTCGAAATATTTTCTAACCATTTTGGAATCGTTGGCAAAAAATCACTAAAAAAAATAATTTTACAGAAGATTTAAATTCCTTTCTTGATAAATTTAAAAAAAATGCAGCGGACCCCTTCTCTTAAATTTGAAAATACACACCCACACAGACAGAGTCGCGAGATACATATAAAAAGGAAAGAAAAGAAAAATCAGGGTTAATGAGCAACTTTTTATGTCGAAAAAGCACACACCTATTAAATATAAGGGCAATTTATGCATCGCGCTGTACACGTTCGCAAATTACTACCGCGCTGTTATGAAGGTTCGTTGGGAGCTTTCAAGTTCTACCTAATAACATACGCGCTATATCGCTTCTGGCGACATGAAAAGTGAGCGAATTTATTATACCACTATATTTCGTAAAATGTCCTTATTATTTTCATTAAACATCAATTAAACATTTTAATATTTCCCTTTTCATTGGCATTCAAAGAGAACAGAAAAAAAAATTTCCAAGTCTAATTTTTCAATTTTAACTTTTAAAAAAGCGAGGCGAATAAGAGGTAAAAATTTTTCTCTGAATTCATAATTTGAAATTTTCGAATTTTTGTTTTAAATCTTTTTGGAGACAGTTTCTTTTTATTCCCGACAAATGGGAATTATTTCTAAAGAGATTTCAACTTGGGAGCTAAATCTACTTTGGTTAAAATTTTTGAAATTAATTTTAAAAAAAAATTAAAATTGACAAAGCAAAAGTTTAGGAATTTTAATTGTACCCTTTTTTTTAAGCGCAGTTTATTTTTTTAGACAAACGAAGTGTTTACTTGAAAATTGAAACAAAAAAAATGTTAACGTGAAACAAATGAAATGTTTATTTGAAACAAATAAAATGTTAACGTGAAACAAATAAAATGTTTATTTAAAAGAAAAATAGAATTTATTTCAACCGAATGAAATTTAATTGAGCCAAATATTTATTTAAACCAGGAAAAATTTATTTGGATCGAATAAAATTTACTTAAACCAAGTAAACTTTATATCATCAAAATGAAGCTTATCAGAAGAAAATAAAATTTATTTAAACCAAGTAAAGTTTTCTTCAACCAAATAAAATTCATTTGAACCAATTAATTAATTTTATTTCAAATAAATAACATATATTTTAATAAAGTTAAATTTTTTTTTTCTATTAATTAAAATTTATTTCCACGCAGGAAAGTTTTGTTCAACGGAATAAAACTTATTTTAACAAAATAAAGTTTCTTTTAATAGAAAAGATTTATTTTAATCTAGTAAAATTTGTCTTTATTAAAATAGAATTCATTTAAAATAAGAAAATTTTTTTTGCACTGAATAAAAGTTATTTTACCGAATTAAATTCAATCGAATAAAATTCATTGGAACCAAGTAATTTTTTTTGAAGAAAAAGAAATATTTCTTTAGTATCACTTTTTTTTAACAAAAAATAAAAATTTTAAAATGTGAATTTAAAATTTTAATTTAAAATTCAAATCAATTTAACAAAATTTTGATTGTTTAAAATTTTTCCAAGAAAATTTAAATAGTAAAAAATTCAACCAATTTAAAAAAAATTCTAATAGAAATTTTTTAACTAAAATAATTAAATAGTTTAAAATAGTTTAAAAAATTAAATAGTTTATTTTTTAATAAACTATTTAATTTTTAATTAAAAATTACTAAAAATTCAATTTATCAAGAATTAAAATTTTCTAAAGTTTTTAAATTGAAATTTTTTGAAATTTATAAAATTATTAAATTTGATAAATATTAATTTTTAAAAATTATTAAACTTTTGAATAATTTTAGTTAAAAATTTTGAAAACTAATTTAAATTTCAAAGAATCGGAGTAGTGAGATTTTGAGATATAATTCTATATTCACTAATGAAAAAAATTGAATTTTTTAAAAAATTTTATTCATATAGAAAAATAATTAACAAACTTTAGAAATTATGTGGCTAAAATTTCGAACGTTCAAATGAACGAAACTTTTTTTCACCTCAAGTGTTTTTGAAAATTATTATACAAAAAAGAAAAATCATTGAAATTAAACAATATTTAGTTTAGAATTAATTAATTTTAATCTAAAAATTTTTTTTTTCAAAAAAATACAAATTAGAAAAAGAAAAAAAATATTGTCGTTCATTAGAACGTTCAAAACTTTAAGAACATTAGAAATTCGAAAAAAATGGGTCTTAAATTTTTTTTAAACTTTTTAAGGATAATTAAATTCTAAAAAATAATTAATTTAAAAAATGTTGAAACAATCGAAAATTTAAAATTTCATTAAACTAAATTTTCTCACAATTTTGAAAAATAATCACGACTTTGAATTTAGAAACAGTCAGAAAATAGAAAAGAATTAAAAAGTTGTCAGAAAAACAGGAAAAACAAAATTAAATTTTCCTGACAACTGTGAATAAAATACAATCACTTTTTCTACTATTTTTGTTATTTTGCATTGAATGGAACTTTTTTGTGCTTCAAAGTTGATCCTAGTCTGTCTAAAAATGTTTCCGTTCGTAAAATTTTGTCCCGAATATTGTTTTCAATGGAAAAAAATATATCTATCAGATTTACAAAAATTTTTTCTTTATTTTTTACGGTCTTTCATTTTACGATTTTTGCTATATTGTATGAAATACTATGGAAATAATTTGAATGATTCACAAAAGAATTCAACTTTTCTTGTGAGGAATTTGCAATTTTTTTTTTGTTTTGTCCTTTTTTCATTGCATTTATATATAAATATATATGGAAACACGTAACGTTTCGAGCAATTTTCATGTACCTTTAAAAGTAGAAAATGGAATGTATTCTGTTCTTGGAGGTGGAAATTTCGTCTTTTATAAAAATTTCAAACATGACTGTGTGAAATATTTCGCACGTAAAAGATTTTGAAGGAGGCAAAGCAATTGTCCTCTTTATTCGCTCTTTGTTTCGTTCAGGGGGATTGTGCAAGTTCTCGACAGCAATTTCGTTGTCAAGTGACGAATTCCGGACGAAAATAGAATTTCACAGTGATCTCGTGGCTGGATATAGGGAAACCCGAAAAGTACAAAGAGTCCGATTACTTTTTGGATGGACTGGCGAAAAGCGCATGTTTTTTGTGTTCGTCGAGCCGTAAAATTGAAATATCGATCATGCCGTTGAAAATTTCAAATCGGATTCAAGCACTGCTTACGAAAATGTCAATAACCCGTTTGAATTCGAAGGGAAATCGGTCGCGGAATTACTTGAATTTTTTCTTCCTTTTTTTGAGGCGGTTTCAAGGGAAAAGAAATTTTAGGTGCGAGAATATTAACATCAGATTGAGTAAATGAATTTTTAAGTCGAATTTTGTTGATTTCAATTTTTCACTTACATTTTTTTCATAGTAAAAATTGTCCCTAAGGTTCTGAACTTTTAAAATAACCGAAATTTATTTATTTTTTCTCTTAAACCAAAAATTTTATTACAATAATTTTACGTCACATAAAACCAAAATTTGAATTTAACAATTAAAAAAATTTGTAATTCATACAAAATTTTGTAATTTATACTAAATTTTCTAATTAATTTAAAATTTTTAATTCTTTGCAATCACTAATATGTAAAAAAGATTCAAATAAAAAATACTTCCATTATTACGTTCAAAATTATTAAATCTTCAATAAAAATAAAATTCTATAAAAGCAGATCTTATCGATATTAAGAATTTTCACACTTTTTTCCAAATATTACAACAAAATTACATTTTTTTTATATAAAATGCATTTTACTTCGATATTCATAGTGTCAATAATAATTTCAGACAATATTTTTAAAATAATTTAAATTTTCGAAAAAATTTCAAATAATTTAAATTTTGTAAAATTTTATTAAAAACAATAGACTCTTTAAAAGTGTTTCATTAAAAAAATGTAATTCATAGTAAATATTTATTCATAATTAAAACTTTTGAAAGATAACTAAAAATCAAAAATTAAAAACTTTAAATAATTGAAATTTTTGTAAAATTTTATTGAAATCAATTCACTTTTTAAAGTAGTTCAATAAAATGTTTGAAAATCAAATTTTGCAGCAGTTTAATTTGAAAATTTTAAAATAATATTTAATTCTTCAAAGTTTTCAAAAATATATTAAAATATTTACCTAAAACATTTGCTTATTTAAAAAAATGTCATTAAAATTTTAGAAAATTAAATTTTAATGCAGTTTAATTATAAAATTTCAAAATAATTATAATTTTCAAAAGTTTTAATAAAAAATTTGAAAAAAAATTAATGAAAAATAGATTCAAAAAAATTGTATTACAAAAATTTTCTAAAAAAGCAGTTGAAATAATTTTTTACACTGTCATTTTTTAAAATTCAATAACTTTCAATTACATATTACCGAAAATCTTAATTATTAAAAAAAAATTAAGTTTTAGAAAGATTACAATTTTTTTGTTATATATTTTAATTTTTAAAGACATGTGATTGAAAACATTGTAAAGCATTAAAATTTTAAAAATTATAAAAATAATTATGCGAAGTTTTTTTACAAAATATAATTAAATATAATTTTTTTAAGCTTATTTCACTACAATTTTTTTAGATGTATTCATTTTTAAAAAAATTAAATTCAAATTTTTAAAAAATCTATTTTTCCAGACTTAGCATTGAAGTTTTGGAAAAATCGTGTATTATCTATATTTTTGTAATTAAATTTCTTCAAAAATTTGAATATTTTTCAATTCTATATATTTCGAATTATTTTGAAAAGATTTAACTGACTTTCAATAATTTAGCAGTTAGTTATTTATAAATAATGGATGTTAAAAAAATAATTGAAAAAATCATTAATTAAAAAATCAATATTTCAAAAATTATTAAAAAAAATATTTTTAAAAAATTGAATTTTAGAATTTATTTTATTATAATTTTTCAAAAATCAAATTTTCTTTATTATTTCCAAATAATTTTTAAAAATTTAATTACTTTCAATATTTTTGGTTATACATCTATTTTTAATGATTGATTTTTAATAACTTTTGAACAACGAAAAATTAGAATTAAATAGTATATTATTGTTAAAAAATTCATTTTTTGTATTTAAATAATTCAACTCCTGGAGAAATTTGGCAAAATTATTAAAAATAATTGATTTAGAAGAGAAAATTGGTTAAAAATTGTAGAAATTAATGAAATTTTTGAAGCAATATATTTGCAATTTGTAGAAATAATTAAATTTCAAATGGTTTAAAATTGGAATTTAAAAAATCTTAATTTCGTTGCACAGAAAAAAAGGGTGGTAATATTATGAATGGTAATGGGTAAAAATGACTTAAGTAAAGGGTAAAAATTAAGACGGGTAATATTACAGAGGGTAAAACACTTACTTAAATGTGTCAGTAAAACAACTTTGCTGTTTCTTTACTAATTATATTAAAAAGATTAAATATTGAATTATTCTTATTAAAACCAGTTCGAATTAATAATAATTAAATAATTTTACTACTTAATTTAATAAATAATTTTATTTTCAATTAAACTTATTGATTGAGTCACTTTTAAACTCACCATTTTATGGTTATGACTTTGTAAACAAACAAGAGTTGGGAAATAATATAACAAAAAGTCACGAAAGGCAGAAAATTTTTAATATAAATTATTATTTTAGTTATCGAGTTTTTTCCTTTATTTAAAAAATGTCTAATTTTAATAAATAATACATTAATATGGTAAACAAATTTTACTTTTTTTTAATCATAATTTATAATTATAATGAAGCAAATACTTATTGCGTTTTTTTAATTTTTTATATTAAAAAGAGATTTTTTTCACATAAATGTTATTATTACTTATAATTGCTCTAATAAAATCTAAAGTTTTTTATAAAAAAAGAAAAGAAATATAAATAAACATTATTTGTTAATTGCAAATTTTAATTTATAAAGAAATTGAATATTTTTAAAAAAGGAAGTTTTATTTTTTCCACAGGAATTAAAAGGTTTAAATATGTCAAATTCAAAAAATTATTTTTATTATTTCAATAAATATTTTCAATAATTTTTTAAAAAGTTCTTTAAGAATTTCCACATACATTTGTTTTAAAATTTATTAACATAGATAAGAGAGTTTTTCTAAAAAAATTATCGAAAAACTTTCTATGAATTACGAAAAGTTTGAAAAAAATCTCTTAAAACGTTTACGAAAATTTTCTTCATGAAAATACAGGAAAAAACAACAGGAATACAGGAAAAAATACAATTTGAAAAAAATTTCCACGTAACTGCAACGTAACTTCAAATTATTTTAAAAAAATTAAATTAAAACTTTTTCAAAACAATAATTTTTCAAAATTATCAGTTAAAAGTACAGAAAATTCAAATTTTTCAACAATATTTTAATCTGAAAACCATTTCAAAATTATTTAACTACAAAAGTAATTAATTTATTGAATAATAGAATGTTTTTTTTAAAATTTAATTGTTATTAAGAAAAATATAAGCAAAATATTTGTATTTCAGTCATAAATAATTGTAAAACTTATGATTTTTTAAACCAATTTCTAATGTTTTTTTAAGCAAAGAAATGATTGTTAAATATTTTATTTTGAATCATAAGCTTGCTAAAGAATTCTTATTTTTTTCAAGTAAAGATTGAAAAAATATAATATTTATGTTCCAGTCGCATTTTTTGTAAAAATTAGAATTTTTTTTTTAAAAAGAATAAATTTGCCCATAAGAAATTTTCGAATTATACATTTTTAAAAATATTTTATTTATATTCAAAGGAAAGAAAATGGTGTAATAAATATTTGTTTCTAAAAAATATTTGGTTTTAAACTATAATAAAAATGTTTTTGTAATAATATGATATCAAATTATTTCCTTAAAATTTCTTTAAACCAATTCTTGTTTTTAATTTAGAAACATATTTTTTTGTAAATTACACCATTATAATTTTTTAAGTAAATTTTATAAATTAAAGATGTTTTAGTTTCTTGGTTTTAAATAAATTAGTTGACATTAGTTACTTCAACACTTGATCAAGCAAACAAAACAATGAGATAAATATTTGCTTTTTCATTATAATTATTTATAAATTATGATTTTAAAAGACATAAAATTTATTTATCATAATTATGTATTATGATTTACAATTATACATTTTTTATAGAAAAGAAAAATTTTTTTTAATAAAATAAAAATTTATATTAAAAATATACTGCTTTGCGTGACATTTTATTATATTGTTTTATAACTCTTGTTTGTTTACAAAGTCATAACCATAAAATGGAGAGTTTGAAAGTGATTAATTTAACAATTCAAATTGGAAAATTTAATTGTTTATTAATTTAGGTAAAAAAATTATTAAGTTGTGATTAATTGAAACTAGTTCTAATCAAAATAATTTAATATTTAACCTTCCTAATATAATTAGAAGAAAAAAAACTTTTAATTTGTTTTAGTGACATATTCAGGTAAGTGTTTTACCCTCTGTAATTTTACCCGTCGTAATTTTTACCCTTTACTTAAGTCATTTTTACCCATTACCCTTCATAATATTACCACCCTTTTTTTCTGTGTGAAAACAAATAAATTTTTACATAATTATTTTTACAGAATTATTCAAGTCATAAATATTCTGAAATTTAGAAATTAGTAAAATTTAAGGAAAATATACAAAATAAAATTTCCTTGACATCGTTAAATAAAATAAAAGTTTTTTTTCGACTTTTTTTGAGCTCTAAAATCCATCCGAAGTCTCTATCATAAAAATAAAAATATTTATAAAATATATTCAAACTCAGAACAAAAATGAAAAAATTACAATGTTTTTAACGATTATCTTCATTTTTCTATAATAATTCATGTCAAACTGACAAGCACTGCGGCAAATTTACGTTAACCGTTCCTTTATCTAACGAAGTGGAAAACAAATGTCCCCTTCAAAAAAAAAAAAAAACTTGTAAGACAAGAAGATTGTTTTTGAAGAAAATCGTATTGTTTATAAAACAAAAAACTGTTCCCAGTAAAGTTTAATGAGAGCGGTTCTAAAATAAAAATAATAATGACGAGAATAATGTCAAAGAAACGGTCTCTTTGTGTTCATTTTCACCAAGATTTTTTTTTATTTCCTTTTTTTTTGAAAAGAAAACTAAACTTTCAGTCTGAGATTTTCCAGCAAGAAATTAAAAAAGGTAATAATAAAAATGGAGAAAAAGGTGTATTCCACGAAGGCTGATGTACTTTATCGCTCCTGCATGTCAGAAATGAAATTTTTAGTGCTTCAATCTGTACATTGTTCGTAGCTTGATAATTGAACTATAAAACAAGTTGTGAGAGTGGTAAAAAAAATGCTACAACCGAGTTAAATTCACATAAAAAAAGGAAGGCGCTTTAAAAAAAAAAGAAGAAGAAAAAAACACGATTCTAAGAATGATCTTACTTGAGTTTTTATATATGTATATTGTTAGCTTGATGTTTAATTACACAGTCATAAAATTTCCCCGGAAAAAACGAATAAGGTAATGAAGAAGTGAAAGAAAAACGTAAATTCTAGCGAGAGAAAATGTTTCACGACATAAATATATATAGAGGGGGAGAGAAGTATATTCCTTATTTAAGCAATTTTTGAAGTAATGGTATAGAGGGAAAATTGAGAAAGAAAAACATTTTCAAGAGCAGTTGTTTTCGATTATTATTATGATTAAAAATGTACTTTAAAATGAGTTCTAAGTGAGTTGTTTGCTTTCGTTCTTCTGAATTTACGATTATTCTTTTTTCAAACTTTTTTCTCCAGTCATGTTTGAAATATTCTTTCTTTTCTTTTTTTTTTGAAAAAAAAATACGTTCATTCTGATAATTCAAATGTATTTTTCTTTCATGGAAATTACATTTATTATTGCAATTTTCTACACAACTGTAAAAATGGAGATAATTTGAAAAACTAGTCCATTTTATTGTGAGAATTAAATGCGGAAATAAATGACGGAAAAAATTTTAATACACAAAAGAAATTATATTCAGAGTTTTAATTCTCAGTGTACTTTTGTATTAAAGTGGAACTTTTAGAATTTAAACTATTTTTATTATTTTTTTTTACCAAAGTCTACCAAACACTTTGCAAAAAAAGTGACTTTGTTACTCAAAGATTGCTACACTGAAAAAAAATGGTATTAATTTGGCACCGATTTTTAATACCGAAATCGACACTAATTTAGAACCTTTTTTAAACCTTTTTTAAACCTTTTTTTTGGTTATTTTTGAGCCTAAAATGAAGAAAATATAAATTCATTCAAGAAGAATAGTATTTACTTGAAATATGTGGAAAAAATCCTAAAAGTATTTTCCAAAAGTTTTTTCCCTAAACCCACAAAAAATTCGCTCGTTTTAATATTTTTCAATTATTATTTTTATGATTCAGGAAAAAAGTAATTTTTTGGTTCGAGCAAAAAGAGTGAGAGGGGAAAAATGAAAATGAGATAGTATAAAATTTCAACATGCATGTGCACTTTGTGGAAAAGCATTAAGTATCGAAACTGTCAGTGAGGAAAATTCAATAAATCCTTTTTCCCGGCAAATCCTTTTTCTCAGTGTCTAGCAACGTTACGTTAGTACCTTATGGTTCTCACTATTTGCACTATACTTCATGCCTGTCAGAAGGATCTGCTACAGTCTTGAATTCAATAGGAAGTTCCGCCAGAGAGTATTAACAAATGACAAATCTTTTTCCAACTCGAGAAAACAACAAAAAAAAAAGGAAAAGGAAAAGAAAAGATAACAAAACTTTTCACATACACATATTTCCCGAGCGAATATATAGTAAGAAGAAAAAAGAATCCACCCACACAAACACACACAAATTCTGTTACTTCATAATACCATTTTGGTCAAACGTCAACGAGATAAAGTTACATTTTATAAACTGACTAAAAATGTTGTACCGAGTCCGCGACTTTATATATATATATATGATAAGAAATAAAATATGACAGTGTCTTTCAAATTCTTCTTTTTTTTCGAATTTTCATATTTTTCAAAACTTTATATATATAACATACGAGAGGAAATTTCTATTATTTATACACACACACACACACACGAGTTTTGCGCATGAATATTTTATTATTTATATACCGGAAAGGAAATACAATATTTCGTTTCTTGAATTCATTGTTTTAAAACCGGGATACACTGTTCCTGGCACTTTTGTACATAAATATCCTGCGAGTATGGAGGGAGAATCATGTAAAATGATCAAAGTGAAAATAAAATTATAATTATCGGGGAGAGTGGTGATATGTAATTTTAAAAATGAATAAAGTATTTTAGCGAGTGCGGAAATACGAGCAATTTTGTATAATAAACTTTTTCTAATTTATTTATAAAAATTAAATTCTTTACTTTTCGGGCATTCTTCAATAGTAAACTGAAAATATTTGCAAATTTTATTAAATTAATACATTCTTAAACGTCTACCACTTGTTCCAGTATTTTTTTTCTATACGAGTTTTCAATTTTAAATCAAGTTATTGAACATTAAATTTAATTTAAAATTAGATTAACTAATTTTATGATAAATTTATAGTTTCATTTATTATTAAAAACATGAATATTAATCCTTATTTATTACATTTTTTATGGACAGTCAAAACAAAAGTTAGTCCAATGTCATAATCTCGTATTTAGGAAGAAAAAGATAAATTAAATAAAAATTAATTAAATAAAAATTCCTTTTGGTACAAGTGTAAAAAAATTTATTTTTTAACATTTTAAACAATTTGGAGTTGCATTTAAGGAGAAGTACAAATTTGTCAATAAAAAACAATCTAGGTATTCTAATAAAAAAATTTACTAAGAACACTTTAAAGACGGGTATCGCATCTAGTTTATAAAAAAATTGTATGATAAAAAAAAATTCATAACTAACAAATATTTCGTATTAACAAGTAATTTCAACTAAAATGCAACTTTGACTTTTTTAAATTGTTCGATTCAATAAATTTTTCTTTCGAACAAATTAAAAAATTTTAATCTAAAATTAGAATTAAATTCTTTGCTCTTCTACCAAAATGAATTTAAAATTTATTGTTTTCATCTTTTAAAATACGAACAAGATTAGAAAAAATAAAAAAAATTCTCCTTCCCTGACATTCTGACAAAATTTTGACATTCTCCCTGATCTTACAAAAAAAAAACGCAGAAAAATATAATGTTTACTGAAGCCTACATTCAAAACAAAATCAATTACTGTGTCAAACTTCTCTCAATTTTCAAAAAAATTCAAATTGAAGTTCGTAAAAAATTCAATTACTTTTAATAAAAATTCAATTATATTTAAAAAAAATAATAACTAAAAAAACCAAATTTAAACTAAATTTTTTTCTATTTTTAAATCGAATTTTTCAAAAATTGAATTTTTTAAAAAAGTTTTAAATTTAAATCTTTTTAAAATTTACTAATTTGCAAAACTTTTTTTGTTTGTTTCTTTTTAAATAAATTACTTTAGATGCAATGTTGACTTTTAAAAGGTTTTATCTACACTGAAAAATATGCAATTTATTCAATTCTGACTTGTAATATTAAATTATTTATCAAGATAAAAAATGAAGTACAAAAAGAATTAAAAAATAAATTGAATTTACTTTCAATTCGCTTTTAGATAATAACATTTTAGTTGCTTCGATAATTTATAAATAAATTTTTTAAAAAATGTTCAAGTAGATATCTTTATAAAATTGAATTAAAATTTGTCGAAAAATTGATTTCTTTTGGATTTTTTGAATGAAAAATATATAAAACCTACAATTAAATCTTTGTAAATTCGTTTATTGAATAAAATAAAACAATAAGTAAAATAAGTAAATTTGAATTTCATTATTAATTTCATTAAAGAATTTGCCAAAAAAAAGTATTTATTTTAAAACCTTCTAAAATTAAATTATTTTCGAAAATTGCAACTGATTTTCAACTTAATTTTTTTTAGATTAGATATAATTGAAATCACTCAGAAAACTGTTTGAAAATTTAATTAGAATTTAAAGTTTTTCTAAAATATTTTCAAACACAAAAAAGTAGAATTTTGGTAGTAATTCTAAAAATTTGTTATTTTTCCTGTACCTACTTTTTGATTTCCTTTCCTAACATTTTCCTAATTTTCCTCATTAAATTATGACATTGGACCAACCTCTGTTTTCACTGTCCTTAAGATTCTTCGTTAACCAAATTTATTTAAAATCAATTTCCAAAATAAGAAATTCTAAAATAGCCAAAGTATAAAAATATTCTAAAATAAAATAGTCCTCCTCTTATTTTAATACCTAAAAGTTCATCTTCATTGATTTTTATTCTATTTTAGAATTTAATATTACTTATTCATAGTTTAAAGTTTCATATTCACAATTTAGTTAATTATTCACAATTAAGTTTATTATTCAGAATTAAGTTTATTATTCACAAGCCAGTGCATTATTTACAATAAAGTTTAATATTTATAATTTCTAGTTCAATTTATTCGCAATTTAGTTCAATTTAGCCAAAAGCCACAGAAACTATAGAAAAATGCTCCAAAAATAAATAATTCTTATTTATACATAGTTAAAGAAAAAAAAACGGAAAAACTAAACGAGGAATTGCGAAATTAATGAATTTATGAAATGATATTACAAAAAAAAAGAGCGAAACTGAAGATATTCTTCGTTTTGTCACACTCAATTACTTATCTTTATAATGATAGTTATACGTGACGATTCCACAGACCACAAGAACATAAAAAAATGATAAGTAGAGAAAACTGCAGGTATGGAAAATATCGTGCGACAAAAATTGCAAAACAAAAGAAATTTTTTTTCCACGTTTTTAAAGCACGATATTTTTACATTGGGTATATATATATAAATATAATACTATGTGAATATATTAAGCGACATATTATATAGATTATATTATATAAATAAAAATAGATTATAAATATTAAATATATTCAATGCAGATTTATTATATATAAATATATATAATGATGTTTAGTTACATATAAAATATGTATATTTTAATTATAAATTGTAGTTATTTATAATTATTTATAATTGTTTATAATTATTTATAATTATTTTAAATTATTTCAAATTATTTTAATTTTAATTATAAATAATTATAATTTCATTACTGAAAAAAATTTATTTATTTCAAGGAAATATTTATTAGATAACAGGTAAATAATTGCCACAAAAATCTTCGCTTGAAATAACTATAATTTTCACTGTATTAGCGAAATTTTTAATTCTTTTTAATTAAAATTTTCGCTTTTCTAGGAAAACTTATGTCTGCTAAGTGTTTTTTTCCTTGCGATCTTTTGAATCAAATAAACATTTTTCTAGTAAAATTGTCATTATATAATTTATTTGATATATAATTCACATTATTATATATATAATATATCGCGATACTGACATTTTGTCATAAAAATGTTTTTACAATACATATTTTGTAGGCTAGTTTGCGTTTCTTTCTAAATATTAAAAAAAAAATTTTTTCATTAAAAGGAAAAAGAGAAATTAATTTTTTTAATTTTTCTTTTCCTCGATAAAAAGCGCGACGAAACGAAAGAAAAGTATGTGCATGTACCTGGCGTGAGAATTGATAGTCTCACAATTATAGTCGCATTAAAATAGAATTCTTCGAAATTATTATAAAAAAATAAATAAATAAACTTGTAAATATGTTTAATTATTTTTCCCCGAAATATCTTCTTCTATAACTCAGTAAGTAAAGAAAAATTATTTTTCTCTTTATAAATAAATATATATACAAGTTTTTAATAAATTACAACTTTCAATATATATATACATAATTCTCTGTTGTACTTTTTTTGCAAAAAAAAATATGTGTACACACATTACTGAGCTATTCAAGTCGATATTTCATTGAAAACGTATTGCAATGAATTATTGCTGGCCGATGAAAAACAGTTATATGAGTTCAAAGCAGTTGTATAACTACAAAACAAGCTCAGAAAACGAATTTCAAATTTAATTACAGAGCTACGGATAAAAAAACCATTCAAACTGTTATTGGAAACTACAAAAAGAATTTAAAAAGTAACAATCGTTGTTATAAGAAAAAAATATGAAAATGCAATAGAATGAATAGATGTGCGCTGGCGTTGTAATTATAAGAGATATGACGTGAGAGAGAGAGAGAGAGAGAGAGAGAGAGAGAGATAACAGAAAAGAAACTTCAAAAATGGATCCAAAGATTCATTTTGTTCGGTATGTCCTTAAAAAAATGATAATAAATCCCTTAAAAAAAAAAAATTGTCGAACATTTCATTTACATATTCATTTTAAAATTTCAAGCACAATATTTTCAAAATGAAAAAATTGAGTACATCTACTTGATAAAATATAAGCCATTCACTATTTTGAATATATAAGAAAAATTTGCTTGTCATTTGCAAGAATTTTGTTAAATTTATGCTACTGCAGTGGACGAAAAAAAATTATTCGATTCAAGTTTTCATTGATTATTACTTTGTCTGTACTGAAATAAATGTTCACTTGAATCAAATAATTTTTAGTTAATATCATTTTTTTTTATTTTTATTATTTAAATCAAATTTCTGCTTTGTAATTTTTATTACTTCCGGAGAGTAAATTTTACTACGGCCTTATTTTATTAATGTTTATTAAAATTTATTTCGGATATTCTAAAATTTACTGCGGAAGTAGTAAAAATTTCCAGCAGAAATGGACAGAATTTCAATACAGTGTGTGTTGTACTATTACAATATAATGAAAGTTACTTTATTCATTTTTATTTCGTTCTAATTCTTTTACTAGTTTAAGTTCTCACTAACATTTTATTAAATTAACAACATTTTTAATTAATTGGAATTTTTTAATTTTCCACTTAAGTTTTTAGTCCATATATAAGTAAATAAATAAATTAATTAATATTTCTTAAATTATAAAAAAAAATATATTTAATAACAATATTTTAATGATAAAAACTATCTTATAAACACTATTATTACACTGGAAAAAGTTTATTTAATTCAAATAAACTAAAATAATAATCTATCAGCAAAAATTTGTTTTAATCAAGTAATTTTTATTTTTTATTTATTTTAAATGAAAAAGTTAATTTAATAGCATTTGCTACAAACACTAATATTATTGGTTCAAATATAATTTATTTAAATTAAATAACAATTATTTGATTCAAGTAAATA
Source organism: Leptopilina drosophilae (assembly GCA_032873175.1). Lineage (NCBI taxonomy): Eukaryota > Metazoa > Arthropoda > Insecta > Hymenoptera > Figitidae > Leptopilina > Leptopilina drosophilae. The sequence goes on from CM065481.1 coordinate 19,807,798, forward strand.
TTTAGTCAATTATAGACAAAACACCGATTATTATTTGAATCAAATAAATTTTTCTTTAGTGTAAATATTTTAGGAAAAAAATAATAATAATAATATTTACAAATTTGTCATTAAAATTCTTGTTGAAAACACAAAAAAATTCAGTTTTGGAGAAATGCAAAATAATTGCAAAAATTCAATTATTTTCAAAAGTAATAAAATTCTTCTCATAAAATTAAATTATGTTCAAAATATTTGAAAAAATTCTCATAAAAATCCCAATTATTTAAGAAAATAACAAAATTCTTTCCCAAAGTTCAATTATTTGTAAAATATTTAATGAAATTTTTGTCCTATTTTAATTATTCTCAACAATTTTTCTCATTTCAATGATTTTCAATATTTGAATAAAATTTTCCGAAAAGAATTCAATCTCTAAAAAAATTTTAATAAAATTCTACGCAAACATTTCATTATTGTCATAAATAATCAAAATTCCACAGAAATTCAACTGATTAAAAATTTTTTATAAATTTTTTGGCAATAATTCAATTATTTTTATAAAAAATAATTCAATATTGTAGAAAATAATAACTGATTTGAAATTTTTAAAATATTATTTTATTAAAAATCATGAAAAAATACCTGCAAATTTTCGATTTGCAAATAAACGAATAACAAATAAGCAAATAAATTTTGTTTATTATATGCTTATTATGTTTATTATTTATTGTATTTAATCACTATGTTTTCTAAATTTTCTAATTTAAATATCATTTTATTTGAGATCAAGAAAAAATACCTTCAAATTTTCGATTTGTGAAACTATATTTTTTAAAAAACAAAAAACAAAAACTAGCTTCAAAGTGTGGACAGACAAAATGAATGAAAGAATGAAATACGAAGATTATTATAGTTAACATAAAATATTGAATATCATTAATATCAACATTATTATATATTAAATTTTTTTTCTTTTTTTAAATTTCGCGCCAATACAGTTCATTAAATTGCCGCCTAGATGGCATGAAAATTCTCTCATAAACGAAGTAAAAGAGTAGAATATATGAATCGTGCTCGTCATATAAAATTGTTTCGCTTCAGTTATAAAATAAAAAATATAAATTGCAATAATAAATAAATTAAAACCAATTCATATTTATCAGGGTTGCCACAAATATTTGATTTTATTTTTCCCTGACTTTTCTCTGATTTCCAGACAAAATTCTCACTTTTTCCCTGACTAAAAAAAATATTCTGATTAGATACTGAAAAAATGTTTCAATAAATTTATTTACAAATTTCATTAATTGTAAAATTATTCAAAAACATCAATAACTAAATTTTTAAATAAGTATTTAATTATTACTTTTCCACAGGAATTAAAATTCTTCAGAATATTCAAATTCAAAACTTTTTGAAACTCCACAATTTATAAGAATATTATTACAAAACATAAAGAATTCTTAATGTTTTGTTATAATTTAAATAACCATGAAATTTTTCAACAAAAATTTAATTATTTACAAAAATCCTAATAAAATCCTTCGCAAGAATTCAATTATTTTTAAAAGTAGTAAATTTTCTCAAAAAATCCAATTATTTGACAAAATTGTAATAAAATTCGTTGCAATAATTCAATTATTTTCATAAACAATAAATCGATTATTCAGTAATTTCATTTTTTAATCAATTTTTATTAGAAAATTCTAGAAAAATTCAATCATTAAAAATGAAAAATAAATAATTTATTGAATGATTGAATGTTTGTTAAAATTGAATTCTCATAAAGAATTTTATCAACAAATTTTTAAATAATTGAATTCTTTTGACAAATTTTAATAAAAGTTTTAAGAATAATTACATTTTACGAGGAATTTGATTAAAATATTGTATCCGAAATTCCAAAATTAATTAAAATCCAGCGATGAGTTTTATGATTCATGAAAATAATATTAAAAAATTTCCAAAAATGTTATTAAAACTTTTCTAAAATAATTGAATTTCGGTGAAGAATTTTACTGTTTCTAAAAATTCTAGAAAAATTTAATTATTTAAATTGAAAAATAAATAATTTATTGAATAATTGAATGATGGTTAAAATTGAATTCTCGTTAAGAATTTTATAAACAAATTTTTAAATAATTGAATTCTTTTGACAAATTTTAATAAAATTTTTAAGAATAATTACATTTTACAAGGAATTTGATTAAAATATTGTATCCAAAATTAATTAAAATCTTGCGATGAGTTTTATTATTCATGAAAATAATTTTAAAAAATTTCCAAAAATGTAATTAAAATTTTTCTAAAATAATTGAATTTCGGTGAAGAATTTTACTATTTTTAAAAATAATTGAATTCTTGAAAAGAACTTTGTTAAATTTTTCTCAATAACTGAACTCTTGTGACGAATTTTATGAAATTCTTTTTAAATAATAATTGATATTTTTCGAAAAATTATTTGAATATTTTTATATTAAATAATTGAATTCCTGTGAAATTTTTCCAAGAATTTTATTACAGTTTTTAAAAATAATTGAATTTCCAAGAAGAATTGTATTATTTATAAAGATAATTGAAATTTTGACGAGAATTTTTTAAAAAATTTTGAACATAATAGAATTTTGGAGAAGAATTTTTTTATTTTTAAATATATAATTGAAATGACCAGAATTTTTTTTATTCTTTGAATATATTTGAATTTTTGCGAAAAAATTTTTTACTTTTGAAAATAATTGAATTTCTATAATTATTTGTAACTTTTCCAAAATTAAATTTTTTTAGTATTTTTAACTAAAATTCTTTTATCCATCTAGTATTTATGAAAATTGTAAAAATTATACATTACATAATTTATTAGTCATAATTTTATAATAGTTCTTTAAAAATTAAGTTATGTATTTAAAAAGAAATTATTGTCTGAAATAGAAAAAATTCAAGGTTTTGTATTAAAATTCGTGGTTATTTTTATAGTTTACGAGGCAAACAAAAAAACATGAAAATTTATAGTTTTTTCATGAATTTTTGAAATTCGATTTTTGTCAGTTCTTGTAATAAAAATCCCTGACTTTTCTCTGACTTCCCTGACCAATTTTACTTTCTCTGACTTTTCCCTGAAATCCCTGACTTCCCTGACCTGTGTCAACCCTGTTAATGGATAAAATTATTGAATATACACTGAAAAAATTAAATTCTAATTTTAAGAAAAACTTCTTATATATGCGCCTAGAATATTTCCCACTTAAATTAAGTGGGGAATATTCTTACAATAAGAAGAACATTATTATTTTAAGAATATTTTCGACTTAATTTAAGTGGGGAATATTCTTGGCGCATATATAAGAAGTTTTTCTTAAAATTAGAATTTAATTTTTTCAGTGTAAAGTGGGGGTAAAAATTTACTATTTTATTTAGATTTATCTATTTTAATAACAATGATGATGATAATAATAATAATAATAATTATAATAATTCATGCGGCTAAATCTAAATACTCATCGCGACTATAAAATGAAATCTAAACGATAACTCTGATGACCGCAATAATAATAAAAATAATGAATACCAAAAAATGATTATCATTTCCCTTGAAGCACGTCAAGAATTGGAATTAACAAATGTAATTAAGTCTGGTTGTTTTATTATTCAAGAAACGAGCGAGTCTATGGAGAAGGAATTAGAAAAAAACGCTTACAGTGTGTCCTGCGACTTGTCGCGTAAACAAAAGCGAGGGTCCCGATAAACTGGATTTTAAATCCAAGTATGAAACGTGATGATGTTACGAAAGCGACGAGAAGCCGTTGCACAGGACCTGCTTTACGAGACGAGATTTTATCTGCTCGTTCCTCCGGGCTCCAATTTTCTCCGAGAAAAGTAACTCTTTTTCTTTTTCTTTCTTTCTCTCTTTCTCTTTCACTCTCTCCCACTCTCTCTTCATCCATCTCTTGCAAAAAAATAAATCTGCCTAGCCTAGAACCTAGATGACCCTAAAATCCAATGGAGATTGCAGTCACTTCGGTCTCTTTACGGTTTCTTTATGCTTTCTACAAAAGACTACCTATTTTGATAGGCCAAAAACGACCACGTCCCGTATAAGGTCACCTGATCGAAATCTAGTATCAAAAGTAATCGAGAGACGGACAAAAAAACAATCCCAACTCTCCAATATTGCCCGTTCCTTCAAATTTTTTCACAAATCAAAAATGTTTTCAATTTTCCATGAAAAATATTTCCTCCCCTAATCAAATTTTCTTATCTAATTAAAAGTCGATTTCTAAAAAAGTTCACCATAAAAAAACTATTTTCTTCCAAACTTTCGTTTCTATTAAAAGAAAATTTTTTTTTCCTCTTTAGAATTGAAATTTTTCGTTATTATTTAAAAATATCACAATTTCTCATTCTAGCAGTTATTTTGGAAGTAATTCCAGACAAATATGAATCGTATTTATGTTTGTGAATCAATAATGATAATAATAATAATATTCCTTTTTCGAAAAACGGTTCTTCAAAATTGCATTTTATATGAAATTCAGAATTAATTATGAACCTTTACATATATACATATATATGTATTGCAAGTGGCACATAATTTATCATGTTTACATGCATTACTAATGGGTGGAATTTAATATTAGCATTTATTGACATGACTTATGGAATAGAAGTAATATGACATTCAAATCGAAATATTATTGTGCATAACTAAAATATAATTCATGAAATACGTTAAATGTGACCTCGTTAACGTAATACATAAATATACTATACAAATGAGTATCCAAAGTTATCTATTTGCAAACATGTAACATATAAATAAATGTATAAAATAGTTGCCATTACGGTTCGTTAAAAGAAAAGTAATTCTTTTCTAAATATAAAAATTGTTATTTTTTCCCTCAAATTTTATGAATACAGCAGCATTCTCGTTATTTCTCCACTCTAAAGGAATTAATGACATTTCATTTATATTCTTTCATTCTCTTTCTCTATCTCTCTCTCTCTCCACTTTATTGCACCTATAAATTTTAAATGGAATAATGCCCTTCTTTATGAAATTAATTTCAATATTTAAACAGCGAAAAAGAATTACTTAATATGCTCGGAATCATAAAATTTTTAACTAAATGTCAATATATTGTGTCACAAAGAGGAAAAATTGTAACTACCTTAGTTAATTTAATTTCTATTTTATGAACTGCAATTAATTTGCACAAGGATAATTCATTTTCCAATGGCACGAAATATTCCATTCGTATTCTTGAAATATTTCATTGAACAATTGAGAAATTTAAAAAAAAATCTAAAATTCAGAAAGGCAAAAATGTTTTAAACAATAGAAAATTAGAAACTGCAATTTCATTCAAAATTTAATTATTTTGCTGAATTTTTTAACTAAACTTCTCTAAATCAATTTATTTGAAATAATTTTACGAAACTTTTTAGTGAATTCAATTATCGAAATACAAAAATTAAATTAAATTATTTAAATTATTAAATTAAATTTACAAATAACTTATTTATAAATAAATAATTATTAATTAAATTTCTTTAATGATTTCTTTTTATGACTTCCTTCTAATGTTATTAAATAAATTATTAAAAATCATAACCAAAAATATTACATGTATATAATTTATTTATTTATTCATTTCACATAAAAACGTAAAAAAGTTTAAATATTAAAAAAGTATATATATATATATATATATATATATATATATATATATATACATATATATATATATATATATATATATTATAAAAAACATAATTATATAATTGAATTAAAATGAAACATAGAAAAATTCTTAAAATTAGTTTATTTAAAATATTAACTGTCATAATTTAAAATAAGTTTTGAATAACAGACTTTTTAAATACAATTTTTATAATCGAGGAGCTGGGTGCTATAAAATGTTACGCGCCATGTTAAGTAAATGGCGCGTAACACGTTATAGCATCCAGCCCCTCAATTATGTACTTAAAAAATTTCCAAATAAGTGAAATTTAGTAACATTGTTTGCCAACAATCGAATTTTAAAAATTTTTTATATACAATATTTGAAAATAAAAAATACAAAATTTTTCTAAATTTTTTAAAAAGGTCTAACATTTCTTAAAATTTTAATTTACTTACTTGCAGCTAATTGTTCTTTTTCGGAAATTATTGAATTTCTTAACACACTTTTATAACTGTTTAAAAACTAAATAAAACTAATTACAAATTTTAAAAATAATAATTTTCTAAAAAATTGATAATAATTCTAAAAAAATAAATCTTTTTAAACAACTTTAATGCAATTTCGTTTTTTTCAGATCTTTGAATTTTCAGTAATATCTAATATGTAATTGAAAATATTGAAAATAATTGAATTTAAAAAAATTATATACCTAATAAGAAACTTTTATGAATTAGTTTTTATAAGAACTTTTTTAATACACTTTTTTTTAAAGCTAACTTTCGGTTTTATTTTTCCTTAAAAATTTTAAAAATTCAAAGATAACATTTTTTTTAATTTCATTTTCAAAAATTTTAACGAACTAGATACTCTATAAGATCAATTATTATTTTAATAAAATTTTACAAAATTCTAATCATTTTGAAATGTAGAAAAATATCATTTAGACACAAAAAAAAATTTATTTATTTTTATTTTATTTATTTTTTTCTACTTAAAAAATTTTTTTAAATATTCGAAATTGAAATTTTTAAAAATTTAACAATAGAATTTCTAGTAGCAATTCAATTATTTTTAACAAGATTTTAATGAAATTTATCAGAAAGATTCAACTATCTTCATAAATAATAAAATTCAGCTAAGAAATTCAATTATTTTCAAAATTTCAATATTTCCACTTTAAAATTTCTACTAAAAACTTTAATTATTAAAAAAATGCTTCAGAGAATTTTTTAAAAGAATTCAAATGTTTTCAAAAATCTTGATAAGAAATTCTTTATAAGATTTCAATTATTTTCATAAACAAAATTTTTTTTTAGAAATTCAATTATCTTTGTAAGCAATAAAATTCTTTTAAGAAATTCAATTAAAGTCTTAATGACATTTAATTCAAATATCTCATCGTTACTCAATTATTTAATTATCGTTTTACTAAAATTCTTTGAAAAAATTTAAATACTTTCAAAAATTTTAATAAAAGATGCTTTAACAAAATTCCAATATTTTCACAGATTATAAGAATTCTTCGCAGCAGTTAATTTATTTTCAACATCTTTTGTTTTGATAAAAGTTCTCTAACAATTAAATTATTTTTAAAAGAAATTCTTCAAAAAAGCTTCGAATGTTTTTAGAAATTTTAATAAAATTATTTTCAAAAATTCAATTATTTTCATGAATAATAAAATTTTCTTTAGAATATAATTATTTAGATTACAGTTTTCATAAAATTTTTTTGGAAGAAATCAATTATTTTCAAAAATTAAAGAAAATGTGTTAATATAAATTCAATTTTAACATTGAAGAAATAACCAGTAAAACTATGAATTATTTACTTTCGTATTGAAATAATTGAATTCTTGGAGAAATTTCTGATAGGTTAGGAATCGATTTGTAGAAGTAAATTTTAAGTAATGTTTTAAATAATAATTGAATATTAGAAACGTTATGGTATGAATTTTTACAAATAACTGCATTCCAAAATATTTTTTAAATTGGATTTTGGAATAATTTTGTTCAAAAATTTCAAAAATAATAGTTTAAAAATTTTAATTTGGAAGTATGTCAGTTGTAATTTCAGGAAAGAGTTAAATTTTAAATTGGTTTTACATATAAATTATTCATTTAGTTTTTGAATTATTAAGTATTAAATATTTAATTTTAAATTAGAAAAATCAGTAAAAATTAGTTGTGAAATATTTGTCAACAATATTGTCTCGAAAAATTGAATTGTTGGAAAAAATGTCGAAAATATCACATTGTTTAATAAAAAAGTCGAAAAAAATCCTGAAAATCCAAATATTTTCGAAATATATTTATAATTAAAAATTGTTCTAATCTTATCAAAAACTAATAAAAAAAAGTTAAAAAATTATCAAAACACGTAAAAAAAGATAATTATTTTGAAATTCAGAAAAATATCATTTAGACAAAAAAAAATATTTATTTTTTTCTATTTATAAAATTTTTGTTTAACAATTTGAAATTTTCCTGAATTAAACAAAATTTCTCCAATTCATCTCAATTTTGCAATAAACAAAAATTTCAAGTTTATTTTAAGAGAATTGTCATATTTGGTCTTGTTATAATTGAACAAGTTTTAAATTCGTGAGGCAAGCAACTTTCCGACTAAAGCCACAAGTGCATTAGTGCTTTAATTAATCAAAGGAGAAATATTAGAGCTACATAGAGAACGTCAAAGGCCGAATTCCTAGAGGCTCTTCACTATGGGTTTGAGGTAAGTCCCCAATAATTGGAAGTCATTATCGATTGCTGTTTCTAGTTGTTCAAGACCCCAAGAAAGGGAATCAGAGAAATCATGAAATTGACCCTTAAAATTTAATAGCAATTAAAAAAATGTTCATTTTTTCCAATTATATTTTCCAATATAGAGAGATGAAAAATAAGGTTTATGGAGACTTATCAAAAAATAATTTTCATTAAAAAAAAATGAAATAGAGAAATATTGTTTGTCTATTAAAAAAAGAAAATTGATGTCCTAATAAATCTCTATATTTATCCATAATTAGACAATTGAACAATTATAACTTGAAAATCATTTTACAGAAAATTATCAGTTTCAGGAAATTTTGTTGTTTAAATTAATACTTAAAACAAAAATATTTTTCGCTTTTTAGATATAAAAAAGTAACAAAAAAATAACTTAAAGTCTGAATAAAGTAAACAAGTAGCTATCGAATAATTAAATTTGACAACAAAAAATCTAGCTTTTATCGATTAAGTTAAAAATAATTATATTTCGGTGTAAAATTTATTATGTCTATAAAAGTAATTGGATTTTTAAAAAAAAATATTTTATCAGAGGTTTTTCAAAATAATTGAATTCTTTTAAGAAATTTTCTTTAAATTTTTTAAAATATTTGAGTTGGAGAAATTTTTGAAAATATAATTGTTCTCTTTTCGTCGATTCAAAAAATTTACAAAAAATGTTATTCTATATTTCCCTGACTTACTTCTAATTTGCATAATAATTTAAAAATAAAATTATTCAAATCCTGAATAAATAATTTATATGTAAAACCAATTTAAAATTTAACTCTTTCCGAAAATAACAACTGACATTCTTCCAAATTAAAATTTTTAAACTATTATTTTTGAAATTTTTGAACAAAATTATTTCAAAATCCAATTTAAAAAATATTTTGAAATGCAGTTATTTGTAAAAATTCATACCATAACGTTTCTAATATTCAATTATTATTTAAAGCATTACTTAAAATTTACTTCTACAAATCGATTTCTAACCTATCAGAAATTTCTTCAAGAATTCAATGATTTCAATACGAAAGTAAATAATTCATAGTTTTACTGGTTACTTCTTCAATGTTAAAATTTAATTTTTATTAACACGTTTCCTTTAACTTTTGAAAATAATTGAATTCTTTCAAAAAAATTTTATGAAAACTGTAATCTAAATAATTATATTCTAATAAAAATTTTATTATTCATGAAAATAATTGAATTTTTGAAAATAATTTTATTAAAATTTCTAAAAACATTAGAAGCTTTTTTGAAGAATTTCTTTTAAAAATAATTTAATTGTTAGAGAACTTTTATCAAAACAGAAGATGTCGAAAATAAATTAATTGCTGCAAAGAATTCTTATAATCTATGAAAAAATTGGAATTTCGTTAAAACATCTTTTATTAAAATTTTTGAAAGTATTTAAATTTTAGCAAAGAATTTTAGTAAAACGATAATCAAATAATTAAATAACGATCAGATATTTGAATTAAATGTCATTAGGAATTTAATTGAATTTCTTAAAAGAATTTTTTTTCTTACAAAGATAATTGAATTTCTAAAAAAAATTTATTGTTTATGAAAATAATTAAAATCTTATAAAGAATTTCTTATCAAGATGTTTGAAAACATTTCAATTCTTTTAAAAAATTCTCTGCAGTTTTTTTTAATAATTAAAGTTTTTTGTAGAAATTTTAAGGTAATTATATTGAAAATAATTGAATTGCTTAGCAGAATTTTATTATTTATGAAGATAATTGAATCTTTCTGACAAATTTTATTAAAATTTTGTTAAAAATAATTGAATTTATACTAGAAATTCTATTGTTTATAAAAGTAAAGAATATTTTACAAAACTTTGTGAAATTTAATTAATTATTAGGAAAAAACTTATTAAATATTTAAATCTTTTGGAGAAATTTTTATAAAATTTAATTAAAAACTATTAAATCTCTCATAAGTATTTTATTATTTATAAAAAAAATTGAATGTTTTTGAAAAAACGAATTCAAATTATATTAATAATAATTAAATTGCTACACAGCATTTTGAAAATAATTTAATTCGTTCAAGGAATTTTCTTTAACTTTATTAAAATATTTGAATTGAAAAATTTTAATAAAACTTAATTAAAAATAATTCAATTTCTTAAAAGAATTTCATTATTTATTCTTTTGATAAATTTTCTTAAAAATGAAAAACAATTAAATTTCGGTGAAAAACTTATTATCCATGAAAGTAATTGGATGTTCAAAATAAATTTTTTATAAGAGGTTTTGAAAGTAATTTTCTCTAAATTTATTTAAATATTAGAATTAAAAAAAATTTTTTTAAATTTAATTATAAACAATTCAATTTCTCAGATGAATGTTATTGTTTATATTTTTGAGAAATTTTCTTAAAGATTAAAAATAATTGAATTTCGGTGAAAAATTTATTGTTCATGAAAATAATTGGATTTTCAAAATAAATTTTTTATCACAGGTTTTGAAAATAATTTAATTCGTTCAAGGAATTTTCTTTAAATTTAATAAAATATTTAAATTAAAAAATTTTAATAAAACTTAATTAAAAATAATTAAATTTCTCAAAAGAATTTCATTATTTATTCTTTTGATAAATTTTCTTAAAAATTAAAAATAATTGAATTTCGGTGAAAATTTTATTATATCTATAAAAGTAATTGGATTTTTAAAAAAATATATTTTATCAGAAGTTTTTGAAAATAATTGAATTCTTTCAAGGAATTTTCTAAAAATTTATTAAAATATTTGAATTGAAGAAATTTGATTAAAATTCAATTTCTCAGAAGAATTTTATTATTTATATTTTAAACTTTTGATAAATTCTCTTGAAGTAAAATTAAAAATAAATGAATTTTCGTGAAGAATATTTTTCCTAAAGTATAAAAAAAATTTTAAAATTTCTAAATTTTCTTAAATTAAAATTCCTAAATTATAATAAAAAAACTTTTTACCCAAATTTTTGAAAATAATTGTTCTATTAAAGCTTAAATTAATTAAAATAAATTCTCTTAACATTATTTGAAATAATTTTACTTTTTAAAGAAATTTTAATGAAACTGTAATAAAAACAATTGAATACCTTGAAGGAATTTTATTGAAATTTTGTTCAAAATAATTGAATTTCTCGGTAAAATTTAATTGGTCATGAAGATAATTGAATTTATATAAAAGAATTTGTCAAAATTTTTGAAAATAACTAGATTATCATTTTTAAGAATTTTATTAAAATTGTTTCAATTACTACTAAAAATGATAAATTTTTAAAACTGATAATTCTTTTAAAAAATTATTCTTGTGCTAATCAGACATCGATAAAAGTAGCGATAGCTTTATGTGAAGGCGCGAATTGTTTGTTTTCTGCTTGATAATTGTGGTTTTAGGAAAGAGAATCTCTATTTAATGAAAGGAGTGTAGGTAATCCTTTGTTAGGATATAAGAAGAATAAAAGAAGTCAAGAGAAAAAAAAGGGAGGGTTGCGGAGGTCTTGTGGTGACGAAAGGAGCGCATCAATCTTTCGTCACGACCAAAGAAGTCACGTAGAACAAGTTATTCACTCTCTTTCTGTTCCTCTGTGTCAGGGTTGCCAACCGTTTCTTCTATCACTATTTTTTTCCTCCTTTTTTTTCTCTCTTTTTCAGGTCATCCCCCCATCTACCACCACCATCCCTCTGTCTTCTATTCTCCACCACTGACCTTACAGTAATGCTTTAATACGATTTTATCACAGTGGCCTTTATTTTTTCTTTTTTCTATACGTTCATCTAAGCATTTCACGTTCATGTAATATTTTCGCATTAGGAACCATAATTTAAAAGTGGATTTTCTACAAATCACCAGTTAAAGTTAGTTTTCGAGGCTTATTTCCATTTTTTTTTCTCTTTATTATTAATTTTTTTATTTCGTTCTTTTTTTTATCCTCAATAATAAGAAAACTTTATTTATTAATATTTTTTGTGAGTTATGAGTTTTGATGATGAAAAACGAGTACTTAACGAGATAATGATAAAAATTAAACACGAGGATTTATGCTTGGATCAGAGGGAAAGGTAATTCCGTTTTAATTAAAAGAAATTACATCATTATTATTTTTTGTTATTAGGGTGAAAAAAGTTTTAGTAAAATATTTAATCCTACACTATTTGTTATATTTAATATATATATAAAAAGAAATTTCTTCAAAATAATACTGAGAAAGTTTCTATCATATCGACTAATTTGACCTATAGCGAAAAAGTACAAAGAATATAATACAAGAAAGAAATTAATCTCTTCAATTAGTGAAATCACAGAATTTTTTTAATTTTTAAATTAAATGCCTAAAACTTGAATATTGTTTGTTAAATAAACATGTAAATAGTCATTCTTATTCATTTTTCCAAAAAAATTGCAATTTACAATAATTTCAATGTAAAACCGTTTTTAGAAAATAAACTATTTCTAAAAATTCGAACTGTAGCTAATTCTTTCAAAATTCAATTATTATTTTTCTTTTCGGCTTTTTAAATATAATTATTGCAAAATATGAAGAATTTTTCAGAAAAAAAGTAATAAATTAGTAATTTTTTACAATAAATATCGAAATATTATTATAGTTTCAAAACAATTACAATTTTCAAAGATTACAATAAAAAAAAATTCTGAAATTTAATTATTTCTAAAAAAATTTCTACTAAACGTTTCAATTATTTTAATTATTAAAAATGTTGTTCAATATTTTAAAAATAATTGAATATTTTATTAAAATTTCTGAAAATAATTAAAATTCTTTGAAGAATTAGATTAAAATTATAATAGTTGCATTATTTCAAATAATTTAATCAACTAAAAATAATGTCAATTTCAAAAGCATTTGGAATTTAAGTGTTACAAAAACTCCTACTCTAAATGCTTCCAATCAATTATTTTCTAAAAATGTAACTTAAATTCATTTTTAAGTAAATTCTTATTAGACAATTTTTAAGAATTTAATTATTTAAAACCAAGAATAAATAAATGATAGAATAATTGATTATTTGCAAAGAATTATATTATTTTTTTAAAATTAAATTTCTGGGGAAAAGTCGTAAAATTTTTGCAAAAAACTCAGTTCACATAAACAATTTTCATTAAGATCATTAAAAATAATATATTTCTTATGGAAAATTTTTCTAAATTTAAAATTGTTTTGAGAAAATTTAATAAAATAGTGGTTATTAAAAATAATTGAATTCCTATAAAAAACAATTGATAAAATAATTGAAAATTCATAAAAATCAAAATCAATTAAAATTCAATAAAAAAATTAAAAAATCATTAAATCAAAATTTAAAAAAAAATAAATTTGTTTAAAGAAAATTTTTATCAAATTTTTAAAAATAATTGATTTTTCCGAAGAATACAATTAAAATTGTATTGAAAATAATTTAAATGACGGGAAAAATTTTATTATTTATGAAATAATTTAACTGTTGCAAAGGAATATTTAAATTTTTTTTTGTAATTGATTTCGTAGGAAAAAATAAATTGTAGTATGTTTGAAATTAATTGAATTTTCTCGAAGTTTTTATAATAAAATTTTGAAAATAATTGAATTTATATATAAACAACAGTATCATTAAAAATAATTTATTTCTTTTGGAAAAGTTTGAGAAAAATGTTTCTAAATAATTGAATTGTTTTGAGAAAATTAAATAAAATTTTTGTTATTGCAAATAATTGGAATGATTTCTATGAAAAATTTTATGAATATTTTTGAACATAAATGAAATTTTTCGAAGAAACTTAATAAAATAAACTAAACAACATTTTCATCTTTTTTTTATTTTTTTGATCATAAAACTAAATTCAATGAAATTTTGCAACTTTTATCCGTTTAAAATATCTTTTAATACAGAAAATTGATTCCAACATTACGATTATATATTTTTCCGCTTGACAAGAAGAGAATTTATTCGCAAAGTTTTATTCAACTTGTGTAAATCCTAGTTTTGGAGAATTTCAGTAGACTTTCACGAGTATTATTTTGAGTGAGATTTTATCGGGCACTTATGTCCCGGAGGTGGAGATTGGTAGTTTTGAGTACGATTTTATCAAGTGTAGCTTCGTTAAACTTTACGGAAGAGAAGTCAAAAATTTTCTGTCCCTTTAATAAATTCTCCAAGTGTGTGAAAAAGAGTGAGATAAGTAAATAAATTTCAACTATTAGAAAAAGAACATTAAAATGATATTCTAAAGGAGATTTTAAAAATAGAAATTTTTATTATAATCCAATTATCCAGTTTTTCCAATTTGATAAGAATGTACAAGTAATTTCAATTTTGATAGAATTGAACTAGAAATTTTAAAAAATTTAGATTTTTCAAAAACTTTAATAAATTGCAGAAGTTCAATTATTTTTAAAAGTAATAAAATTCTTCACAGAAATTCAATTATGTTCAAAGATTAAAAAAAAATTCTAGTAAAAAGTTTAATTACTTTCAAAAATGATCCTCAATTCAATGATTTTCAATGTCGAACATTTTTATTAAAATTTTTCAAAAGAATTTAAATATTTCAAGAAAATTTGACATTATTCTAAGTAAATATTTAATTATTTTCGTAAATAATAAAAATTCCACAAGAATTCAATTATTTACAAAACAATTTACAATAATTGAATTATTTTCCTTAAATAATAAATTTTTAATTGGTATCCAATTGTTTTCATAAATAATAAAACTCATTGCAAATTTTACATAATTTTTAATACAATTTTAGTCGAATTCCTTCGAAAATTTAATTATTCATAAAAATTTTGCTGAAATTCGACGAAAAAATTTACTTATTTCCATAAAATAATTACCTTTTTTATAAAGATTCAATTTTTTCCATAAATAATAAAACTCATTGCAGATTTTACATACTTTTTAATACAATTTTAATCGAATTCTTTCAAGAATTTAATTATTCTTAAGAAATTTAATTAAATTCGTTGAAAAAATGTAATTATTTAAAAATTTAGTAAACAAATTCTTTATAAGAATTATAAACTTTAAGAAACATTCCATTATTCAATAAAGAATTTACTTTTTATTCAAATAATTCAATTTTCGTAAAATTTTCTAATAAAAATTTATTGAGAGAATTTCAGTTAAAAATTAAATTTTGAAAAGGTTTTACATTAAAATCTATGAAAGTCTTAGTTTTTCATACTTTTAATTAACAATAAATTGTGTAGAATAAATTTTTTAAAAAATGTTAATGACCTTTTTTTGAAATTGTTGCAGTTTTTATTTTCCATCATATATTTAATTGACGTACTTCCGAATAATTAAGTTTCGTAAAGTTGAATTCTAAACAAATAAGATTTAAAAATTCCTAAAAAAAACTTTTTCAAAAATTATTAAAATTAATAATTCATTTAAAAAAGAATCTTAGTTAAGTATTCTTGAAAATAATAATTGAATTGAGGAAAAAGTTTCCAAAAACTGATAAATCCATTTTTCGAAAAAATCCAGATAAACGTAAATTTAATAATTTGAAGACTTTAAAAATCGATATTTCACTGTTAAATTTAAGAAAAAAATTTTATTAAGAATAAATTTTCAATTTAAAAACTTTTTGACATAACCAAAATAACTTATAAGTTTTATTTCTTTATTGGAATAAATTAAAAAAAGATTTAATCCACTTAATAATGGTAAAATTTAATTAAAAACAGAACGTTTTAAATCTATAAAAACATTGTTATAGAAATAAATGATTACAAATTATTTTTATTTTAAAATTAACTTTAGTGGTTAAATGAGAAAAATCACAGCCGGAGAAAAATATTATTTAAACCAAATATATTTTATTTAAGTTAAATAAACGTAAATTTGTCTCGGAAACAACTACATTTTTTATTTGTTTTAAATAAAATTTTTCTTCGACATAAATAGAACATATATTTGAGTCAAATAAAATTTTATTTAAACCAAATAAAATTTTATTTAAAACAAATAAAATTTATTTGAAACAAATAAAAAGTCTAGTTGGTTCTGAGACAAATATACAATTTCTCTGGGTGCATTTGTTTCAATTTCTCGAAATAAGAAAATATGGATTTATCAAGCTTTAAAAATTTGCTCCACAATTGAAATGATGAAAATAATTTTAAAGAATTTGCAGAAATAATATTTTTGTAATTTAAAATAATGATTTTATCACTCAGTCATCTTTAATTATTATAAAATATGAAGAAACATCTTCATGCTTTATAGTAAAATATTGTTTTAAGTTGTTGAATTTCGAAAAAGTTAGAATATATTTTTAGAGGCAATCAGAATGTTCCTAAAGTTTTGAACGTTCAAATGAAGGACAATATATTTTTTACTTCTTCTAATTTGTATTTTATTTACAAAAGAATTATTTTTTAAACTAAAACAAATTAATTCTAAACTAAATATTGTTTAATTTCAATTATTTTTCTTTTTTCGATAGTAATTTTCAAAAAAACTGAAGGTGAAAAAAATGTTCACTTGAACGTTCGAAACTTTAGTCCCATGGAATCAGAATATTCTTTAGGAACAGAGAAAAAATCAAATACAGAAAAAATAAAAAAGAAAATAAAAACATTTTGTAAACAAAAAAGTACGAAATTGGATGAATTTAATGTAGATTGGAAAAAGACTTCGATATAGGAGTTTTCTTAAAAAAAGATTTAAAACAAAAGAAATTTTAATTGGATTAGTGTCCAATGAATGGAAAATAAATGCAATGAAAAAGTCTTCGTTGGAAATCGCAGTTCTTAAAAACGTAGAATAAAAAGCAAAAAAAAAAAAAATTTTTCTGTATTATTTTGCGATATTTACCGATCGAAATAAACCAATTTACTTTGACACAGGTAATCCGTGATATAATAAAGAGGCCAGATTCAATGGCACATGCATTGCATGGTACGAGCTTAAGCGCTCTATTCTCGGAATCCGGATTTCTATGGCGACGAGAAAATGCATGCCACTGTCCGAAACAACCCTAATCGTGTCACACGGACAACGAGCGGAATTTCCAATGCACCGTCCTTGGAAAATTAATACTGACGCGTGGAACGAGCTTTAATGACATCTTGCGTGATTGCGACACAAGAGAATTGTATGCACAGGATATAGCATTGCAATACACATCCATTAGCATATATTCATCTTTTTTTCCATTTTCAATAACAAAAAAAATTAATTTCTTCAAATTTTAATTCAAATTAAATTAAATATTAAATCCACTAAATTTCTCTCTTTCATGTTTAAAAAAATTCCCCAAAAAAATTAATTTGAAAAATAAATTAAATATATAATTAAATAATTTATAAAAAAACAACAAAAAATTTTAAAAAATCGAACTACTGTTAAAAAAATTATAATTTAAAGAAAAATATTGTTTTTTTAATAGCAGCGAAAACAATGAAACTTTCAGAAAATTAGACTCCAGAGACGGTTCAAGTAGTCCATGTCAGTGAATAGTCAGACAGTGGTTAATATTCTCATTAGTATTCTCGGGAAAGGAGAAGAAAAACAAATTCATGAAAATGGTTCAATTTAAAAATTAAATTCCCCTAGAGTTATTTCAATAATTCTACTAATCGACAATTTTCAGTGAAACAAAAGACAAAATTCCCGAATAATTCTTAACGATAGATTTATCAAAAAAAAAAAAAAAAAAAAAATCAAACTCCCTTTTTCCTTCAGTCAACTTAAAAAATGGATACCTTACCAATTTTCCTAATTTTAGAATTCTAATTTCAAAATTTCCTAAAAACGAATTTCCTAAAATTGAAATTCCTAAAACAATTTTCCTAAGCAAAAAATTCTAAAGTTATTAAATTTTTCTAATTTCCTAAAAATGTTGTTAAAAAATTATTTATGGTCATTTATGGTCAACAATCTTGACCTTAAAATTATTTTTAAAAAATCCAAACTCCGTTTTTCTTCAGTCAACTTAAAAAACGAATTCCTTACCAATTTTCCTAATTTTAAATTCCTAAATTCAAAATTCCCTAAAAACGAATTTCCTAAAACAATTTTCCTAAGCGAAAATTTCTAAAGTTATTAAATTTTTCTAATTTCCTAAAAATTGTGTAATAAATTATTCAAGAGAAGTTAAAAATTTAATCAGGGTGTCTACTATTTTCATTTAACAAAATTCCCGGTTTTTCCCAGTTATGGCCTAATTTTTTTCCGGTTTTCTTTTCTCATAAAATTTAAATCTAAATTTGATTACGAACACAAATAAATAATAATTTTTATTGAAAATTTGAAAAAGACTTTTTTCAATTTTTTAAAAATAATCTTGTCTTTTTATAATTATAATTGCAAATTTTGTTTTTCAAGTTTATTACAATTCTATTGATAATAATTAAACTTCTGCAAAGAATTGTACTATTTACAAAAATAATTGAAATCCTTCCAAAGAATGATAATATTTATGAAAATAATTTAATTCCTGTGAAGAATTATATTACAATTTAAAAAAAAGCAGTGATAATTAATTATTTACTTAATAAGTAATAAACATTAAATTTTCTTAAGAAATGATAAATATCATTTATTTGAACATTCAGAAATTTGAAATTATAAAAATTTAAGAGAAGTTCAATAATTAAAACTATTGAATAATAATAGAATAATATAATTTTTAGAAGCAAAAAATTGATTTAAAACTTTAAGAGGGACTTTATATTTTAAAAATAAAATTATAATTACGGTCACTAACTTCCCTTGATTATTCTAGAAAAATTTAAATAAAATTCTTTCAAAGAATTAAATTATTCAAAAAAAAATTTAAAGAAATTTCAATTGTTTAAAAAATTTTCAATTATTTGTTTAGAAAAATTAAATTATCTTGAAACAATAGAATTGAAAAATTTCAACAATTTAATTTTTCAGAATTAAAAAAAAATTTTTGGGAGAATTCAATTTTTATAAAAAATTGGAAGTGCATATCGTTTTTTTTTAATTAACTAATAAAAATTTTAATTATTAATCTTCACCCTAAGAAATATGAATTCATTAAAATGTGACTATAAAATTCAATTATTAATTATTAAATTAAAATACTTTGAAAATTTTACTTATTAAAAAGTTTCTAAAGAAATTCTTTAACAAATTCAATTACATATTTTCAGTCGAATTTCACAATATTTTTATGAACTCCATAATTTTTAAAAATTTATCTACATAATCTGTTTGAATTAGTGCCTGACTTTTACTATCAAATGAATTTTTTTTAACTACTTCAAAGTTAGTTATTCAGTCATTTCAAAATTTTGCAAAAGAAAAAATTATTTTTACAAAAATACAGTGGAAAAGTTTTTTTGAATCGATTTATTAAGCACGGGACCGATTTTTAAGTATTTGTTAAAAGTACACCCAGAGAAAATTATTATTTAAAACAAATATATTTTATTTGACTTAAATAAACGTATATTTGTCTCAGAACCAACTAGACTTTTTATTTGTTTTAAATAAAATTTTTATTTGACATAAATAAAACATATATTTGAGTTAAATAAAATTTTATTTAAACTAAATAAAATTTATTTTAAACAAATAAAAAGTCTAGTTGGTTCTGAGACAAATATACAATTTCTCTGGGTGTAATATTAGAAAAAGCAGTTGTTACGAAAATAAGTTTAAGAATCTAAAATCAGTAAATTTAACAAGGATTTAATACGCCGAACAAAATTAAGTCGATTCAAATAACCGTGAAAAAAATTTATTTCACTTAAAAAAAATTAATTTGCTTTAAAGAAATTTTCTTTCTTCAATTGAATAATTCTCTGAATGCGTTAAGCTAAAAATTTATTATAGTAAAATATACCAAGTCAAAAGTAAAAAATTCATCCCAAATTCAAAGAACATTTCAAAAAATTCAAGTGTAGAAATAAATTACATTTCTGATTACAAATCTTATTTTCCAATTATACAGAGAAACTAAATATTAAAATTAAAACTATCTAAAAAACCAAAAATTTACTCCAAAATATTCCACAGTCAAACAAATTGTGTCAGCCAAAATTAAACAAGAATCAGGAGGAAAAAAGGGCAAAATCAATAAATTAGTCAGCAATTAACAATTAATTGATTCGCTGTAAAAGCTTGGGAGGAGGTTAGTTCATTAAAAGCTTCCATGTCAATTACATTCAACATTTAGAGATCCTTTAATTGAATTATAATTTTGATGAGAGATTGTAATTCAATTGAATTTCAGTACAAATATATGCATACATATATATATATATATATATATATATATATATATATATATATATATATATATATATATATATATATATATGTGTATGTGATTTTGGATTTTCCGAGAAATCAGAGTTTTGAGCTTTATAAATTTCAATAACATGGAAATTGTGAATATATAACACACTCGAGGAATAGTGAATTTTCGAGTGCTTTCACTGCGCGCGTGGTAAATGTTCGATTATCATTTTTGGCGGTAAATTATCGAAATTTGTTGCGCCATCATTTGATATCGTCGAGCGAAATTAAGCAAATTTTGGCAAACACCTACACGATTATATGTCCGATTGAAAACAAAAATATTGGTATATAATGTTGTCACTGTGCCAAAAATTTTTCAACGAATTTTCAATTTTTATTTTTATTCATTTTTTTTTTCATCAATTTGGATAAAATTCAAATGAAAATTAATTTTTTCTCACTTGAAATTAATTTTCACTTTATGTATATCGAAATAATAATCAATGGTAATTAATTTAATTCGAATCTAATTTACATTTTTTTCATTATTTTTTTTAATTATGAGAATTTTACAGAATATTTTTACAAGTTTTTTTTACTAATTGACGAAGCAAAAAATAAATGCGGACAATTTGTTGATTATATGTAATTGAGCGGCTGGATTCCATAAGGGCACGTAAATTTTTCTCGGCCGAAATCGAAGTCCCCTGGACACTCAAAATTCAACTTCTGAATTTAAATGTTTAAAATATATATCCTTATAGGAAATTTCATTGCGCATCTTTTTTTCTTTTAAATTTTTATTGTATCTGTTACCGTTTTCAAAATATAAGGAAAAAACTGTTTTTTTAAAGAGTGAAATTTTTATTGTTTTTTTCACTTCAACTCGCGATTACTCAGTCAATTTTACGAATTTTTTAATGAAACAAAAATAAAAATACGCGTTGTTTTATCCTACGAGTGACTAAAAAAGAAAAATGTTGTTTTAATTATAAATAAAAAAGTTATTAATTTTTTATTAAGATATTGCAAAATTCGTAAACTGAAATTTTCACTAAGCGGGGAAGTTGAGCAAATTTTGAGCAACAAAAAACTTCCAGCGAGAAAGTTATTCATTTAGGTCTAAAAAAGTTTTTCCCGAAAGTTACAGTTCAATTAAACAATTAGTTAACAAATGGCGAATGTTAAAAGTCGTTGGCGACTGAACGCCCAGCGCGCGTATCTCACTTAATAGTAAGCGGGAGAGTTTTATTCTGTGTATACATAATACGGGTGAGATACGCACGCTGGGCGTTCAGCCGCCAACGACTTTTAACATTCGCCATTTGTTAACTAATTGTTTAATTGAACTGTAACTTTCGGGAAAAACTTTTTTAGACCTAAATGAACAACTTTCTCGCTGGAAGTTTTTTGTTGCTCAAAATTTGCTCAACTTCCCCGCTTAGTGAAAATTTCAGTTTACGAATTTTGCAATATCTTAATAAAAAATTAATAACTTTTTTATTTATAATTAAAACAACATTTTTCTTTTTTAGTCACTCGTAGGATAAAACAACGCGTATTTTCGTTTTTGTTTCATTAAAAAATTCGTAAAATTGACTGAGTAATCGCGAGTTGAAGTGAAAAAAACAATAAAAATTTCACTCTTTAAAAAAACAGTTTTTTCCTTATATTTTGAAAACGGTAACAGATACAATAAAAATTTAAAAGAAAAAAAGATGCGCAATGAAATTTCCTATAAGGATATATATTTTAAACATTTAAATTCAGAAGTTGAATTTTGAGTGTCCAGGGGACTTCGATTTCGGCCGAGAAAAATTTACGTGCCCTTATGGAATCCAGCCGCTCAATTTCACTTTTTCTTTGTCTTTTATTTTCACTTTCGTTTTCATTTGGATAAATTTTTATTGTCACTTTCATTTTTACTTTCACTTTCATTTTGATAAATTTTTATTTTCACATTTCCTTTGATAAGAAGTGAAAATAAAAATGTAACTTTCAAAATAAAAACCTCAATAAAAATAAAAAACTAAATAAAAATCAAATAAAAACTAAACAAAAATAAAATTAACTTTCAAGTTGATAAATTTTTATTGTCACTTTCGCTTTGATTGAATGTGAAAACAAAAATGTAATAAAATGAAAAGAAAAATAAAAATTTGTCAAAGTGGAAATAAAGGAAAAAATAAAAATTTTTCAAAGTGAAAATTACAGGATTTCGACAAATTTTTCCTTATAATATTCCATCATTTTTTCATGATTTCCAGGTGATAAATGATAAAATTTCCATAACATAAAGCAAAATTTTTTTCAGTTATTCAGGTAAATATCACGAAAAAAGTTTGTTATCAAGGAAATTAAGAATATTGAGACTTTTTCGTCTTATTTGCAAAAATTGCGGCTTTTTCTACTTTTCTTCCAAACATTGCAACAAAATACTAAAATTTTCAGTAAAAAAATGCAACTTAAATAAATTTTTATAATGCAAAAAATAACTAAAAACAAATCTTTCAAAGATTCTTTTTAAATAGTTAAAATTTTGTAAAATTAAATTAAAAATAATGAATTTCTGTTATGTATTTTGTTAAAATTTTTGAAAATCAAATTTTGAACAATTTAAATTGAAAACTTTAAAATTAATTGAATTATCAAAAATTTGAATGGTAAATTTTTAAAAGTAAATTAAAAAATGAAAATTAGCTTCTAATTTTTTAAAATTCAATATTTTTAATTACAAGTTTCCCAAAATCGTAACATTTCAGAACTATTTTTATCAGTTTAAAGAAAACAATAATGTTCAAAATTATTAATTAAAATTTTTCAAAAAATCCATTATTTTGTTTTAAATTAAACAAAAATTCTTTTAAGAAATACAATTATTTTCGAAAAATTACATTAAAATATCTTTAAAAACTAACTATTAGAATTTTTCTGTAATAATTTTTTAAGATTGAAAATTCGCTTTTTTTACTTATTAAAATTTTTAAGAAATCATGGTCCTGTTTACAATTTAAATTCTTCAAAAATTTGATCATTTTTATTTATAGTTTTCGAAAAATTAATGATTCTTAAAAGATTTTACCTAATTTTAATTGTTTGGAAATTTTTCAAAATTGAAAAATTATTTATTGTCGTTCAAAAATTATTTTAAAATATTTTTAAAATATTAATGGTAAGAATTTCTTTATATTTTTTTGAAAGTATGATACCTTAATAATGTAAGAAAAAATTGAGTTTATGTATTTAAATAATTGATTTCTAGAAGAACGTTTGGAAAATTATTGAAATTTATTGATCCCGTGTGACAATTCCATGATTTCCAGGTTTTCCATAACTCGTGGAAACCCTTGAAAATTGAAGAAAAAATAAAAATTCTTCAAAGCAAGAAGGAAATGAAGGTAAGAATAAAAAATAAAAATGGAAATGAGAAGAAAATTAAAAAACTGTCCAAATGGAAGTGAAAATGAAAGTCAAAGTAGAAACAAAATTATTTAACGATTCCCCTGATTTAGTAAAAAATTGTCCATTAATTTAAATCAATAAAACTTTCCACTAATTTTTAGCAATTTTTCACTAAAATTCGAGTAAAAAATTAACTACAATTAGTAGAATAAATTTTTGCTGCGAGAATTTATTAGTAAACATTTTTGCTAATTTCGAATTAGTGAACTATTTTACTAAATCAATTTCAAAAAAGTACTGAAAGTTATTTTTTACAACGTCTGATTAAAAAAGTACCATCAAGAAAGAAACAAATGCCTCTCTTATATCAATAACTAAATTGACTACCGAGTTGCTAACTAATCAAAAACATTTCCACTTCACAACCAGAGAAAAACAAGATATCGAGAACTAATATAAAAAACAAAAAAAGAAAAGAATTCATTAATAGAAAATTATTTTCCTTGCCAAAAAACTAAAATACAATTTGAGTGATGTCCAATTTTCATAAAAAATTTCGTAAAACTCGAGTTTCACAATTGGAACGATCCACTGCAGTGGAACGAATAAAAGAAAATTAGCAAAAAGTGTGGAGCAATTTAGTTTTATCTCAAAGGATCACCGAGACCAGGACACAGTAATTTCTCCGTTGAAAGGAATGCTACATACATTTTCAAAGCTTTCTTTTCGTCGAAAAATTTACTCGATTATTATTCATCCTTTGTTAAATAGCATGAAAATTATGGAAACTCTTCTCTCTCTTTCTCTCTATACACTATATCTTTACAACGTCTAAAGAGATATTCGAAATAATTTATATATTTATTTTTTATGGTAAAAACAAATGAATAATTTATTCGCAAAAAGAGAAAAAAAAAATTGCTAACGAACCATCGTCGTCGCTCAAGTTTCAAAAGTGTTCAGTTGGTGTTGTAGATTGTAATGCACAGTTTATACTTGTGAGTCGGGTCTTTCTCTCTCTTTCTCTCTTCCTCTCTTTCTCTCGGTGGAAACTAGAGGTCGACCAAACACAAACGCCAGCCAAACACACCAAAGAATAACAGAAAGCAAAATAATTCTTTGCATTTGTACTATTTTGTCCCCTTTGTTTGCCGCAAGTGAAGTCTCACAGAAGGCGAGAGAGGTCTCATTTCATCATGTATATATATATATATATATATATATATATATATATATATATATATATATATACGAGTACGAAAGCGAATAAAATTCATTTTTTATTTTAAAAAAAACTATATTCAGAGTTGCGTTTTTACATTTATTACTGAAATTGAAAAAAAATTAGAAGGTTTCGTCAGAAAATTCATTTATTATTCAGAAAACAAAATTTCCTCTCCACTTTTTCTAAAATTACTCTCTTAATCTAAAGTGAAACGAAAAATAAAAATTGAACTCATTCAATTAATTAAATACCGGTTTAATTTTTTTTTTTGAAAATTACTTATTGCCTCGATTATTTTCAATAGCTTACAAAAAAATTATTTTATTTTTAATAGAATTTAAGAAAATTTCAATTAACACACTTGTGTATATAAATTCAATTCTAAATGTTCTAATTAAAAAATAGAATTGAAAAATTTTGAAAATTTAACACGGTAAATCATTAGGTATTAAAATAACACCAAAATGGATTAAAACAACACTAAATTGGATTATTTTAATCCTTTTTGGTGTTATTTTAATACCTAACGATTTACCGTGAATGTAACAAGTTTCCCTTGATTACACAGAGGAAAAAAATTGCTAAAATAGAACCAACAAATTTCGTTCGTTGATATTAAAAAATTTTCTCTTACCTCAAAAGATTTATTGTTATTAGAAAAAAAATTGAATTGTTAGGACAAGAAAATAAATTTGATAGTTTCATTTTAACAATTTTTTTGTCAATATAACAAATCTTTTTCATCCATATATTTTCAAAATAATTTCAATAGTATTTTTAAAAAATGCAATTATTTTCAATAGAATTTTAGAAAACTTTTAATTGGGAATTTAAAAAAATATTTCAAACATTTATTGAAAAAAATTTAATTATTTCTAAAAAATATAGAATTGAAATGTTCTAAAAACTTAATGAGGCAAACTTTACTCGATATTTGTCGAGAATTTGAATAAAATTATGAAAAGAATTGAATTATTTTTCGTATAGAATTTCAGAAAATTTTAATTATTTCAAAAAATTTCAATTACTTGTTTATTAAAATCCAATAATCTTCAATAATTACAATTAAGATGTTTAAAAAAATTAATGTGTCAATTATTACTAGATTATTACAAAAAAATTTTTTAATCAATTTATTATATAAAATTTTAGAAAACTTTATTTATATTAAAAAAATATATTTAAAACATTTCAAAACATAAATAAAGAAAAGTTATTTTTATTTTCTACAAGAATTTGAAAAAAATTCTTTAAAAAGTTAAATCATTTCAACAAAATTTTAGAAAATTTTTATTATTTAAAAAAGTTTCTACAACAATTACTTATAAAAATTCAAATAAAAAAAATAAAGCATTTTAAATAACTGCAAACTTTCTTCGATTATTTAAAAAAAATTTTAGTAAAACTCTAAAAATTCAATCTTTTAACTAAAAATTTTATGAAATTTGATTTATTTTAAAAAAATCCAATTAATTTTATAAGAATTCAATGATCTAAAAAAATAAATCTGAAATATTTGAAAAAATTCATTATTTGAATTTTCAATAAAACATTTCCAAGCTTTAATATTTAAACAAAATTATTAATGTACATAAATCTTCTTAAAATTTATTAATAAATAACAATTGCAATTGAAACAGCAATTGCTATTGAACATGTTTAATAAATTTAAATTCCAATATTTCAAAAAATTTGTAATGAAAAACTTCTTTAAAATGTTTAAATTATTTTCAATTTGACTACACAAAAAACTAGTATATTTCATGAAAAAAAAAATCTTCACCTGGAACAAATACAAATTTCTCCATATTAGCGAAATCTTTAGTTATTGCAACGAATTCTTTCGTTATTTCAACGAATACTTTCGCTATTTTAGCGAAAGTTACCGCTGTTCCAGTTAAAAGTTTTTTTTCGTGTTAAATAATTAGAAGTTGTTCAGAAACATAATTTTTTTATAATATTAAAAAAGATATTTAAAAATTAAATAATTTTTTAAATATATTTTATTTTGTTATTAATTTATTCACAAAAACTTTTATTTACAAAGTTCTAAAATTCAGACGTTGGTGAAGTTCGCAACGTTTACGATCAAAGATTGAATGAAAAAAAAATTATTATCTTACCAAAAAAAAAAATAAAATTTTTTGTTTTGAAATATTTTGTTTGTAAATCATTATTCAAAAAGTTACTATTTTCTTAACTAAAATTTATAAAAATTTGCTTAACAAAAATTTTTTTCAGAAATCGTTGACCATAAACGTTGTGAACTTCAGCAACATAATTCAGTTATATCTGAAAATTAGAACGGTTTTTAACTAAAAGATTATAATGCGAAACTTTGAATAAATATAGTTCTAGAATTTAATTATTTATTGTAAATTTAATTATTTACAGAAACAAGAAAAATTCAAGGTATTGTTTGAAAATTCATTGAGATTGTGACAAGTTTACAAAGTGAAAAAAAATCAATCATTATTTAATGTTTTTGTTCGCCAAAAACGAAAATTTTTGTAATAATTCTAGAAATATTAATTCTTTATAGTAATTTTGATAAAATTATTTTGAAATTAAATCTCTACTCTCTAAATCTGAATTAGTAGAAATTTACTAATGAAATGGTGAAAAGTCGTCTACTAAATGATTTAGTAATAATTCTACTAACAATTAGTAAAATTTTACTAATTGTTAGTAGAGCGTTACTAATTGATTAGTAGAATTCTACTAACAATTAGTAGAACTGTTATATTAATAGTCGATAAAACAGTTTCACTAATTCATTTAGTGAAAAAGTGACTTTCAATTAGTAGAATTCTACTAAAACGTTAGTAGAATTTTACTAAAAATTAGTAATATTCTACTAATTAAAAAGGTGAAAAGACGTTCATGAAAACTACTAAAAATTAGTAAAATTTTACTAATTCTTAGTAGAATTCTATTAATTCAGATTTAGAGAGTACAGCAAAATTACTAAAATTAGTAGAAATGTTTACTAATTCAAATTAGTAGTAATTATTACTAACTTAAATTCGTAGAAATTTTTCCCAACTCAAATTAGTAAAAATTCCTACTCATTCAGATCCTAAAGAACACTATCAGAGAGAAAAATTATTATCATTTTTAGAACTATTGTTTAGAACCAATTATGGCAGTTTCAATAAAATTATTAAAATATTTAAACAAGTCTCGAAGGGAAAAAAGCGAAAAATTAAGAAAAATCTGTAAAAAAGCCATATACAGTTTAAATTGTGTACTTTTGCAATGATGGATTCTCCCTACTATACAACTCAATTTATTGTCTGCTAGTCACATAAATATTCGCCAAGATAGCCTGGAAAGTTAATGGTTTGTATACATGGTTTGAACATTAATCGATTAAAAATTCATTCAAAGTTTAATCATTTCCGTCACACTGCTCACCACCTCATATATAGATAGCTATAAGACATCAAAAGCCATTTTCCAAGGCTAAATAGATTCTTTCGATGGTGAATCGAGCCATTCCTGGGCGCAATCGACAGGAAGCGAGCTTAATAGGGCGAATCATAATTTCTTTCTATTCGACTAACCTTTTTTTTGTAATTTCACTTTTTCTCTCCTATTAAAAATGAGTGAAGACAATTTTAATTTTTTTTCGGCGGAGAGGAGGAATTTACAGAATTTTCTTTTTCAAACCACGGACTGAATTTCAAATTTGCAAAATATCAAAAATTTTATAAAGTCCTTTTTTTTATTCACTGAAAATTGTAATTTTCATTTAAATGCAAACTTCAATTGCCCAAAATCTTATAAATTTAATTCCTTACCTTTTGCCCAAAAAGAATATATAATTTTTCATACAATTATAAATAACTATAAAAAAAAATAAAATTGAACTAGATCTTGTCATATCTAAAAGTATTTTTTCTAAATTTACCGATGAAAACAAACGAGAATTTATAATTAATACACTTTTACAATGTTTTCATCATCATGCATGATAAAAACATAAAATAATAAAAGTGTTAAAGTAAAAGTATAAAAAGAAAACTAAATACCGGTAAATTAATTGAATTAAAATTCATCATAAAATTCAGACTAATTTAATTAAATAAAAATAAAACAATAAAAATAATTTATTTGTAATTTAATAATTTAATTATTAATTCAATTTATGATCGAGACATTCAATTTATTAATTTTATTTAATATTTGTTTTATTCATGAACAAAACAAATATTAATTTTATAATTTTACAATTCCTTTCGGAAATATCGAATTTAATGAAAAAGCACGTTTCCATTTTGATGTCATTTCTAGATTCCGAGATAATTGCAAATGAACTAATTTTGAAAAAACCTATCAAAACTTTTTTTATTCTTTTTTCTTAATCTGCAGGGCCTAATACGTCGAATTATGCATTTTTAACTAATTTATTGATACTTCAAGCAATTTATTTCATTGTTAGACAAAAAAAATGAAAATTCGCATTACAATTTTTAATTTCGTTTCTTTAGAAATAAAAATTTAGATATTTCATAAGATTATTCATAATAAAGTCCCTTAAAAAATTTGTTTATGTCTACTTTCTCTTGTTTTGCTTCAAATAACTCAACAAAACAACATCCAACTATTATCTTTGAAAAAAATCAAGTTTATTAATTAAAAAACGCAAATTTAGAAAAGGGACATAAATTCATAAATTCACAACAAAAGTCACGAAAAGTCGCATAAAATTTCCGAAAAAGTCGGAAAAAAGTCGAATGAAATTTTAGGAAAAAAACGCCGAAAAAGAAACACGAAATTGTCAAAATTGTAAAAAAAATCACATTTCTCACATTCACATCTGGAATAATATTTAATAATATTTAATAAAATGCATGGCAAACATTTAATTAGATATTTTTAACATTTTTTAAAAACAATCTGTTCAAAATTTCAATTATTTTTATAAATTATAAATAATAAAATTCTTTTCCAAAATTCAATTACTTAAAAAAAATTTAATAAAAAGCCTGTCATAATTTCAAATTATCTTTATAAATAATAAAATTCTTCTCTAAAATTCATTTATTTTCAAAAAATAATGAAATTCTTTGCAAAAATTCAATTACATTCAAAAATATTTTTTAAATTTCACGTCAAAATTTTATAAATAATAAAATTCATCATGGAAAATCAATTATTTTAAAAAAGAAATAAAATTCCCCGCAGAATTTCAATTATTTTCAAAATTTTTTTTTAAATTCTCAAAATTTCAATTATCTTTATAAATATCAAAATTCTTCTTCAAAATTCAATTACTTTTAAACATTTAAAAAAAACTTCAAAAATTTAATTATCTTTATAAATATCAAAATTCTTCTTCAAAATTCAATTACTTTTAAACATTTTTAAATAAAATCTGTTCAGAATTTCAATTATCCTTATAAATAATAAAATTCTTCTCTGAAATTCAATTATTTGTAAAAAATTTTAATAAAATTTTTGTCCAAAATTTTAATTATCTTTATAAATAAAAAAAATTCATCCTAGAAATTCAATTATTTGCAGAGAATTTTAATAAAATTGTCAAAATTTTAATTATCTAAATAAATAAAAAAATTCATCCTAGAAATTCACTTATTTTCAAATTCGTTTTTTTTGTAAAATCTTATAATATAAAATAATGATTATATCACTCGGTCATGTTTTATAACAATTTTTTATAAGTAGTTTAATTTCAAAAAGGTTTGAATTTGAGTCTTTTAAAGATTTTTAATTCTTATGGAAAAATAATACTTAAATATTTTTCTTTTATTTAAAAAAAGAAGTTATTGATGTTTTTTTGAAAAATTTTAAAGAAATCTGTAATTAAACTTAACAGAACATTTTTTTGACTAAAACTTTTTCCTTTAACTTTAATTTTGTGAAAATTTAAAAAATTTTAGTCACAATTCCTATCTGAATAACTTTCTAGAAGAACCAAAGATATTCGCATTACAATCTTTGATTTCAATTTTCTCGAATATCTCTAAAGTTTTGAACGTTCAAATGAACAAATTTTTTTTTCTTTTCAATATTTTCAATATTAATATTATTGTCAATATTATTCAATATTATTGTCTTTAAATGACAATTTCAAAGAAAATTTAACACAAATATTAAGAAAATAATTTATTTTTTTAATTTGTAAATTAATATTTTCTACCCAAATTTAAACATAACAAAAATACTAAAAAGATTCGTTCATTTGAACGTTCAGAACTTTAAGGTAATTTTCTCGAAATGACTTTTTTGACATTCTAAACTTTGAAATTCCGTAACTCATCGAATTTTTCATCAAAAATGTTCTAAGACCAATCAAAATTTTCCAAATTTTGCAAGGAATTATACTTTTTAGAAATATTAATATACTTTTATTGTATCAACACTCAGAGGAAGAGTTTATTTAAACAGAATATAATTTATTTGAGTTAAATAAAAGTACATTTGTCACAAAATCTACTAAATTTTTTAATTAAAAATATTTTTGATTTAAATAACCTTGACTATGATCAAAAAAGTATTTACTAAAATTAGCAATTTTTTACTCAAAACAAATAAATTTTAGAACAAATTTTTTTTCCTATTTTAAACACATGACACTTAATTGATTGATAAAACTAAAAATTTAGTAAAATCATGACAATGTAATTTTACTGCTAAATCAGTCCAATGTCTGATTTTTTTCATGAACAAATCAAAACAATTTAGATACTCTGCTTTTTTTACTATCGTGCGACTGGAGAATTATTTTTACGCGAAAGGCAAAATTAGATTAATTTCCTGTGAAATAGTCTTTCACAGACTGAATGTGAAATGTAAAGCTGAGATATTTAAAGTCATTTTCTTTGAGTCTGAGAAAGCTTGATAAGCAAAGTCACCTTTAACATCCAACCTCCAGTGGTTCGACATCAGGGACGAATTGGTGTCGTTCGTCTCCACTTTTACTGCGTCAGAGAGAACTGCAGAGTAAATCTGTATAAATGCGTTCTAAGGTTAAGAACATTTAGAATTCTCCCTACTCAATGCAAAACACGTTTTCCACGTTGAATTTCCTTCTTTTTAAGTGTCTCTTTTTTTAAAAAAAAGAAAAAGTAAAATATCAAACCCAAAAAAAAACAATTAATTTTTCTCTCAGAGTGCGATAAAAGAAAAAGTTCTTTAAAATATATAAAGAATTTAGAAACCACTTTTTTTTGTGTGAATTCAACAAAACGAACAAAAAATAAATCCAACTTCAAGACAATTCTTTATTTTCTTCTTCTACTTTTTTTATATTTCATTTCTCAATCCAAGTTTCATATTAACCGACGACATAATCTTTTCTTTCTTGAGAATCGTTTTTACTTGGGGAAGTATATAAGACATTAAGGCGGTTCAAGGAAAAACGCCTCGAAACTTAGCCAGAGATTCAGACTTTAAAAGAATAATACAAAGTTACTCGATAGTTTTATTTTACCTACATATACAATATACTGGCGCACCATAAAAACTTATAAAAATCAAAATAAGTAATTTATTTCGATTCTTCTTGAGGGTTGCCACAAAAAATTTAATTTTGTTTTTTTGCTGATTTCCAAACAAGACTTTATTTTTAAATAATTATTTAATTCTTATTATTTTTCCACAGAAATTGACATTATAAAAAATTTCATATTTCAACGTTTTTGAAATTCAACAACTTATAAGAATATTATAATAAAACATAAAGATGACCACATAATAAAAGCACTATCTTATTTTTTATTTCTTTGAAAATTATTTTCATCATTTCAATTTAATTATTATTTTCTAGAATTCTGAACTAAAATTCTTCTTTAAATCAATTACTTTTAATAATTTTTAAATAAGTTCTTTGAGAATTTTCAAATTCGTTCGTTTTCTATTAAATTTTCTATTTTACGAAAACATGATCATTCGGAAATTCTTCAATTAAATATATATATATATTAGAAAGTAAAAAATTTCAAAATAATTTTTTTTAAATTCCATTAAAATGTTTTTAAAAAATTAATTGTAGAGAATTCTTAGTTAAAAGTAAGAAAAATTCAGATTTTCAAATATTTTAATTTGAAACCTTTTCAAAAGTCAATTACTTCTAAAAAAAAATTCCCCCAATAATGCTTTACATATTCAATTATTATTTGAAATTTTTACTTTAATTCCTTTTAAAATCAATTTCTAATAGAATATTCTACACGAATTCATTTATTTGAATAAAAAACTATATAATTTATTGTTTCTCAAATTGAATTCTCATCAGAAAATTTATCAACTATTTTTTAAATAGTTGAATTCTTTTGACAATTTTTAATAAAAATTTAAAAAATAAATACATTTTTCGAGAAATTCGATTAAAATTTATTTAAAAATTCTTACAATTTTGCAATGAGTTTTATTATTTAGGAAAACAATTAAAACGTTTAAAAAATTTAATTGTTCTTGAAAATAATTTAAATACGGCAACAAAATTCATAAAAAAATTTTTAATACTTGAATTCCTGTGAAATTTAAATTATTTAAAAATGTAATTAAATAATTAAATATTTACGTAGAATTGCGTCGAATAGTTTTGAAATAATTGAATTCTCTTCTTGGATAATTTTTGTAAATAATTCAATTTTGGAGAAAAATGTAAGATAGTTTTAACTTAGCCAGGAATTTTATTAATACTTTTAAAAATAATTGGAATTTTTCCAAGAATTATATTACATTTTTAAAAAATAATTAATTAGAGAAGAATTTTTGTTATTAATAAAAATAAATGGAATTTTGTTGATATTTAAATTTTCTTTCGAAAATAAATAAATCATTAAATTTTTCAAAAGAATGTTTTTTTAATATTTTGAATTAAAAATTTAGAAAATAATTGAATTAAACAAAGAATTTTTTCAATTTTTCAAAAATAATTATGTCTCTTTATAATTATAATTAAAACTTTAATTTTCTAATTTTATTAAAATTATATTGTCAATAATATTGAATTTCTGCAAAGAATTTTACTATTTATAAAAATAATTAAATTCTTCCTAAAAATGTTAATATTTACGAAAATAATTTAATTTTTGTGAAGAATTTTATTAAAATTTTTGAAGATAAGAAGCAGTAATAATTAATTATTTACTTAATAAATAATAAAAATTCAATTTGTTCAAGGAATAAATAAACATTGTGTATTTGAACATTCAGAAGTTTAAATTTTTTAAAATTTACGAGAATTTCAATAATTATAATTATTAAATAATAATATAATAAAGTTTTTAGAAGCAAAAAATTGATTAAAAAATTTAAGGGGAATTTTATGTTTTGAAAATATAATTGTAATTACAGTCACTAGCTGTCTTTCATTATTTTCGAAAAATTTTTAAAAAATTCTTTAAACAAATTTAATTATTTTTCAAAAAATGTAAAGAAATTTTACTCAGTTAAAAAAATTTTAATTATTTGGTTAGAAAAATTAAATTATCTTGAAACAATAGAATTGAAAAATTTCAACAATCTTATTTTTCACAATTTTCAAAAAAAATTTGTGAAAATTTAATTTTATTTAACAATTAATTAATATAAATTTCAATTATTAATCTTCGCCTTTAGAAAGTAGAATGTGACTCTTTTTAGAATCCACACTGAAAAAAAATTTGATTCAAATAATTGATTATTTGACTATTATCAAATAAATATTTACTTGAATCGAATCATTTTTATTTGAATCAATTAAATAATATTTGCTTCAAATACAATTTATTTGCTTCAAATACAATTTATTTGATTCAAATAAAAATTATATGATTCAAGTAAATATTTATTTGATAATAGTCAAAGAATCGGTTATTTGAATCAAATACATTTTTTTCAGTGCAATTATTAATGAATTATTAAATTAAAATACTTTGAAAATTCTATTTGTTAAAAAGTTTCTAATGAAATTCTTTAACAAATTAATTACATATTTTCAGTTGTATTACACAATACTTTTATTAACTCCAGAATTTTTGTAAACATATTTAAATAATATGTTTGAATCGGTGACTTTTTTTTTACTGTCAAATTAATTACTTTTAATTAATTCAAATTTAAAGAACAGTATAAATATCTATAAAATAATTTAAATAAAAAGTGATTTTTCAAAAAAAGAAATTAAAACAATTAAACTTTTTTTACTTTTGGTGAAAAATTCTCGGTTTGGTATAAAATTCTCAGTATTTCCCTGTCAAATTAAATTCCCGGTTATTTTCCGGTTAGTAGATTTAATAAATTAATTAATTTTAGTTCTGAACGTTCAAATGAAGGAATCATATCATTACTACACTGAAAAAAAATTTATTTGATTCAAATAACCGATTATTTGTCTATAATCAAATAAATATTTACTTGAATCAAATAATTTTTATTCGAATCAATTAATTAGTATTTGCTTCAAATACTGAAATATTTTATTCAAATACAATTTATTTGATTCAAATAAAAATTATTTGATTCAAGTAAATATTTATTTGATTATAGACAAATAATCGGTTACTTGAATCAAATAAATTTTTTTTTCAGTGCATCTTTGATGTTCGAATTTTGGTAGAAAATATTAATTTACAAATGAAAAAATAAATTACTTTCTTAATATTTATGTTTAATTTTTCTTGCAAATTATCATTTAAAGATAATAGTATTGCAAAATACGGAAATGGAAAAAATTTTCCTTCATTTGAACGTTTAAAACTTTAGAAACATAATTTTCTCATGAATTCTAAAAATTAAATTTCCAGTACTTTTAAATAAAATTCCCTGACTTTTCCCTGACCAATTTTACTTTTCTTGACTCTTTTCCCTGACTTCCGTGACATGCGGCAACCCTGTTCTTTACTTTGTTCAAATAACTTTAAGAAATCTTTTTTTTCCTGTCACTAGAAGATCTAATTTTAAAAAAGAAGCGAGATAAAAAGTTATTTTGTTGTTTTTTCCTTCGAAATTAACCACTGTAACGTCATATAGAATGTGTTCTTCGTCATGGAACGTTCTCGAGTATCCATGCGCACAGAGGAAGAGAAACGAGCTTAGATGAGGTTGATTTCCCTGTAGGGCAGTAGTAAAGCTACTGTATGTGTGTATATATATATATTCTCGACCCGGGGTCTCTTTTCCACGTGACCTTAAAATTCGCGACGTTGGCTTGGTCCCATCTCCGCCTCAACGTCGACAAACGCATTCATTCCACTTCTAGAAAAGTTTCACGAGAGGAAAACCAAACCTCCCCTCCTACTTTTATACGAATATAGGTCCATGTCTGCTTGCCAAATGACCTAGGAGAAACGGTGAAACACCATTTTGAACGACGCGAGAAGATAACTCTCTCGGAACAATGACTCTACTCAAAAGGCCAACTTTTCTATGTTAAAGGAAAAAGCGATATGGTATCTTACTCTCGCAATCGGTTTAGTTGGCATTTTAGTGATTCTGCTCGTGATGACGCGCTACTTTTTTCCACGAATAATTCCCAGAATTCGTTGAGTGCTAGAGACCCTAATTAAATTTCCATTTTAATGAAAGTGTTTCGTGGCGAAGTCTCGTTATGATCCGCAAAACACTATAAGGGGGAGGCGGCCGTGTGTGCATGGTAGCGCAAAAAAAATGAAAACAAAAAAGAAAAATAAGTCCACTATCAGATTCGCATTCTAATTTTCCATCGAACGGACCTTCGGTCAACTTTCAAGCTAATTGGACTTTAAAGAAGATGATAACGCTTGGAATTTTTATTTTGAAAAAAAAAAAATAATTCCATTTAAATCACGTCAGCAAATTGTTTATTAATTTAATTCCCTGCTCTCTAAATTTACGTTAGTACAAATCAGGGCTGATAAAAATCATGATTTTTAAAAAAAAATCAAAAAAATCAGATTTTTTTAAAAAAATCAGATTTTTTTGATTTAAATCGGATTTTTTTGATTTAAATCATTTTTTAATACTATTTTTTAAATATTTATTTTTTTAATATTAGGAATTAAAAAATTAATAATAGGGTGCATGCAAAATTTCATTTTTAGAATTTCCTGATTTTTCCTGACTAATTTTCCATTTTTCCTGATTAACAAATTTTTAAATTATTATTTAATACTCTGCATTACTAATTAAAATTTTAATAATGCAATTCAATTCAATTCATGTTTATTCTGCATATAAAAATACATTTTTGTGGCAGAAGAGTTCCGCTTAACTTTACACTTAAAAAAAAATCTTATAAAAATTTATTAATGCTTTTTAAGTAACAATTTTATTTATAAAAAAACTTAAGACATTTAAAAAATGTTTGTTTAATTATTAAATATTATACAAAAAAAAGTCTAAATACAAAAACTAAGTTTATCAAAGTTTTTTAATTTGTGGTTTCTTTCGATTAAAATTCCCTGACTTTTAAAGAATTTTTAAAAATTCCCTGTATTTTTCTGACCAACTAAATCTCTGATTTATAATTGTTTTTATAATTTGTGGCTACCCTTAATAAAAAATACATATATAAATTCTTGTTACAATAAAATTTGTTTTAAAAAAGTTTAGGAAATCTTAACAAAATACTGAAATTTAATGCTTCTTTGACTCAAATATAAAATAGAGATTTTTTATCTTTCAATAACTTTCACCAAATAAACAAAAAATAATAATTATTGTTTTCTGATATTCATTATATTATCTTTATAAGATATTCTTTTTTACTTTTATTTAATTAAAAACTTTTAACATAAATTCTAATTTTGTATCCTTTTCGGTTTCTAATGCATTTCGCAGTATGATTTAAATCATGATTTAAATGTCAAGATTTAAATCAAGATTAAAATCATGATTTAAATCAACTTGATTTAAATCATTGCAGCCCTGGTACAAATGTTTACTAATTTAAATTTACGGATTTTTGTCTTTTAATTATTTACCAATACGGGATTGCTATAAAAATTTACACGTTTTATAAAAAAAAAATTTCACCGTCAATTCCCGGTAATGAATTATTTTTCCCGGTCACAAAGAAAATTATAATATATTATAATAAATTTTTTTCGATATCTTTAAATGTAAAAATATTTGGAACTTCAGCAGATTTTCTAAAATATTTATTATTTTTCCACAGGTATTAAGATTTCAAAAAAAAAAAAAATTCTTATTTAATAACTCTGATTTTTCCCCTAACCCTCAAAAAAATATTTTAGTTGAAAAATAATTTCAAACTCCAAGAAATGTTTATATTACATTTTTTTCGATATCTTTAATTTTTACATTATTAAGAACTTGAACAAATTTTCTAAAATAAATATTTAATTACTATTTTTCCACAGATATTAAGATTTTAAAAAAATTCTAATTTTAAATCCTTTCAGGGGAAGAACGGGTGAAATTTCAACTCTTCAAATATTTCAAATATTGTTAAGTATCTAAATTTATTCCATATTGTTAAAATTAAGCAAAAAATCTTTTTTACCATTTTGAAAAATTTATTTTTTGACAAACGGAAAATTTTTTAAAATCCACACGACTAATTATTTAGAATCGTAAAAAGAGTCTATAAAAAATTTGGCAACGAAAAATAATAAAAATTGGGGAAATAGTTAAAATTTTCAAGTATATTAGTGGTCAAATTTGAACCATAACAAATAACCATTATTAGAGGCATAAAAATCTTTTTTATACTTTTTCAGAACCTAAAATCATATTACACAATAAAAATTTATTAAAAGTAATTTTAACTCATTAACAATTTTGTTTATTTTCGAAAAAGTTAAACAATTTTTAAATTCATACGCTTGATTGTTGAGAATCATGAAATACGTGTATAGAAAAAATTGATAAAAAAATAATGAAAATTACGAGAGTAGTACAAATTTTTTGTTTTTAATTTTGCTATTTATTTGAAAAATTATTAACTGATTAACTTTTTTTTTTAATTTTTCAAAGCATTTTATAATTGAGGGTCCCAATCAAAGAACCGGTTATAAGTTTTTGAGACTCAAAATTCTCAACCTCTAAATAAAAAAAAGATTTAAAATTTCAATTTCTTGAAAACATTTTCTATTTGTAGAAAGATTACTAAAAATGTTTCTCAAAAAATTGGAATTAAAAACAATTTATTTTTTGTTTTATAGGGCAATGATTTTAAGTTTAAAAAAATTATAACCGGTTCTTTGATTGTGACCCTCAATTTTAAATACCAAAATTTGTCAGAAAAAATATTGCACAGCCATAAACAACAAACATTTAGATAAATCGAATTTCTCTTAAAATTGAAATATTTATAAGAATATTGCTACTTTAATTTATTAAAAATTATTTTCAAGTTTTAACATTAATATTATTTTCTAGAAATTTTTGATCAAAAATATTTCTAAAATCCACTTCTTTACAAGAAAATTTTATGATATTTCGTATATAATTTAAAAGTTTTTCAAGTAAATATAAATTTAAAAACATAACTAATTTAAAAAAATGTGAATAAAATTGTTTCAAAAAACTAATTTATTTAGAATTTTTATCTAACTTTTTTTGCAATTCAACTTTTCTAAGACCTTAATTTGAAACTTTTTGAAATCCAATCAATTAAGAATATTGTTATTATTAATTTAACATTCTAAAATACAAAAAAAAGTTTCTTATAAATTATATTCGATAAACGAATTGATATTAATGCAAAATAAGGTTTTTTAAAATTTTTTTTCTAAGGAAAACAATTTACTTTATTTACTGTTTAAAAATGAAAAATTAATAATAAAAAATTTCGTATCACTTTTGTTCTAATCATTTCGTATTTTTGCTAATTCAAATTTAGAGAATAAGTTTTGGGATAATATTATTGAAAACAAAATTATTGACTTATTTTTTTACTTTTTTAAAGGATGTTAAACTTTTTCGACGACTTCAATTAAAATTGTATTGAATATAATAGAATTGTTTTAAACAACTGTATTAAA
This sequence comes from Leptopilina drosophilae, assembly GCA_032873175.1. Taxonomy (NCBI): domain Eukaryota; kingdom Metazoa; phylum Arthropoda; class Insecta; order Hymenoptera; family Figitidae; genus Leptopilina; species Leptopilina drosophilae. The sequence goes on from CM065481.1 coordinate 19,848,022, forward strand.
TTTTGATTTTGTTCAATTGTTGTTAGAAAAAGATATAATTGAAAATTAAATTAACTTTTCTAAATCTGTACCGTTGGGCAACAAAATTATGAATTTTCTCATAAATTCAAGAAACTAAATATTTTTCCAGTACTTTTCATAAAATTCTCTGACTTTTTTTATGTCCATGACTTTCGACAACACTGAATATCTAATTTAAATTTTTTTACAAAATAAAAAGATTTTATAGAAAATCATTAAATATTTTTTAATGAAATATAACTAACAATTTTTAAAATACCTATTTTTATTTTTTATTACAATGTAATCAGTGACTTTAAAAAAAAGAAAATTCTCTTTAAAACAATTTGAAACTTCCTGCTTGAGATGACAATTAACTGTCTTTTCCCGGTTTTTTCGGTCCAAAAAAAATTTCCCGTCATTTCCCGGTCCAGCGGCTCCCAAGATTTAATTTTGTTTTCTTCTGATTGCCAGAGAAAATTTTGACTTTTTCCCTGACTGGAAAAAATATTCTGAAAATGATTAGATACTAAAAAAAATTTCAATTATTAAAAAAATATTCTAAAAATGATTAGATACTAAAAAAAATTTAAATTAATAAAAAAATATTCAAAAATAATTAGATACTAAACAAATTTCAATTAGCTTTATTAACAAATATTTTGATTTTATGTTACTACAATTTGAATCTCCTTTCATTTAAATTAAAATGTTTAGTTAACTTAAATTATTAGTTTAATTAAAGATTAAATAAAAACTACTAATTTCAATCAAATATTGAATATTAATTACATATTTAATTGACGATAGTCAAGTAATCAATTATTGAATCAAATAAATTTTTTTCAGAATACCTAGACGAGGCAAAGGAACGAAGCATCTAATTACATTAACTAGGATTCTCGGTGAAGTCAACAGTAACCTAGCTCTAACTACGAATAGCTAACTAATTCCTTATTATACTAATTAGGGAACCTAATAAATAAATTCAAAGCTTCCTTTACTGGCTCTATTTTATTTTCAAGTGTCTCATTTAGAAAACTCGTTCAAATTAAAAAGACAAACCAAAAAAAAAAAAAAAACAAAATACAAAGAAAACACAAAACGAAAACTAGAAACCAAAAAAAAAGGAAAAAGAAATTTCATTCCCCAAAATAATTAATAAAATTCCACGAACTGTAAATTGACTTATACTACTTTCATACATAGCCGGTGGGGAAAAATATTCTTCACGTTGAAAACGTTGATAATCTAGATAGTGAAGTATCGCGTGTGCTGTTGTGCATTCCTTTCAGCTTAAAAGCTTCTGCGGTGCTAATTTTATGGCAAGTAAAAGATTTAATTAATCCGTGCACTAATTGTCGGACAAGTTTCAAGTGAGTTCATTTTTTTTTTTTCATATTTTTTTTCTCTATGTTGAGTCAAACGTACATTCATATGTGTGGGTATATAATGCAGAGCAAGTTTTCTCGCTTATTATGAAAATTAAAAACAAAAAATGTGTCACGCCTTTAACTTCTTTTTCATGAAAGGAGATCTCACGTGAATAAAAAAAAATATGTATGACTAAAAATGCAAAACGTATTTAACAGAGTAATTGAAAATTTATTCCAGAAATGAGAGATGCGGTTCTTTTTAATTTCATTTCATTTTTAAATTTATTCATATTCTTGAAATAAAAAAACAATCTTCAAGACATATATATCAACCATAAGATAAAAATAAGGAGCAAATCTTATTTGTTTAAAAAATTGCTACTTATGTAAAATATTATTGCTGTTTGGAAAAAAATGTATTTTACCAGAGCCCTTAATTGTTTTGCAAGATTTAACACAATTGAAATTTGCATTTGTATACAAATTGTAATTTTCTGTCAATTAAAAAAACGATTTAGGTTAAATAATCTAAAATTTAACATCACAGTTTTTCTGAAAATGTCAAATTGAGACTAAAAACGTTCCATGGCAACAATTTTCTACGTTTTTTGTCTCGAATCGATATTCTTAGAAAAACTGTGAATTTGTAATTTGAACAGAATTGAAATTTAGAAGGGAAATTTATTATCTTGAACAAAAATGGAATATTTCTTGAACGTAAATTCTTATAAAGAATTACAAAACAATTTTTTGAAATATAATTCAATTATTTTGAAGAATTTCAAAAATTTTTAAAAATAATTGTATCTATCTTTTGAGGCATTTATTTAAAATTCAAAAATGATTGTATTTAAGATAATTGGATTTTTTTCGAAGAATTTCATTAAAGTTTTCGAAATAATTAAATTATCATAAGAAATAAAATTAAAATTTTTAAAAGACTAAATTCTTGGGAGGAATTTTATCAAAAAGTTTTGAAAGTAATTAAATTATTTACTAAACATTTCATTAAAATTTTCAAAATAATTGAATTGCTTCCAAAAATATTATTATTTAACAAAATTAATAATTTTATAAGGAGTCATATTCTAATGTATTCATGTTTCTTAGTGCGAAGATTAATAATTAAAATGTTTATTAGTTAATTCAAAAAATACACACTTCAAATTTTTTAATAAAATTGAATTTTCGCAGTTTTTTTTTAATTTTGAAAAATAAGATTTTTTAATTCTGTTATTTTAAGATAATTGAATTTTTATAAACAAATAATTGAAAATTTTTGATGTAATTGAAATTTCTTTACATTCTATTAAAAATAATTTACTTCTTTTAAAGAATTTTCTTTAATTTTTCTAAATAATCAAGGGAAGTTAATCACCGAATAATTATAATTTTGTTTTTAAAAATTTATTCGCAATACATTTAATTATTTTCTTAAATATTAAAACTTCGACAAAATTAAATTACTTTTAGGAATTTTATTAAAATTCATTGTAAAAGTTCAATTATTTCTATAAATAACAAAAATTCATTTATATTCACCACAAGAATTCAATTATTTTCAAAAAATTTTTCTTAATTCAATAATTTGTATGTGTACTATTTTAATAAAATTTCCAAAAAGTATTCAATTATTTTCTAAAAGATTGAAAATTTCATAGGAGTTGAATTATAAAAAATAGAGTTTATCTAATTTTTTTTTTTTAATCAATTATTTTAAACTATTTTTATAAAATTCTCGCAACAATTCAATTACTTTCATAAATAATAAAACTCATTGCAGAAATGGAATTATGTTTAATACAATTTTAATCAAATTCGTCGAAAAATGCAATTTTATTTAGAAATTTGATTAAATTTTGTCTAAGGAATTCAATTATTTCCATAAATAGCAAAATGTTTCCGATTTACCTAATTCTTTTAAATATTATTTTTGAAAAATATTCCTTACAAAAATTCAATTATTTTCATAAATTTCTATAAAATTTAAAAAAAACAATTCAATTATTTTCAAAATTAATAAAATTCTCCGCAGAAGTTCAATTATGTTTAACATTTTTTTGAAAATCTCCGAAACTTCAATTATCTTTTTAAATAATTAAATTGTTCTCTACAATTGAATAATTTTCAAAAATTTTAATAAAACTCTACACAAACATTTAATTCTTTTCATAAATATGTAATAACATTCTTTTGAAGGATTCAATTACTTTTATAAATATAGTACAATTCTTTGCAGAAATTCAATTGATATCAATAAATTTGAATGAAATTGAATTAATCAAATTTTTAATTATAATTATGAACAGACAAGATTTTTTTTTGAAAAATTGAAAAAATTCTTTGTTTAATTCAATTATTTTCTAAATTGTAGATTTATGTTCGAAATGAAATAAATTAACCCTTTAACGCCCAGCGGTTTCGATCGAAACCACTTTTGACTTTAAACCTTAATAACTTTGACAAAAATAAAAATATTTTTGATTTTCAAAAACCCAACACCCACAAATTTATTCTACTTTGTCAAAAAAATTTATGGTGCAATAAAGAATTAACAATCTTTTAATTTTTACAATAATAAAAAAGGTATGTTTATGGCAAGACATACAACAAAAAATTACAAAATCGAAAATTAAATAAAGCTAATATAATGAAAATGACCACTTGGGGGTTTTTGAGGTCGCTGATTACAAATCCGAAGTCATTTTTATAAAATAAAAACGACGGTCCAAAAAAATAACGAAAATTGCACTTTTCTAAAAAAAAAAGTCGGGCTTTAAAGGGTTAAAATTTGATGAGAAAGTAAAACCGGGAAAAATTAGGACAAAGCCGGAAAAAACAGGGAATTCAAAGGTTAAACACACTTTATAATCAGTTTTTATTGATAGTGTAAATGTCGGTAAAATTATTTCCTATTATCTTATTGGCAGTTGTTTTTCATTAACGATTTTAGTTTTTAACACTGTTTTTAAATGGAAATGTGAAAACTAAAAATCTAAATTTGACTATTTGTTCAGAAAAGTAGCTTTCAGTACAGGGTTGCCACAAAACATCGATTTTAAAATTCCATGACTTTTTCAAGTTTTCCAGACCATTTTTTAAAAAATTCCAGACCCAAAAATAAAATTGTTTTGGTATATTTTTAGCTAATTACGACAAAAAATGTAGTAACCCTTAAGTAAATTGTTAATAAAATAAGTTATTAATTTTTAATTTTATTAATAACAAAAATTTTAGTTAAAATTTATAAAATTATTTGAGATACGCTCCGAAGAAAGGTGAGGAGCAAATCTTAGGAGCAAATCTCTTAAAATTTAAAAATGTAGTTTAGTTCCGAATTTTTCACAATTAAACAAGTATTTTAAACATTTTCATAACATTTTATAAAACTGAAGTAACCTACGTTTATTCAATGACAATTTTTTCTTTTGATAATTATTTATTTTAATGTTAGAACCCCTTAAAAAAATTTCAAAAGATCGAAGTCGAAAAAATCAGTAATTTTGATTTTTTACACGGATTTTCAAAAATCATATATTTCAACAAAATTATTATTTTCTCAGCTCATAAGCAATTTTTTCTTTTAGTAATTATTTATTTTAATGTGAGAAGTCATTTAAAAAAATTGTAAGAGGATCTAAGGCAAGTAAATCACTGATTTTCAATTATTTTTGTCGTGGATTTTCCAAATATCCCGAAATTTCAACTAAATTATTATCTCCTCGCTTCAGAAGCAATTTTTTTCTATTGCTAATTGTTTATTTCTTAATATGGATGCTCTTGCAATTTGTTTAAGGGCTTCGTACATTAAAAAACAATTAGCAAAAGAAAAAATTTTCATTGCATAAAAGTTGGTAACTTCAGTTTCATAACATTTTTGGGTTTCTAAAATGTATTAATTTAAAAATTTTTTAAAGAAAGATATTGACTATAAAAGAAACTAAAATTTAGAAATGCCATATTCATTTCAATTGCAGGCACTAAATTTAAAATCAAAAACTTGTATAATGTCAACTTGAAAACTTGAAATTTTTTACGACTCAAATACAAAAAAATTGAGTTTAATATCTGGATTTATAAAATTCCCTCACACAGAGAACTCAGTGTTGTTTTTGATGCGGGTAAATTTCGGTTGGGTAATTTTAGTGAGGATAAATTTTCTATAACAGAAAATTTACCTTATTTTCGGTAATAAAACAACACTTCCGAGCTGAAGTTTGATGCAGACACTTTTAACACTGACTTCAGGTTAAAAGAAACAACCATTTTTCTCTGTGCTGACAAATCCAGGTTTTCCAGGTTTTCCATGACTGAAAAAGAATTCCATGACAATTCCAGGTTTCCTAGGTTTTCCAGGTTCGTGGCAACCCTGCAGTAGCATTAGGCTAAAAATAGTAGCCAAAAAGTAGCAAATAGTAGCGTTTAGTAGAAGAGTGCAAAAAATGTCAAAAACAAGATACTTTTAGGGATATCTTTTAGGGATACTTGAAAATTGGATGAAATCTAATCAGTCTCCAAAAATGTTGACTAATAATTCGAGTAATTTGCAAAGTGCAGAAGGAATTAACATTTTCGAGTTTGATGGAAGTACAAGGAGAGAAAGAGAAAGGGAGACAGAAATAGAAACGAGAAAGCGTGAGAGATATCCCGTAGAATCGGGAGATGTAATTGTTCTTATGGTAGTGGGTGTGCAAAGGGTAGATGGGTTTCTGAAATTCTGCGTGTAAGCGCTAATTAACTGTATGTCTTACCGGAAAAGCCCGGAAGGAAGGACGTGGTAGTGATGACGATGGTGGAGGTGAAGGTGGTGAAGGTGGGTGAAGGAGGGTGGGTTTGGTACTGGTTGGAGACTCTATGCTCCAAAGCGCGAATGGTGGCACAGGAAAGAGAAGAGAGACCTAAAGTGACACAAAGTCTATGATGGTGGAATGTTGAAAGCTAACACCAACACCCCCTCAAGGACTATGTTCACTGAGCATTCTATGTAAATAGCAATCCAGTTTGCTTGAGGATCAGCGTCCCTTAGATTTTGGGGATTTCGCCTTGGGTCTTTGCCTTTCAGACACCTTCGCTACATCTTCCAACCTAAACCTCAGACGTATTATTGACTTTTCGGAAACTGTTTCTCCACTCATCGAATCCACCTCTTTCTTGAAGGGGGTGGTAGTGGTGATAGTGGTAGTTCTTCCCAGGGTCACTTAAACTCAGTTCTCTCCTGTATCCTGAATCCTCCGTAGAGGATTAGCTTCTAGAATGTTCATTACTTAGTGTTAGATCCTGCAAATAGATTCTGATCAAGTCTTTCCTTGGATTCGAATCTAGGACAAACTTGCTACACTTTGATCCAGTGTCTCTCTCTCTCTCTTCGTACGGTTTACATTTCCTAGGATTAATCACCTCTCTTCTATTCTTCTTCTTTTTTTTGATAAGAAAGAAAACGAATTACAACAAGACCCTTTGTAGTTTTGACGATTTTACATACTGTCTTCATCTGAATTGATGAAAGTTCGTCTAATCATTCAAGTCGGTAAAAACTGACACTAACTTTTAGTGGATTTTAAATATTCTACCCAGTGGGTTCACACAGTTCAGGAAACTTAGAAAATTTTATCAAAAGTCCTGGTAAAGTGACAAAATTATAGAATCAAGAAGATTAAGAAAATTCTAGTTTTTGACAGACAAAAACCATGGAAGCTATTAGAAACATTAAATTCTTTTTCAACTATTGTTAACTTGTCACTAAATTTAAATTAGCTCAAAATAACTAATTTGTTATTAATTTAATTTCATTTAATTTATTAATTAGTTATTAATTTTTACTATAAAGTCAGTCACTGATTCAAGCAGTAATGTTTTACTAAAGAAATATTTCATTACCATAATTATTAATTAAATGAATTTTTGGTTATGTTAAAATTAACTAAAATGTCGTGTACGACATTATAACTTCCTAGGAAGTTTTATTTTCTACTCCTATTTAGTCATTTTTCACAAATTGCTGAAGCAAAACGCCAACAAAGATTTTAACTACCACACCCAGAGAAAATTATTATTTAAACCAAATATATTTTATTTGACTTAATTAAACGCATATTTGTCTCAGAACCAACTAGACTTTTTATTTGTTTTAAATAAAATTTTTATTTGATATAAATAAAACATATATTTAAGTTAATTAAAATTTTATTTAAACTAAATAAAATTTATTTGAAAGAAATAAAAATTCTAGTTGGTTCTGAGACAAATATACAATTTCTCTGGGTGCAATTAATTATTTTTAACCAATTCAGATTTAGTGAATTACAAACTTTTAAATCACCACGAATTTTAAAACAAAATCTTAAATTCTTTTCCATTTCTAGAATCAATAAATAATTAACAGTTCTGGCGCGAAATTAAAAAAAAGAAAAATTTAATCAATAACACTAATAATATGTGTGTAATTAAAAAATATTTATAAAAAAAAATAGTTGTACAAATTCTACTCAATATTTACTACAATTCCTTTAAAAATTCTATTAAATGGTTCCAAGAAACTTTATTGAATGTTCACTAAGTTACAAGCAGAATCATTCCATGCAAGCATTCTAGTAATATCTAATTCTTTTTCGTTTTTTTTCGTCTGCGTACAAATTAAAATTGCATTTATTTTAAATATTTCAATTCTTGAAGAACTTGTATAAAATTATTATTAACAAATTCAGCGAATACTTTCTAATTGCAAATTCTTAAAAATAAAATTGAATTATTGGAATTGATATTTTTCCAAATAATTGAATTTCAGAAAATTTTAAATTGGTCCTTATCGATATTGAAATAAAGTATTTTATTAAATTAACATTATTTTATTAAATTAACATTATTTTATTAAATTTAACATAAAAGAAATAAAAATTTTAATAATTTATAAGAATAAAAACCAAAATAAAGAAAATAAATAATAAAAAAATGAAATAAAACAAAAATCAAATTAAAATAAAAGTAATGTTAAAAAAATAGACAATATTAATATATATATATATATACGACAATATTTTTTTTACTTCTTCTAATTTGTATTTCTGTACAAAATAATTTTTTTAAAAATAAAAACAAATTAATTCTAAACTAAATATTATTTAATTTCAATTATTTTCATTTTTTGGATAGCAATTTTCGAAAATACTTGAAGTGAAAAAAAATTTCGTTCATTTGAACGTTCGAAACTTCAGTCACGTAATAAAAGTTCAAGAAGAGAAAATAAATACCAATTAAATTTTGCAAAAGTGTTTTACAATTTGGAGAGAAAATGCGACGAACCAAAATTTAAGTACAAAAAATACTAAACTTTACAAAAATTTATGTAAAATTTAGTATAATTATATTAAATATCAAGAATATTAAATTTTAATACAACTTTACTAAAGTTCATATATATTTTTTAAAGTCTAGTATTTTTATATAACAAAACTTTGCTTTGTCAAATTTTCTCTGTGAATTGTAAAATACTTTTATATAATTAAATATTTATTTTCTCTCCATCTAATATTCTGAGTAAAATAGGTTGAAAAAATTGTTACCATAAAAAATTATACAAGTTGAAATGTTTTAAAATTGTTTCCCTTTAACAACTTTTTTCTTTATGTTTTGTAAATTAAACTCACGATATATATGAAATTCAGACAGCAATTATCACACATTTCATTTTACCTGTTTTCTAATTATACATTTTTCAATTATCAGTATATTTATATGTACTTTCCGATTTAATATCCACTTTTTCTGTAATTATATTTTTAATTATATTTTAAATTATATTTTCAACTCTACTTTTATTTATATTTTCAACACTATTTTCAATTTCATTTTCAACTCTATTTTTAATTATATAATTTTTAAATCTATTCTCAATTATATTTTAAAATTATTTTTAAATCTATTTTTAAATCTATTTTTAAATCTGTTTTTAAATCTTTTTTTAAATCTGTTTTTAAATTTATTTTTAAATCTGTTTTTAAATCTATTTTTAAATCTATTTTTAATTTTATTTTGACTCTACTTTTAATTTTATTTGAACGCAATTTTTAATTCTATTTTTAATTCCAATTTGAATAATATTTTTAATTCATAGTTTTAATTATATGTTTAACTCCTTTTTTAACTCTATTTTTAATTCATACTTTTAATTAATATTTTTAATTCATGCTTTTAATTACTAACTTTAATTCATATTTTTAATTACCATTTTAATTTATTTTTAATTCCTGATATGCAATACGAATTTTAATTATTCACTTCAAAAATGAAATAGTTTTAATAACAAAATTTCAAAAGTTAATTTTAATACAAAGTTACTCTTTCTTTTGTTTAAATTTTTCTTTTCTCGTCATTTATAATTCATCAATATAATTAATTTATTCCCTTTTCCCACTGTGAATGTAAAATTTGTAAGCGGATTTTGAGCGGAACCTAATTCCAGTTGCAAATTTTCTATTTTATTTGAAAATGTCTCGACGAACCAAAAGTTGGAAAAGGTTTTAATTCCAAGAAGTAAGGACAACATTCTACAACGATGTTCCATATTCATAGCGCTCTATTAATTTCACGATCCACTCAGGTTTCGCTCAACAAATTTAAGTGCCCACCAGGATGTTCATTACAACATTATCTCATTAGACAGAGATAAATATTTAACTAATTGAATTTTCCTTACATGGTAAAATAATATAAATTTAATTGTCACTTTACTTTACACCTAAAAAAATTCATATTACTTCTCACTTTTGTTGTTTAATATATTTTTTTCCTTCTCCCATTTGTTCTTTGCAAGTTAGTGTAAAAAAGAAAATTAATTTACTTTTTCGATTTTTTCATATAAAAAAAAAGAAGAAATGGAATTTTTTTACAATTTTTTCAGAAAGTCCACAGGCTATATAAAAAAGCTCTTTTGATGAAAGCTTGAAATTTTATTTCATCAAAAATAAAAACGTAGTCAATATTCTAAAATTTTCAATCAATTGAAATATGCTCACAGAATGGCTTTATGGACTAATTTTTCAAAAACTTTAAAAGAACAAGAGTTGAATGGAATAACCAACAATATTTTTTTTTAAAGCGTCTGTAAATGTAGCTAAAAATAAATTTATTTAAAAATATAGTAAAAATTTCATTTTTAAATCATCAAAACATTTTTTTCAATCTCAATTCCTTTTTCAATTAAAATTTAATTTTCCACTTGAGATATAACAAAGAAAAGTTGATAGACAAGCAATAAAGGTAAATTATAAAGAGAACAATAAAAAAAGTTGTTTCAGTAAATTTTGCAAAAAAAGAAAAACAAAATACTCAACAATTCGGTTCTATCTTTAAACAAAACTTTATAATTATACATAGAAGCAATGAATTGTAAAGTAAAGAAAACAAATTTTTTTCTTTGATATTTGAAAAATCGAAAAAGAAAATTAATTTCAATTCTCTCTTTATTACATCAACTATACTGTCAATAAATTGTCAATAAATTAAACAATAAAAATTTTATTGCAATCGAGATGAAATCTGACACACAATTTAAAAAAAGGAAAAGAAAAACAATGCAGGAAATTTCTTTTTTTTTTGCTCAAGAGCCGTGGGAAAATAGTTATTTAAAACCGAGAAGATTTTCCAGAATTGTTCTGCGTCGCCGATAGGAATTCGTTCTCTGAGCATGGATTATTTTAAGCTAGATATGTGCGTATATATACATATCGATATGGACGTATATGTGTGAGTGTGAGACTGGCACAACTACAAATGGACATGCAAGCACGTTTTCCCGAAGGATTCACTGGAATTTGCGTTCAGAGAAATCGATACGTCTACCAATTGAAACCACTTGAAAAGCAGTGGTGTGCAGGTCGATCATTGTTTTCTGAGTGGATAAATAATCGATTTCGTGACGGGGAGTTAAAAAATAAAAAATCCATACGCAAAGGGAGAATAAGACCGAGAGAGTGAGAGACAGAGTTGAGAAAGAGAGATACGAAAAAAGTACCAAACCCTTAAAATTTACACTAATACAACTCTCAGTTACAGAAAAAATACCCCTCAACAAAATTTTTTCCAATCAACTTTTCATTGTCATGATATAATCCAATTGTCATTTTCATTCTATTGTATTCATTTCATACTTTTCTACTTATTGCATATCCTTTTCGATTTATTTCGACCGCTTTTTATTCATATTTTATTTTTCATCCGTTTTACCATTCAAGAATAAAAAGATTTTTATCATTCAATGAAAGAATGGATTCGACAATAAAAGTGGTTTTTATTGAAAGAACTTTTCAATATGATCAATATTATAATAATAACAATAATAATCAATAATCATTATGCCCGCAATTTTGTGTTTTTAATACTATATATATATATATATATATATATATATATATATATATATATATATATATATATAGACAGATGAGATGAAAACAATCGTTATTAATACGCTAACAAAAGAGAGAAAACTTTTATGGTACTTAATATCTAATATAATATTACAACAATTCACTCTCAAAATTTGATTCAAATAAAAATTATTAAACTAACAATCAATGATAGGCATTTTGCATTCAGCAAAAAATAAATAATTTTTTGTGAAAAAATAACAGTCGAGTGAGAAATAATTGGAAAAATAGTTAAATTTCACTAATTGTGCATCAGTTTAAAAAAATGCACTGCGATATTAGTTATTTTTAACCGACAATCAGTTATGCTTTGCTGACAATCAGTTATTTCCAATACTAAATGATGAGAAAAAATATTACTATTTTGAATCAGTGACTGATTTCTTATTTCTAAATTAGTCATTTTTAAGTACTGAGTAAAATTTACAGAGTATAATGCAATTTTATAAACTCTCTACTCTCTAAATCTGAATTAGTAGAATTCTACCAAGAACTAGTAAAATTTTACTAATTTTTAGTAGTTTTCATGAACGACTTTTCACCTTTTTAATTAGTAGAATATTACTAATTTTTAGTAAAATTCTACTAATGTTTTAGTAGAATTCTACTAATTGAAAGTCACTTTTTCACTAAATGAAATAGTAAAACTGTTTTATCGACTATTAATAAAACATTTCTACTAATTGTTAGTAGAATTCTACTAATCAATTAGTAATGCTCTACACTGAGAGAAATGAATAGTTGTGACTACTATTTGGTTAGTAATAACGCCGCTGCTAATTTTAATTACTTACTGTTACTATTCAGTTAGTAATTCCAGCCATTTAGTTAGTAACGTAACTAATTAAATAGGTAGACCAACAAAAAAGTAGTTGAATCAAATAATAAAATAATTGAGTATACTAATAGAAAATGGTAATATCAACCAATAAGTTAACAGCAGTATAGTTTACTAACTAAAAATAATCCTGGAAAAAATGGTTACCACAACTATTCATTTCTCTCAGTGTACTAACAATTAGTAAAATTTTACTAATTGTTAGTAGAATTATCACTAAATCATTTAGTGGACGTCTTTTCACCATTTCATTAGTAATTTTCTACTAATTTAGATTTAGAGAGTAAAGAATTAGTAAAAATGTTTACAATTTTCAATTATTGACTGACTCTATTATATCGAATTAGTAAATTTTACTAATAAATTAATAAAACTTATTATGTAATACTAAAATTTACTAATAAATTAGTAAAAATTACTATCAATTAGTAAAATTTACTATTAATTAGTAAAATTTACTATTCATTAGTAAAATTTACTATTAATTAGTAAAATTTACTATTAATTAGTAGAAAAAGTAAATCTCTAATTCAAATTCGTATAAACAATATCAACTAATTTAAATTTAGAGAGTATAATCAGGAGTAGTGATAAATATTGTTTTCCCTAACAAAATTCTTTTTATACAGGAAAATATAATAGTTTACTTTCTTATAATCTGTTAAAGGTTAAAAATTGTGGCTTTAACTGTCAATCAGTGACTGACTTTTTGCTTCTGAGTCAGTTAAAAATAAGGTTCCTGAAGATGGCATCGATGCTCAGCATCGAAAAGTATTTTTCCTTATTTTTAGTAAACAAATTTTTACTAATTTCACTCCTTTTATTCACTTAAGAAGTAAAAAACAATTTAATAGTATTTTTTTAACTTAAAAATTTGGAAAAAATTGAGTTATTTTTTGGTTTTGTACAAAAAAATATTTTTCGATGTTGAGCATCGATGGCAACTTCAGGGACCTTAAAAATAACTCATTTTTGGTAGAAAATTACTGATTTTCAGTAAAAAAAATAATTGAAAAATTAGATAAACTTGACTAATTGAATCAGTCAAAATAAAATTACTAAAAATATCAGTTATTGTTATTACTAATTGTCAGTAGAAAAATTACTATTTGAAATAGTGACTTACTTTTTGCTTCGAAATCAGTTGTCTTTAACTGTCATTGCTTTTTTTTAGTTATTTAGAGAGTATACGTAGAAGTGAGTAATGAATTTAAATAATTTCTAAAAACTACAATTATAACCCTTCCGGAATTTAGTTATTTGCTACAACACTGAGAAAACATTATACTTAAATAAAACACAAAAATAATAATGTTAGACGATTTTGTTTAATTGAAATTAGTTTGTAAGTATAATTTCAATATATAGAAAATATCTACTGCATTGATTCAAAAGTATTATTTGTTTGAATAATTATATTTAATTTAAACATATTTTCTGTTACGGTTTAAACAAAAATTATGTTTAAAAATTTTTAAATTTCAATATATATATATATATAATCTCTTAAACTGAAACAGAAAATATGTTTGAATTAAACTTAACTATGTTTGAATGTATAGAAAAGATATTTTAAGTTTGATTTAAACAAAATTTGTTTGAATAAAAAAATTTTTTTTCTCAGTGAAATTTAGTAAATTGTTTTAAAAATAATAAAATTTCTGAAAAATGGGAATAAAAATAATTAAATTTTTAAAGAATTTTAATTACAATTATGAACATGATTTCTCAAAAATCTTAACAAGTCTAAAAATGTAAATTTTTTATTTACTTTGTTCAAAGACACTTGAATTTTTTATAATAATTTTTTAGTAATTCAAAAAAAGTAAAAAACTAATTAATTTGTCAATAAATCTTAATTAACAATTTCCAACATGAATATTTGCTACAAAATGTTAAAAATAGTTCTAAAATGTTATTATTTTTTGTATGTATTTGAATGTTCGGAAATATGTGATTGAAAATATTGAGAAACTTGAATTTTAAAAAATTAGAACCTAATTTTCATTTTTAAATTTACATTTACAAATTTTCTTCTAAAATGTTTGATATTTCAATTATTTTCAAAATTTGCGTAATTAAAATTCTTCAAAATTTTATATTCCAAAAAATGTATGAAAATACTTGGAAAAAATTAATTATTCTCAATTAAATTTTTAAAAATCCGAATTATTCAAGAAGATTCTTATTATAGATATATTTAGAGAAATTTAATTATTTTAAAAAATAATTCAAAAATAATTTTTAAAAGAGTTGTTTATAGTTATTTTTTGAACTATAAAAATCAAAATAACATTCATTTTCTAATTTTAAAAAATGTGATATTTTTTTGCAATATTTGGAAGACGAAAGATTTGCAATTTTTGAAAATAAATCGAAAAAAGTCTCGATTTTCTTAATGTCACTAACGAAATATTTTTTTCTTAATATTATTCTGTCTTTATTAACTGAAAGTTATTAATCATTAATTGCTTTCAATAAACTTTAATTACGTTTCATAGGTTAGTAATTAATTTAATTAGGTAGTAAAACAAAATTTTTTTTAAACCTACAGCTATTTAAAACCTTTAACTAAAAATCTTAAAAATTCTTTTCTTAATTTTTAAATTAAAAAACATTTGAATAAAATATCTTACAAAACTGACGTATTTTTAGCAGAACTATACAAAAATTAAATTATTTATTTATTTATTAAAATCTACTAATTAAAATGGCTTTGAAAAATTTAATTATAGCTAAAAATATATTTTGGAATTAAAAAGTGTACAAAAAATTATTCCTAACCAAAATTTATTTTATCAAATGCCTGAAACGAAACAACCAGAGAGGAAAAAAACATTTGTTTATATCGAAGAAAGAAATTTTCCGAATTCGGAAAAATTTTTAAGAAAATCAATTCTAACAAATATGTAGGATGGAGCTTAACATTATGCAATATATTTGAAAATCGATATAAAACTCGTGAAATCAGAAATGGAGACGAGATACTGTGGAAGATTAGATCAAATCCGTTTTCATGCTGGGTGAACTATGGTTCAGTACACGAAACGTAAATTGCAGAGCGCAGTTGTCACCTGTAGGACAAACGACTCTGTTCTTTTTCTAGGGATCTATGACTTCCGATAAATCCAATAAATCTGATAGCTTCGATTTTGCATTGTATATTTATAAAAGTTGACGTATTCAGGAATGAAGTCGTGATTTTTCACTCTGCATAGCAAATTTTAAATAAAAATTCACTGCAACCAGTTTCGCTTTTTTTTTATTTTTTTTTTTGAAAAATAAGCTCAATTCGAGTTTATTTTTGTTCAACTGACTAATAGAAACACATGTTTCAAAACAAACCCTACGGATATATAAATACCCTCCATTTTCTACATTCACGTTCAAAAAGCAAATAAAAACCTTTTTAATGTATCGAATTGTTTAAAACAATATTTATATGCGAATATTTTTTTTCCAAACAAATTACAACAAATATTCCAGAAGAGGAAAACTTAAAAAAAACCGAAAATTAAGTATTAAATTAGTATATTTAGAGAAAATTATAAAAATTTTATTTCTTAATTAACAAGCGAAAAACGAGAACCATTAAAGAACAGAATAGAAGAGAACAAGAAAAATCGCCAACATTCTATAATTATCAATAGGGGAAAAAATGTACAAAGCGTAAATTAAAGAAGAAAATTGTATAAACTAGCCCAAGTGGTAATTCCTAATTAGTACGCTTGATTCATTGTATGAATGGCTAATTTGAGAGCTAGGGTCTGGTAAGTGGAGTATGTGGAATGAAAGCTTTGAAATTTATCGAATTGTTCGAGGTAGAAGAAAAATTCTTTACATTTTCATTAACAACAACGACTACTGTATGCATTTTTCAAGCAATTTTTCTATACACACAAAATTAAAACAAAAAAAAAAAAAATACAAAAAAATTTGTTCACATCTCATCCTTACGTGGTTGGTGCACTCGACTTGTAATGAACAGAAGAACTTGAAAGTAGTCACGCGAAATCGAATTTTACTTCACGAAAAGGTTTTAGAGTAGTTTAGGTTCAAGAAAGGTTGGAAAGAAAGAGAGAGATAGAGAGAAAGATAGAGATGAAGTTCCGACCATAAATGCAGAAACGTCTTCCTTGAAAGTTTGCTTTTTCATGGGCAGTTCGCCCTCTTGTGTAGCAGGACGAGTACGTAGAACACGTTCACTCGAAGCGAAGAGGTAGGTGCTCTACGTGACGTTTGAACCCTATGACCCAGGAAAAGGTGCAATATACACAAAACAAGTAAAGAGCATAAAAAATCTGATGGTCTTCTTCCATTACTGGAGTTCGTATCAGAACTTTCAGTGTAGTCCAACAAAGTCTCTTTCATGATATAATTCCCCTACTCTTCTTTTTTTTTCTTTCTTTTATTTTATACATTCCCTTTTCCTCCAACTTTGTCATTATTCATTCAATCAAAAGCTTTAAACTTTATTCTTCTCCATCCTCTCCTCTGTTTATTAATCAACCTGCCGAATAAAGCTGCATTTTATTTACCAATTCCATATTTATATAATTCCTATAGTTTTCTAGTTTTTTTTTTACTACACACAACGACGATTACACGTAAAACGAGCAAGTACAAATTTCAAACAAGTTGAAGTCCACAACGTTGATCAACGAATAAAAATTGTTCACTAACTAAATTTATCAAAAATATTACATATTAATACTGACAGAAAAAAATTTAAAAAAAAAGACTGATGTTTATGTTTTGATAATAATTGTACAATTAAATATTAACTTAAAAATAATATTTTCAGGGTTCGAACCAGTAAAAGTATTTAAAAATACGGACTTTACGGACCAAAAATGAAAAATTACGGACCATTTACGGACCAATTGCTGACAAAAATATATAAGAGAACATTTTAATTAAAACTATAAGTTAGATTTTTTCAAAACTAAAAAAAAACATGAAGATATCGATAACTCCGAGTCTTCATGTTTTATAATAATTAAAGATAGAGTGATAAAATCATTATCAATTCAATTATTATTTTCAAGAATTTTTAACTAAAATTCTTCTTAAAATTGATTATTTTTAATAATTTTCGAAAAAGTTCTTTGACAATTTTCAAATCTATTTTTTTACAATATTCTATTTTTCAATCATTTGTAAATTCTTCAATTAAATATGTATTAGAAAATAAAATTTCAAATAATATAAAAAAAAAAATCCCAATTAAAATTTCTCAAAAAAATTAATTCCACAGAATTGTTACTTAGTTAAAAATATGAAAAATTCAAATTTTCAAAGATTTGAATCTGAAACCTTTTCAAAATTTAATTATTTCTAAAATTTTACGCTCTAATACTTTTAATATTCAATTATAATCTAAAATTTTAACTCAAATCCATTTTTAAATCAATTTTTATGAGAAAATTCTGCGAAAATTTCATTATTTAAATACAAAAAAAACCATTTATTGAATAATTGAGGAGCAAATTTTCAAAAGCTGATAAATCCATTTTTTAAAAAAATTGAAATAAGCATAAATTTAATATTTTAAGGACCTCAAAAATCGAT
The DNA here is from genome assembly GCA_032873175.1 of Leptopilina drosophilae. NCBI lineage: Eukaryota > Metazoa > Arthropoda > Insecta > Hymenoptera > Figitidae > Leptopilina > Leptopilina drosophilae. The sequence continues at coordinate 19,866,231 of CM065481.1, forward strand.
CTGTCACTGTTAAATTGAAGAAAAAAATTTTATTAACAACGAATTTTTATTTTAAAATCATTTTGACATAACTAAGATGACTTATAATATTTATGTTTTTAATTAGAGAGAATTTACCAAAATCTTTAAAGCACTTAATTATGATAATGTTTAATTAAAAACAGAACATCTTAAATATAAAAACATGGTTGTGAAAATAAATTAATGCAAATTTTATATTTCAAAATTAACTCTATTGGCTATGTGAGGAAAGTCATTTGTTTCATTTTCTCGAAATAAGAAATTATGGATTTATCAAGTTTTGAAAACTTGCTCCTCAATTACATATGTTTCTTAAAATTGAATTCTTTTAAAGATCAACCAATTTTCAAATAATTTGAATTCTGTTGCAAAATTTTATTAAAATAGATATTAAAAATAATTAAATTAGGGACAACTTTTGAAAATAATTGAAATTTTGCCAAGAAATTTATTAAATTTTTTGAAAATAATTCAATTTTAGAGAAGAATTTTATTATTTATAAAGATAATTGATAATTTACGCAAAGAATTGAATTAAAAATTTTGAATGCAATAATTTTATTCTTTAAAGAAATTTAATCAAAAATTTATGAAAAATAATATTTAAATTCTAATAAATAAATTGTAGCAAAGGTTATTAAAATAATTAAATTTCTTTGATAAATTTTAATAAAATTTTTTAAGAATAATTGCATTTTTCGACGAATTTGATTAAAATTGTATTAAAAATAATTGAAATTCTGCAATTAGCTTTATTATTCATCAAAATAATTGAATTCCTAATAAGCTTTTTATTATTTGACAAAAAAATTAAATACCTGTAAAAATTTTATTATTTATAAAAATAATTGAATATTGCGAAGAAATTTATAAAAAAAATTTGTAAATAATTGAGTTCTTTTGGAAAATTTTATTAGAATAGTATAGAAACCTATTAAAAATCATTGAATTGAGGAAAAATTTTGAAAATAATTGGATTTTTTCCAAGTATTTTATTAAAATTTTTAAAAATAATTGATATTTCGAAGAAGAATTTAGTTATTTCTAAAGATACTCAAAATTGTGACGAGAATTTTCAAAAAATTTTGAACATAATTGAATTTTTGCGAAGAATTTTATTACTTTTGAAAATAATTGAATTCCTTATATACATAAAAATTATAATAACCAAAAAAAGAAATAATTATTTTATAAAATAAACAAAGATGAAAATAAAATATTTACAATATTGCTAATGAACTAATATGTAATTAATTTAACAAATAATAATAAATAAAATAAGTTTAAACTATTTTAAACTTTGTTTAAATTTGAAATAAAAAGCCATTTGAAACCTGTGACAATCAAAATTTGTTCGAAAGCTATTAAAAGTTGACAACAAATTTTAAACAGTTTATGAGTTAAAGTGTAGTAAAAGTTACTTTACATTTTTTCCTTATAAATTGAAAATTACAGGCTTCGTACTCAATAATTTTACCAAAGTAGCAAAAAGTAGCTTTAAGAAAGAAAAAAAGAGTAAAAAAGGTAGCTATCAAAAACTTAGAAATTTAATCATTTTTTTGTTGAAATTTTTAAATATATAAATATAAAAAATTATTTAAAACTTTAATCATCAAAATAAAAATTTAAAGAGAAAAATTTTTTTTTATTATTATTATTATTCTCGCCTATTGACTTGTATTTTGTAAAAATTAAAATATTTATCAGTTAAATAATATTTACCGTCCGAGATCCTTTATAAATTAAGACAACTAAAACATAATTTTATTTTATTTATTGTTAAGTTATTTTGATTATTTTTTTCATTTTGTTTATATTTTTTGGAAACTCTCCCTCAAGAGGAAATCATTTAGATTTCGAAACGTTGAAGTAAATCAATATTTTATTCATCGTCCGAATGTTTTCGTTTTACTTTCCTTTATTTAAACATTTATTCTAGTTTTACAAGAATTAAAATGTTCGAACATTTCAAATTAAAAATGATTTAAAGTTTATTTATTTCTAAAAATTTACACTTCAAAGCTTCCATAATATTCAATTAACTAAAATTTTACCTGAAATTTAATTTTAAATCAATTCTCCATAGAAATTTCTAGGAGAATTTAATTTTTTAAATACAAAACTAAATAATTTACTAAATAAATGAATTATTATAAATAACTTTATCAAAATTTTTAAAAATAATTTTACTCTTTTAAAGAATTTTAATAAAATTTTCCAGAACAATTTCATAAAAAAAATGTTATTCAAATTATATTGAAAATAATTGAATATCGACTAATTTTTTAGTTTAATTAAATTTCTAAAATTTTAATAATTTTTTTCCCCTAATTTCTACGAAAAATTTTATTGGAGTTTTTTAAAAATAATTAAATTAATACGAAAGATTTGATTAACATTTTTGAAGATAATCAAATTCTTTCAATGAATTTAATTCAAAATGTATTAAAAATAATTATAAAATTTTAAAATACAAATTATATCAAAATTTATTTAAAATAATGGAATTTTTTTGTAGAATTGTAATAAATTTTTGAAGAATAATTGCATTTTCCGAAAACTTCATTTAAAATTGCATTACAAATAATTGAAATTTTGCTATGAGTTTTATTAGTTACGAAAATAATTGAATTTTTGCAACAAATTTGATTACAAACTTTAATAATAATTTAATTCCTGAGAATTTTATTTTTTATTATTTATAAAAATAAACGAATTCTTTCGAAAAGTTTTATAAAAATGTTCTTAAATAATTGATTTTTTCAAACAATTTTATGAAAATTGTGTTTTTTTTAAATAATTGAATTCCTGTGGAAACTTCGTTCGTTTTTTTTACAAAAATAATCTCAGGTTTGCAAAAAGTTTTATATAATTTTTTTTAATATTAAATTGAATTTTATTAAGAATTTGTTTTAAATAGTAGAAATTAAAAATAAAGTTTCGAAAACTTGTTGCAAATAATTAAATCGTTTGAAAGAATTTTATTGACATTAGTTGAATTGTTTCTTCGAATTTTAATAAAATATTTGAGAATAATTTTTTTTTATTCCAACTATTAAAAGTAGATGCGAAATTAAGCGAATTAAAAGTAGTGCAAATTCTCAAACATTGAAAAAACCAAATTTTAGTGTCAAATTTAAAAATAAATTAATTTAAAAAAAGTCTCCACATAGAAGCAAATCATAAAAAAGTAGTAAATAGAAGATTTTAGTAGACGAGTACGAAGCCTGGAATTAGAAAGAAGAATTTTATAACCAAACTAAAAACGTCAAAAAGCCCGCCCCAAACAAAAAATTATTTCATTTAACGAGTTTTTTTGCAATTTTCTTTAAAAAAAGTATCCTAAACTACAAAACGAAACTAGATCAATTGCCTATATTGAGTAATTAAAGGTGATGAATTTTTAACGAAGCCTCTCCCGCCTCTCCCTCTTTCCCTCAATTTTCGAGAGTTCATTGTTGAACAGAAAATATATTCTTTTGAATTTTTCCTTTTTTTTTAATTTTAATACGCAATATCGAGATCAAATCCATTTGCGATGATGTAGAGCATAAAATTTTAAATAGCCCTTGCAAAAGTAGATTATGCTCTGTAATTGAATATTCTGCGAGCGGAAAAGCTTTGCCAATTTTGGGATTCGTTGAATTGACAGTCTCGCCACGAATCGTCGTGCTGGACGTACAGATGTATTCGTTATCGACTATGCAATCATTCGAACAAAGAAAAAAAAAGAAGAAAAAAAAATTGACACCTGCTAAATGCACGAACGAACAACTACGATCCACTGAGCATGTTACTTTTAATTTTATCTGATCTTTGATCATCTGATATTGAATGCTTTTACGCTCTTTTTTATCCTATATATACATATATATATGTACATAGCTCAAAGCCAATTAATGAAGAATTCCAAAAACGAACCAAGTATTTTTCAATACACACAAAAATAAATTCTAATCAATAAAGATTTAAATATAAAAACAACTTTTATAAATTATTCCATTTTCCTTTATCGAATTTATCGTTTTTTAAATATTTTCTCTTTTTCTTTTTATTTAATAATAAAACTGTACTTTGAGAAAGAAATGTTTCTTATTATGACTTTTTTGTGTTTATAGCAAAATGTGGATTATTCAAGAAACGTGAGTAAACTGTATGTTCAAATTTGTATTCTATCCAGAATTTGTGTTCAATGTTTCATTTTTTCTCTCTCTCTTTTCTCTTTCTCTGTATTTTTTCTTTTTTTTTATTTTCACAAAAGGTAACCAGTGTCTTAGGTAATCTTGACGGTTGAATAAAGTTATAGGTAGCAAAGCGACGGAACGAGAAGATCAAAAACAAGAGTGTATAGTATACTTAAAAAGTTATAGTCCTCTAAAAAGATTTATGGGTGCACATATGATATACTGAAACTATAAACACTTTATGGTGCACGTCGACTATGTGATACAAAATGACGTCATCCATCACCAATTATTCATATTTCAACAAAATTCAAAAATATTTCCTTCCTAACAAAATTCATATTCCCAACAACTTTAAGCAAATCATTTACTACTATTATCAATAACTGTAATTAATTACAACTAATTTTTTATTAATATTAATATTAATTAAAATTAATTTCAAAAAAATTCAAAAAATATTTCCTTCCTAAAAATTTCAACCCAAACAATTTATACACTGAAAAAAAAATTATTTGATTCAAATAAACGTTTATTTGACTATTATCAAATAAATATTTACGTGAATCAAATAATTTTGATTTGAATCAATTAAACGATATTTGCTTCAAATACCGAAATATTTTATTCAAACACAATTTATTTCATTCAAGTAAATATTTATTTGATAATTGTCAAATAATCGGTTATTTGAATCAAACAAATTTTTTCCCAGTGTACATTAATCATATTACTAACATCAATAACTATTATTATTATTATTAATTATTAATTAATTACTTATCAATTAAGATAGCAAATTATAATAAAATTCTACGAAATAATTTAATTTTCGAAAATTTTAATAAAATTTTAAATTAGAAATTGAATTATTTTTATAGACAATAAAATTTTACTTTTCTCTGATTTCACCAAGTTAAAGTCCACAACGTTGATCAACGAAAAAAACTTTTTCACTAAGTAAGTTAATTAAAAATAATGCATCAATATTGACTCAAAAATATTTAAACAAAAAAATTAAAGTTTATGCTTTGATAATAGTTGTTGTTCAATTAAATATTAAATTAAAAATAATATTTTATTGCATTAAACAAATTATTTTCGTTGATAAACGTTGTGGACTTCAACTTTGTTGATTTCCAGTTAAAATTTTGACTTTTTCTCTTACGCTAAAAAATACTCTCATTCATTCTAAAAATTATTAGATATTAAAAAAATGTTCTGTTACATTTATTTACAAATTTCTTCCCAAGTAAAGTTATTCGAAAACATCAATAAATTTTGGTTAGATAAATATTTAATGATTATTATTCCACCATTGAAATTAACATTTTCAAAGATTTCAAATTAAAACCATTGAAAATTCAAAAACTTATAAGAATATTCTAACTGTAATTTCTTCAAAAATATTGTCGTGACTACAATTCTATTTTTATTTCCTAATTTATACTAAAATTCTTCTTTAAATTAATTGTCTTTAATAATTTTTTGAAAACATTCTTTGAGAATATTCAACTCTGTTTGTTTGCAATTCGATTTTACGAAATTCAAATTATTCGGAAATTCTTCAATTAGATAAACATTAGAAAATAAAAAATTGAAATAATTTCGAAAAAATTAATTTTACAGAGTTGTTAGTTAAAAGTATGGAAGATTCAGGTTTTCAAAGATTTTAATTTTAAAACTTTTCTAACTTGAATTATTTCTAAAAATCCACGCTATGATAATTTGAATAATGAATTATTATTTAAATTTTTTACTGAATTTCAATTTTTAATCAATTCTCGATAGAAAGTTCTACACTGAAAAAAAAATTTATTTGATTCAAATAACCGATTATTTGTCTATAATCAAATAAATATTTACTTGAATCAAATAATTTTTATTTGAATCAAATAATTTTTATTTGAATCAAATAAATTGTATTTGAATAAAATATTTCAGTATTTGAAGCAAATACTAATTAATTGATTCAAATAAAAATTATTTGATTCAAGAAAATATTTATTTGATTGTAGACAAATAATCGGTTATTTGAATAAAATAAATTTTTTTTTCAGTATAGGACAATTCAATTATTTAAATACATAAATAAATAATTTATTGAATATTTGAATATTTCTTATAAAGAATATTATTAATAAATGTGTTAAAAAATTGGATTTTTTTTGGTTGAATTTTATTAAAATTTTTTTTAAATTCTTTGGGAAAAATTCTATAAATTATTATAGATTAAAAATTATTCGCAAAGAATGCTATTAAATTTTTAAAAGAATTTACATTTTGTCTTCAATTTTACTAAAGTTTTTGAAATTAATTGAATTTCGAAGAAGAATTTTATTATTTATAGAGATAATTGAAATGTTGATGAGAATTTAAAGAAAAAATTTGCAAATAATATAACTGACATTTTGCTAAAAATTTAATAATTGAATATTTCACAAAAATGCATTCCCATAAAAGATTTTATCAACAAATTTTTAAAAATAATTATATTTTTCGATGAAATTCAATTAAAATTGTATTAAACTTACTTAAAATTCAGCGATAACTTCTATTATTTGTGAAAAAAATTTATTTAATGCAGGGAAATTTACAAAAAATTTACTTTTTTGTAAATAATAGAATTCTTTGGAAAAATTTTACTAAAATAGTAAATATTAAAAATTATTAAATTCAGGAAATGTTTTTATAATAATTGAAAATTTGCCAAGAATTTTATTATTATTTTTGAAAATAATCAAATTTCGGAAAAGAATATTATTGTTTATTATTTGTAATTTCAGAAGAATTTTATTTTTTTAATTTTCCAAAAATCAAAGTTCTTTAAAATTTCTACCGAATTAAATTCAATCAAAATTGAAATTTTAGGTCTCTGAAGTTGCCATCGATGCTCAGCATCGAAAAATATTTTTTTGTCCAAAACCAAAAAAATCACTCAATTTTTTCCAAAGTTTTGAGTTAAAAAAAATACTACTAAATAGTTTTTTTTCTTCTTAGGTGAATAAAAGGAGTAAAATTAGGAGTAAAATTTTTTTTACTAAAAATTAGGAAAAATGCTTTTTGATGCTGAGCATCGATGCCAACTTCAGGAACCAGAAATTTCATAAAATTTGAAATTGAAACTTTCTGAAGTTCATCTATTTATAAAAATTTGTAAACAAAAATTTTTTAAAATGCTGTTTTTGGACATTTTTTTCGGAAAAGATAAAAATTTTGAGAAGTTCCGAAGATTGAAACATTTTTTTTGTATTTGAATTTTTATCTTTGAATTTTGACAAAAATAGCCTATTTCACAATTTTGGTTCGGTTTTTGAAAAGAGAAATTCATTAATAACAATTATAGTTACCAATTAATTATGCAATATACTATAACATTACAAAACACAAAATGTCCTGTTTTATTATTATGCATATAATCTAAAATATAATTTGATATTCCATTTATATAAAATAGAAGATAATTTAATATTCAATAATAGAATAGAACACAATTTGACATTAAATAATAATAATAATACAACTAATTACAATTTTGAATAAATTTGTTCAGCAAGTTAAATGAAATTTCCACATTGGCAAATTATGTTCGCATTATTTATTCACGCACGCATGAGATTAAAATGGAAAAGAGAGAACCTTTCAGGGTAAATGTATGTATAAAAATATTTGATCAAAAGGCGGGAAATGTAATTTATTAAGCCATTCTTGTCCCCTGGGTCCTCAAGGAACAATATAATATTGGTCCAATGTGGTTTGGTCCGACACGCAGGTCTTACGCGAAATGTACCTAGGAGAGCGTCGTTGTTACGAGCAAATTAATTACGTGTAAGAACCTGCGAACACGAAACTTGCATTACAAACACTAAAGTAATTTAACATAGAATGAAGTACGATGCCTTTTAAACATTAATTAAGCCCCCTTGTGATCGAAGGAAACGAGAACACTCGAGATAAAAGAGAATACAATTTCTAATACTATCATCATCTCTGAATTCTAAATTCTAAATTCTCCATTTTGCAAATTTTCTCTAAACTCAAAATTTCATCACATAATCTCAAATAACCTAAACAAATACATTCGACTGATAAATTTAATTCTATTTATCATTTCAAAATAAATTTTTCCATCATTACAAAATTATTCCAATCTATATTAATTTTGCGAGTTTTATCCAATTTCCGTGTGGCTAAATTTTCATTTCATCGAAATGTGTCAATAAAAGAAGGGAAATAAAAAAAAGAGATTTAAAAAAAAATACTGTTAAATAAACCATATTACAGATCAGTTACAAATTTTATCAAAATTCAAATTGAACAAATATTTGTAAAATTAAATATTTCAGATTTATTAATTTCGCAACAAAAATTATTTATTTATCCAACGAAATATTGTTTTTTTTTTAATCCCGTCAACATTATTTCTTTTCTATCAAAATTGAAATTAATCCCCAATTCAGAATCATTTTGCTAAACGATTATTTAATATTGCCGCAAAAACAAATACGAGAAATGCAAAAATACAATTTCTTTTCAATTTAAAATGATTATCTTTCAATATTATACCTAAGTGAAAACAATCAAAATTCAAATTTCAATATTTCGTGGTGCAGATTTCATACTTCCAATTTAAAAGCACTCAACATTTGTCACTAGCGAAAAGCTTTTATCATCTGAAAACTGAGTATTTGACGCATTTTAATCTCCATGAATAACAAATTTTTCTCTATGGAATAAAATTTTTAAAAAGTGAATTTTCTACATTCGTTATTCGTCTCCTGTGTAGATTTACCATTTCCCGTATATATTTCGATTCATCTATTTTATGCAACCCATCTTTTTTTCTCCTTTTTTTTAATTCTATTTGAAAAAACCTCAATGCACAAAATGTATGTATGAGAAATAAAAATAGAAAATTCAACGATTTGAATTGTCTTATATAATTCCATAGCCGTTTGGAAAAAAATTCCCTCAAAATTTAAACTTTCAATAGGAAAAAATTATTCATTCATTGAAATATTAACAATTTTGAAAATAATTATTAAAAGATTAATAGATTAAGATTAAATTTAGATTGGTTTTTTAATATTATTAATTATTCTTTACAGAGACAATTGATCATTTATAAACTTTATCGATTTCTATAATAACTTGCTTACAATTTTTTTAAAGGAAATTTACTAAACTTTCAAAGACAAATTTAATTAAACAGAGTCAACGAGTGAAAATAATTAATGCAACGAAAAAATCTTAAGAAATATTCAGCCTTTCAATTTCTCCATTTTTCTTTTAAACAGGAAAATATTTTTACTCAAGCGAATTTTTCTTTTCAGTTTGAGGGAAAGTTGATTAAAACAACAACAAAAGTCCTAAAGAGTTTATTAAAAAAAAAGTAGGAAAAAGAAAAATCTCACTCACTAAACGAACTCGAACTCCATCAACAATTAATTTTATTCAAATATAGAAAACAAAAACGAACATTGTGCTCATAATTTTTTTTTAAATTCAACTATTTTGGGATTTCATACGATGGACTTGACTTTAAGGCACAGAAAAAGTAAAAAAGTCATTTATTTTATTCAGTATTTTCAGAAAGATTTCATTTTCCATTTCTCTGGCCTTTCACTAATTTTTAAATTCAACTCTTCCAAAATTTGGTTTAATTAATATTTAAATAATTGTTATAAATTTTTTTTAAGGAATTTTAATTTTCAGACAGTACGAAAAACGAATTCTATTTTTTTTTAAATTTTCTATTTTATAATTGAAAAATTTCCAAATAATAAAAATAGAGTAAACATTTTTCGAAAATAGATGGATTTTTTAAACAGAATTTTAGGAAAATATTAAAAAATAATCAAATTTCCAAGAATTTTAATAATAAATATGAAAAAAGACAGTATTTCCAAAATTTTAATCACGAGTCTAAAGAAACAGATTTTTTAAATTTAAATTTACTTGTAGATAATTGTATAATATTATTTTTTTAAATACTTAATTGAATTTCTTAAACAAATTTTTGGATAACTTGAAATAATTAATTTTTGAAAAAATTGCAATTAAAAATGTCAATTTTTCAAAAAAATTTTAATGTAATTGTTTTATGTAAATAAATAAATATTTTCAGTAAACTATACAGTTAAAAATATTCAAAATAATTTAATTTTATAAAATTGTAATAAATAAAATAGTAAGAATTACTTTTTTAAAATAATTTCTTAATTTACTCGTTTTTAAACTTATTTCCATCGAGATTTTTCATGAAAGTTTTTGAGAATTCAGTTATTTTTTGGAAATTTATAAAAAATCTTTTGGAAAAATTCAATTTTTTTTGTGTAATTTGTAAAAAATCTTCACAAGAATTAAATTACTTTAAAAAAAAAAATAAAATTCTTTGTCGAAATTCAATTATTTTTAATTTAATTTTTATAAGATGTCTTGAAAGAATTCAATTATTTAAAAAAAATTTTTAAATATTCTTCGACAAAAATCAATTTCAAAAGTTTTGACAAAATTAAAAAAAAGTGAATTTATTATTAAAAAGGGGAGAAGTTAACAATTTTCCGAATCAATCTTACATAATAAATCTCTTTAAATAAGATCTTGAATTTTAACAAAATTCTTTAGGAAATTTCATTTTTTTTTTATAAATAATAAATTTTTTTATAGAAATTCAGTAATTTTCAATAAATTTTTAATGTTATATTCCTAGAAACAATTCAATTATTTTCATAAACAATAAAATTCTATGCGGAATTTTTAAAACCAATTGTATTGTATCGAGCAATTTTATTCAAAATAATTTAAATTCAATCAAAGAATTTTATTACTTTTGAAAATAATTTAAGTTTTGAGAAAAATTATATTAAAATTGTATTCTTCGCCAGAAATTCAGAAATTTTCAATACAATTTTAATTATATTCTTAGAAACAATTTAATTTATTTTCATAAACGATAAAAATCTTTGCAGAAATTAAACTATTTTCAGTATAATTTTAATAAAATTCTTCGCAAGAATTCAAGTTTTTTATAAAGTGATAAAAAAATTCTTAGAATTACTTTTTTTAAAATAATTTCTTGATATCTTTTTTGGAGCTAATTTTTGATATGATTTTTCATTAGAATTTTTCAGAATTCAATTATTTTAGTAAAAAACTTAATTATATCTCTTAAAAATTAATCAAAAGTTTGTTGCAATATTTGAGAAGTAAAAAAAGTTGCCTTTTTTTAAAACAATCAAAAAAGTTCCAACTATTTGATTTCGAAAAAATCTATAAAATATTAGAAAAAATATAATTGTAATTAAATAATTATAAAGAAAAGAATAATCATAGAAAATTGTTCTATTTCAAGAAATAACAAAAAAGGGAAAAAATATTTCCAATTCCAACAAAAGAGCAAAAACATGAATCTGACCCAAATAAATTCAGAGGAAATTTTCACCAATTCAATTAAATAATCTTTAAATCCAATAAATTCTTCATACCCGAGATATGTTTTTTTGCATTAAAATAAAAAATATTTTTTTCAGAAATAAAAGAGGAATTGAACTCGAGAAAAAGCAATTTCAATGCAGAGAAGAGATTTTCCTACAATTTGAAAATTTCCGATTAAATTTATCCATGTTCATTGATATAAACTCTAATATATATTCCAGGGAGATAATAACGCCAAGTTTTAGATAGATTTCGAGGAATGTCTTTTCCCCGAGAGTTGTGCGAGTGAATCAAGAAGATGAAATGAACGATGCGGCACATTGTCTCTTGAATGTCACTTGAATGAAATCACCTATCTCTGTCTTCATATCTTGGATCTTTGACAAAGTTACTATCTGGTAAATGCCGTGAAACTATCAAGAAACTTTCGACCAAATACAGGTAGTTATTAGATCCCTGACCACCTCTCTTCCATCTCAAGTTTCAAGTCCTCCTGTTTGTTTGCTTCATATATAGAGAGAGAGAGGGAAGAGACTAAAACATATATGTATAGTTGTTATATATAGAGGAAAACAGAAACACGTTGTCAGTACAAAGACATAAGACCTAAGACGTATAATATGTAAGATATAAACTTATTACTCTAGACTTTGTATTGTTAAACGACTGTCACTTGCAGAAATGTTAAAACAATTCTCCCCTCAAGCTATTTATACTGATCTTTAAAATCCTGACAGAAATTTCTTAATTTATTCAATCGGAAAATTTTTATTTCAAAAAAATTCTCAATTCTATTTACAATAAAAAATGTTTTTATAAATATTTCAAGAAGAATTCAAGATTTAATTCAAAATGATTCGCGTGTTTTAAACTTCGAAATGAACGAAATATTTCTAAATATTTCTGCTTGCGATTAGAATATTTAAAACTTCAACTTTACATTTAGAAACATAATTTATTTTTTAAAATGCAATATTGCAGAAAAAATAAGTAAAATGTAAATAAATAGAACAAACAAATTTCCTTCATCGAATATTCAGAATTTTTTGATTTTCTTTTTAAATTAAAAATTCTATATTAAGATAATATTTTACACGTCACAAATAAAGAAAAATAATAACAATTAATTATAATAAAGTGAACTGAAATTTAATTAATTCCGGAAATATTTTTAATGATAAATATTTAGTTCGTTGAACGTTCGCAGAATTTATTTGTTTCTTAAATTAAAATTTTATACAATAATTATAATTCCAATAATTAACAAATAATTATAAAAGTAAATTTTGAGGAAAAATATTTCGTTCATTAAGCGTTCAAAACCTGTGGATCATTATAAATAATTGTTGCATTCAATCGAGTACACAATAATAAATTTCTTTAATTCATTAAATATTTAAATATTTCCATTTTTGAAAAGTTTATTGTAAACATAAAATTTTTATGCATTTTTCATAAAAATGTTTACAATATTTTTTCCAAAAAAAGACTTAATTTTGTTAAATTTAGAGTTATAGGATTTATTCAAATTTATAGTTAACAATGTTTGTTTACTCAATCGTATTCTTCATGGAACTGAAATAAAATGCATTGTTTAAATAATAATTTACTAATCTACATTATTCATTTTATTAGATTAAAAAAATTATTCGAAAATTGAAAACGATGGGAACATCGAGTGACATCTACCAGTGGATTTTCGATTTCAAAAAGTCTTTCATCCCTTAAAGATTTTACCACTCGTCGACAAATTGTCATTTTGAAATAAAACAGAAAAATTTCATTCGCAAATAACGAGTTTAATTATTATCAACGACCAATAATTTATCTACTTTCAAAAAACTAAATTTTTTCTGATAATAGAAAAATGAACATTGAAATTATTTGCGATTTATAATGTTTACAATGCAATAAATAATTGAATTTCAAAGTTATTACACAAAATGTTTTAATTAATTTTTCTTCGTTAATTATCTACTTTACAAAAAAATTGAATAATTGATTTGTAAATTCGAAAAATTAACGCAAAGTTTTTTCATAAAAATAATTAAACTCTTATTAAACAATAAATACGATAAAATAAACAAATAAATATTAACTATATAATTTAAAATTATATTTTAATTTTTAAAAAAAAATTTTTAATTTAAAATATTTCTAAACGTTTGCGAAAATTGTCAAATAAACATAAATTACTTTTATCTTTATTTCCAATAGAAAAAAAATAAAGAAAAATTTATTTTTACGCAAAATAAACGTTTCTAACGAGAAAAAAAAACAAATTTTATCAAGAAAAAAATTTTTTTCAATATTAAAAAATATTTGCTTCACTAAATAAAATTTGTATTCTTTCAGCAGAGTTAAATTTTTTCGATATTAATGTTTATACATTATTTTTAAATAATAAAAAAAATTGTCTAATGTTTAAAAAAACTTGTTTCTTATTTTTGGGGAGTTTTCAAATATATTTTCTGTAAATTACCAAACAAAATTATTGCGAAACTGTTCAATAATTGTAAACAAGAAACCAGTCAAAATGTGTGTATAAAATTTGATAATTCTAATATTAATTATCAATCATGAAAGAATAAGATTTTTGAAGATTACAATAAAAAGTTACCTGAAGAGAGAAGAGAGCTTGCCTGATTGGAATCCTTCCAGTTCAAATAAAAACTTTTTGATGATACACTCGAAAAATGTAAAATATTTGAATCAATAGTGAATTTAGAAACTTTGCATACATAAGTAATTTTTTAAGAAATCTTTTTTTTTAATTAGTTAAATTAATAATAAAAAGAAAATTGTATTATTTTGTTAAAAATGAAAACAACAATTTTATTTTCTTAAATTCAAAATTCTTGATGAAAAAATATTTTCCACATTTGAATCTTGTACTTGATTATCAAATTATTAGTTTGTTTGAAAATTATTTGTGACAATTGTTGAGAATTTAAAACATATTTCTAATTTATTTTCTAAAAAATATTGTTTCTAAATATTTAACTTTAAACTTTAATTTTTAATTTATTTCAAAATTTCAAGTGTTAAATGTTAAAAAGAAGATTTTTGTTAATTTTCATTAGAAACGTATTTAATTTACTATTTCCTCTTTTGCTTCTAATAAAATAACCATTCTTTTTGGAATTTATAGTTTTTGTGATTCAAATATTTTGTTTACGCGCACTGATTCGAATTTTTTTTTATCATTGTCAAAAAAAAACATATAAAACTTAATTTTTTGTTTAAAAGAAAAAAACTCAAAGACTTTAAAAAACGGGTTTAAAACACGAATTGACTCGAAATTTAACTCACTATTCACTGCATTTGTTGACCAACTCTTTGAACCTTCGTCAATTGTTTAGGATGGCTATCCGGAAGGGAAGCTGAAATAAATTTTCATATTTTAATCAGAATAAAAAAAACAAAATATTAAATTCGAGTCAAAATATAAAACAAAATTTTTTTTAGATATTATACCATAACTGTAAAATCCCTTCGATTAATGACAATCTCTCAGAAAATTTGTCTATTATTATTGCCAAAATATATTTTTGATAACATTTCTCCACAAATATTTCCTAGTTTATGATGAAAAATATGTTTCTATTATAATTTTGCAAAGTAAATAACAAATTTTGCCAAAAAAGTTGAGGTTATGTTTTTTGTCAAAATGTATGAAATATATTGTCAACATTTATTTTATTTTGTGGAAATATTTACCATAATAGCGAATTCCTTTCAAGCGTTGAATTCTGCTTAAGCATCTTTTCTCTGGGTTGTAAATAAAATTCAAAAATATGAAAAACATATTTGAACAAAAAGTTTCTAGAGGAATAACAGATGCTGATAGAATCCGTCACGATCGCCAAAGAATCTGCAAAAAAAGAACAAATAAACAATAATTATTCACATTGTAAATGTTTTTAGAGAATATTTTACAAAAAGTTTCAACAAACTGCTAATAATATAGGCACAATGTGACTAAAAACTGTGTTGCAAAAATTTTCCCGACGCCATTTTGAATTGGTGTCAAAAGGAAAATTTGCACTTTCACAAAAAAATTCACGTACTTTATTGCTCATCAATGAAGAAAACAAGAATAATTCAATAAGAAATCAGCCCAAAATTGTTGAACTTTATTTTTTGTGAAATATTTCTCGAAAAAATAATGTTCGGAGCAATCACGCTGCGACAATGCAAAAGTATGACAAGAGATATTTTACGTATTTCAGCACTACTCATTCTATTTTTCCTACTATTTTTATAGAATACAATCCCTTTTACCTTACATGACTAGTCAAACATTCAAGTTTTGCAAAAAAACATGAAAAAATTACCTTTTTGGGTCGAAAAATCAGCAGGGAACAAAGGACGCCATCCATTCAACAGAGACGAACTGGTATGGAACAAGAGTCGTTTCCAAGCACGTCATTGGTTGAACGAAACAATCATGGGGACGCAATGAAAGACTGTGATTGGTGGACAAGTTTCTCTCCGACAGCTCATAACTTCCTGTCTTTGAATTTGAATAATCAGAAATGAATTTTATTAAATTATTTTAAATTTATAAATATATTTTTAATCTCAGAATTATTATTATTATTATTATCACTTGGTAGTAATATTTTAGTAATAAAACATTATTTCATACATTAAAAACGTTTATTTATTGTCATATGAATCAAAAAAATAAAATTACTGTAAGCAAGGTTGGGTCGTTAGGAAATATTTCTTACGTTTACGCTCAATTACCGTGAACTAACCTTGTAAAGCGAAGCATCCCATCGCTGAATATAACCTTCTCACAGATATATGAAATGTGTGTTAGTGGCCTGTCATTATGTGTGTTTACAACCTACAACTTTGGAATCGAATTTTCTCTCACATTCACAGGATACAAATTTTATATACTAATAAATTCAGCGTTCATATGAATTTGTACAAGTGACGTAGTATTTACAGCCGTCAAGTAAAACGTGACGGCAAACAACAGACATTTGGTGACGTATTTGGAAGAAATTTTAAAGAAATTTTGACAGACCGGTCAGAAAAACATTGAAAAAGGAGAATAAAAACAAAGAAGAATGTCAAAGTGTTCAGGACAGGTATGTTATCCATATTGTTCATCCAGAAAATTTACTCCAAAAACATGTGACGTTTCCAACCTCAAATTCACCTTTTTCTGATATCTAAGATAAAAGACCCGTATTTAATTACTTTTTCCCCTGTTTATCAATATTGGATTTTTTTTTAAACCCACAAGTATATTAGAATAGTTCTTTCTTGTATGCGACAAATGTTTATTTAGCATTTTGCAAATTTTTTGGGGTTATGTTTGCTGTCACATGCCATGCAAAATACGCAATTCCTTTCGGAAATTTTTCAAGAGCCCGTAGGAATGTTGCGTGTTTTTTTTCCCATGCTTATGACACCGAGTTACAATAAACAGGTTCATTGGCTGATTTTAAGTTTCAATTTATAATTATAACCAACAACGCCATGTGCAAGCACATCGCCAAAAAAAAAGAGAAAAAAATTCTGCGGGGTGGGGCTTAAACGTGGGTTTAACCCAGACGTTTGAAGGTAGGGTCAACAAATTTAAAATCACGAATCTTACAGACGTCTGATTTATTTTTAGATTTCACATGGTTTACAATTTAATGCTTCACCGACCTTGCTTTGAAAAATAATGATTCTTTTTAATCAATTATGCAACAGCTCTAAATGAAGTTTCATTCAGTTGGGAAAAAAAAATTATTGATAAAAAAGAAAATTTTTTTAGAAATTCTTGATATAAATCCATTTATATCAAATAATGAGCAAAGTCTATTGTAAAATTCTGAACAACAACTTTGACCTAAAGACATAATAGAAATTGTTTGTAAACAAAGACCCACGATAATTTTTCATTGCAAAATATTTCTTAAATAGAAAACAACAGATTCAATATTTTTACTCGTTTTCAACTCTTCAGTTACTAAACTATTTAACTATTTGAGGGAAGAGATACAATTTTTTTCACATCTTATTTATAATTATATATTTTTTTTGTTTTCACAGTTTAAACCACATTTTTGGAATCACTCTCTTCTATTATATCAATGCAAAGAATTACGCTGTGTATTTTCAAAGACTAAGTGTATTTGCAAAAGTGTAAAAATGGATGAGCTGTGATTTTCAAGATTAAAAAAAAAACAAAGATTTATGTTGAAATTAACGCCTGTGCCATTTTTATTCCATTCAAGAGATTGCAAAGTATTCAGATTGGATTATCTAATTGAATATTAGATATATACTATAGATAGTATTTACTGGTTTAATAAACAAAACGATGGAGGGAAATCACGTTTACAAACCCGAAACTGTCATGACAGACGTCAGTATGCAGGATTTACAGAAATTGCTGATTTACTTTTCAAAAAATACGTATCGAGCCCGTGATGCCGACAATACGGTAAATATTTCATTCTTCCTGATTAAGGAATAATTTTTATTAAAGTAATTAATATTAAATAACTTGAAGAAAATTTGAAAGTAGTTAGAAATAATAATACCAATTAATAAAATACTTTCTCTATCAAGGTTACCACAAGTCAGGGAAAATGAATTCGATCAGAGAATTTTATCGAAAATACTGGAAAAATAATAAAATTCTAGAATTACTTGCAAAATTTTGGATTTTGGTGGCAACAACATTTTTTAAATTCATAAAAACCTTTAAATTCTTATTTTTCAGTTTAAATTTTGAAACACAAGAATTAAAAAAATTTAATTATTCATTCATTAATTTTAAGTAATTAAATCCTAGAATGACTTCACAAAATTTCCTAATTTTAATTTACAAAAGAAAAACAAAGATTTCAGTTAAAAAAAAGTTGCAGAATTTTATAAATAATTAAATTTCACAAGGTTTTAAACCCTAATAGTTTATAAATTTTAATAGCTTTGAAGAAAATTAATACTAATTAAATTTTTATTTAAAAAGTTATTTAAATTTTACAGAACGTTATTTATAATTACGAAAGAAATTAGATTTTTCAGAAATTTTAATTCAATTGATTAATAAAAAGACTGGGTCAAATTAAAAAAAATGTAATGAAATTCATTTATTCAAATTTTATAAACTTTTATTGATAATCAAATATATAGATAGAGAAAATAATTTAATTACAAAAAAGTTAGAATTAAAATATAAATATAATTTAAAAAAATATATATTAATTTTAATTGATATAGAATTAAATTTTTTTCAGTAATTGATCTTTTAAAAAATTATAGTAAAAAAAAATTTTAAGTAAATCGAATATTTTAAAAATTATATTAAAATTTAGGAAACAAATTATATTTACGACGAATTACAATTCATGATTTCAGAACTAATTGATTTTATTAAATTACATTAAGGGTTTTGTTAAAAATTGAATTTTCGAGGAATTACATTTGAAAACTGAATGATTGCATTAAATTACATTCAAGTTTTTGTTAATAATTGAATTTTCAAATAATAGTTATTAAAAATTTCAAAACTAATGTATTTTATTAAATTATATTACAGTTTTTGTTAATAATGAATTTTTTATGAATTTTAATTTAAAATTTTTTAAATAATTAAAGTTTTAAAAGTATCATATGAATATTAAGAAAAGTAATTGAATTTTTGGAGAATTTAGGATAAAAATTAGAAAAATAATTGATTTTATTAAATTATATACATGTTTTTGTAAATAATTGAATTTTCTAGAAATTTTAATTTAAAATTCTAGAGATAATTGAATAGTTGAACATATATGGAAATTAAGGAAAATAATACAACTTTCGTAACATTTTTAATAAAAATTCAAATATTAATTGATTTTATTAATATCATAAAATAAAATGTTGTAAATAAATTGATTTTTTGAATAATTACAATCTAAAGTTTAAAAACGATTTGATTTTATTTACGTATATTAAAGTTATTGTGAATAATAGGATTGTTTAGGAATTTTAATTTGAAATTTTTTAAATAATTGAACACTTAAAAATTAAAATATATGGAAAGGAAGGAAAATAGTTGAATTTTCTAATGCTTTTGGTCTAAAATTTATAAAATGATTGAATATTTAAAATAATTTGTAATTTTTGTTTTTGTTTGACCGTAATAACTAATTTGTTGAAAAATGAGAAGGCCTAGATAATAATTATTTAAAAATAATAATAATTATTTTAAAGTCACAGCATTATGCACAAATTTTAATAAAAATTCTAAAACTAATTAATTTTGTATATTACATTAAAATTTTTCAATAATTGGATTTTCTAGTAATTTTAATTAAAAATTTTTAAAGTAGTAATTCAATACTTAAAAATACTGTATGAACATTGAAAAGAATTATTGAATTTTATAAGTACCGAGAAGAAAGTCTAAATTCTATTTGTAAATTAGGGAAAAGAAGAGCTAAATTTTTTCTGAAACCCTGTGTATAAGAAAACAATAAAATTTTATAAAAGCATTTAAATTTTCGATAAACTTAACTAATAATTAATAATAATGATAACAGTAACGAATAATTTGTTTCTTAAATGAAAATTTCAGAGTCAATCAATAATGCAAAGGTGTATATTGCTCGCCGATATGGATTATCAACATTCAGTAATAAATAACAATGAAGGCGATTTAAGTGCTCATTATCCGAGTCATTTAATGATCCTTGAATACGAGAAAAGTAAATTTCCAAACAAGTGTGATACTCCATCGTCACTGCCACGCACTACAGAGACAATTTACGAAAGTATGTGCGATCCAATTAGATTAAAGGAATTGATAAAAAGCGCAAGATTTGCACGTTGTAGATCAAGGTTTCCATTGCCCGTTATACTTTACAATGGAAGATATATTTGTCGTTCGTCTACCTTATCGGGAGGACCGGAAATTTATGGAAGATCAGGTCTCGATTATCTGTTTGCGTGCAGCGAAACGGGAACAGTCGTCGATGAGAGCTATAAGGAAAATACTGACGATGGATGTAGTCGAGAATCATTTGACAATGATTGTCCAGCGGTTAAAAATCAATTTGATAAAGTTCGTAAAAAAGATATAAAACTCCTGAAGACACTTAAAGTTGGTCATATTATTGATTTCATGGTCGAAAATAAGAAGGTCAAGTTTCTTATGAAGTGAGTTTTATTTTAATTATGTTCATTAAAATTTACAGTAAAGGAAAAATCCTTTTTTTCCAATCCGAAGCATTTCCTGTATTTTTTTATTTTTCCAATTTAGTTTTTTTTATGTTTTCGATTTTTAAAGTATTTTCTAATTTTTACTCTACTTTGACGAGTTTAAGATTTTTCCCTCTGTCAATTCTGAATACAAAAATAATATAAATACAGCAAATAGTCAAAATATTTTTATGGTCTTTAATGAATTTAATCATTGTTGCAGTGTAACTTCCTCGGAGAAGGTCGACAGTGTTGGGAGATATTCAGATTTTAATATTGTTTCACTGCCATACCCGGGATGTGAATTCTTTAAAGAATTTCGAGAACATAATTATGCAGCAAATCATCTTGTTTTCGATTGGACACAGGCCCACGTCGATGCCCATATTGGAGTTCCCGAAGATCAAATATCGTCGCAAATAGAAGTTAATTGGGAGGAATATCGAGACTGGGATTTACTTAAACTTACGCAAAATTATCTCAAACTTATTCTGCGATATGTCAATGAAAGTGATTCCGGAATATTAATTCATTGCATTTCAGGTAAACCTTATTATCAGACGAAACTATTTTTTAATTAACTATTTTTAATTATCTATCAGAGGGTTGCCACAGGTCAGGAAAAAGTCATAAATTTCACCAAAAGAACTGGAACAAATCTTTAATTTCTACAATTCATAACAAAATTCTTATTCTTTGCTTTAAATTCTTGTCTTTAAGAAGATTTAATTCTCCTTCTGTCAACAATTGAATTTTACAAAATTGGAAATTGAATTTATTTTAAATAATTTGATTATTAAAAAATTAACACAAAATTTTTTGGCGAAGACTTTTACTTAAAAATTTCTTAAGTTTGATTTTTAAGAGTCGCGTTTACAATTTTTATAAATAATTGAGTTTCAGAAGGTTTCAAATTGAAGTTTAAGATAATTCGATTTTGAATTTGACTAACACAAAATTATTTGGTGAAGACTTTTATTTAAAAATTTCTTAAGTAATTGATTTTTAATAGAGTCGCGTTTACAATTTTTATAAATAATTGAGTTTGAGTAGGTTTCAAATTACAGTTTAAGATAATTCGAATATGAAGAAATAATAATTAAAAATACAAGAATTAAATTTTTAAAAATTGTTAATAATTGATTTTTTTAATAAGTTACTTGAATTGTTAAATGTACATAATTCAAAAATTTGCAATTAATGAAAATTTCATGAAATTACCTTGTAAACATGTTGATTACTGAAATATTTTAATTGAACTTTCTTTTCTCTTTTGAAAAATAGAATTTTCACAAAAATTATTAAATTATTTTGAAAAATTAAAAATTTCGAATAAGTTATTGTTTTGAAAAATTTGTATTAAAATTTTTTTTAAATCAGTTCAATTTTCGAATATATTTAAATATTTAATTGAGAAATTTCCAAGTAATTGAAATTTCAATAAATTAAAATATGAACATGTTGTTTTAAGGTATATTTTTGGTGAAGTTTCTATTTTTTGAAAGAGCATTCTCAAAAAATTGTTAAAAATAATTGAATTAGAAAATTTAATTCTTAAAAAAACTAACACAAAATTATTATTCAGAAATTATCTGGCGAAGACTTTTTCTTAAAAGTTAATTAAAAAATAGTTAAAAAATAGTTAAAAATTAAAAATTTGGAAAATTCTTTGTCTTAGTAATTCTAAAAATTAATTGAATATTGAATTCTTAAAAATAATTTTAGAGATTTTACATTAATAAATAACACTTATAAATTATTGAATTTCAAAAGGTATTGAATTGAAAATTTTAGAAAATCTTAATTTCTATGAAGAAAAATAATGATTATTATTTGATTTTTATCTAATTATTTTTGGAGTGAATTAAAATATTTTTATGTGTCAGGAATAAAGTAAAATATATGTTTGGAAAACAGGGAAAAAGAGGAACAAATTTTTGTGGCAATCCCAATTATTTATAATATTTATTATGTAATAATAATAATAGTAATAATAATAATGATATTTTATTACTATTTATAAAATTTCGTAATTTAATTTCTAATTTAATGAATCTAATCCGGGTTACCACGGACCTGGAAAACCTGGGAAACCTGGAATTGTCATGGAATTTTTTTTCAGTCATGGAAAACCTTGAAAACGTGGAATTGTCAGGGAATTTTATAAAGCCTGATACTAAAAACTCAATTTTTTTGTATTTGAGTCGTAAAAATTTAAAGTTTTCAAGTTGACATTATACAACTTTTTGATTTTAAATTTAGTGCTTACAATTGAAATGAATATGACATTTCTAAATTTTAGTTTCTTTTAGTCAATATCTTCCTTTAAAAAATTTTGAAATTAATACATTTTAGAAACCCAAAAATGTTATCAAACTGGTTACCAACTTTTATGCAATGAAAATTTTTTCTTTTGCTAATTGTTTTTTAATGTAAGAAGCCCTTTAAAAAATTGCAAGTGCATCCATATTAAGAAATAAACAATTAGCAATAGAAAAAAATGGTTTCTGAAGCGAGGAAATAATAATTTAGTTGAAATTTCGGGATATTTGGAAAATCCACGACAAAAATAATTAAAAATCACTGATTTCCTTGCCTTAGATCCTCTTACAATTTTTTTAAATGACTTCTCACATTAAAATAAATAATTACTAAAAGAAAAAATTGCTTATGAGCTGAAGAAATAATAATGTTGTTGAAATATATGGTTTTTGAAAATCCGTGTAAAAAATCAAAATTACTGTTTTCCCCGACTTCGATCTTTTGAAATTTTTTAATGGGGTTCTAACGTTAAAATAAATAATTATCAAAAGAAAAAATTGGCATTGAATAAACGTAGGTAACTTGAGTTTCATAAAATGTTATTAAAATGTTTAAAATACTTGTTTAATTGTGAAAAATTCTGAACTAAAGTAAATTTTTAAATTTAAAGAGATTTGCTTCTAAGATTTGCTCCTCACCTTTCTTCGGAGCGTATCTCAAATAATCTCACAAATTTTAACTAAAATTTTTGTTATTAATAAAATTAAAAATTAATAACTTATTTTATTAACAATTTACTTGAAGGATATTATATTTTTTGTCGTAATTAGCTAAAAACATACCAAAACAATTTTATTTTTGAGTCTGGGATTTTTTAAAAAATGGTCTGGAAAACCTGGAAAAGTCATGGAATTTTAAAATCTATGTTTTGTTGCAACCCTGTCTAATGATTGGTTTTTTATTTTAAAGGTTGGGATCGCACCCCATTGTTCGTCTCACTATTGAGATTAAGTCTTTGGGCTGATGGAGTTATTCACACATCGTTAAGTGCATTTCAAATTCTCTATTTTACAATTGCCTATGACTGGATGCTGTTTGGACACGACTTGAAGGATCGTATGAGTAAAGGAGAGGAGATATTTTTCTTTTGTTTCTTTTTTTTGAAACACATTCATGACGAGGAATTTAGTGTACACTCGAGGGAGCATCGAAGTCGAAATTCCGTTTTAAATCATGACAGCGATTCGCAACTTCGTGATGAAGACTTTACTACCTTTACGCCAAATATTAAACATCGACATTCTGTTTTGCGTAATGACAGTGATTCGCAATTGGACAATGTTATGTTTGATGGCGAATCGGTTGTTGCTCTAAGTACTGTTAGCTCAAATCTCAGCCTAAATAGTTGGTGTAGTTCCGTTAGTCAACATAGTCGCGATAGTCAGGACAACAATCCGCCTTCTGTTTTTCATTGTAATTCACAGGAGGGTCAGGACGACATTCACAGTAATGGGTAAATTTTCTCCTTTTTCCCCATGAATGTAGAATCTGTTTTTTTTAATTTTATTTATTTGTAGATCTATTTTTGTTAATTTAATTTATTTTTGGTTATTTTCTTTTTTTTGTTATTTTTATTTATTTTTGTTTATTTTCTTTTTTTTTGTTATTTTTATTTATTTTTATTTACTTTATTGGTATTTATTTACTTATTTTCTTTTTCAATATTTGCTTTCTGTTAATTACTTTTAATTTTCCATTTGGAAAATAATTGCTGGGTACTTAATTTTGGAGTAAATTTTATTTTTTATTAAAGGAATTTGGATGATTTCAGAAATTTTGTACCGTGGACATTTTATTCGTCGCCGAGTAAGGAGAGTAGTGTTAATGGATCTCGATCGCCGTTGCCAACGAATCGTACATCACCGGTTGCAGTTCCAGTTCCAGGACATCTTCGACAGAGGAACGAGTCCTCTTCTTCGGGTGGCTCTTGGCAAATGATTTCCGGCACTGGCAGTTTGCGTGGTTCAACAACATCAAATGCTCTACTCTCAGACGGTCTTGCGTCCAGTTTAGCTTGCAAACCACTTTGTGAAACATGCACCGGACACGCATCACAAGAATCTAGTACTACAATTGTTGACGATGAAACTTATACATATTTAAAGTGAGTACATTTTTCATTTGTAAATAATTTTTAGGTAAAATTAAACTCAATTGGAATTTTTTTTAAAAATTAAAACCGAATTTCAATTAATTAAATTAAATTTGCAGAACAAGGAGGGAGAGGTTACAATGTTTACGAAATATATTTTATGGCGCTTACAATACAGTTGGTTTTAAAATGAAGGAATTTCCAGAAAGTAGTGGAATTGGACAGATTCTTGGGAATTTCGCTGAAAAGGTTGGTTTTATTTCTGTTCAACGCACATCATTGTGACCAGAAAATGTCGCATTATCGGCTTCCCCACAGATTTTTGAATTTGTTAATTGTTAATTCTTTCATTCAACTTGAGAATTTTATAAGCCAATACGTGGATTATTAAATAATTGTATATTATGGTTTATTTGGATGACATGCCATTGCAATTAGTTGCGATGTCAATGTACAAGACATAATAAACTTGATATTTTTATAATATAAATAGTTTATTTTCTTCAATGTTCTCTAATTGTACTTAACATTTTTTTAAATTTTTCTATTAAATAGAAAATATCTCGTAGTTAAGAATTTAATTTACAGAAAATTTCATCAAAAATTTTTTGTAGAAAACTCTGCGTCGATTACACGTAAAAAAGTAAAAATATATTTACAATTCCCGAAGCTTTTTTCAGAATAAAAATCGTCTTTGGAAATTCATAATTATTACAAATTCATTAGGAAAATTATTCTGGAAGGTGAAACGTGTTCTCTGCATAGAGGACATCGTGGTTTTGTCTGTAGCCATTCAGCGAGACACGACCAGCAGAATAAATGTCCGCAAGGTGTGGCAGTGTTTGAAATTTTCTCCAAACACAATTGACATTGAACACTTGTGTTTATAGCAACATTTTTTATTTCCGTGTCTTCGTTTTCTAATCGATTGTCCTTTTGAAATAGTCTTAGCATAAATTGAACGATTGTCGCGATTCCTAATAATTTCAAACCCCAACTTATTCCATCGTTGGGACGACGGCCGTAAACCTGTTTTTTAATTTAAAAAAAAAAATTAATTACTTAATTTTCGAAAAGCAAAATTTGTTTCTTACCTTGGCATAATCAACTCCTGATAATCTTTTTCCTATACTATAATATCTTCCAAACACATAAAATAGTCCACGATGAGCGAGAATTAATAAAGGTACAATAGCTCTTAATTTTGATAGAAAAGTATTCAAAAATTTAACAGCAGTCGGCGTCAATTCATTACGAGGATTATTTACAGAAGTCTGTAGCCTCTCGAGAATTTTCAAAAATGCTTGCTCTCCGAAACATTCTAAAATTGCTGCCAATACTCGTGCCTGAAAAAGAAATGTATACAATTTAAACAGATTTTAATTAAAGTAAAATAAAATAATTCAATATTTATAACTAATAATTAAATTTATTAAACTTATTTGCATTTTTCACTTTATTGAAAAATAACTCGGTGAATTATTTATACAATTTATACAATAATCAATAAAATCAACGACTTACACTCAGAGAAGGAACTTTATAAGCATCCAAATCGACTTGAACAATTCCAGTATATTCTTCGCCCAGTGTTTGATTTCCCATTCCCGATGTAAGAACAAAATAAATAAATCTTGCCGGAACATCTGATTGCATAAATTGTAATAAAGATCTGTATTTTTTGAATCTAGCCAAAATAGTTGACAATTTTTCACTTAAACTCCAAACAAAATCATTATCTCTCTGAGAAGATCGCAAAATTTCTGCCTGATTTGCGCTCTTTAGTTTCTTAAAAACAAAATTTTTTTCTTGACTCATTTTTGAGGATTCATAAAAATTTCTCAATAGTCACTTTTCTAATTAATTC
Source organism: Leptopilina drosophilae (assembly GCA_032873175.1). Classification (NCBI taxonomy): domain Eukaryota; kingdom Metazoa; phylum Arthropoda; class Insecta; order Hymenoptera; family Figitidae; genus Leptopilina; species Leptopilina drosophilae. The sequence goes on from CM065481.1 coordinate 19,893,352, forward strand.
AGTGCATTTAATTGATTTCATTAAAAATGTTAAAAATATTCCAAAAAGTTGTTTCAAAATTTAGCGCTCTTTTTTACGTTCCAAAAGTAAACATAACCTTAAAGTTACATGAAAGGGAATATCGTTAATCAACACGATTCACAATGGGTAGCAATCACATTTTTATTTATCACAACTTTCGCACAAAGTGTAGATTCCTAAATACTTTAGTTAGAGTAATTTTTATTAAATTCTGACATGAAAATAGAAGAAATAGAGCGAAGTGATAAATATTTGGTTCTGTAATTATCACCACTGTAGCCAACATACTAAAATAATTATCGACAAAACAAATAATTTCGAAAATAATTGAAAAATTATTAAATATCGATAATAGGGATAATTAAACAATTGGCAATTAGTATATCGGTTTGTAAATAAACAATTAAGAGCGTAAAGTGTTAAATATCTTTAAAACTAATTAGATAGAAAGATGAATAATAAATATGTAATTCAAATTAAGCGCCATTTGTGAACGATGTCGGTAAAGCAGAGTGCAGCCAATCGCAGCGCCGCGACAAGAAGCGAGTAGCCAAACTTTAGCAGCCAAAGCAAAAGCGGCGAGCAGAGAGGCATCGCCCTAGATAACGGTAGAATTGTGTAGTATCTCCTCGTTGTCTTTTTCGCAAGGGAATTACAGTGCTATTAATTTGCAAGAAAGAAAAAGTGTCAAAAACTAATCGTCGATTACAACGTCAATATAGAGTCACAGTTCCAATAACAGTCGTCGATGAAATTTCCGCAATACAACGGGTTCATGTTGAATCGAGAGTGACACACTAGCCGCTTCACGGTAGTATTATACGTGTATTCGACTTATAAAAGTGTACATTTATTTTCTCTCCATGAACTCATGACGGTGCAGTGACCAAGTGAACAGCGTGGCAGGAAGCGATTAATCGCCGGGGAATCTGTGAAACAGGATAGACGAAAAAAAAGGAGATTTTTATTTTACAACAAGGACTTTGAGACGTCGCAGGGAAAAACGAGAGTTTTGCTTGCGGGATAGATAGAAGGTAAGAGTATTAAACAATAATTATATGTTTATCTTGTGCTTTTATTTTACAAATATAAATGAAATAATAAACAAAAAATAACGCCACCCCCGCATGGTACTCTCGATAAATGATTGGAATGCCGATGGCCCCCCGCACCGGAAATTGGTGCTCCCGCGCGTTTCTTACATTTAAAGCCATTAAAAAAAAAAATACTTTTCTCCCCCAGGGCCCGGCAGACGCCTCCACAAAGTCTTGTTAATGTTTCTTAATTTTAATTATGAAACCGGCGACAATCTTGTCGTAAAATTTCTTTTGTTGTTGCTTTTTCTCTTCTTGATGTTTTCTAGCTTAAATCACTCACTCCCTTCCTTCTTTATTTTAAGAGGTTGGTTATTTTTTGTGGTTTCTTCTCTCGTTTCCCTTCGCTCATCAAATGACTCATATGAGAATCATCAGGGCAGGAAATAACTTGGAAAGAAAGGAAAACCGATAGCCTTTGGGGTCTCGTGATATCTTCTCATATCTCCTCACTCGTCGATTTTCCATCTCCTTTATGTTAATGCTTCAATTCTCTTCTCTAGGTCTTCCAATTTGAATCATATTAATTATGCGCAAGGTCAATGAGACATGAGTGTTTCTTGACGGCTTGAAATTGCATAGAAGGAATCGAGAGTTCATTCAGCTTTCGCCTTCACTGCACGTGCTACCTCATAGATGGAGCTCGCTCGATCAAACTCCTTCATCAGTGTCAAGAACTTGTCGCCAAATTTTTCATCCACCTTGACTTGCACAAGACGATGTGTGATAAAGTGAACTAGAATACCGGACACGTGTTTTAGATGTGAGAAAATGTCTCAGGAGAACGAATGTTCTAGGTAGGAGTTAGTTTATTGACTTTTTTTTTCTTCCTCTTCATTCCAGACACAAAAAACGAGTATCAAAAACTCAGGACGAGGAGACAACTTGTATAAAACAAGAGATTTTATGTTTCCTCTAGAGTTCATAATGATAAATTTCAACAACTTCCGGGGATTGTAAATGTCTCAAGGACACGAGAATATTGTCATTTCTCTTGATTAGAATTGTTGTCAGAAAATATTTTAATTAAAATTTCAACTTGAGAAATTAAACAAAATAGTTTAACATTAGAAGTTTTCATTACTAAACAGAAAAGTTTTGAAATAATTTAAGGTTATGTAAAAAAAAATATTAACCTACAAATTTGACAATTCATCGATTTATCGCTACGATCGCTACGAATACTTTAGAATCTTCTGAATCTAATTTTAAACATTTTTTAATTAGGTTTTGAATTTTTATATTTTAAATCACAAATTCTAATTGTAAGAAAAATTGAGGTGAATGTGAAATAGAATTTAATTAGCAAAACAAAGTTTAGATGAGATAAATGTTTTAAACGAAAATCATTTAAAGTAAATGGAAATAAATTTTGAAAGTTGAAAATTCATTTAAATGGAAAATGTTTGTTTTTAACTGATTCAAAATATTTTTCGCAATTCCCTCTCTCTGTCTCTCTCACAAAGAAAACAGAGGAAAGAGTTACAATCGTAAATTACTCCTCCAAGTTTCGCAAAACGTTTATAGATTTCAGATTTTGGCAACATGACAAAACTTATACTAAACCAAAGCAATGACATCACGCATACAATAATTTCAAATTAGTCTGTCCCCGATTTTAAAAACGATCCTTTCTCTCTTTGTTAAAAAGTAGGTGAATTTTTGTGAAATTGAAAATTGGTTTTTGGATTTTCTTCCAATTATGATCAGCTCTATGGAAGTTTAATTAGAGGTATTGGAAACTATTAAATTATTACATAGATATAAATATTAATAAATGTTAATAAATATTAATAAATATGAAAAATATAAAAGATAATAAAAGTATAGAAGTATAAAAAGTAATAAAAATATTTTTAAAATAAATAAATAAATAAACAAAAGAATAAAAATATAAAAAAGTGATAGAAATATAGAATAATAATATAAATAAATTCAATAGAATATTAAAGACGAATACAAAAATTGAGTGATTTGTAGGAAAAGTAAAAAATTAAAATCTGAATTCTTTTTTATGAATGAAGTTGTTTGTCTCGACGCAAATATTTGAAATAGAACTTTCGTAACTGATAAGAATGGTAAACAGAATGTCATCTGTCAGGCACAATATTGACACTACAATTAATTTTTTAACAGTTTTTTTTTTTGACAATTTTTACTTATTACATATTACATAATCTACTTATTACATTTTTCAATTCTTTTCCTTTTTTACTTTTTCTTCTTTTATTTACTTCAACTTTAAACTTATTTTTAACTTTTCTTCTACTTTTATCTACTAATAATACTTTGTTTTTCTAGAGAAAAAGTAAAAATTCTCCCATAAATTATTAACCAGTAAAATTGACACACTAAAAAATTTCTAATTGTTCTTTTCTTCGACATCATTAATTTTTTTCCCCATTTTTGCGTGAAAGTTTTTTGTGTCCGGAAGTGATGAACTCTCCTCTCGCCAAACACAATTTTCGACCATTTGGAACACTTTGTATATATAGATCTATGTCGAAGGTTTTCAAAGGACTTAGGTCAAAGTGACTTTATCTTTTCGTTCTCAGTGTTCTTGTTTCACGAGCAGTTTCCTTCGCGATAAAAAATGACCTACTCTCTCGCCGATCCATTCCGCAATTGTGGAAGAAGATTTTCCGCCAATTACAAACAATGTGTTCTGAACGTATAACTCTCATATATATATATATGCTGAAAAGACTCATTGTCACAAAAGTTTATTTTTTTTCACTCTGAATAAAAAAAAGGAAAATACAGGTTTTTCAAACATAAAAACATTTTGCTTTTCAATTTGAAAAAATCCAATTAAAAAAAAAAAGAAATTTGTTGTAAAAATTTGTGTACTGCAAAAATTGCTTTTTGGTTGATATGCAATGACGGAATTTTTTTAATCCATTTTCTTTTTAGTCACTTTTTATTTTTTCAATTGTCAATTTTCTATATTTATAAATGTTCCTAAAGTTTCGAACGTTCAAATGAATGACAACATTTTTTACTTCTGAAGCCCCTAAAGTTCTGAACGTTCAAATGAACGAATATTTTTATTACATTTCTTTTGAATCTTTGATGTTTGAATTTTAGTAGAAAATATTAATTTAAAAATTAAAAAATGAATTATTTTCTTAATATTTCTGTTAAATTTTTTTTAATTGTTATTGAAAGATAATAATTTTAAAAAATATTGAAAAGATAAAAAATTTCGTTCATTTGAACGTTCAAAACTTTAGTGACATTTACTTCTGTTAATTTGTATTTTATTTACAAAAAAAAATATTTTTTAGATTAAAACAAATTATTTTTTGACTAAATGTTGTTTAATTTCAATTATTTTCCTTTTTTCGATATTAATTTTCAAAAGCACTGAAAGTGAAAAAAAATTTTTGTTCATTTGAACGTTCGTTAATTTAGCCGCATATTTATAAAATTTTATTCATTATGTTTCTATTCTGTTTCTGTCAATAATTTCTTTTTGAATAACTTTAATTCTTGAATATCCTAAAATTATTACTTATAAATAACTTAATTCTTGAAGATCTTGAAATTATTACTTTTCAATCATTTTAATGAATAATTTTACTTAAATATTTCATAAATAATTGAATTTTTCAAGAGTTACATTTTTTTAATTTTCTTAAATAAATGAACTTTAAAAGGTTTCAATTTGAAACTTTATAAAATTCAATTTTGAATGAATTTAATTAGAAATTAAAAAAAAATATTATTTCAAATTCTTCAGCAAATAATTAAATATTTTAATAAATATATTTAATTAATTAATTAAAAATAATGGATTTACTGAAAAAAATGTATTTTGAATAAGTTACAAAAGATTGCACAAATTCAATTATTTTTAAATGCAATAAAATTCTTCGCAAAAAACTAATTGTTTTTAAAAATTCTTGTCAAAATTCGAATTATTTTTATAAATTCAATTAATTAAAAAAAAAATTTGATTAAATTCAACGCAAATAGTTATTTTTCATAAATAATACAAATTTCCCAGGAATGCAATATTGTTTACAAATTTTTAAATAAATTTAATTAATTATCCATTATTTTCGCAAATATTTTTTGTAAAAATCGAATTTTTTTTAAATATATTAAAATTCATTGCAGAAATTCAATAGAGTTCAAAAACATTTTAGAAAAAATTTTATTATTTCTATAAAAATAATAAAATTATTCTCCAAAATTAAATTATTTCCACAAAATTTTAATAAAATTCTTGGTTAGTTCCAATTATATTTAAAAAATTTTTCTCAATTTTATATTTAATATTTTTTTTTAATATAATTTTCCAAAAGGATTGAATTATATTTTAAAAAATGTTTAATAAAATTCTACTGAAAGATAATTTTATTTTTGTAAATAATTAAAATTTAACGAGAATTCAATTATTTACAAATTTTTTTTATAAATTTCTTTGCCATAATTCAGTTATTTTCATAAATAAAAAACTCATCACAGATTTTCATTCATTTTTAGTACAGTTTTAATTGAATTACTCTAAAAATATAGAGAAAAATTAAATTAATTAAATTAAATTTCAAATTTTTTAAATTCATACAATGAATTTAATTATTTAAAAATTTAGTGATAAATATCTTTGTGAGAATTCATTTTGATGAAAAATTTTATGGAGCTAAAGTTACGAACGTTCAAATGAACGAAATTTTTTTTCACTTTCAGTGTTTTTGAAAATTAATATCGAAAAAAGAAAAATAATTGAAATTAAACAACATTTAGTTTAAAAAATAATTTGTTTTAATCTAAAAAATATTTTTTTTTTGTAAATAAAATACAAATTAACAGAAGTAGAAAATTTTGTCATTCATTTGAACGTTCGAAACTTTAGGAACATAAAATTTTAGTTAAATATTCTAGAAAAAAGTAATCAAATTGAAATGATAAAAATAATCTTGAAGAAAATACAGTAACAATATTCTTACACTGAGAAAAAATTATTTGATTCAAATAACCGATTATTTGACTTATCAATTAAATATTTATGTGAATTAAATAATTTTATTTTATTGAAATATTTGAAAATCTTAATTTCTATTTAAAAAAAAATAATTATTAAAAATGGTAAAAAAGAAAATGTTGTTTTCGAAATAATTTTGCTTTCAAAGAAATGTGTAAATAAATTTAATAGAAGTATTTTTGAGTATCTAATAATTTTCCGAATTAATCAAAAATATTCTATTCGAATCACGTCGGTGAAGTTCGCAACGTTTATGATCAACGATTGAAAGAAAAAAAATTATTTTTCTACCAAAAACAATAAAAATTATTGTTCACAAATATTTTTTTTTGTAAATCATTATTAAAAAAAATAAAACGAATTATTTTTTGTACAAAAATTTATCAAAAATTCCATAAAAAATCATTTTTCGTCAGAAATCGTTGACTATAAACGTTGTAAACTTCACCAACATTCGAATCAGGGAAAAATTAAAAATTTATCTGGAAGTCAGGGAAAAGAAAATTAAATTTTTTAGGTAACTCTGTATTATTATATACTTTTTATTTTGTTTTTTATTGTGTTTGTTTATTTTTGTTGTTTTTAATTTTTTATTTATATTACAAATGACTTTATTTTCTTCCTGGGAAAATGATGTAATTAGGATTAGAAATGAGAGTAAGCTAATGAAACATAAATGTGCATAATGTGTATGTGAAATAAGTCTCGTGTGGTATCAGTGTTAATATATATTTATATACGGGATGAAAGTTAGTGCTTCTTATATATGAATCATTGTGAGTGGGAGTCGTAATGTTCTAAAATAGATTTTTGTACTTCCCCTCTCTCTCTCTTTGCCCATTTTTTGTATAAGTCATGATCGTTTTTCCCTTCTTTTTTTTGTATATCTCAATCTAGAATAATATTTTTCTTTTCATTTGGCAAATTTTTTTTCTTTTATCCTCTCTCTCTCTTTCCTCCCACCACCCCCTTTATTTTTCTCTCTCCCACACTCACCATTTCCGCTTATCTCCGGGAGACCCGTTAATTTTACTCAATTTACCGTAATTGCTCGTTCGCTTGTGACAATTCGATTTGTCACTTTCACTTAATAAATTTCTACAGCGAAAGCAATAAAGTACCGAACGATTAACCCTATGACGTGATCGCTTATCGACTCTTCATTTTGCATGTGCTTCAGAATTTTCAAATGTCCGAGCAAGAGAGAGAGAGAGAGAGAGCGATATGGAGAAAATTTAATCTTTATCCTCTAAATTTTCCTTTTTCAAAAATAAAATAATTCCAGGTTTAACAAATTTATTTTTTACTATCCATTTGGTTTTATTATATTCATTATAATTAAGTTATTTATTTTTCAAAAATGATTGTTCGTCTCTCAAATTTGGTAAAAATTCATGTCTTTAAAGTTTTGAACGGTCAAATGAACAAATTTTTTTTCTTTTCAATATTTTCCACTATTATTGTCCTTAAATGATAATTTCAAAGAAAATTTACGTTGGTGAAGTTCACACAACGTTTATAGCCAACGAATTCTAAAGAAAAATATTTTTTTAAGCATTTTTTATAAATTTTTGAACAGAAAATAGTGCGTTTAATTTTTTGAATAATGATTTACAAAAAAAATATTTGCGAATAAAAATTTTAATTCTTTTTGGTGGGAAAATAATTATTTTTTTCTCAATCGTTGATCGTAAACGTTGCGAACTTCACCGACGTGAAAATTCAACACAAGTGTTGAGAAAATAATTTATGTTTTAATTTGTAAATTAATATTTTTTACCAAAATTTAAACATAACAAAAATAGTAAAAAGATTCGTTCATTTGAACGTTCAGAACTTTAGGGTTATAAAAAATTCCCCACATTTGTATCTTGAATTTTATTGATTCGAGTAGTAATTATCCTGTAGAAATAAATATTTATTTCAATAATACTCGTCATTTGAAATCAAGTAATTTTTTTACTTTTTGCTTTTTCCTCCAAATGAATATTTAAAAAAAATCCCAACATGAAATAGAAACTGGGTCAATTTTAACAAGTCTCAAATCTCGAATTTTCTTTTGGTAATTGAAATTCTTTTTCTTTTTTTGTACTTCGAGTTTATTTTTTTATTAATTTATTATTATTATTATTATTATATATTATTAGACTTTGTGTTATTGAATCTCCATTTTTCAATATTTTGAATATAATTTCTTTTTTCAAAAATCCGTGTAATTTACATTGCACGCAAAGAGTTTCTTTCCATTCTAATAATCGTGAAACATGTTTTAAATTGAATTCGATTTGTAATTTAATTTTTTGCATTTCAAATTTCTGCTTTGTTAGTTAGATAAAATGTTTCCTATAGAGGAGAGAATATATATATTTTCCGCAGATGGAACTCGCAATTGTTGTCAATGTCAGATTTATCGGTTTCAAATATTATACATAAAAGAGATTTTTTTTCGTTTTTTTTCAGAATTTAAAAATACTTTTTGACTATAGTGAGAATTTAAAATTTCTGTAGAACATAATCCAGATAAGAAATTATTTTTACGTATGTAATAATAGGTTTACAATTATATGGAAAATTTATTATTTTTAACAAATAATCAATATTTTATTTCTATATTTTAAAGTTTTAGAAATTAACCTTATCCGAGTGAATATTTAATTCTGATTATTTTTTGAATAAGAATTAAAATATTTTTGACAGTAATAACAGTAATAATAATTTTTGACAGTAATAATAATAATAATAATAATAATAATAATAATAATAATAATAATAATAAAAATATTTAGGCAGAAAAAAATTCCCTTCATATTTGAACTTTTAAAACTTAGGGGAAAAATATTCTCTTCATTTAAAACATTTATGCAGAACTTGTTAGGGACATTTTTTGGAAAAAATAATTTCCATTTTACGAATGAAATGTAAAATTTCAGCATACATTATTAAATAATATGTCAAGTATCTATATACACAAAAAGCAATTAAAGTTTTAAACGAGAATATTGTATATATACATAATAACTAAAAATAAAACCGTCCTTGTAATTTATCTGTACTCCCAATAAATTGATAATAATTTTTCTCACATACATATTTTATAACTATGAAGCTTTCAGCTTTGTATATTGGCAAGTTTAGAAAAGTTCCAGCAGTTAGTTTATTGAAAAAAAGAGGAATATTGTGAAACAGTGTCACGAAAAAGGAGGCACTGAAACGATAATATAAAATAATTATCGAAGTAATAGCCACAGCATATCGAACATCGGGTATGAAAAAGAGACTCTATACATATATAGTTCATGAAAATTTTCGCTAACGTAAATAGACTCTGAAATTGCAATATAAAATAAAAGCGATAAAAGCAATCCAATGTATAATTAAAAATTTAAAAGCATTCGATATATTAATTATAATAATAATAATAATAATAATAATAATAATAATAATACAAGAATTAATATTATAATTATTATTTATTTAATTTTAATTATTATTTACTAAATTATTATTTGTAATTGTTAAAAATTATTATTATTATTATTATTATTATTATTATTATTATTATTATTATTATTGTTATTGTTATTAAAGGCTTAGTTTGATCACTTCTACTATCTAAAACTGAATTGGTTAAAAATAATAAGTTTGTTAGTAAATAAAACAGTCACTGATAAATAATAAACACTTTACTAGTTAAATAAAATGAAAAAATAAAATAAAATAAATAAATATTAGTTAAATATAGTCAATAATGACTAATTATTATTAATTAAATTTAATTGTTGGTCATGTCAAAATAACTAAAAAATCAATGAATACTAGTTCAAATTCTATAGGTATTGATTAGAGTTCATTAGTTTCTTAAATTTCCATATATTTAGATTAAATTTCAAGAACATAGTTTTATTAAGAATTCTGACGTTGGTGAAGTTTAGAACGTTTATAATCAACGATTTCAGAAAAAAATTATTTTTTTAAGCAAATTTTGGTAAAGAAAAATAGTAAAATTATTTTTTTAAATAATGATTCACAAAAAAAATATTTATGAACAAAAAATGTCATTTTTTGGTAGGAAAATAAATTTTTTTCTTTCAATCGTTGATCATAAACGTTGCAAACTTCACCGACGTGAATTCTGTGAGTTTTAAATAAAGTTCTATGAATTCTGAAGAAAGTTCCATAAGTTCTACGATTTCAAATAAAAGCTCCATAAGTTTTGATTGCTTTTCTATATATGAATTCTGATTAAATTTTATTAAGTTCTAAAAAGTGAATTCTCTTTATTTTGTTTAAAGTTCTATGATTTTTAATAAAAATCCCATGAACTTTGATTAAATTTTAATTAGCTCTAAAAAGAATTTTATGAGTTCTCGTAAAATTTCTACAAGTTCTTTGGTTTTTAATAAGAATTCCAAAAGTATATATTTGATTTTAATGATTTTAATAAAATTTCACGAAAGAAATAATTGTTTTTAATTTTTAAGAAAGAGTGAAATTTTCCAGCAAAAATTTTAATAAATGTGACGCGATCTGAAGAAAGGGACCTTAGAAGCAAAAAATTATAGGTTATGTTTGCAATTTTCGAAATGCAAATACAAAAAAATGATTAACTGTTAATGTTAATCATTAATGTTTAAGTTTTCATTATAACTGAAATATTTAATAAACACTGATTTTAGTTTGCAAAAAGTAAAAAGAAACTTATAATCAACAAATAAGTAGCACTAACATAACCTTAAAGTGATTTGCTTCTAAGGTCCCTTTCTTCAGATCGCGTCACAAATGTTTACATTATGATAAATAATAATAAATAATTTTCTAGAAATTTTAATAAAATTTAATTATTTTGAAAATTATCAATTAAAATTATTAATGAAACTTCATTTCTAAAAAAAAAAAAAATTAAAACAAATTCTTAGAAGAATTTAATTAGGATTATCAACCATTTTAATAAAATTCTTCGCATGCATTAAATTATTTTTATAAATTCTTTTCAAATTTCAATTCCTTCTTCGAAGGAATTGAGTTATTCTCAAATTTTATGATAAAATTTTTTGCAAGCATTCAATGATATTCAATACATTAATTTTAAAATTGAAAATATTTAAAAAGAAAAATTTTTTAAAATGTTAGGAAACAAAAAAGCAAACAACAAGTAACTAATTTGGTCAGGGAATTTAAAAAAATGGTCTGCAAAACTTGGAAAAGTCAGGGAATTTTGAAATGCTGAATTCGTAGCAACCCTGTAATTCTTATGAGTTATGATTACATTTTCAAGATTCCCAACAAGAATTATAAAAATATTGGTCTCTATGATTGAGTTTTGCAAATTTTAATCAAAGTTACACGAGCTCTGCTGAATTTTCCATAAATTCTGATTAATTTTAAAGGAGTTTCCATGAAGTTTTAATAAGAATTCTATGAGTTTTCATGAAATTTCAATTATAGATTATTTTTCATCATTCTACGAATTCTTATCAAAGTTTTTTATGTTCTATGATTTTTAATAAAAATTACATCAGCTCTAATGGAATTTCTATAAATTATTATTATTAAATTTCAATTAGGTCTAAAAATAATTCTATGAGTTCTCATAAAATTTCTATAAGTTCTATCATTTTTTAATAAAAATATCATGAAGTTTGATTAAATGAAGGATTCTGAAAAGATTTCTACGAGTTCTCATAAAAGTTCCATAAGTTTTATGATTTCTAATAAATTTGCTTTAAATAAATTTGAATGAGTTCTAATAAGAGTTCTGTATATCTTGTGATAACTGTTCTTTAAGATTATGCTTTTCTAATAAAACTCCCTTGAGTTCTGATTATATTTCTGTGAATTTGTGAATAAATTTCATTGAGTTCTATAAAAAATTCTTTAAACTTTGATTAAAGTCCTATGAGTTCCATGTGTTCCATGAATTTTTGATAAGAGTTCTACAATTTCTATAATTTTTTTATTAAATTTTTTTATGTTGGTTTAAAAAAGAATTCTATGAGTTTCGATTAAAGTTCCATAGGTTCCATGATTTTTAATTAAAATTACATCAGTTCTAATGAAATTTCTGTAAATTCAGATTAAATTTTAAACTGGTTCTAATTAGAATTCTATGTGTTCTCATAAAATTTCTATATGTTCTACAATTTTTTATAAAAATTTCATGAATTTTGATGAAAATTTCATGAATTCCAAATTGAATTTTATGAGTTATGATGAAAGTATTTTTTTAGTTTCATGAGTTCTATGATTTTCTAATAAAAATTTCATTTAATTTTGGTAATTGTTCTTTAAGTTAATATCTAATAAAAGTTCTATGAGTTCTGATTATAATTCTGTGAATTCTGAATAAATTTCAATGAGTTCTAGAATTCTATGAGTTTTAATTAAATTTCTACAGATTTTATATACATTCTAAATTTTTTATCTCTTTTGAATAGATTTTATTATATTTTATTTTTGTTTAAAAAATTTTTTTAAATTTTATTTTTAATTTTTTTTGTTTTCATTTTTTCTACTATATTATAAAAAAAAAGTGGCGCACGGAAAATGAAAAGAATAACAAAAAGTCTCTTGAACTCGTCTCGAGGATATGGAAACCTCCGGAGTGACTTCTCACGATTGTATATAGGGAGTTAAAGAGGAAGGTAAACGTTCGACAATGAGACGTCAGTTCATAATGCTCCATGAGATTCACGAACCATGACTCACTCGGAGTCACGCAACTATATTAACTCATGTGAGTCCTTTATAATTGTTCAATTTTTCCGGTATAAAAGAAAATAGCTAACGAAAAATTTCACTAGAAAAGTGAATTTGACAAAAAATGAAACAAAAAATTTTTTTATGCTCTGAAAATACTTTTAGAATTTTTTTTTTCTATACTTTTATTTTATCGCGCGATAAATTCGGAATTTTTTCTTTCTACCACTATTTATCGTGCGATAAAATGGAAATTATTTTTAATTAGTTGCCTTTTTTCTGCTAAAATTTGAAAGAAAAATAATGAAAAATGTCACGGAATTAATTTAAAAAATAAAATTGTTTGAAAAATTCATGTATATACGCTTTCGCTAAAGCTCTTGAAAAAACTTTAAAGCTTTTCAAATCTCCGTTATTGAAAGTTACGTTCCCCGGTAATCTTTAATCAAAATTGATAGCACTCTGAAGCTTTTTTTTACAAAAGCTTTATTGAAAAATATTTTTACACTCTCTCTTTTTCTTTTTTTGTCATTGTTGTAGCGAAAATTTCAATTCTCTTCTGTTTGTTTTGATTTTTCTCTCCTTTGAATAGTTTATTTTTGGGGGGAAAAATATAATACGAAGATGAAATAGTTTTTAAGTCGTAAAATTTAGGAATGGACAAAAATTATTTCTTTTTAAAATTTTATTGCATTTAATATTTCGTCAGGCGAAACAAAAATTACTGCAATTGTGATAAAAAATAAATTTAACATTTTGAAACTCTGGAACGCTCGACACTTAATTTTAATTTTAAAAAAAGTTTCGATCTTAAACTTTAGGAATGATAAATTATAACCGGGTTCTTTGATCAAGAGCTTAAATTATTTAATTTATTAGATTATCTGTGTGAAAATTTTCATTAATTTGCAACAACTATCACGGCATGTTTTGCTATCTATCTCTCTATTCCAAGTGAGATGAAATACTGCTAATAATTTTCTAGTAGGATGAGAGGCATTTTGTCATGCGGTGTAACAATCGAAACAAGGAATGCTTATGCAAATGAAATGCAGACTGAAATGTCAGGGATGATAATCATCTTATGCAATTCTGTTTCATTCACTGTTGAGAGTAATAACGTATGTCACATTTATTTGCAAGTCCAAGTTATATCCATTACCTCTGAAATAAATCGTATGCTTATTTTTCTCCTTTCCAAAACATTGCAGATAATTTTAAAATTCAATTCAATCGAATCTTTTTCACTTCCAAAACATTGGAGATAATTTTAGTACTTGAAATTTCAATTCGAAATATTATTTTTAAGAAATTTTCTCTCAAAAGGAAATTTTCTACTTTTTTTTTTTTTGGTGTATTGTTGTCGATTCTGTGAATTTTTGTTATGTGCGCAAAACAAAAATGAAATTATTTAAGAAACTTTCTTTGTAAAGGGAAACAATACAAGAGACAAACAACAAAAAGATTCTTTCTTCTTTTTTGTAATTGATATGTATGTGTGTACAATTTTCATTTTCAGAATAGAATAGCATCTGCGTTGGCACAAAGATGTGTATCTTCACTTGATTCTCAGAAATTCGGAAAGAAGGTGCTAACTTTTATCCCACAAAGAATCCCTTGTCTGCCTTCTTTTTTCCTTTAAAGGGCGCGCATTATTACGAATCTACTTTCTCTCCTCTCGTACTTTTGAAAAATCAAACCACTAACGAGTGTCTAAATCTTTTTACACACTCAACCTACAAAAAAAAAAAAAATTCCAGAAAAATCTTTCTTCAGTCATCTGAATTCTGATTCAATTTTAATTCTGATTTCCCTAATCTTCCGAACGTTTTAATGAATAAGGAAACTTCGTTTTGAAAAATAAAATTTTTTATCACATTTTTGATAATATCTCGGTTAAGGATGTATTTGTTTCTACAAACAGATTTTCTCAACACAAGGATACAGTCACAAATTACATGTCATAAAGTTTTTTCTAACAGAAATTGTTTCTTCTGTTTAATTTTTCGATTTCTTGTCGCTGCGAATGTTTGCCAAGGTGAAATAAAATCATGCCGTACTTGTTTCATATATAATATGCAAACAAATAATGTTCAGTCAATTATATTGGTTGTTCTAAGGTGAATTTCGCAGAACTTAAAGAGTTTACACGTCATTTTTTGCACGCGACGCACACTCGCAATTTTATAATGACTCATATGTGCATAATTGCAAAATATTAGTTGTGTCACATTTTAAAGAAAAGAAATATTGTGAAATTAAAACCAGCGCACTGGTGATCCTCAAGGAATTTGTTTAAAAATTCTTTATGTACATATATACTTGAAAAGCAATAAAATTTTTTATTTTTTTATGAATTACGAATTGAATTCATTTAATATTTTTTCCCGAAAGTGCTTCACTATAATTTGTTTCAATTAGAAAAATTTTCCTCCGTTTTTATTTATATTGCTTCTGTAAATATACTTTTGAAAAATTTTAAAACAAAAATTATTTATGAAACAGAATTTATTTGAAAAGCTATTTTTTATGGTTTTGGTTTTTGGTTTTTTGGTTTGGTCTGGCTGGATAATTTCTTTAGTTTGAAGAAAAATGTCTCTGAAGTTAGCGTCGATGTTCAGCATAGAAAACTATTTTTCTGAGCATTTTTAGTAATGAAAATGACAGTAATTTCACTTCTTTCAATCACTTTGGAAGTGAAATATAAGTTTTAAACACTTTTTTATCGTGAAAACGTCATAAAGTTCTTGTACTTTTTCCATAATTGTGAAAAAACCACGGTAAATCCTTAGGTATTAAAATAACACCAAAAAGGATTCAAATAATCCAATTTAGTGTTATTTTAATCCATTTTGGTGTTATTTTAATACCTAACGATTTACCATGACATATTTCGATGCTGAGCGTAAAAATTTTTAAATTTACATGATTTTTAATCAATTTTGATAAAATTCCAATTACCTCTAATAAGAATTCTATAAGATTAATAAAATTCTATGAGTTCTGACTGAATTTTTCGGGATCTTATGAAAAACTCGATTACTTTTGATTAAAGTGACGTAAGTTCCATGGATAGTATTAAAAACTTTTTAAATTTTGATTAAAAATTGTATAACTTCTGCGATTTCAAATAAGAATTCCATGAGTTTTTCTTAAATTTCATTGAATTCCAATAAGAATTTTATATTTTTATCACATTTGCTAAATTTTATGATTTATATTAAAAATTCCAAGAGTTAGAATTATAATTTCTTTATTATGTGCCAGAAAAACCATAATTCAATAATTTTTAATAAAATATTTTAAGAGTATTGATGAATGTCTTAAAGTTTCTCTAAATTTTTATTAAATTTTGATGAATTTCAAGAACAATTCTATGAGTTTTGATTATACTTTCATAAGTTGTATAATTTCTTATAAAAATTGAATTGTTTTTGAATGAATTTCAATTCTTTAAGTTTTATTTTTTAAATTCCATGAGTTCTGAGTACACAAGAAAAAAAAAGTTTAAATTTTAACCTGATTTTGGGGTAAAAATTTGCTGCAACAAAATTTCTCCTAGGTGAGGGCGCCACTGTCTATGTGACTCAGCATTGGTTAAAATTACCAACAACAAAATTTATACCAACTTTTTTTCTGTGTAAATGTTAATTAATTTTGATACATTTCTATGTGTTCTAGAAAAAATTCTATAAGTTTTCATTAAACACCGACAATTTTTGCACATTCATGTTAAATATGAATGAGTTCCATTTCTATGAATTCCATGAGATCTCTGATTTTTATTAAAAATTCCATTTCTATGATTTTTTATTGAAATGTCATGAATTCTGAATATATTTCATTAAGCTCCAATGAGAATTCTATAAATTTTGATTTTACTTCTTTAAGTTCTAAGATTTGGAATTAAAAATTCCATGACATTGGATTAAATTTTTATGACTTATTTTATTTTAATAAGTTCTAGATAGAATTCGGTAGTATTTAACTAAACTTTTATCATTTCTATGAGGTTTGACTAAAGTTACATTTGTTTTATGATTTCTACTAAAAATCCCATAATTTTTTTTTTATTTCAATAAGTTCCAATGAAGAATTTTATATATTGATTAAAGTTCTATGATTTTTAACAAATATTCCAGGAGTTTAAATAAAATTTCAGTGAATTTAGATTATCTTTTTATTATTTTATAGGAATTCCATAAATTTTTATTAAATTCCAATAAGTTCAAACATTCTATTCTTTGTTTTATTTTTTCAGTTTCTATAGTTTCTGATAGAAATTTCGTGAGTTCTAATTAAATTGTTATAAATTCTGACACAAGTTCATAATTTCTGTAATTTCTATTGAAAATTCTATGAATCTTGTTTTAATTTATATGAGTTCCAATAAGAATTTTATGCTTTGATTGAAGTTCTACTATTTCTAATAAAAATTCCATGAGTTTTTGAAAATATTAAAATGAATTTTAATGAAAATATCACGTTTATTAATGTTCTGTGATCTTTTATAAGAATTGCATGAAGTTTGATTAAAGTTCAATTTGTGCTTTTACAAAAATTCCATAAGTTGAGATTAAATTTCTATGAATGGAGATTATATTTAATTTAATTTTAATCCAAATTCTATGAGTTTTTATTAAATTTCAAGAAGTATTAATAAAAAAATTTTGTTTTTTTTTTTACTTTTTTAAGTTCTATGATTTCTGATAAAAATTCCACGAGTTGTGATTAAATTTCTATGAATTCCAATAAAAAATGTTTATGTTTTGATTTAAATTTTATGAGTTCTAATAAAAAATGTGTGTCTTGATTAAAATTCTATGAGTTACAATAAAAAAAAAATGTTTGTTTTGATTGGAATTCTATGAGTTCTAATAAAAAATTTTTATGTTTTGATAGAAATTCTATGATTTCTTATAAAAATGTCATGAACTTTTTTAATAATGTTAAGTAAGTGATCATGAGAATTCCATGTTGATTGTAGTTCTATGACTTTTTATAAGAATTTCATGAACTTTTATTAAATTTCAATATAGTTTTTATAAAAATTTTATGAATTTCGTTTAAATTTTAGTATGTGGAAAAAATCCACTGTTTTTTTATTAAAATTCTTTAAATTCCACATAGTATGAAACTAAGCTTTGAAACAATATAATGAACTACTTTAGAAATAATTGCCTCCTCAATTTCTTCTATTTGAAGAGAAGAGAAAATTAAATTTTTAATATCAATTTCGATGTTTTATGTTATACTAAATGTTGAAATATTGCGGTTCATTTGTCTACGGGTTTAATTTTGTACGAGTGTTAAATTACATATATGAGTGGTAATAGAAACGTAATTGGGATTGATTATAAGAAACATGCGCGCGATGGTGACATTAATACAATTATGAGTGTAGCACTGATGTTGATAATTTCGAGTGTAAAAGTAGAGACAAGATAAATATTAAGTTTCAGAAAAGTATGTGTAAACAACGTGTACTTGAAGCCATTAGGCACGAGGGATAAAGTGGTAAAGTACTTCATATTCTCTGAGATAAACAAGGGCTATATCGCCCACTTTTTCTCCCTTTGCATGTTATTCTCCTATTACAAGAAACGATTGTGCAACATCACGAATTCCCTTGGGAGTGATGATCCTTACAGCGTATAATACTCACATTTATAGTCGTTAATCTTTCGTTAAGGGATGTTTCTGTATCTATATAAGGGTTCTTAATTTCCACCCTCATTTGACAACGACTCAACGATCAAATATTGAATGTGATTTTCAATTAATAGTTCCTGATTTTCATGTTTATCAACATTCATATGTTTATTGTTGGTGTAAAAATAGCGTCTTCTTTAAAAAAAAAGAGAGAAAAATCTTCCCATAATCATCATGTTTGCATTTAGTGAAAAAGAATTGCGTCATCGGAGAGTTGAGTTGGATTGATATTTACGTCGTCATTCTGCACGTGCACAGATTCATCATACTTATTTTCATTTAGTTTTCTTTTCAAAGTTATATTAGCAAAACGTGCTTTTTGAAACGAAAATTTTTCTTGTACTCATTTTGATGGTAAATTGTAACTGATTATTTCAAACTCAATTCTTCTGTATTTACTATTTTAAAACTATTGTTTGTTACATTGTAACACTCTTATTGGAAATAATTGTATATTACTATTAATTTTCCAATTTTATTACAATTTATAATATTCTTATTGTTGTAATAATTGAAACATGTCGAAGTAATGTGATGGTGTTTGTTTGAAAACGACTGTTATTTGTCTGAAGAAGTTTATTTGTTGGATCGAGTTCCCCTCTTTTTATATGAAGAAGAATTGCCTTTTACGAGTGACAATTGCTTAATTATGAGAAGAAATAAATAGATCGTGAAATCGACCATGCTTGAAAAAAGTATAATAATAATAGTGACAATAATGAAATAATAATAGTAATATAGGAGTAAAAAAGATGGCATAATCTTTAAATATCACTTAATCCCATGATTGGATAAAAAAAGGGAAAGAGGGTGAAAAAAGAATAAAAATTTTAGATCTGTAGTTGATTTTTATGTCGGTTGTTACAAACATCTATGTAGTGCTCATTTTTAATGGCGGTCGTTACAAACAGTGGTTGCTTCAATTTTGAAGTTTCAAACTGTAACAGATTTTGCCATTAAATAAATAATCTTCGTTCGTTGAAAATGTTTAGTCGACATTATTCATCATTAAATGGTTTATAGTTCTTGATAATTATTAACGAGTACCACTAATTCCAAAACTGATATAATTCACTACTTCATTAGAATAAAAAATTTTCTTCTATTGAAATTAAATAGTGTTTCAATACTTTATATGGTTCAGATATACTTTTACTATAACATAAGGTGAAATATTCGGGTAAAAGTTGAATTGTATAATGTAAAAACAATGTTCTCGCAGTCTCGGGTGTAACAATAACGACAAATGTTCCTTCTTCAGTGAGTAATTATTTAAGTAACTTAACAGTAAAATCTTTATGACGTAATGTGTGAAAATCGTAGCGTGCATGAACTATGGAATGTGCTTTATTACTGTCTGGAATTCACTGTACATTTAATCGCTAGACGATTCAAATAACTGCTCTGATGAACGTTTAGAATTGTTGCGCGAGACTGTTAAATTTAAAGTTTTCATCTCATTCCAAATAGATTTTGTTTCTAGTTTCTTTTTTTTATGACTTCCTTTTTGCAATTTTTGCCTGCTTCAGACTATTTTTAATTAACAGTGGAAGAAAAAAAATATATATTTGTTTGTGAAATTCTATTCCAGTCATATTGTGTTCGATATAAAATTGTATTTTTTTGAAGTTGTGTATACTTTTTTCTCGCGTATGCCTCTAAAATTTTATATTTTCGAGGAAAAGGAATAAAAGAAATGTTTGCTTTCATACATATATATATAGTGAATATTGATTTAGAAAAATGTTGCCTTTTTATCAGTTATCGGTGAATTTACTTGAAACCGGCAACAAGAATCAAGTTGCCCAACTAAAGAGTAAAGACCGTTATCTTTTATGCTCTACTCGAAGTACACGTTCATACAGGTCATTGCGCAATAAGTGCAAGGACTTTTCAAAACATAAGAAAAGGTCGTTACACACTATTAAAGTAACTCGTTACAGTTCTTACCAATTCCGCCCTCGTATAAGTCAAAAAATACAAATCGAATTTTTTTCTCCTTTTATATATATACTAATTTCGCAAGACTCGTGCACTTTTCTTAATGCGAGAGTAAATTTTCACCATTTCATGAGAAAAATATTCTCCACTATTTCCTAAATTTCATTTCTACGAGAATTTCGAATCCATCTTCTTTAAAGTGTGTTTTTCTTTTTCGTTCTATGTATAAGAATTCGGAGACGAAATACATTTAGATTTTTTCTCAGATATTATATATATATATATATATAGGTCAAAAAGTTCCTCTCTCTTTTATGAAAAAATTGGTGTTTTTTCTTCTTCTTCTTTTGTTTACTCCCAAAATTAGAAATGCAACCTTGAAATTCTCATATCTATATGTAATCGTGAACTGTATTCGCTATTTTGGTGTAGGAAACTTTTCGAGTTTAGACGCAGATCTGTTCACCTTTCTTTATCGATTTTGTCGCAATAAATTCTCCCGTTGACGGAACCCTTGAGATATTATGTATTCAATACAATTATTATGAAACTTTTAGTAAGGTAGGTCTTAAATATAAACTTGTTCTGTAATTCATTGTTCTTTGTTGAAAAGAAAGCTTTAGACAGACGAAAAAAAGGGATTTTTTTTAGAAGTGAATTTTTTCTCCTCGATTAACATCAATTTAGGTGACAGTTTGTATTTTGATAAACTTTACATGTTGATCATTTTTTTCTCATCAACTTGAAATTGTGTCACTTTTGATTCTCGTTCTCGATGTACCAATTTTTTTTACAAACGAACATTTATTGAAAATTTAATTACAAAAAAAATGGTAAAACTACTGACAAAGTGCTACATTTTGCGTTTTTTCAATATTTGAAGTTGTATGAGTTCTTAAAAAATATAATTTCTGATTTAATTTCCATAAATACTAATAAGAAATTTATGAGTTATTGTGACAGGTCTATTAGCCGTAAAAATAAATCCGTTTTCTTATTAAATTTTCGACGAATTCTGTTAAGAATTCTATGAGTTTTAATTACAGTTCTATGAGTTCTAAAAATATCATATCCGACTGAATTTTCATAAATACTAATAAGAAATTTATGAGTTTTTTACCGATTTATTATAGTTTTAAAAATAAATCCATTTAGTTATTAAATTTTAATAAATTATATTGAGAATTCTATTAGTTTTGATTGCAGTTCCATGATTACTAATGAAAATTTCCTAAGATCTGATTAAAAATCCATAAGTTCTATGATTTTAGTGGAAATTATAGATCTTATGAAACTTTAATTAGAACTCTGTGAGAAATTTTTGTTAAAAGTCATAGAACTTAAAAACATTAATCAAAATACAGAATTATTATTAAAACTCATAGAAAAGTAATTTGAATTTGTAAAATTTTGGTTAAAAGTCATAGGACTTAAAAACTTTAATCAAAACACAGAATTGTTATTAAAACTCATAGAAAAGTAATTTGAATTTGTAAAATTTTGGTTAAAAGTCATAGAACTTTAAAACATTAATCAAAATACAGAATTATTATTAAAACTCATAGAAATGTATTTCGAATTTATAAAATTTTTGTTAAAAATCTTAGAACTTCAAAAAATACATGAAATTCTTATTAGAACTTATTGAATTGTTATAAAAACTCATGGAATTCTTACTAGAGATCTTAAAACGCATAAAACTTTCATTAAAACTCATAGAATTTCATTTTCGATCTGTAGACACTTAGTCAGAATTTATAGAAATTGTAAAACTTGAATTAAAACTTGTGGGAATTTGATTAGAAATCATAGAACTTACATGAAACTCTAATTAGAACTCAAAAAGTTTTTTAAACGTCAGGAAACTTAAAAACTTTGATCAAAACAGAATTATAATCAAAACTCATAGAAATTGAATGAGAATTCATAAAATTTTTGTTAGAAATAATTGAATTCGAATCAAAACATAATATTCTTATTGGAGCGTATTGAAATGTAGTAAGAACTTATGGAATTCTTACTTGAGATAGTAAAACATTTAAAAATAATAAAAACTGATAGAATTTGATTTTAACCTATAGACACTTAGTCAGAATTTATAAAAATTGTAGATCTTTAGTTAAAAACTGTGGGAATTTTATTTTAATCATAGAACCTAGGGAACTCTAATCAGAACTCCAGAAAACTCATAGAATTCTTATTAAAATTTATAAACAAATCACAAAATCCTTTTTAGAATTTTATGAACTACAGTTTACAGTTACTTTGTAATCCAAACTCATAGAACTTTTAATTAGAATTCATGGAAAAGTTAATAAGAAAACAAAGGTTCCTTCTTAGAACTAATAACACTGTTCTCGAAATGCATAGAGTTCTTATTTTATTTCAAGTAAATTTAATTGGAAAATATAGAATCTTTGTCAGAACTTATAGAATAGAACTTTAATAAAAACTCATAGAATAGCAAAATCCGAAAAATTTAAAAATGAAGCACTCTTTGTGTATTTTTATTCCTTCTTTTAATTCTAATAATTTGTAATAAATGTTGTTTATTAAAAAATTTGGTAGAATTAGCCAGAAGAGAAACAAAAGTGCCACAATTTTAAGTTGTAGAGAAACATTTGACGAACAGTGAAGTTTACTATAATTCCAAACTAAATTAATTTTAAAAAATTTTAATGATTTAATTTTAATTTATGATTTTATGATTTTTATGATTTTAATTTTTCTTAATTTACTTAATTTACTTTAATTTTACTTTTATGATTTTAATTTTTCTATGATTAAAATTTCTGTAAATTAAATTAATTTTACTTAAGATACGGATTGTCTCACTTATTTTAATTTACGTTATAATAAATCTTGACCAATTCAAAACCAAAAAAAAATCAGTAACTAATTCAAACTTGTTAAAATTAGTAACTATAATTCAGATTTAGATAACTGATGATGAATTCTAATTGTTTGGAGATAAATTGTATCTACATTAATTGAACGAGGAATCTCCCTAACATTATAATGTTCCTGAAATGTTCAATTGGTCTGATATGCTAGTCCAGTAGTTTCCTGTGGGCTTTCAACTTTGGCCCATGTTACAACGAATCAGCCCTAAGCTCTCACACAGTTAGGAATTGCAAAACGTGATGTGACCTACTTGTGGAACCACGAAGAGCTTATGCGAGACAGGTTGACTGCCTCGCAAGCCTGTGGTTAGTCGATTTTCAGAATCTGTTTTGGATCGATACTATATATATATATATATATATACTGAAAGACACACACGCGTTTACCCAACGAGATAATTTAAATGAGTCACAGAAAACTTCATTTCATTTAGCAATTATTGTAATTAACTTTGAAAATATTTTTCGTGCTATGCGCGCGAGAGACACGACATTAATTCATATATATGTAAACCTTTCTGTGAAAATTAAAAAGAGACAAAAAATTTCTTGGGTTCATTATAATTATAAAATATAGTAAAATGTTTTAGTAAATATTTTATAATTATTTTTAGTGAGGATCTTTGGACGCTGATAGTGTGGAATTTTTTTGAATAGAACTCATAGAAATTATATTGCAACCAATGGAACTTAAAGCACTTTAAAAAGAAAATCTAAAAAAAAGTCTAAAACTATAGGACTTATCAAAATTTTTTCAGAATTTATAAAAAATCGATGCTTTTTGAATAAACTTTTCACAGGACCTAAAGAACTTTACTTAACACATAGAGTTCTTATTGGAACTCATGGAAATTTAATCCGAATTAATAGAATTTTCATTAGAGATATAATAGAAGTTATAAAGTTTTAATAAGAATTCATAGAACATACATCAGAACTCATAAAATTTTAATTAAAGCTTAGAGAACTTTAATAAAAACTAAATAATTTATTTCGGAACTCATAGAACTTAAACATCAGGATTCAATTATAAGCAGTGGAGTTGAAATAGAATTTATTTTAGAAAACGAAGAAAGAAAATCAGATCTCATTGAATTTATATTTTTTTAAACAAAACGCAGAGTAATATTCTTTAAACTTATGGAATTTTGACCACAATTCACATACAATTAAAAAATAAAGTTATATATTGTAGGAAAATTGGTTAATGACATTTTAAGCTTTATAATTGTCAACATTTACCTCATTGTATGCAACCAGTTTAACGTCTCGGTCATCGTTAAAAGTCGGTGAAGAATGTATTAATTCGGAAAATCGCGTAATGGATTCGGAGAGTGGGTTGAATTGGTGGGAAATCTTTTCGCGATATTAATTGATCGTCCCTCTAATTCTCTTTCTCATTCGCTTCCTAAAATTAATAAGGGAAAATCCGCGCCATACGCGAAGTCCGATGCCGTAGACCTCAAGGTAAAATTTCACAATCTTGATATAGTTATATTTTTTATTATTTAGTTAAATTTGTTTCGGTTATTTATTTTGTATTTTTAAATTTTAATTAGTGTGGCGTTTAAATCATGCGCTGGGCGGAAGTTTTATGTCGGGGTGAAAATAAGGAGAAAAAATGGAGAATTAGATGGGCGATTTCAAGTGACAATTAAAGTGCAATAAAACCAATATTAATGCACTTGGAGTTAAATAAAATAAGGAAAATCACAAGATCTCAAGGACCTTTTTCGGTGTACTAGAAGCCTCAATAATCTCCGGATCCATGCCGTTCGACATTTCCCGCAAACAAAATTTGAAGCGATGAGTATTTTAACATAATTATTGTTTTATTATTGTTGATATATTTTTGTTAAATTATTGTTCTTTATTGTTGATTGTATGTCCTAAATTATTCTTTGTTTTAAATTGACTTTTGTGTGAGTGTGGATGAATGTATTATAACGCGGGCATAAAATCTCAATTGTGCAACATTTTTATTTGACTCGAGTCCTAATTATTTGAATTTTGTTAAATATATTTTCTAATTGTATTTTCTATTGAATTTATTTTGTGTTTGATTTTATTTCCTTTTAATGAATGAATTCATTTGAGATTTTCTTATTAATTGTTATTAATTTATTAATCAATTTTTGTGTTAATTGCATTTTTTAATTTATATATTTTGTATTTTGTTATTTAAAGAATTGTATTTTTCTGTGTGATGAAAAAATCGTTACAATATGTTCTATGATTTCTAATTAAACAAAAAATTCAATAGTTTTTATTACATTTTTATTAGGTCCTATAAAAGGTCTATGTTCTTATTGAAGTTCTATGATTTCTGACAAAAATACGAGTTTTTGATAAACAACTTTGATTGTAAATTATAATTTTAAAAAATAAGAAGAACCCTTTTTAATGTTTGGGTTCCTATAAGTTTTAATTAAATTTCTTTAAGTACTGAAAACAGAAGTACCAATCTTTTTAATTTTAATAAATTTTAATAAGAATTCTTTGTGTTTTAATAAAAATTCTATGAGTTCTATACGGTTATGTTATGCTTTAATTGAAGTTCTACTATTTCTAGTGAAAATTCCATGAGTTTTGGAAAATATTTAAATAAATTTTAATGGAAATTTCATGTTTATTGATGTTCTATGATTTTTCATAAGAATTGCATAAATTATGATTAAAGTTCAATTTGTTCTTATACAAAAATTCCATAAGTTTAGATAAAATTTCTATGAATGAAGATTATATTTAATTTAATTTTAATAGGGATTCTTTGAGTTTTGATTAACCTTCGGAGAACACACCTCTTTTTTAGATCATTTTTCAATGCTTAATCAATTTAAAACTGTTTATCTGATTAATCTAAAAAATTTTTTAAAATATAGTTTAAACTCTGTAAAATAAGTCTGTGTACTTTAAAACCCTTATAAAAAATATTAAACAATAGATAAAAAACTTTTCGCAAAAAATCGTGGGGTCAAAATGACCCCATGTGTTCTCCGAGGGTTAAATTTCAAGACGTATTGATAAAAATTCTATGTTTTGCTTTTTTTTTAGTTCTATGACTTTTGATAAAAATTTCACGAGTTCTGATTAAATTTTTATGAATTCCAATAAAAAATTTTTATGTATGATTTAAATTTTATGATTCCTAGTAAAAATTCCATGAATTTGAATCAGATTTAAATGAGTTTTAATAATGTTTTTATGTTTTGATTCAAGTTTCATGATTTCTGACAAAAATTTTAGAGATGGTGTTAAATTTCAAAGTTATTTCATAAACATTTTATAGATTTTGTTTAAAGTTATCTTTTTTTATGAGTTTTAATTAAAATGCCATGAGTTCTGATTTTCTATGAATTCTTATTAAAAATTCATAAGTCCTATAATTTCTTACTATTATTCTATAAATTCCGAATAAATTTCTATGGGTAGCAATGAAAATTTTATGTTTTAATTAAAGTTCTATGGTTTTTAATAAAAATTATTCAAGTTTTGATTAAATTTTAATGAATTCCTAAAAAATTCTATAACTTCCACTATAATTGTTACACTAAATTTATTTTTGGTTGTCTTTTACTGACTAATGGACCCATAAGAAAGTATAAATTGCGCAAGATGTTTTGCACATTAAATTTTGAAAAACAAAATAATAGAAATTTTGTTATGATGATTATTCGTTTCTTAAAAAATTTCCGGACTTTAACGTCATGTGGAGTAAAAGTTATTTTTTTCGTTCCTTTCGTGTAAAATAGTACAGAGTTGGTATTTGGTATAAATCTCGATCTAAATGTGTTTTTGAACAAATAAAAAAAGGAAATAAAATATTTTTTTGTAAACAACAATATTTGCTGAGAATTTTACTTTGACTAGATATATAAAGAATACAAAATTGAATAAAGATATGGCGTAACATTCAACATTTTCAATGACTGGTTTCACTGTAGTCATTTCCGTATCTGGAAACTAATATAAAAATAATGAATAATGACAAATTCTTTAAATGTGACCGAATCGAAAAACCTAAAGATAGTCATGCATTCATCAATTTCGCTTTTTGCATGAGCAAACGAGGTTTTGATCTTGAATTTTTTATTTATTCATTTATTGGTATACAGAGTAGATTTTTTATTTATTTTTCCTGGAGAATTATACTTATTATTTAAATTAAAATAGTGAAATACAAAAAGTAGACCATAAAAAGTACCTCACAAAGGCATTTTTTATACTCTTCTTTTATTCTTAAACAAACATAAAAATAATCTTTATTATATTCGAAATTTAAATGTAAATTATAAATTCGAAATAAAGCTCTTGAAATTCTTTTCTCGCAAATAATTTTTTCACAATTTTCAAACCTTTCAAATAATTTTGCTAATAATATTGATGTGTTAAAAAAGAAAAAAAAACTAAATTTAAAATACACCTTTTAAATTTATTTTAAATAAATTGAGATTTTATTCTAAATTTATAATATAACGTCGTCGCGCGTTTATTTTTACTCGATTGATTTTTAAAAATAGAAAATTTATATCCTTTCATCAAGTAATGGGTGAATAGATAGAGAAAAACAAAAGAAACGCCTTTTTCTTGAGGGGAAAATTTCAAGAAACAACATACACTTGAATACACTCCTAAATAGAAAATGCAAAAATCTCTACACAAGAGAAAATTGACAAGTATGCGCAAGTTCTCTAAAGAATGCAGTCACTTCTCGAATTTCTCGCGCGATGTGTACATTCCTTTTGCTATTTGTCCCGTGAGTCAAAATACTATATATATACACATATATAAATGTACATTAAGGTTGTAACGATTGAAGTGCACCTTATACACTTTATAAGGAAAAAAAAGCAGGGAAAAAGTATTTACATAAGTTGAATATATATTTTGTATTCGCAAGGTGAATATATGTGCATCTTTTATATGTGTATACTAGAGGCATAATAATACTTGTGGGTATATAAAGAAGCTATATAGACTTTCGCGAATATTATACCGCACGCAAAATTATCGCCCCAAGATCGGAGCAAATTCCCAGCAGCAAATTGTAAGCGTGAGAGAAAGAGAGAGAGAGATTTTGGTATATGTGCATGTAAACCCTTAACGCTCACGTTATCATTGCGTCTATGTCGTTGAGGGGGTCTACGACGTCTGCTCTTGCCACATCAGTTTTCAGCTCGTCAGAAAGATGCTTTCGTCCTTCTCGCGCGAACATCAATATTATTGAAGACGAGAGAAGGGAAGATTGTGTAGGTAGCAAAGCGCGTCGCCGGAAACCAGCGAATTTCACTCAACTTTCAGCTTGTTAACTTGTTTTTTTCAATCTTTATAGGCATTCAGTATTTTTTCTCTTCTTTTTTATATCAAATTGCTGAATTATGATAATTGTAGTTAATAGTAATAATATCTATTATATAATAATAATAATTATTATTATTAATTATTATTATTATTATTATTATTATTATTATTATTATATTATTATTATTATTAATTAACAATAATAATTATTATCAGGGCTGCAATGATTTAAATCAAGTTGATTTAAATCATGATTTTAATCTTGATTTAAATCTTGACATTTAAAAATGTTAGGACACCTATGAATGTTTCTCTGTAATTTTGTAGAGTTTTTTTAGACGCATCTTTTGAGCCCTCAATGAAAATTTTTCGTCCATATTCACCAGAGATATTAAACTTTTAAAATTCAAAAATTTTGGAAAATAAGACTTTTTTGAATATTTTGTTGAAAAATGTAGAAATAACTTTAAAACTATCATTATCAACTTGTAGAGCATTAAAAAACGCTTCAATTGACCTATTTTTGAAGCTAATTCGATTAGAAATAAAGAAGTTATTCATATTTTAAAAAACAAAAATTGTGATGGAAACTTAAAAAAAAATATTTTTTAATGTGGAACTTGAATTTTTAATCAAATAAAGAGAAAAAATTATTACAGCAATTGAGAATAATTGTTCAAAATTTATATTTTATTATTATTAACATCTCTATGAGGAAGCAAAGTGTTCATGAAATGATCACCAAAATTATAACAAAAATATATAATATGGCAGCGGTTTTTAATTATATATTATTATTATTACAATTATTAGTAGAAAAAGCAGATTTTAATTAGTTACACAGGGTGTCTACTAACCGGGAAATCCGGGAAATAATCGGGAATTTAATTTAACCGGAAATTAACATGGATTTTTATACAAAACACTGTAAAAAAATTCTAAATTAGATATTAAAATAAAAACAAAATTACGATTTAGTACCAAAATTGGTTCTAAATTGATACCTTTCTTTTTACAGTGAACCCGGAATTTTTTCACCAAAATTAAAAAAAGTTTTATTATTTTAATTCGTTTTTAAAAAAAAATTACTTTTTATTTCATTTTTTATAGATATTTAAACTCTTCTCTAACTTTGAATTAGTTATAAAAAATTAATTTGATAGTAAAAGTCAGGCACTAATTCAAGTAGATTATGTAAATAAATTTTAAAAAATTATGGAGTTCATAGAAATATTGTGAAATTGGACTGAAAGTATGTAATTGAATTTGTTAAAGAATTTCTTTAGAAACTTTTTAACAAATAAAAATTTCAAAGTATTTTAATTTAATAATTAATAATTAGATTTTATAGTCACATTTTAATGAATTCATGTTTCTTAGTTCGAAGATTAATCATTAAAATTTTTATTAGTTAATTTAAAAAAAAACTATATGCACTTCAAATTTTTTATTAAAATTGAATTCTCGCAATTTTTTTTTAATTCTGAAAAATTAAATTGTTGAAATTTTTCAATTCGATTGTTTCAAGGTAATTTAATTTTTCTAAACAAATAATTGAAAATTTTTGAAACAATTGAAATTTCTTTACATTTTTTTTTAAATAATTTAATTCTTTGGAAGAATTTTATTTAAATTTTTCGAAAATAATGTTAGTGACCGTAATTATAATTTTATTTTTAAAATATAAAGTCCCTCTTAAAGTTTTAAATCAATTTTTTGCTTCTAAAAATTATATTATTCTATTATTATTCAATAGTTATAGTTATTGAACTTCTCTTAAATTTTTATAATATTTCAAATTTCTGAATGTTCAAATTAATTATATTTATCATTTCTTAAGCAAATTTAATGTTTATTACTTGTTAAGTAAATAATTAATTATCACTGCTTTTTTTTAAATTGTAATAAAATTCTTCACAGGAATTAAATTATTTTCATAAATATTACCATTCTTTGGAAGGATTTCAATTATTTTTGTAAATAGTAAAATTCTTTGCAGAAGTTCAATTATTATCAATAGAATTGTAATAAACTTGAAAAAGAAAATTTTCAATTATAATTATAAAAAGACAAGATTATTTTTAAAAAATTGAAAAAATTATTTTCCAAATTTTCAATTAAAATTATTATTTATTTATGTTCGAAATCAAATTTAAATTTAAATTTTATGAGAAAAGAAAACCGGAAAAAAATTAGGCCATAACCGGGAAAAACCGGGAATTTTGTTGAATGAAAATAGTAGACACCCATCCAGAAGAAAATAGAAAAGCAGAAAAAACGTTGATTTTCATAATTTTTTAAATTTATAATTTTATTATAAGTTTTTATAAAAGTTCTTTGAGCACGGAGAAAAATGGATTATATGTGACATAATCTAGATTATACTTTTTATGATGTTTTTACATTGTATATAGGAAAGTTAACAAGAATTATAAAATTGAATATCTATAAGTATTACCACTTTCAAATTATTGATCATATTAATTTGGATTATAAAATTTGCATCAATATAATTGCTCTTTACGTTATATTAAATAAATAAAATTTTAACAAATCATAATTAACCCATAAATTTACAAAATTAATTTAATTAATTACCTAACAATAAAATTTGAAAAAATTTGAATTTGTTATTGCTAATAATTTATTAATTAAATTAATTGATCAATCACTATTAATTTACAAACAAATAAATTCTTACTAAACAAAAAATTTATACTTTGTAAGTAAATAAAAATGCTTTTAAGAAAAAGTTAAAAATAATATTCCCTTGTAATATTTAAACTAAAAATGGTTAGAATATTAAAAAGTCGATTGTAACAAAGGACAAATAAACATTATTAATATGTAATATATTTTATGTCTTAATTTTTGAGTTTATGCAAAACTAAATTTAATTTCTTGTCATGTTAAAACTCAATTAATAAATTAATTTGTCACGCTTTTTATTCAATTAATTTAATTTCATGTTAGCGCAAAATTAAATTACCATAGCTTCTTCTTCTTCTCTTCTTAATAAAAATAAATTTTTCTAATTAAAGAAAAAAAAAGAACAATATACTTGTGTGATATTTTAATTAAATAGAAAAATAAATGAAATTCTTTCATCGGGTTGACTGAACGTGAAATAGAATATTTTCGAAACTCTCTCCAAACTCTTTTTGTAATATTTGATATTGTTAAAGTTAGATCATGTTCGTCGAAAAGATTTCCCAAATTGTGGGAGTGAAATTTGAGTGATATTGGGTTCAAATTGCCAAAGGGTCCAATCATAATGAACGCATCGAAGAATCTTGATCGTTGAACAAAATTAAATCTATTTTCGATGTATTTTCGCACTAGAGAGAGAGAAAGAGGATAATTTTATACATATATTGGACGAACCTTGTCGTGAGAGAGAGAGATACAACATACTTTTGCCTATACTTTGTATACTCTCTCTCTCTCTCTCTCTCCCTCTCTCTCTCTCGGTCTGAGTAATATACCATGCAGTCATGCATCACGCGGTGATAAAACTTTATCGCTCTCGTTGCTGGAGAATATACTGACCTGGTGACACATACGAAATTCTGCCACCCATTAAAATGCTCTACTTTCAGGCATAAAATTCCATTCGGTTACCAAAATTGTATATATATTTTTTTCAATAATACTTCTTCTCTGTGAGATAAATCTCTTCGTCACCAATAATACAATTTTCTCCTTTGTTTTGGAATTGTTTTTTTGTCCATATTTTTTTCAATTTAGGAATAAATTAATTATAATTGATTAGAATGATGAATTTCGAAATGGGTTCAACTCTAAAAATCGTAAAAGATATTTTCCATTTAATTTTTATGTGAAAATGGTTCTTATACGGTTTTCGTAGTTGAGTTATTTCGAAAATTACGATTGAATTATTAATTTTTATAATAATAATAATAATAATAAGAATAAATAATATTAAAAGAAAATAATAATAAATAATAATAAATAATAATAATAAATAGTAATAATAATAAATAATAATAATTATTAATATTTTTATTATTGTTATCACTATTTTTAATATTCGAATTAATTATGTGGATTTTCAGTGTTAGCGTGTTAATTTAGTAGATGCAATTCAGACAAAAAATTTTTAAACTGAAAGCAGATAGATAGGAGCGAGTGAATCCAGAATTTATTGTACTAATTTAGAAACGGATTTAGGAGCTTGAAAACTTTTAATGGGCCAACTATTGTGTAAAGTTCTGTTTTTTTTGTAATCATTTTTGCTTTTCTGAAAAATAATTAATGAAAAATTTATTAACACTCAAATTGAAAATGCGCATACAAGTGCATTTTCAATGAATTTTTTTTTAATTATTCAATAATAGAAATTTATAACAGATGGTCGATTTTTGTCAGAATAAGTAAATATAAATAAAATATTTAGATCAGAAATACAAATACAAAAAAATGAAACATGTAAATAAAAATATAAATAGAAAATAAAAATGTAAATAAGTATATAAATAAAAAATCAAATATAAATAAGAATATAAATAAAAAATAAAATATAATTGAAGAATATAAATAAAAATATAAATGAAGAATATAAATAAAAATATAAATAAAGAATGTAAATAAAAATATGAATAAAAAATATAAATGATAATATAAATAAAAAATATAAATGAAAATATAAATGAAAATATAAATGAAGAATATAAATAAAAATATAAATAAAGAATATAATTAAAAATATGAATAAAAAATATAAATGATAATATAAATAAAAAATATAAATGAAAATATAAATGAAAATATAAATAAAAATATAACTGAAATATAAATCTTGAATGAACGTTTAAATTTATCCAGATTATATTCTGCAAAAATTCGAACAGCTGTGACAATTTTTTTTTTAAGTTTTATTTAAAAAATTTTCTTCCCGAGATGAGTTTATTTTCTCTATGTATCAGGTATCAGTGTCATTGCTGTAAATTTTTTCTGTCGTATAACTGAGCTCGTAAAAGGACCTGCATTATTCCTATTGATTAAGTGCGCACCTGGTATAAAACAGTTTGCCATGAAACTCGCTTGCTTTTTCATGTGCTCGTCAAAAAAAAAGAGAGAGAGAAAATAATAATGAATTTCTAAAATTAGTTTTAAAACCAAAGTTTCCGTGAATGTATTTTTGCAATTTTTGTGCCAATTTTAGAAATTTTACTCTCAAAATTGATCCTTAGGTAAATTCTATTTTTTCCCTATTTAACTTTCGTCAAGATATTAAAAAAAATTTGTTAAAATTTAGAAAATTAATTTTTCTTTAATTTACATTTCGTTAAATTACATTTAATTTTAATTAATTCACTTTTTGGGAATATTATTTTCAATTCATATAAATTAATTTTTTTATTCTCATTCGGATATTTTTAGTCAAAAGTTCGTTTTTATTTAGAAACGATGAGAAAATTGTCCAAAAAAAAGTCAAAACAACCGGGAATTCGTTTCTTCTTTTATTTGTAGAGAAATTTTTTTTTATTCTTTTTCTATTTGCTTTGTGTTTGTTTTGTTTTCTCTCTTCTTTTTTATTGTCAATATAATTGTACTTTATACGCACGTATGAATAGGAGAAGAATATGACATAATAATTTTTATAGGATTATGAAATTTTTTTTTTTTTCATTCCTTTTCACTGGAATTCTGTAACCTCAATCTCGAAGTTTTATCATTACAAGCAGTCTAGTATCAAATCGATAGCCATTGCAGCAAAGAAGATAGAGGCACGCGACATCCCGAAATTGCACGATTCACCACCGCAGTAGCGTCTATAAAGAGACTAAAAGTCTATGGAAAATATGCTAAATTTTTCGAGAGAGAACTTTACATTATTATATAAGTTCTCTCGTGGAAAAATTCAAAAAAAAAAAAAAAAATAGAAAAAAGGGCATAAAAAAAGTTTGATAAAAAATTATTCACACAGAAATATTGAATTTTAGATTTTTATTAAAAAAGTTGAATTTTAAAATTTTGCGCGCTTATTTTTTTACTGTCTTCTTATATTTTTTGTTTATTTTATAGTTGATGGAAATTTTTTTTTTATGGGGAACGGATATTTTTTTAGTATATCTATACTAGAAAAAAAAGGTTTTATAACAAAATTTTGTACATCTGTAAATGAATTTAATACTTTTTTACAACTATTTGGCTGGTATTTTTATAAATAAATTATTATTCACAATTATTTCTTTTAAAAAAGTCACTAATGGTTCTATTTCCTACACCGGAAAGTTGAATATCAATTTCAGTGATGAAATTAATCTCAAGACTAAATAAAGAGGATAAAATAAGAAAAATAAAAATCCGTTTATATTGAATGTCAAACTCTTTAAATTTAATAATAGTTATAAAATTACGAATTTCGATTAAAATCTTGTGATTTAATATGGAGACGTTATTCTCCACCTGCGAACGCCAAGGTCACCGCTAGAGGGCAGTTGAGATTTCGTGGAATTTCTCCAGCCACCTGGCGGTAACCTTAGCGTTCTCAAGTGGAGAAGTTAAACCTTCATTATCGTTAATTCATTATCGTTATCGTTTTTTCATAAAAAAAAATATTTTAAATACTAATTACAATAAAAAAATATTTTAAATGATAATTACATTCATTAAAATTTTATTCACTTAACTGTTTATAAATTTAATAAAATTATAATTAAAATTTTGTTCTTCGTGCACATTTATAATGCTTTTTAATTAAAGACTAAATTATTTTTGCAATTTCTACTATTGTTTATTTCTAAATTCATTCCGAGGCCTAATTTTCTAGAAATTAAAATTCGGAATGGTGAAAATTAAAAATCGTTCTGTAGAAATTAAAAATGTGTTTGTGCGATAAATGAAGGGAAAATGTTTAAAATTTATTTTCCTCTTTTCTTGGTAAAAAATTTTTTTTTTCCCGCAGTGAATATTATAATTTTTTATGAGACTTGATAGGTCTTAAATGTCAGACGTTTTCGAGATATATTTTGTTTTTCATTCGGTTTAAGATAACAGTTCGATATGAATTTATTGACCTGTAAATGATATATATGTATGCATAGTGCAGAGACTATTACAGGTCACTGAATCGCGCACATCACATTCCTTCGAATGTCTTACAGGTATATCTCTTATTTTCTATTAGAAAAATGCAAAAGTGTCCTGAAAATTTAATCGACAGAAGAATGTTAAAGGCGGGGGAGAGTAAATAAAATGTCCTTTCTTTGTCAATTTTAATTAATATTTTTTATTTATACGTTTTGTGGGTTAAAAAATATTAATAACAAATAATATTAATACAAAAAAATGTATTATTATTTTATAATATTATTATAAAAAATATTAATAACAGATAATATTAATATTTTTTTGTCTGTAAATAAAGAGAATATTATTTTCATAAGTATTAAAATGTTAATAATAAATATGTGACGCGTTTCGAAGAAAGGTACCTAAGATGGCAAAAATTTCAGGTTATGTTTGTATTTTTGAT
Source organism: Leptopilina drosophilae (assembly GCA_032873175.1). Lineage (NCBI taxonomy): Eukaryota > Metazoa > Arthropoda > Insecta > Hymenoptera > Figitidae > Leptopilina > Leptopilina drosophilae. Next base: position 19,929,511 of record CM065481.1, read on the forward strand.
AATGAAAATACACAAAGGGGATCAACAGTCAATGTAAATTGTTTATATTTTAGTCTTCGTTACAGTTAAAATAATAAATAAAAACTGATTTTCGTTTTATAGAATTAAAAAGAAATTGTAATTAAGGTAAAAATATCACAAACGTATAACCTTAAAATAATTTGTGTCAGGTAACTTTTCCCAGAGCCCGTCAATAATTTTTTTTATAATTCTTTATTCTTTATTATTGTTCTTTTTTATTATTGTCATTAAATACTAATAATATTAATATTATTAACTTAACTATTAAAATCTTTCCTAGTGATAGTTTTAATTATAACTTTTAATATTTTTTACTTTGTTTTAAATAATAAAATTTTAATACTGAATAATAATTAGTTTATTTATTTATTTATTAATATTAATATTAATATTAATATCAATATTAATATTACTATTTTTTAACTATACGCTTATAAATACAGAAATTTTAATTAAAATTACTTCATGAAAAAATAAACTAAATTGGATTATTTGAAAATATTTATAATTGACTAAATTAACTTAATGAACTTATTAATTATTATATATTTATTTTCTCAAAAAGCCAGGAGAATATTAAACAAAAAATTGCACCTATTTATTATTCCTCACGTTTCTTTTGAAGCCGCGCGAAGAATTTCTTTCTTGGTTAATTAATAAAACACACTCAAATAATAAAAAGTAAGAAAATTTTCAAAAACAAATTTCATTTTTTTTGTTACAGGTATGTCATTATTGTTGATAAATTAATCGTCTCTGTCTGCTGATGTTTCCGGTGAGTGGAAATTTACTATTAAAAAAGTTTATTGAAGGCAAATGTAATTTTCCTTTTTAAAAAAGAAAAAATTGTTAAAAAAGAGAATTTTCCCTTTTTTTTATTTTATATTTTGAATGATGAATATTTATATAGATCCGAAAGAAAGTAACAAACAAAATTGTGAAAAAAAACTGTTTTTTAATTAACGAGAGAAAAGATATGGTTTTGAATAACAAGAATTGTTGTTTAAATATATGAAAGCTTTTTCAGGGTTAGCAGGAATGTTTTTTTTCTCTCTCTCTCTCTCTCTTTCTTCTTTTTTTTAGATAAATCTCTAATTGTATTGATACATTCATTTGTAATCGAGTGAAGAAGCAACTGCTGTACTTGACCATGACACTCGAGTCATTTATTGCACCGTAAGATGCTATTAATATTTCTCCTGTCTTCTTCATTAACTTTAATTACATTAACCTTCTGCAACCTTCATTCGAAATAGTTGCTAATTAAATGAGCCGGAATTTATCTCCTATGTCACCTCCCTGACATATTAATATAATTACTTTCGCTGTTTAACTTTTTGTTATCAAATTTCAAAACGTGAGAAGTAATTTTTTGCCGAAATGCAAATTGTTCAGTCATAACTATTTTATTTTTTTTTGTTTTGATTTTATTATCTAATTTATTTATCTTTTTTCATTTATTTGTTTATTTTTATAGTTTATTGATAGTTTTTCCAATGATGGTTATTTATTGTCATTTTTTTCTAAGACTGTCAAATTAAAATAAAAAAACGTATACGATTGTTCTCTTAATTTTTGATGTCTGTAGAAAAAATATCTCTAATGTTCTGCAGGAATTTGTTTGTACTGTTTTGAAATTTTAACTTTGATAAAAATATTAATTTACAAATTAAGAAATAAATTATTATTTAGATGTTAATTTTTGTCGTTCGTCTCCTTAAGGAGGAATTAGACGGACAGTCAAATGCAAAGTTAGTCTGATTTCGTAATTTAAAGGAAAAATGGAAATTAAATTTTAAATTCGTCTTGATGGAAAGGGGAAGGATTTAATTTTGAATATTTAAAAGCGATTAAAAGTTGCGTTTGAATAAAAATTAGAATTTTCTGTAAAAATGAGAAACATTTGTTGAGTTTTAGGTTATGTTACTGAAATCGTTTATTATTGACAGAAAATTAGATTTTTTATTCAAATGTAGCTTGAAAATGTTCAAAATGGAGAAAATTAAATTTCTTACGCAGCTACCAAGAGAAATTTGAAATTTAATTTTACTTTTTTTTCGAAAAAACGAAATTATGACATTTGACAAACTTTTGTTCCGATTGTTTGTCAGATTCTTCCGTAACATTTTCGAAGAGTATTTTTTTTTCTATTTCCAATTTTTATGTTTGCCTTCAATATTCTAAGGGAGGAATATTTTTCAACATATTATTTCTGAAGAATTTTTCGTTTCGGAAACAAAATGTACGTTGGAAAATATTTTTCTCGGTTTGAATTTTCAAAAATGGATTTTCATTTTTGAACATTGTTTTTCTTTGGATGAAAGATTTCCTAATATTGCGAACTTTTACGAAATGAAAATTAATTTTTTGTTTCTCCCTTTATTGTAAATTGAAATATTAATGTAACGATAAAAAGCGGCGGAATTTGCGAATAAATGCCGATTTCTGTTGAGGAAAAAAAAGATGCGTGTAGCGAGAGTAGAGGAACTGGAGCAGTTTGCAAACTTGTCTATTTTGCTTTTATACCTCGGGAAAAGAGCTCCGAGTCAGCTCAATATACTTCAACATCCATATATGTGGAGATATAGTTATAGAACTGCGGATGTTGAGTGTACGAGACAAGCTTTAGTAATATACGCCAGTGCTAACGAAAACCGGAGAAAGGAAACTAAAGAGAATACTTTTCGCGATTTTTTATTCTCTCTCTCTCCCTCTGTCTCTGTCAAACTATAGTAGTCACCTACGTGTGCGCTCGTTAGCTCGTCCCACTTCGATCAGATCTAAGGACGCGATTGTAATGATTTGAAAATATTTCTCTTATGCAACGAGAAACTTTCATGTGTGACATCTAATTTGCATCTAAAAGCCGCTCATTCAACGACTACTTTATTCAAAAATATATTAATTTGCGAAACAATGAAAATCGAAGAGAAGAGGGTAAAAATTAAAAAAAAATTAATCTTCAGTAAAGGAGGGAAAATAATCGCGATTTTGAGGAGATATATTAAAATTCGATTTTGTAGAAATTAAAATCTGTTTTGTAGAAATTATAATTCCAGATCTCGAACGTAATCTGTAAATTCCGTAAAGATCCGTGAATTTACTTGAAGTCCATAAGTTATTTTTTTTTAAAAGGTCAATAGTTTAATTGAGAAAAGACGAGATTTTCGTCAATTAAATGATATAATTTGGAGAATTTTAGAAAAAATACAAATGATCGTAGAAATTCAATTATTTTCAAGAGTAATAAAATTCTTCGTAGAAATTCAATTATTTTCAAGAGTAATAAAATTCTTCCTAGAAATTCAATTATGTATATAAATTTAAAACAATTCTGGTTAAAATTACAGTTTTTTTTTTTTAGAAATGTGACGCGATCTGAAGAAAAAGGACCTTAGAAGCAAAAAATTATAGGTTATGTTTGCAATTTTTTAAATGAAAATAAATAAAATGATCAACTGTTAATGTGAATCATTAATGTTTAAGTTTTCATTGTTACTGAAATCTTTAATAAATACTGATTTTAATTTGCAAAAAGTAAAAAGAAAACTTTTAATCAACAAAAAAGTAGCACTAACATAACCTTAAAACGATTTGCTTCTAAGGTCCCTTTCTTCAGATCGCGTCACAAATAATAAAATTCTTTTCTGACATTCAATTATTTTAAAAAATTTAACCAAAATGCTTTGGAAAAATTGCAATTATTTTCAAAAATTTTCTTCAGTTCAATGATTTTTTGTATTTATTATTTTAATTAAATTTTCCAAAAGAATTCAATTATTAAGAAAAAATTAACAAAATTATTTACAATTTTTTTTTATAAATTTCTTTTGCAAATATTCAATTATTTTTATTGTAAATAATAAAATTCTATTTAGGAATTCATAATTTATAATGAAAGTCATTGCAAAATTTTAATTATTTCATTCTCATCAAAAATGAGAAACTCTTGTTTTTAATACAATTTTGTTCCAATTCCTCGAAAAATGTAATTACTCTTAAAAATTGTATTAAGTTTCATCGAAAAATTAAATTATTCAAAAATTTTTAGATAAAAACTTTATAAGCATTCAATTTTAAGAAACATGCAATCATTCATTAAATTGTTTTTTTTTAAATTAAATAATTGAATTCTAGTAGAATTTTCTAATAAAAATGGATTCAAAAATGCATTTCAGTTGAAATTCGAGACTATAATTTAATATTAAAAGCATTAGTGCGAGAATTTTTAGAAATTATTGAATTTTGAAAAGGCTTCAAATTAAAATCTTTTAAAATCTGAATTTTTCATATTTTTAACTATAAAATTTTCTGGACCACAATATCTCGTTTTTCGACATGGCAAATGGTTTGGAAATTTTTACCACATTTAAAGGGTACCACAAAAAACATTTTCTCAAAGTTTAAAGAAAATCTATCAAGAATCAATTCTTACAAGAGTAAAAAAAGCAAAAAAAAAAAAAAAAACATTAAGGATTTAATTTTGAAAAAAGTTACAATTTATTGCAGAAATTCAATTAATTTCCAGAGTAATATTAATTCTTCGCAAAAATTAAACATTGTTCAAAGTTAATTAAATTTCTTTAAGGGATTTAATTATTTTCACAAATAATTTAGCTCATCACGGAATTTCAATTATTTTTAATACAATTTTAAGGTCCCTGAAGTTGCGCATCGATGCTCAGCATCGAAAGATATTTTTTGTACAAAACCAAAAAAATCACTCAATTTTTTCCAAAGTTTTAAGTTTATAAAATACTATTAAATAGTTTTTTACTTCTTAGGTGAATAAAAGAATTAAAATTAGTTTTTTTTTTACTAAAAATAAGAAAAATTTCTTTTCAATGCTGAGCATCGATGCCAACTTCAGAAACCTCAATTTTAATCGAATTTCTTGAAAACTAAATTATTTCTTTTAAATTTTATTAAAATACGTGAAAAAAATTCAATTATTTACAAACTTGCAGATTAAATCTTTATGAGAATAGAATTTAAAAAAATATGTAAAAAAATTATTTATTTTTCTATTTAAATAACTGAATTCTAGTGGAATTTTTCAAAAAAATTGATTGGATAGTTAATTTTAGTTAAACTTTTAGAATTTAGACAATTGAAGAAATTTTTAATCAACAAAAAAATAGCACTAACATAACCTTAAAACGATTTGCTTCTAAAGTCCCTTTCTTCAGATCGCGTCACAAATAATAAAATTCTTTTCTGAAAATCAATTATTTTAAAAAATTTAACTAAAATGCTTTGTAAAAATTTCAATTATTTTCAGAAATTTTCTTCAGTTCAATGATTTTTTGTATTTATTATTTTAATTAAATTTTCCAAAAGAATTCATTTATTAAGAAAAAATTAACAAAATTATTTACAATTTTCTAATGTATATTTAATTGTAGAATTTACGAATAATTGAAATTTCGTAAAATTGAGTATTTTAAATAAATGGATTTGAAAACTGTCAAAGAACTTTTTCGAAAATTATAAAAAAATAATCGATTTCAAGAAGAATTTTAGTTAAAAATTCTTGAAAATAATTATTGGTTCTAAAAGTTCGAATTTTTAAATATTTTCACTGGTTCGAGCCCTGTAAATCAGAAAAATGGTACATTTCTTGATATTTAAAATGGAGACACCACTCTCCACCTGCGAACCCCAAGGTCACCGCAAGATGGCAGTTGAGATTTCCTGGAATTTCTCCTGACACCTGGTGGTGACCTTGGCGTTCTCAAGTGGAGAAATTAAACCATTTTATTCCTTGAAAACTTTCTTACAATTAAAAAAATTATTATTTTTATTTCTAAATTCAGTCCGAGGCCTGGTTTTGTAGAAATTTGAATTCGGAATATCAACAATTGAAAACCGTTTTGTTCTTTTATTTCTAAATTCAGTCCGATAGCTGAGTTTGTAGAAATTATAATTCGAAATGGTAAATATTAACATTCGTTTCGTAGGAATTAATATTCCGTGTGATAAAAAAAAGTAAAATTCGGAGTAGTATAACAAACATTAAATTTTAATTCGCATTAATTCGTTTCATTTAAATATTTTAATTCGTGTGGGAATTATTTTCGAATTTACCGATGAAATTTCGTCGAATTCAAGTCGCCTACAGTGTGTGTTGTGAGAATGTGACTTATATCTGCGATTTATTTGTTAATCGAAATTACCACAGGTCTTTATTAAAAGAACAGTTTGCATTCAGTTGTTTCCATGAGGCGAGACAAATCACATCGTGGTTGTTTCTCCCTGTATAGAAGCTTATATACATATATATATATATATATGTGTGTGTGCTTTAATCCGGGAAATTCGATTTACAGTCAACCACTGAGAAACGACGTTTACATTCATCGTAATTTATCGACGTAACGAAACTCCTTGTAGTTAGAATACTCAAAGTGCTACAATTACGAATTGAGTTGGTAGTTTATGCTAGAATTAATTTCCAAGGATTCGAAAACAAGTGTCGATTTATTTCTCACGTTTCGAATGAATTGACTCTTTCGATTTTTCAATTCTTCTACGTTTGGCTTGCGCGAATTCATGGGAAAAAGAAAAGGAGAATTAAATTTTCAGAATAGGTTGTGAAAAGAATATTTTGGTGTATGAAAATAATTTTTTTTATTGTTTTTACTTGATTATGGTGTTTCTAATCAAAATATTGTGGGAAAATAGCCATTAGAAATATTAATCAGGGTTTCCACAGGTCAGGGAAGTCAGGAAAAGTTAAATTGGTCATCGAAGTCAGGAAAAAGTCAGGGATTTTTAGTAAAAGTACTGGGAAAAATCGAATTTCAAAAATTCATGAAAAAACTCTAAATTTTGATGTTTTTTTTTCTTTGCCTCGTAAACTATAAAAATAACCACGAATTTTCATAAAAAACCTTGAATTTTTTCTATTTCAGACAATAATTTCTTTTTAAATAACTTAATTTTTTAAGAACTGTCATAAAATTATGACTAATAAATTATGTAATGTATAATTTTTACAATTTTCATAAATACTAGATGGATAAAAGAATTTTAGTTAAAAATACTAAAAAAATTTAATTTTGGAAAAGTTACAAATGATTACAGAAATTCAATTATTTTCAAAAGTAATAAATTGTTTCGCAAAAATTCAAATATATTCAAAAAATAAAAAAAATTCTGGTCATTTCAATTATATATTTAAAAATAAAAAAATTCTTCTCCAAAATTCTATTATGTTCAAAATTTTTTAAAAAATTCTTGTCAAAATTTCAATTATCTTTATAAATAATACATTTCTTCTTCGAAATTCAATTATTTTTAAAAACTTTAATCAAATTCTTAGAAAAATTTCACAGGAATTCAATTATTTAATATAAAAAATTTCAAATAATTTTTCGAAAAATATCAATTATTTAAAAAGAATTTTTATAAAATTTGTCGCATGAGTTCAGTTGTTGAAAAAAATTTAACAAAGTTCTTTTCAAAAATTCAATTATTTTTAGAAATAGTATTTTAATACGTTAGTGAAGTTCACAACGTTTATAATCAACGATTTCAGAAAAAAATTATTTTTTTAAGCAAATTTTGGTAAAGAAAAATAGTAAAATTATTTTTTTTAAATAATGATTCACAAAAAAAATATTTATGAACAAAAAATGTCATTTATTGGTAGGAAAATAAATTTTTTTCTTTCAATCGTTGATCGTAAACGTTGCAAACTTCACCGACGTATTTTAATAACATTTTTCAAAATTTTTTTAAATTATTTTCATGAATAATAAAACTTATTGCAAGATTTTAATTAATTTTGGATACAATATATTTTAATCAAGTTCCTCGTAAAATGTAATTATTCTTAAAAATTTTATTAAAATTTGTCAAAGGAATTCAATTATTTAAAAATTTGTTGATAAAATTCTTTATGAGAATTCAATTTTAACAAACATTTAATTATTCAATAAATTATTTATTTTTCAATTAAAATAATTGAATTTTTCTAGATTTTCCTAATAAAAATTGATTAAAAAATGAAATTACCGAATAATCGATTTATTGTTTATGAAAATAATTGAATTATTGCAACGAATTTAATTACACGGAGAGAGAATATATATTAAATTTTGTAAAAATATTTTCAAATTGGGGAAAAAGTGCAACAAAGCGAAATTTTGATATAAAAAATACTAAACTTTAAAAAAACTTATGTGAAATTTAGTATAATTATATCAAATATCAAGAATATTAATTAAATTCTAATATATCTTTAATAAATTTCATAAAACTATTTTTACTGTTTAGTATTTTCAATATCAAAATTTCGCTTTGTTGCACTTTTTCCCCAATTTGAAAATATTTTTACAAAATTTAATATATATTTCTCTCTCCATGTACAATTTTTTCAAATAATTGGATTTTTTGAGAAAATTTACTATACTTTTAAAAATAATTGAATTCTTGGGAAGGATTTTATTAGGATTTTTGTAAATAATTAAATTTTGGTTGAAAAATTTCATGGTCATTTGAATTATAACAAAACATTAAGAATTCTTTATGTTTTGTATGAATATTCTTATAAATTGTTGAGTTTCAAAAAGGTTTGAATTTGAATGTTCTGAAGAATTTTAAGTCCTGTGGAAAAGTAATAATTAAATTCTTATTTAAAAATTTATTTATTGATGTTTTTGAATAATTTTACAATTAATGAAATTTGTAAATAAATTTCATACAACATTTTTTTGAGTACCTAGTAATTTTTAGAGTGAATCAGAATATTTTTTATGGTCAGGGAAAAAGTGAGAATTTTGTTTGGAAATCAGGGAAAAATTAAATTAAATATTTGTGGCAACCCTGATGTAATAAAATAAATATTTGATAGTTTATTATTCTTGATATTCTGATAATATTTATTTTTATTATCATTATGTTTACTAATTTTAATTGGTGTCTGACACTTTTTTGCTTTTGAATTAATTTTGCTAATTGCTCGTTGCCATTAATTTTTTTTTCTTTAGTAAATTTGACTAATTCGGAAGGAAAACTAATTTTGAATATTATTAATTTGCGAAAATGACAAATATTTCTTGAGAAGAAAAAAAAATCGGTCTCTCGATTGCTTTAAAGATTGTGAATCGTCTTGGCAATACTTTTTTAAACACGAAGTAATATCCGGCGTATTCACGAAACCTATCGCGATTGGAATATTAAATGAAGTTGAATACGAGAAAAGGGTTGGGGAAGGTGTCGCGACGGAAGTTAATTCCAATCGACACGATGATTATTCGGAAGAACCGCTTCTTATTTTCGAATAAGAAAACGAAAATCTCGAGACTAATCTCTCTAAAGAAAACGAGAGAGTGGAGAAATTAAAAAATTACTTTTGTTTATGAAAAGTTGGAAGCAAAAAGCAAAAAAAAAAAAAAAAATTGACGTCGAACGACCGTATTTACAGTGTAACGTCGGTTTAACAGACTCTCGTAATTTCTGAGAAATGGTGGGGAGAGTGGGAAAGAGAGAGAAAACTTGGTTTTTCTCTTTCTTTCTCATTGCCCCCACTCTGTCGCGAGGATTCCTTTTCTTCTTAGTTAACCACTTTTGCGTATGTAAATTACTTAACAGTTATAAATACGCGATGTAAATACACTCAGCGTGGACCGAATTAGGTGTGGCTGTCTATTATACTGCAAACTCGCCTCTACGTCTTATTTTTTATCTGCTTCCTTTTGCATGTTGCTTATGCTAATCCCTCCTCCTCTCCTCGTCGTTGTACACAGCAAACGGAAAATTACATCAAATTGTTTAAATTTATTATTTATTACAAAAAGTTTTTTTAATACAAAAAACGTCCAACTATTATATTTTTTTTTTCCTTTTCTTTATTTTTTATTCTTTTTTATTATCGCTATTGTTTTTACAGTCAATTAAACGGTATTTGATTCAAATACTAAAATTATTGGTTCAAATACTTTTTAATTATTTTAAACTAAATATTACTCGAATGTAATAAATATTTATTTGACAATAGACAAGTAAAAAAACCTTCTTCTGCATAATTATTTTTTTTCTATTAAGAAATAATTATTTACTAATATTTATTATTATTATTATTATTATTATTATTATTATTATTATTACTATGATATTTAATTTATATTTTTTAGTTTAGAATAAGAAAAAATTTATAATTTGTCCATGTTAATTAATAATTTAAAAAAAAGGAATGTCTTGTGTGGTTTCTTATTTCTCTTCTTTCCTTAGAAACTTATCTGAATTTAAATTTTAATCGCTCTCCAATTTGTCTCTGTAATTATTCTCCCATTGAATTCTTTTTTTTCCTGAAAATGCTGACAGATTTTTCATTTGTCTTTAATTTCATCATTGATAGTATGTTATTAATTATTATCTCGCCTTCATTATCTATCGTTGATTCTCCTTCTCTCTATTATTAATTATTTACCATCAATTATTTCGCAAAATGTTTGCTAGTAATTAATACGCGGTGTATTATAAACGGTGAATTGAAACTTTAATTGGTTGCAAACAAATGAAATTTGTAAAAATCTTATATGTATTGTACAGAGAAAAAAAAGTAATTTTTTTAAAAGTAAATTTTAGTATACAACTAGGCAAATTTATTTTTAACGCAAAATTCGCGCCAAATTTCTAGTAAAAAGGTTCAAAATAGGAAAAATTTTTTTAAAAAACATATTTTTTAAAACTAAAATCTCAACTGTCTACGATTCTGCTTATTTTAGTAGATATTTTTTCTACTTTTCTAAAAGTAAATTTTACAATAATTATCAGTAAACTTTAGTATCAATTAGTCAAATTTACTTCGAATGCAAAATTTACTACAAAATATTAGTAAAATTTGTGAAAAATAAAAATTTTATTAAAACTAAAACTTAAAAAGTTTAACAATAATTTTTGCACATTTTAGACGGTAATTTTTACTATTTTCAAAGTTAATTTTACATTAAGCAAGCTTCAGTAATAAAAATAATTAAAACTTGGAACGAAAAATTTATACCAACATCCAAAAGTAAAAATTGTCCAAAATATGCAAAAAAGAAAACAATTTTTGGTTCACAAAACATTAAAAATTTTCAGAATTGCAAATAAAAAAAATCCAATTTTTATACAAATTTTATAAATCTTTAAACAATTTTCAGTTTGCAAACCAGTAAAAATTACTGTAATTTTTACAATTTTTAGTTTGCAAACCAGTAAAAATTGATTAAAGATTTATAAAATTTGTATAAAAATTGGATTTTTTTTTATTTGTAATTTTGAAAAATTTTAATGTTTTGTGAACCAAAAATTGTTTTCTTTTTTACTTATTTTGAACAATTTTTACTTTTGGATGTTGGTGTAAATTTTTCGTTCCAAGTAAACTTGATTATTTTTTGTTACTGAAGTTTGCTGATATAATGTAAAATTGACTCTAAGAATAGTAAAAATTACCGTCTGAAATGTGCAAAAATTATTGTTAAACTTTTTAAGTTTTAGTTTTAATAAAATTTTTATTTTTCACAAATTTTACTAATATTTTGGAGTAAATTTTGCATTCGAAGTAAATTTGACTAATTGATACTAAAGTTTACTGATAATTATTGTAAAATTTACTCTTAGAAAAGTAGAAAAAATATCTACTAAAATAAGCAGAATAGTAGAAAGTTGAGATTTTAGTTTTAAAAAATGTTTTTTAAAAATTTTTTTCCTGTTTTGAATCTTTTTACTAGAAATTTGGCGTGAATTTTGCGTTTAAAATAAATTTGCCTAGTTGTATATTAAAATTAACTTTAAAAAAAAAGTAAAGAAAAATAAAAATTTCAGACAGAAATGATAAAAAAATTGCAGGAAGTTTAAGGTTTTTGTGAAAAAAATATATTTTTTAATTCTTACTAAGAATTTTGAATTAACTTTATGTTTGAAGTAAATTTGTAATTAATTGTATTTTCCAAATAAATTCGACATGTTATATCCCTAAATTTACTTTTAAAAAGTAAATATAAGTTGACATAAAAATTGTTAAAAAATTCTAAACAGTTTAAGATTTTATTAAACAGAATAGTTTTTCTTTCAATTTTTACTGGAATTTTGTACGGATTTTTTGCTTTTGAAATAAATTAGACGAATTGTAAACTAAAGTTTGTTGACACTGTAAAATTTATTCTGAAAATAGTTAAATAAATTGAAGTAAAAACTATGGAAAAAATAGTCCGAAATTCTAAACAGTTTACGCTTTAGTTTTAAAAAATAGTTGATTTTAGACATTTTTTCCTGTTGTGACAACTTTTACTAGAAATTTGCAGTCGATTTTTCACGTTGGAAGTAAATTTAAATAGTTATATACTTTAAATTTTGCCAATATAGTAAAATTGCCTCTGAAAAAAAGTAAAATAAATTAAAGCAAATAGTATTAATAATGTGAAATATAATAATAAAGAAAAAATACTCTCTTTGGAAGAAAAGAACTAATTTTCTTGCTAAACTGTAAATGTTTTAATTATACGAATCAGAAAAAAAGAAGGAAATTAATCAGAGATTAGAATCATGAATTTCCTTTATATCCTACCCTTATAATTTGTTAATACTAATTTTCTCAGCCCACTTTCTAAAAAACGCACAATTCGCACGAAAAAACGAGATATGTTTGAAAAAATTTCAATTAATTAGCGCACTAATACATTATTTCATTGAGAAATTTTCACCTACGTACACAACACGAAAACACACACACACACACACTGAATGGCACTTTGTATTCTCACATTCTAGAATCATTATAGAATTGCTTAATTGTTCCTCTCACGTTGCTTGTGCTTGTAATTATAAAAAAATAGTAAATATAATTATTGTTGATTCCTCTGACATGAAAATGAGAACAAGGTCATCAGCAGGAATTGCATGTGCTTATAAAAAGTAGAAGAATTTTTGCAAGGGACCCTTTTTATACTCCATATATATATAATATATTGCAATACATTTCTTTTTTTTGTTTTTGATTTCGATGGAATAAAACTTTTCTCCTGAAAATGTAAAATTAATGTATGACATACTTTATCATTGAAATGATGATGATGGTTAATTTATTTACATATTTGATTTTGCTCTCACTGCTGCACGAACCATATAAAGAGACATAGTGCAAAGAAAAGTGAAACGCAAGTAACAACCAATCACAGAAGAGTTTTGTGTGTGTAATATAATAAAAGAGTCAAGTTCTTTGATAGTGAGGTGTGGAATGTACAAAGATTAACTTGATATTACATTGTTGTTAATGTTTCGCCACGTGTGTGGGGGTTTGATACACTTTGGAATGTTGATCTATATATAGTCGATAAAACTTATATAGTTAGATAGCTTATAATGACATGATGTTATGGTTATTATTCTTCATTCAATTGACCATTTCACTTTGGTTATTGGCCGTTTAATTTTATTTGTCTACAATAATCTTATTTTATTGGCGTAGTTAAGTTCAATTTTTTTTGTCTTCATTCTTTAACAACACCGAGTGTTGGAGTGTTGTGATTTAGTTTTCATTTCCGTTCCACGTCTAACGGAATTTACACTCGGGTATTGTTTTCTAGACAAGTATAAATTATTTACTGTTGGTACAAAATTTTCTTGTAAATAATTGTCGCATTTATTGTTAGTTTGTTTATTTTTCTCTCAAAGTCAAGTAAAATATTTTTTTTTAAGTAAAAATATTATTCGGTACAAGTAAACTTTGCATTTGAAAGAAATAAAATTTATTTTCGAATTTATTTCTAACCGAATAGTATTTATTTACTCATCTACTAAAACCTAATATTTTCTTCTTTTTTTACTATTTTTTTTTTTTTAATGTAATAATGTAAATTCAAAAAAAATCCGTTAATTATTGAAATAAAAAATTATTCTCAAAAATTTTAATCACATTTTTAGAAACACTTCAAAAAATTTTAATAAAATTCTTTGCAACGATTCAACTATTTTACAAATTTTTAATAGAACATTCTGGGAGAAAATTAATTTATTTCCAAAAGTACCAAAACATTTCCCCAGGTATTCAAATATTTAAAAAAGAATAATATAATTCTTTGCAAAAATCCAATTATTCTCGTAAATGATAGAATTTTTCGGGGGATTTCAATTATTTTGAATATAATTTTAATTGTATTTCTCGAAAAATTCAATTATATTCAAAAGTTTAATTAAAAAGCATGTAAAAAAATCAATTATTTTCAAAACTTTGGATAAAACTTTTTCTTAAAATTGAGTTATGGAAATCATTAATTACTCTTTCAGTTATTCTTCGCAGAGAGAATATTAATTACCATTTATTAAATTTTCTCAAAATAATTCAATTATTTAAAAATATTTTGACAAATTTCTGAAAGGAAATGAATCATTTTTAATAATTTTATTTAAATTAAACATAAATTATTTTGAATAATGTAAATTTAGGTTACAAAATATTAATTTAAATTAAAAATTCTTCTGCGAAATCCAATTATTTCCATAAATATAAATAATAAAATTGTTTGCAAAAAATCCAATTTTATACATAAATAATAGAACTTTCTCGTAGTATGCAAATTATTTAAAACACAATTTTTATAACATTTTTTAAAAGAAATTAGTTATTTTAAAAAAATTTTTTAAATTCTCCAAAAGAAATCAATTTCTTTTTGTTAATTTTGATACACAAATTTTATAAGAACTCATTTATTATCTTAATAAGAAATTCTTTTAAAAATGCAATTATTTAAAAAATTTTTAATAAAATTCTTTGAATGGTTTTATTAATTTTTTTAAATAATAAAACTATTGACAGGAATTTAATTGTTTAAAAACTGTTAATAAAATTCGCTGCAATGAAAATTCAATTGTTTTTAAAATTTATGATACAATACTTTATAAAACTTAAATTTTAATAGTTTTTTCTACCTAGAATTGATTTCAAAATAAATTTCAGATTAAATTGTAGATAATAACTAAATATTAGTTGCGTTATGATATGAAATTTTTAAAACTATTTCAAATTTCAAATGATTTTTTTAATTGCCTGTCTTTGAACACTTTAAATGTTTTAAAACCATAATACAAAATATTTAAATCTTTATCTTAAAAAATTAATAAAGAATATTTTTTTTATTATTCTTTTTAATTTTTTTTAATTATTTTCCAAAAGAATTATTGAAGTTTTGAATAATTTTATTAAAACATTTTAAAAGGTGGAAATTATTCATGTTTTGAATAATTTAATTCAAAAATTATGAAAAAAAAATTGTTTTTTGAAAAATTATAATCAACATTTTTGGAAATTACTTAGAATTTTCGTTTATAAATTTAAGAAAATTAAATTAATTTTGCAATGAATTGAAGATTTTTCTAAATTTAGTTAAAATAAATTTTATATTGCAAAAAAGTTTATTTTTTTTGTCGTTAATAATTAGAGTTTTAAATATAAAAGTACTTTTGAAAAATTCCAATTAAAAATTTGAAAAAAATTGGATTTCAGAAAAATTTAGAATTGAAACTTTTGCCGAGATAAAAAAAATCATTTTGTTGGAAATCAGGAAAAAGATAAGGAAATACTGAATCAAATTTTTATAAATCGACTAAAACGAGTTTTTTTAGTCAAATTTAATTTTTCGATAAATTCTTTTTATTACATTTTTTTATTCCGGAAGCTTCTTTTTGATACTTTTTTAAAATTAATTATCGAATGCAAAACCTATTATTTAACAAAACTAAAATTGTATTGTTTTTGTATTGTATTGTATTTTTGTATAAATGAAATTTGGTTGAAATAAATTTTTTCTAGTTAATAGAATCTCTATGATAAGATTTTGATAATTTTGACAAATAAAAATATTTACAAAAATTTTGATTTTGTTTCATATATAAAATTTTTAAATTTCCTTTCGTTCAGAAGTAGGAATTTTCGATTCATCGTTATAATTACAATTTTCGATTAAAGTTGTGCGAATATATAAAATTATAAAATGTTAAAATCGAGAAAGTTTTTGTGTGTATAGAGTGTATGGAAGAATTTTTAAGATCCACAATTTTTCAATCGCCAACCTGTCATATACGTAAAAGTGCAGGGAATTTATGAGTGCACTTGACTCCACCCTTCCTCTTTTTTAGTATTACGAGCCACTGTGACACACTTTTACACAATAGAACGGTCCGAACATGTCCAACAACCGCGACATACGACAATATTCGTCGTTTCATTCACAACGACAAAACAGAATGAAAGTGATCACGATCGCTTTTTCTTACACAAAGTAAAATTTATCACTATATTATATGTGATACAAATTTTCGTCTTTCATTTCTCTTTTATTCGAATTCATAAACGAATTTTTTTTGTCCGCAGCAATTTTTTTTTCAGAAAAGCTTTTCTTTTGTGAAACAATCTTTTTTTTTTGCCGAAACTCCTTTTTTTTGTTGCTATAGACGGTTTTTTTGAAAAATACGTTTTTTTTTTATTGTCAAGGAAATTTTTTTCCACAAAACGCTTTTTTCTTGTCAAAGAATTTTTTTTCCAAAACCTTTGTTTGTCAAACAAATGTTTTTCCTACTTGGAAAAAAATGATGTTTTTATCCAATATTCTATTTTTGTCGTATGAAGTTCGTTTCAATTGAATGAATGTTTGATTTAAATAAACATTTGGGTTAGGTTAGTGAATTTTAATTCAATAATAAATAAATAAATTTGATGAAAGAATTTTGTAATCAGAGGCAAAGTTTTCGTTGAACCAAATATAAACGTTTGATATTTCATTTCATAAAAATCGTTTCTCGAAGATGAAAGAAAATTCTTAATTGAATTAGATTTCGATCTGCCTGATGGAATCAGCAGATATTGCGAAATTGAAGTTGAATCTATATATAGAGTATTTTATCCAAAAAGAGAAGAAAAAAAATCTGAGGACATTGTGTAATTTTATCATTTTTGTTATGGAGGATATGATTTGGATTGCAATTTTTAGACAGTGTACTTTCATTTAGTTGTTATTTACTTATTTACACCCGGTAGCGAAATGTTGTTTCTACTTTTATGTAATTTTCACCACTAATTTACATTTTCTCGGGAGTCATAACTTAATTATCATCCCTCGAGTTTTCGTTTTATATCAACAATATCATTCTAGTTTTGTAACTTTCTTGGCTTTTTTTCATCTCTCGTTGCTTCTCTAAAAGAAGAACAAAGAGAAGAAGAAGTTAAACTTAAAGAAAATTTCTTGTACGAGTGTATATGTATATAGATGTCTGTATGTTTAGGTTAAAAGTTGTATGAGAAAAATGTTGCTAGAACATCTGTTGCCTTGTACAGCAAGCACTATATATATATGTGCTGGTTAGCAGATTTAAAAGCCTGCTAAGCGGACTTTAAAAAGGCGCCACTTGTATTACTATATTCTGAGATTTAGAAAAGCGAGTTTCGAGAAAATAAGTTGAGCTTTCCACTGTTGATCGTTAATCAACTTTGTCTACGATTTAACGTTCAGCTTGTTTCTCCATCTTGAATATAACTTTTTAATTCTTTTCATAATATGAATTTAAAAGAGTTCTCAATCAAATCGAACATTTTCCTCTTTTTTACAGAGGGATTTTTTTCAGATACATCAAATTGAAATAATAAAAACGATCGTTTTTGGTCTCAATTTGATATCATAAAAAAATCTGTTTATATTGATCGCCAAACTTTCTAAATTTGATAATAAATAGTTGTAGAATTACAAATATTGTTCATCTTGTGATTCAATTATGGTGATGCTATTCTCCACCTGCGAACGCCAAGGTCACCGCAAGATGGCAGTTGAGATTTCCTGGAATTTCTCCTGACACCTGGTGGTGACCTTGGCGTTCTCAAGTGGAGAAATTAAACCACCATTTTATCAAAAACTGTTTCGTTTAAAATTAAACAAATATTATTAATAATAATTACAATAATTAAAATTTTTTTTAATAAAACGGAGTGAATAAAATGAAGTGTAACTAAAGTTTATTTAAGTTTAATAAAATTTTATTTACTTAATTATTTACTTATTAATGAATTATAATTAAAATAATTTTAAAGCATAGTTATCTAAATATTTGTAGAAGAATTTTTTAAATTTTGCTTTTATCACTTTGATAAAAACTGAATTGCGATAATTCTTCTCCCTTTTGTATTTTTCGCGGATAAAATCTCAAATTACTGCCAACAATTGCATTTTTTTCCAATTATATGTAAATTTTGTTGAAAATATTTTCCTTTGATTTTAAATTCTAGTTTCCGGTCTAAATATGATTTAAAAAAATATTTTATCGAATTGTACAAAAAGAAGTTGGTAATACATTATTTGCGGTTAACAGATTATTTTTGTTTAAAAGATTTATTTGTTACTATATTTTTCAAAATTATGTAAACGGGAAAAATAAATAACTTGTAATTTTTACTATTTTTGTAAACAACTTGAGTGAAATTTATAATATTTATACTAAGCAATTTAGTGGATAATGTACTTTTCCACTTAACTTTGGATCTTAAAAAATATTTTTAGTTTTCTTCTTTTTAAATTTAAATAAATTATCTATTTTCCAAGAAATAATTAAGTTTGTGAATAAAAATTTCTTTTAAAATTTCATATATAGAATAGAAAATATTTTTCAATATAAAAAACATATTTTTCAATAAATTTGTGAGTAATTAAACAAAAGTAAAAAATTTGTCAAAATTAGAAAAAACTTAGTTCAATATAATTTTTTTTTTGGCTTTTTTACTAATTTACTCCGAAAGTAGTGAAACGGAAAAAAATTATTAGGTAATAATTTAAATTTTTTTCGGCTTTACTATTTTTGGATTAAATATTGGTAAAATTTACTCTGGAAAATTGTAGAAGCGAAAAAAATTATATTTGAAGTTTGAACCAAAAAACATTTATTTGAAACAAGTAAAAATTCAAGCAGCAGACATTGAGTTAAATATATCTTATTTCAAGACGTACTAATAAATAAATAAAATTTGTACTCAATTCCTAATTATCACTGGACCGAATTTAGAATACTTGTATATATCTGTTTCCTTAATATTCTTGCAGGAAAAAAATTAGATGAATTCAGGATTGAGAGCTTTTTTTCTCCTTCATTAGTTAAAAGTAATGTAATATTAATATCCATTCGAGACGAAGAGAATTTGGTTCGATAGATGAAAATTTAATGTGAATGTAAATATAAATTTTCATATAAATACAAATATAGAAATCGACTTTGAAGGAAATTATTCGACTTATGATGGTCCTTGGAGTGTTATAAAGAAATGCTTCTCGAAGAGAATGTAGGATGTGGGTCATCAAGCGCATATAACTCTTCGGAGGACGCCATAATCCTGCCTCGTTAACAGAGGATAAAGCAAAAAAAAAAAAAAAAACAGGCTTTTTCGTCCCGGCTATTTCATTTAAGTCTCTCGACTTCTAATCTGCACTCTTCAGTCTTCAATTTCCAAAATGACTCCAATATATATAGCAGCTGAATAATGTCAGAATTTTTTTTCCGCCTAAAATCTCTTTTCTAAAATGAGTTTTTTTTTGGTGGGGTGAATTTTTCTTTCTCTTTTAGCTTTTCAATTATTTCTCCCGAAAATAGTAGAATAAAAATGCTTAAATTATTTTCCGGCCTTGGATACTTTTTTCCGTTTGAATAAAATCACAGTTTTTGGAAGAATATCAAATTGAGACAAAAAAAACGTGTCCAAACTATTTTGATATTTTTTTTTTTGGCTCAATTTGATATCTTTATAGAAAAACAGTGAATTATTTAGTTCAAACAGAAATTTTATTTTTGATAAATAGAAATTTTATTTCAAATAAATAGTTGGTTTTTATTTGACAAAATAATTATCTCCAAGGTTCCCACATGTCTGAATTAGGAAATTAGGGTAAAGTGGAATTAGTCAGGAAAATTAGAAAAAAAGTCGGGATATTTTATTTAATGTACTGGAAAAAAATTAATTTTTTCAAAAATTTACGAGAAAATTATGAATTTTGGCGTCTTTTTTGTTTGCCTTATAAACTTTGAAATTACCGATAATTTTAATAAAAAAAAACCTCAAATTTTTTCTAATTCTTCACAATGATTTATTTCGAATAATTCATCTCTTTGAAGAACTGTAAAAAAAATTAATTGCATATCAATTACTTAATGGATTATTTTATTTAAAAATGTTTTAAATCAGGGATTTTTTGAGAAAAATGGTATTGTTCATGAAAATAATTGACAATTGTCAACTTAGAAAATGTCAAGAATTTTATAAATATTTACTATAGTAATTAAATTCTTCTGAAGAAGTTCATTACAATTTTTTTAAATATTTCAATTTCATTAATAAATTTTATTAAAATTGTATTGAAAGCAATTGAATTTCTGTAAAGAATTTTGATATTTATGAAGATACTTGAATTCATGCTAAGAATTTTATTAAATTTTTTGATAATAATTGATTTCAATTATTTGTGATATTCACGCTAACTGAAATTATTTTTTAAATCAATTTTTACTTTTTAGAAAACTGTACGAGAATTCAATTTTTTATATACAAAAATAAATCATTTATTTAAATAATTGAATATTTCTCAAAATTGAATTCTCATTAAGAATTTTATCGACAAATTTTTAAATAATGAAATTCTTTTGACGAATATTAATAACATTTTTAAGAATATTTACATTTTTCGAGGAAAATGATTAAAATTCTATTGAAATTAATTGAAATTTTTTTATTCATTTTTTAATCATTTTTTTTTTAATTAATTAAAATTCTGAGATGAGTTTTATTATTTTTTGAAAATAGTTGAATTTCCGTAAAAAAATGTTGTTAGTTATGAAAATAATTGAATTTTTTGTGAAGAATTTTATTAAAATGTTTAAACAATAATTGGATTTCTGAAAATAATTTTACTATTTTTAAAAATAGTTAAATATTTTTGTCAAGAATGTTATCTTTGGAAAATAATTGAATTATTTCGAAGAATTTTATTATAATTTTTTATTACAATTGTATTTCTTTAAAGTATTTAATTATTTTTAGAAAGTAATTGAATTCCTTTGAAAAATTTTATTATTTTTAAATATAATTGCATTCTTCACGAGAATTGTAAAAAAATTTGTACTTCATGATTAAAAATAATTAATTTCAGTTCATGAATAATGGATTTTAGTTAAAAAATTCCAGAAAATAATTGAATTTTGAAAAGGTTTCAAATTTCAAATTAATATTTTTGAAATTCAGAATTTTTAATACTTTTAATTGACAATTCTGAACAGATTTTGCAAATAAATTCTATTTAACCAGTTTTTTAAAATTTTATTTTATATTTCTTTTTAATATTACTTGAAATTTTCACTTTCCAAGTTTTAATTGAAGAATTTCTAAATATAGAGATTTCGTAAAATTGAGTTGTTGACAAATAGATTTTAAAATTCACATTGAACTTTTTCAAAAATTATTAAAAATTATTGATTTAAAGAAGAATTTTAGTTAAAAAGTCTGGGAAAATAAAAATTGAATTTAATTAAATTGATGAAAATAATTTCAAAGAAATTACAGTAACAATATTTTCTTATGAGTTATTGAATTTCAATTGGTTTGAATTTTATGTTTTTCCAAATATTACGAAATTGAAGTCCACAACGTTTATCAACGAAAAAATTTCATTAATTTTAATAAAATTTTATTTTTAATTGAATATTTAATTGTACAACAATTATCATTAAAACATAAACATCAATATTTTTGTTTAAATATTTTTCTGGCAGAATTGATGTAATATTTTTAAATAATTTACTTAGTGAACAATTTTTTTTCGTTGATCAACGTTGTGGACTTCAACTTGGTAATATTAATTCCTAGAGAAAAATAATAATGATTAAGTATTTAAATAAAAATTAATTATTGAAAATTATATTGTAATTAAAAACTATTTATGTTTTTGAATATTAATAATAATTTTTATTTTTATTTATTTATTTTAAATATTAATGAAAGAAATTCGCAAATAAATGTATGAGAAAATTTTTTTTTAATTATCTAATAATTTTTAGAACGAATTAGAATATTTTTTTAGGGACAGGAGAAAAAAATGAAAATTCTGTCTGAAAATCAGGGGAAGATAAAATTAAATTTTTGTCCTTTTTGTGTCAACCCTGATTTTTTTTTATTTGATTAAAATTAATTATATTTGATTTGAATAAAAAATTCCTCTGGATGTAGAATTGAAAAAAATATTCCCCTCGAACGTTGCGAATTTTTGAAAAATACAAACTTGGTTGAAAATAGAAATACTTCTTTTTTAGAAAATGGTAATTTGTTTCGAGCAATATCTCTCGAAGGTAACATTGGATTTCTTTTTGAAAGATGAGGACATTATTATAAAAAAAAATGTAGTTTAGATGGGAAAAAGGACCTGCGGTTTGATGTAGAAGTGATCGAGTCCAATCAAGTGTATCGAGACTCGTTCGAGCAGATAACGTATTTACAGCTCAAAGTGGACATTCGACGTGTCTCGAAGCAACTCTGAATTTACCAGAGAGTACAAGAACACGTCTTCATATATATGATTATTATTTCGAAAAAAAACGAGATGTCAATCTTATTCCTTTGAAAAGAGAAATTCCCCCAAAAAACGAGAATTCGCTTTTTCCCCTTTTTCCGAAAATAATCCAACACAAAAAAAGGTCAAAGAGAAAACAAGCAAAATTTATTTACTAAATTAGAAAATTAATTTTTTAAATTGAAAAACCCACGCACACGTGACTTTCTCGATTCTAATAATTGTTTTAGGTCTAATTGACATTTATTCTCCTCTCTTTTTTTTTTCTTGCGATCCAATTAATGAATGCGAGAAATCATTAATTTCGCCCACGAAAGAATTTTTTGTAATAAAATTCTTGGGTAGTTTTTGTAATAAAATTCTTGGGTATTTTTTTTTTGCTTTTTGTTGGATGAAACTTTGAATTATGTTCTGAAATAAATTTTTCTTTCAATAGACTTTGAACAAACTGGTATTATTAGATGACTACATAGTAAATAAAGCCTTCTATATAATATCCAAGCAGCTGTGGTGGAAATTAATGCTTGTAATGCTTTTGACATTTAAAAATATGGATCATTATCGCTACTTGCGTGTGACGCGGTGAAAGCTCGAGCTTTTACTTTTCAACGAATAATTCACTCGTTTCTCCTAATACGGCTTTTCATTTCTTTTTTTTTTCTATACATAGACGCATGAAAAATTTACGATTTATCTACGTTTTTATCATTTTGTCATTTTTGTACTGTGAAAGTAATTTTAGGCGGAAACTTTTATCTTTCGAAATGATATTAAATTGTATTTATGATTTTATATTTTTTATTTTACACATGTATTTGTATTTTGTATTTTTGTGACAATATATTTTTTGTATAAATTAATTAATTTATTTATTTATTATAATTTATTGAATTAATTTATTTACAAAAAAAAATAAAATTGTATTTTTTGTATTTGTGTTCTTTTTATATAACGTACTTTTTGTATTTTGTAATGGTTTTATTTTTTGTATAACTTGGTACTTTTTTACTTTTGTGCTGCTTTTTTTGTATAACTATTGTACTTTTTGTATTTTGTACTGCTTATTTTTTTGCATAACTTGTACTTTTTGTATTTTTCACTTATATTTCCTGCTGGTATTTCTTGTATTTTCTGCTTGTATTTTTATAATTTATGCTTGTATTTTTAAATTTCAGCTTTAATTTTTAATATTTTCAGCTTATATTTATACATTTCTTGCTTCTGTTTTTGTATTTTTTGTTTTAACTTTTTTATCATCTCATTCATTTTGTGTATTTTGTATTTGTACTTTATGATTTTTGTACTACTTACGTATTACAAATTTTTTGCAAATTGTTTGAATTACTTATTTTCCTATCCTCTTTAATTTTTTTTAATTAAAAAATATGCAAAAAAGGAGTAAAATTTATACATCAGAAAACAAAATTGTATAAAAAAGAAATATTTATTAATTCTTCAAAAAAAAAAAATTGTTATAAATTTTACAAATTTTTTTGCATGTTTTTTCTTGTGGCTAAAGTTTCGAACGTTCAAATAAACAAAAATTTTTTCCACCTCAATTTTTTTTCTTGAAAATTACTCTCTAAAAAAGAGAAATAATTGAAATTCAGCAATATTTAGTTCAGAATTAATTTGTTTTAATATGTAAAAAATATTTTTTTGTAAAAAAAATACAAATTACATGATGTAGAAAAATATTGACGTTCATTTGAACGTTCGAAAGTTTAGGAAAATTGTTTTTTTTTTGCACCCCGAGAAAAGTTTTTGTAAATTTGAAGAAATTATTTTCTTATACTCGTTTGTTTTCAATCAAAATAAATTTTTCTTTCAAACAAGCGGAGGGTTTTTTGTTCCAAAGAAAATTTTTCTGATTAAATCAGCTAATTTAGTAAATATGTCTTTGATTTAATAAAATTTTCTTTGGATCCAAAAATATTTTCTTCTAATTTTTTTTTTGTTTCGTCGAAAAAGTTTAATGAAGTAAAAAAAATAAAGTTTTATGACAAAATATAGAGAGAAATAATTAAACTAGAGTAAAATTTTTTAATTTAAAGATGAAAATTTCTTTAAAGTTAATAAATTTGTAATAGTAAAGTAACTAAATAATTAAACTAAAAATAAGAATGAACTTATAATATTAGTTATTATTAAATAAATTGTTTTTGAATATAGTAAATTTTGTTGAATAAAAAAATTTGATGTTTCAATCAAAAAAGTGAAAAATATTTTCTTTTTTAAACGAAAACTTTTTTCTTCGTGCAAGTGAATTTTTACTACTTATTGTTTTTATTCCAAAAAGTTCCGAAAGTTAAAAATACAATAGTTTTTACAATTTTTTAAAAGCAAAAATTAATTAACGATAAAAATTAGTTTAAAAAAAAATTGAAAAATATTTTCCACACATTCCGTACTTTTTGGAAGGGTTTTTACTATATTTGTACTATTTTGCAACAAAAAAAAATATTTTTTTCTATTATAAAATGAAAATTTTTAAATATTGAAAAGAATGTTTTTTTTACCTATTTTTTTCTTTTTTTTACCTATTTTTTTTCTTTTTTTTACCCATTTTTCATCTATTTTTTCTTGTGCTTTTCCACCAATTTTTTTCCCTTGTGCTTTTTTTCTAATTTTCCTCCAAAGCTCTTTTAAAAACTGTGGAAAGTTTTTTTTCGGGATTTAGAATCGTTTTATCAAGCGACCACTGCAGTAAAGTTGGCCTAATTAATTTTTTGCCCAAGTGGCGAAGGTTCAACGTCTTTGCACACCTCGGATCTTTGTACCCGCAAGGGTTAATCGATAAACGGTCAAAAGCTGAATTAATCTCGAACCACTGCCGGTAAGATTTGCCGCATGCAAAAACAACCGATAAAATCCAGTGTCCTTTATCTTTCTCAATATCCGACCACTTGACTCGCGAACGGTGTCAATTTATTTAATAACGTATACTTTGTATTTTTTCATTTTTCCTACTTATTAAATGACAATTTTTTTTTCATGATAATAAAATAATAAATTGTAATTTCGTGTCCAATTTCAATTTAATTGTAATATAATAAATTTTTGCAATTGATTTCAATTTATTTCAATTTATACAGTTTAATTCAAATCGTATTTTTAATATTCTTTATTTTGAAACAATTTAATTTAATATTAAGTAATATAGGACAATATTCAGTTTAATTACTAAGTTAAGTTTATTATTTATTATAATTTCTAAGTTATATTTATTAGTTAATATTAAATTCAATCACCAGTTACTAAAAGTTTATTTAACATTAAAATAGCATATTAAGCGATTAATTAATATTTTCCTAAAGTTTTGAAAGTTTAAGTGAACATAATTTCTCTCTATTTAAATATTTTTCAAAAATTACTGGTTACACTAAAGAAAAATAATTAAAGTTATTTACTTAGTTGAAAACAATTTTTTTAATATACAGAATAACTTTAAATGAAAAAATTTTAAATTAGAAAACGTTTTGAAATTAAATTTTGAGAATTAGGAGAAGTCAAATAAATATCGTCGTTCAAAACTTTAGGAACATTAATTAATATTTATTATAATTATTAAATAATTAGTTTATGTTAAAATAATTAAATCTACTTATTAAATAGGTGGATAGTTAAAATTGAATTTACTTGTTAAATAATAAATTAATATTCAATCTAATTATCGAGTAATTAGGTAATAATGAATTTGCTTATTAAGTAATTAATATTAATTAATATTAATTAATCTTAATTGATATTAATTAATCTTAATTGATATTATATTATTATTAATATTAATTATATTATATTATATACAGAATAACTTCAAATGAAAAAAATTTTAAATTAGAAAATGTAAAAATAAAAATTTAAAAAATTTTAAATTATTATTATTATTATTTATATTATTAAATAATAAATTAATATTCAATCTAATTATCGAGTAATTAGGTAATAATGAATTTGCTTATTAAGTAATTAATATTAATTTATATTTATTAATCTTAATTGATATTAATTAACATTAATTGACATTAATTAACATTAATTGATATCAATTAATTTCAATTTATACGAAAAAATATTTATATAAAATTTACCTACTGATTAATTAATTAATATTCATTTATATAATTTTATTTTATTTATGTTATTTATATAAATTTATATAATTTACTATTTAATTTTAAAAAAAGAATTAAATTTTTTTTAAAATCAATAATTACTGTAAATAAACAATAATTTTTTTTTTGGCATGGAATGAGAAGAAAAATGTTTGTTGATAACGCGTGACAAGAGAAGTTATTATATTATACATTAAATGATTACTCATCGGTCGATAAAATCCTCTCAACGAAGCATTGCGAATTTACTGACAAGGAGTTTGCTAATTTCCAAGTTGAACATTTTATTGTTTCAAACTATATAAGAATGAGAATAATCCTACTCACATCCTCTATTAAGGAGAATGTTAGAAATCATCTTTTCCCACCAAGTTCCAAGATCCTGCAAAAAGAATCCATTTACGAGTGAGTTACATTTTTCATTTTTTTTCGTCCAATTATTATTGTCGAAACAATTTCTTTTTTTTTTATATACATTTTTTCCATCTTCAATTCAAATCAATTGAATTCCAATTATTTTTCCGCTTGATTCAAAATATCCTTATATAGTGGTTTTTTCTTCCAATTTTATTAATGTCATTAATTTTTTGTTTGTTATTTATTATTATTTTTATTATATTCTTGTTTAGTATTTTCATATTATCTTTTTATTTATTATATTTAGTTTTTATTTTTGGATTTAATGAATTTGGGTTTATTTTTTCATTTTTTTCACAGTGGTTTATTATTTTTTTGTTTCAATGTTTTTTTTTCTTTATTTAACGTTTCTTTATTGTTTCACTTTTTGTTTGAAAAAAATTTTTGTTTATTTATTTTCTATTTTTGGGATGAATGTATATTTTTCAACATTCATTTATTTCGAAATTCTGTGGGAATTTTTCTAGAGTGAAAATTTCGGTTTGGTTAAATTTCATAAAATGTAATTAATATTTGATCGACTTGTTTTTATTTATTTATAATTTTCTATTTTTTTTGTCAGAAATTTTTATTTTTTTTTATAAATTTGAGGCAATTTT
This sequence comes from Leptopilina drosophilae, assembly GCA_032873175.1. Classification (NCBI taxonomy): domain Eukaryota; kingdom Metazoa; phylum Arthropoda; class Insecta; order Hymenoptera; family Figitidae; genus Leptopilina; species Leptopilina drosophilae. The sequence continues at coordinate 19,957,237 of CM065481.1, forward strand.
TTCATGTAGAAATATTCATACTTTTCTTTTTTACTTATTTCCTTCTATTTTTTATTTATATTTATTGTTAGCTTTAATTTTATTCAGTTTCCTTTTTTAGTTTTGATTTCTTCTATTTTCCTTTTTTATTTTCTGTTTTATTATTCGTTTTATTTATTTATTAATTATTTATATTTTTTTATCCATGTTTATTGTTAGTTTTAATTTTTTTCCTTTTTTAATTTTGATTTTATCTAATTTCCTTTTTCTATTTTCAGTTTTATTTTTCATTCTATTTATTTTAATTTTTTTACTTTTAGTTTAATGTTTTTTTATTTTTCTGTCTTTATTTTAAATTAAATATTTTTGTGACTTTAACTTTCATTTAGTTTTGGTTTTAATTTTATTCACTTTCCTCTTTAATTATTAATTTCTTTTTTTTTAGTTATAAATAGATTGTTTTTAGTTTAAATTTTATTTAGTTTTGGTTTTAATTTTATTCACTTTCCTCTTTAATTTTTAATTTTTTTTTTTTGAGTTATAAATAGATTGTTTTTAGTTTAAATTTTATTTAGTTTTGGTTTTAATTTTATTCACTTTCCTGTTTAATTTTTAATTTCTTTTTTTTTGAGTTACAATTAGATTGTTTTTAGTTTAAATTTTATTTAGTTTTGGTTTTAATTTTATTCACTCTCCTTTATTATTTTTAATTTCTTTTTTTTAGTTATAAATAGATTGTTTTTAGCTTAAATTTTATTTAGTTTTGGTTTTAATTTTATTCACTCTCCTTTATTATTTTTAATTTCTTTTTTTAGTTATAAATAGATTGTTTTTAGTTTAAATTTTATTTAGTTTTGGTTTTAATTTTATTCACTTTTCTCTTTAATTTTTAATTTTTTTTTTGAGTTATAAATAGATTGCTTCTAGTTTAAATTTTATTTAGTTTTGGTTTTAATTTTATTCACTCTCCTTTATTATTTTTAATTTCTTTTTTTGAGTTATAATTTTAATTATTTTTAGTTTAAATTTTAATTATTTGAGTTTGAATTTTATTTTTTTCCTTTCCTTCATTTTTCGTCAATTATATTTGAAAAAAATAGAGAAAAGTCAGAGTTTTAAATTAAGTAGAAGTTTTTTTTTGTTCTGCTCTAACAAGTGATAAATGTTTTCAGATCTATCTCGCTGAAAGTGAAAAAGGACAAGACGTGGCGGATTCGGTGACCCCTTGGCTGTGATACGAAGAAGCAGATAGCTAGATAAGACAAAACAAAGAAGAGAACGAGAGAGTGAGAGAGCGAGAGAGAGAGAGAGATGCGTGAATATAAGATAGTGGTACTGGGCAGCGGAGGTGTTGGTAAATCTGCCCTCACTGTCCAATTCGTACAAGGAATTTTCGTCGAAAAATACGATCCAACCATAGAAGACAGTTACCGTAAGCAAGTTGAGGTTGATGGGCAGCAATGCATGCTGGAAATTCTAGACACAGCCGGAACGGTCAGTCTTTACTTCAACTTGATTTATCGTGTCCTTTTTTATTATAACTTTTTTTTTCTATTTTGCTTTGATTGCACACTTTGCAAAAATCTTTTCACTCATCGCTCCTTGTTTGACACGAGAAATACAATTTTTTTGTACGTTGATATCTACTTTTTTCTGTTCTCCACTAGATTGACTACTTTCGAGGAATACAAAAGTTGTTAGTATTTTTTCTCTCTAAGATTTCCTGATAGTTTGCATTTTTTGTTGATTGGCTAATTATTTGTTTAATTTCGTTTCTTAATGAATCGGATAATTAAATTCTGTGAAAGTTAATTTGTAAAAATTAATTTTTAAAAGTAATTTGTAAAAGTATATCGCATAAAATAATTTGTGAAAGTAATTTCTGACAATAATTTGTACTACTAGTTTGAAAAAGTATTTTGTAAAAATCAGTTTGTAAAAGTAATTTGTAAAAATCAGTTTGTAAAAGTAATTTGTAAAAGTAATTCGTAAAAAATAATTTGTGAAAGTAATTTGTATTATTTGTGTAAAAAAAGTATTTTGTAAAAATTAATTTCTAAAAGTAATATTATTTACTGTAAATCACAAATTAAGTTTTAATTTTTCCTTTCGAGAGTTTATGTTTAGAGAAAAAAATTATAATAAGGACAAAACTCTGAAAAGTGAGTTTTCAGTAATTCAATTTTTTTCAAACTGTAAATTTTATTTTTTCTTTTCAGAAATTTAAAAAAAGAAATTACTATTTGTTTTTTTTTAAGATAAAACTCTGGAAAATGGAAATAATATTAAAAATTTTAAAATATGGAAGTTCTAAATTAATTCAATAATCAAAATTATTTAACGTTAAATTAATGGTTCCAACCAAAATTTAATTATTATAAAATTAAGAATATTTCAGTCAGATTATTATAAAATTAGAAATATTTCAAACTGGAGTAAAAAATTTTGTTTTTTTTCTGATAAACTTTCTACAGAGTTTAATAATTTTAAATTTCTCTTCAAATGGCAAATTAAATTAAAAATTTTTCTTGGAGAATTTAGTGAAAAAAATTATTTTTCCAAGAGAAAAAATTCTGGAGAAAAGGGATTTTATTTTTTTCCTTAAAAAATTTAGAAAAAGAAATTTGTAATTTTTGTTTAAAGACAATATCGAAAATTTCCAAATATGGAAGTTTTGAATTAATTTAAAAATAAAAATTTTGTAGAAGAAAATTAATAGTTTCAATTTCATGAAGAATTAAATTATTACAAAATTAAAAATATTTCAATCAGAACACAAAAATTCTGTTTTTTATTCTGATAAATTTTTTACTAAAGAAAATACTAGAGGAATGTTCAATTTTTTTTCTGTAAATAGCAAATTAAATTTTTAATTTTCCTTAGAAGAGTTTAGGGGAATTGTAATTTTTTCAATATACAAAACTCGCAGGAAAGTAAAAAATAGACGAAAATTTTAATTATTGAAATTAATTTTAGATATTTATCGCAAATAAATTATAATTGACAACATTGTATTGTTCAGCCTCGAAAGCAATGTTATTCAATAGAGACAGCAGAAGAAAATTAATTTTAAACTTCATTTACAAAAACAGTAGAAATAAATATTTAATTGATTTCATAGAGACAGTAGAAATAAATATTTAATTGATTTCATAGAGACAGTAGAAATAAATATTTAATTGATTTTATAGAGACAGTAGAATTAAATATCTTAGTCCATAGAAACAGTATTTAATTCGAGATACAGCAATAACAGAGACAGTACAAATAAATAGAAAAAAATTGAAGAAGAATGAAAAGATTAATGCAATTCTCTCATACTTGGATGAGTATTGTGAGAGACACTTTTTATATTATTTACTCAGCTACTTATTTCATTTTTTTTATCAAGAGGAAATTGAGACTTTATCATTAATTGTGTTTCTTCTTTTTTTTGATAGGAACAATTCACAGCCATGAGGGACCTTTATATGAAAAATGGCCAAGGCTTTGTATTGGTGTATTCGATAACGGCACAGTCAACGTTTAACGACCTCCAAGACTTGAGGGAACAAATCCTGCGGGTAAAAGACACAGATGATGTGCCAATGGTGTTGGTAGGAAACAAATGTGATTTGGAAGATGAGAGGGTAGTGGGCAAAGACCAGGGCGTCAACCTTGCTCGGCAATTCAATTGCGCCTTCATGGAGACTTCTGCCAAAGCCAAAATTAATGTTGTTGATGTAAGAATATCGTAGACAATACAATAATTTCTCTTAGTTTTCCTTCTAGTTTCTTCATAGTTTTTTTTATTTAAATTTTATTCAGAGCACGATTTTAATTATCTTTGTATGCGCAATTATTCTACGTTTTTGATTTTTTTAACTTCCTCATAGAGGAAAGGTAGTATTTTATTTTTTGATGTAATGTTTTTATTTTGCCGCCAAGGGAAATTATTCAATTTGATGATGAGAATTTGGTTCAAAAAAATTGATATTTCATGGAGAATTTTTATTTTTAAATACTATCAAATTATTAAATTATCATTCAAGTCAATTGATGCTAAAATTTTTATTTGAACTTTCAAATAAACGAAAATGTATTTCTTCTTTAATTTTGTGTCACTGAGAAAAAAATAAATTCTGGTTTTTATTTTCAAAATTTTTATCGTAATCGGTAAAATATTTTTAGTAAAAATCGTACAAAAAATTAATTCAATATTTACTTGCGTAAGATTTGCATTTATTTTAAATTTAGATTTACTTATTTTTCTCTAAACAAAATTATGGTTGAAAAATTAAATATTTTCAAACATTGAAATAAGAGGCAGTAGCAGTGATGTTTAAATTAAAAAAAATGTAACTTTAATGCAGTGAGAAGATTGATCAAAAAGACTAAAAATAGTCGTTAATTGACGTTAATGCGAGAGATAAGAAATATTTTTGCAATGCAATAACTTGACTATATTGTAAAGCAAATATTTTTACCAAACTGACTTGAACTGTTCTTTATACGACTCTAATTGAAAAGACTTTAAATTTTTTTCAGAAATCTTTTCACACTTTTATTTTGTCTCATTTGTGTATTAAATCAAAAATTAAATATTAAAATAATGTATTATTTTAATAGATTTTAAAATTATTAAAATAATGTATTATTTTAATAGTTTTTAAAATTATTTCTTTTAAGAATTAGTGAAAATTGAACGATCACTATTTATTTGTTTTGAAAAGCACTTGACACGGTGAAATTGAAATTGCCACTACGAAAACATGAAATACCAATTTGTACAAATTAATTAAATTTAAAAGCAGTTAATATTTCGTTACATTTCAGTTAATTGTGTTTTAGTTCGTTACATGACTTCCATTTAATTGTCCAATTTTTATTTTACTCGTCTCATTTTATTTATTCAATAAATAGTTATTAAATTTTTAATTTTTTATATTGATATAGAAATATTCAATATTGGAATTTTTCTTGAATTTATTGTATTCACGTTTATACTGATTATTTGATTTTCATTATTGAAAATATTTCTCTTGGTATTTAAATTCCGTTATTTAATTTATTTAAAATGTAAAGAGTTTTTTTATTTATTTTCTTTATTCAATGATTTTATTTATTATTGTATTATTTAATTTTTATTGGAAAAAATTTATTTTATTTCCTTATAGAGAGAGGATTTTGTTTGTAATTTTATCTATTTTTCTTTTTGTTTTATTTTACCTTTTGTTTCTTGAAAATAAATATTTGTGGAATATTTGCTAATTTAGAGAAAGTATTTTAAAAAAAAAATTGTATTTCTATTTCTATTAATGTATAATTTTATTATTTTTAGATCTTCTACGACCTGGTGCGACAAATCAACAAAAAATCGCCGGAGAAAAAAATAAAGCAGAAAAAGAAATCGGTGTGCCTACTGTTGTAAAGTAGTAATGGCCTAGGCCATATTCTCTCGCGAAATAATTCGAAGGAGATACCAGTGGTTGGTGAGGGTAAATGCAAAAAAAAAAATGAAAAAAAAAAGAATCAAGAGGATAATTAGTGAAAGAAAATAAAATAAAACCGCAAAGCAGAGTAAAAAGGGGTCTGATAACGAATTAAAAGATGAATAACAATTGATGAGGGGGGGTTGGGAGGGGCGGGGGAGGGGGTTAAAAAAAGCGTATGATGGCTGTAAAGCAAGAATAGACGACTATAAGAGAATAATGAAACGAGAGGGTTGAATATTATTGTATATACGTTAGTCCCGGGGTGGTTTAATCTGGCAGGCGCAAACAACTGCGCACAAAAAGTTAAAACCGACCCCCGAGACACTCGATTATCACTGTAGGAGTTTTGCATTAAAGAAGAAAAAAAAGATGATTAATTAATATTATATATATTTAGGAGAAAAAAAAAGAGGAGAAATAAAATGTTTGGATGTGCGCGTGCGTTGGCTCACCAGCCCCCATGAAATAATAAAAAAAAAAAATTGTTCGCCGCGCACTTCTCTTATATATAATATAATAATTATACATAGACGATACATACATTGATGATGATGATGATTATTATTATTAATTAATTAATTAATCATTATTATTATTATTATTATCGATGCATCAAAATAATTCATAAGTTTTCAACCGTTTGTTTTTCTCAAAATAAATATGTTTTTTTTCTATATCTCTTCAAAATATTAAAAAGCAAAATAATAAAAAATTGAGTAAATGTTATTAAAAGCGGTTGATCTCTCTTCCCTTTAACAAGAAAAAAAATACGATTCGTCGATGTTTAGATCTGAAAAATAGTGGCATATTCAGGAAAGTACTTTTCATGATGTATGTTTTTTAAATACCATATATATTATACATTTTTTGAAATATAATAAATGTTTTTAGGCAAAAAAAAAAAAAATGGAGAACAGAAAAGAACGATTCTTTCTACGAATTTTTAATTTGTACTGCGTGACACATCAAGCTGGACACTATATATAAATATATATATATAATCTGTAGAAGATTCTTCGTCGATATTCGACGAGAGTTCTTTTTTTTTATTGTGCAAGAGAAAATTGATCTTTTCACTTGTTTAATGCGCGCGAGCACCACACTCTTTCTAATAAAATGCATCATTACACTGCAAAATTCGTGAAATAATTGACTATTTAAGTATTTCTGTTCAAATTACCTGAAAATATTTTTTTTTTTATTTTATAATTTTAATTCAGTTTTACTTATAGTCATATATCACACACGCTCTTTTTAATATTTTAGGACTGAGACATTTTTTTTTCTTTTTTCTCTACAAATTTTAAATTTGTAAATTCACTCTTAAGTTTGTAGATATTTTAATTTTTACATAAAAAATTGTTTTAACATTCGAAATTTCTACGTTGGGAATTTACAATTTTTAAGTTTGTAGAATTATTTTTTTGTTTTTAGTAAAAGAAATAAATTTCATAGAAAATTGTTTGGAAATATATTTTCTTTAATGATTCGTTCATACTCTTGATTCTATTGCAAAACCACACTTTCTTTACTATCTATTCTTCATTTCACACATTTTTTTACTAACTATTTTTTTTCTATTGTTTTCACACACATTAATTACTTTATTTACATTATTTCGTATTTTTTTTTGTTTCGCCTCGACGTTTTTGTTGATCTTCGCTTTTATTGTAAGCGTATTCTTCTCCGTGTTCCGTTCACAAAAGACTAGACTATTCACATAATGTCGACGTTCTCAACTTTTCTTATAAAATCGACGATTTTGGGAAAAAAAAATATTGTTCCATTCGAATGTTTTTGTGGAGAAAAAAATTATTTACTAGATCAATAAGTTAATGAAAAATAAACGAAAAAGAATTCTTTTGACTTTTGTTTTGTTTATTCTTTTTCTGTTTTTGTTAATTGAGTGAACAAAAAAAAAAGGGGGGGAAAATATTTTTTTCCGCAAATCGTTGATCGATGACAAAATGTTGAGAATTGGATTTGTAAAATTCTTCTTTGTATTCGTTTCTTTTTTATCGTTGCGATATTAGGATGATTCGAATGTTTTAAGGAATTTGTAAAAATTAGTTTGTTACTGTCTGAATTTGGAGGTTATTTTGTTTACCAAATACTTCAGCTTGTTTATATTTCTTCCGTTTTCTTTCAGAGGGATTCTTTTTCAATCAGAGGGATGAATTTTTGTTGATTATTTTCGCTATTGTTTCAATTTGAATGTTTGGATCAATAGATGGAAAAATCTAAAAATATCGGGAAACAATACTGAAGATGGTAAAACCAGTGACGTAGATTGAAGACATTTGCCTTGAGGATCCACTCGTCATGTTGCAGCAAATGTGCGTCGCTTCGTAAACAACTCTTGGATAATAATCATTCCAAAAGGACAACGCCTTGTAGTCGATGATTTTCGAATCACTCATTTCGGATTTAATGTCCTTGATTATCAAGAGTCCTGGATTTCTCTCGGTGTACGGATCCCACTTGACAGTTGGCAACGATGGATTACCGGTGCGAGCGAAATTCGCCAACATTGCCATCATACTCTCGGCCATTTTCTTATCGGCCGGATTCCATTGGATATTCGTGCTTATCGAGTAGGGAAGACCCCAGATAAATGGAAGCTCGAACATGTGCGGTACTCCGGCCCATTTTGGAACGTCGCGTGAAACAACTTCCGTTTTTGGACGATAATCAAAGCGATAGACATAGGCCTCCTCTTGCTTTGCTATTTTACCCGCGAGGAATGTTAATCCAGCGGCGTATTTCTTCTCAGTTTGCATATCGAGGAAACGATCTCGTAAAACCGTTTGATCCTTGGTTGGTGGATGTGGCTTGTAGTAGAATAAAACGGCTTCGGAGACAATTTCCGGTTTCGATTGACAAGTATCATTCTCATCGGGTAATCCAATTTCGTTCTCAATATCGTATCTGATCATTTCTTCAAATTTATTTGAATTCAAACGACCGTCGACATTTTCACTGCCAATTGATTCGATGTAACTCAAAGCTTGCTCGTTATTCGTGAATCCAGTGATTATGGGAACTGCGGTGAAACTGCCGGTTTCTATTAATTCCTTTGGATCCTTGGGTAGAAATGGATCGGACGAATTATTTGTATCGATGTCAATAATCGGACCCCAGGTTTCAATGTCTTTGAGGAAATCCAATAAATCCTGATCTCTCTGTCGACGAAGACACACCATGAGATCGGTGGTTGGATAACGATTGCAACCGAATTTCTCGGTTATAAAATCGACCACCGACGCTTCCTGATCGGGTGTACGAACTGAGCCAATTGCATCGCCGCTGATGATTATTGCTTTTGTGAATTTACCACGACTCAAGGGACTTAGAATGTGTAGGCCCACGCTTATTGCTCCGGCGCTGTGGCCAATGATCACGATGTTCGATGATGATCCATCGAAGAGTTCTATGTTGCTTTTCACCCAATCGAGAGCCGCTATTTGGTCCCGCATTCCATAATTTCCGGGTGCCTCGCCATCCATTGTTGTGAAGAAGCCGAAAACGTTTAGACGATAGGCCACCGTCACGACTATTACCTGTGAATTTAAATATTTCCATGAAATTACGAATTTATTTACAAAAAACAAGTTTTGAATGTTCAAATGAATTTTTTTTATTCATATAAAAGACATTTTTCTTTAAAACTGTATACTTATTGCTGTCTGTAGAAAAACTTAGAAACTAATTTAATATTCAGAAACTCTGTAAATTTAATTTCTTTACGACACAAAATTATTGATAATATTTTAATTTCAAAAAGGAGAAAATAAATTTTGTTCATTTGAACGTTCAGAATTTTAGGAATGTAAATTTTTACTAGGTACTAAACAAGAATTATTATTATTATTATTATTATTATTATTATTATTATTATTATTGTTACATAATTATTAGACAATGTTTATTATTAAATAACTATTATTATTTTTTACCTATTAATTGTAAATAACTAGCAAATTATACGAGCGCGAAACAGTATTTAATTTATCACTTTTTTTCTTTTCAAATATTCTTTTCAATTTCTGAAAAATTTGGAATTCTATATTTTTAAAAATTTACTTATAAATTAATTATTATTTTTATTATTTTCAACAACTTTTATAAAATTCTTCGAAACAATTCTATCGTTTTCAAATATTCGAATAAAATTCTTTGAAGGAATTTTAATTATTTTTAGAGGTTTTAGTAAAATTTTCAGAAAAAAATCCATTATTTTCATTAGTTTTAATTAAATTTTTCGAAAAAGTACAATTATTTTCATAAATAAAAAGATTCTTTAGCGGAATTCAATTACTTTAAGTATTCTAATAAAATTCTTTGAAATAATTTCATTATATAAGATAAATTAATGATATAAGAACCTTTTGATGTAATTATCTATGGTAATTAATTTCTTTTTCAAAATTGAAAAGAAATTCTTTACAATAATTTAATTATTTTCATAAAGGATAAAATTCTTAAGAAAAATTCAATTTTTTTTGTTGATTTTAATAAAATTTTTTTAAAAACTTAAAAATTTTGACAAATCTCAATATAAAAAAATATAATGATAATAACAATACAAAAATTCTTTATAGAATTCCATTATTTTTATAAATAATAAAACTTCTTTAAAGAAATTAATTCCTTTTTCAGATTTTAATGAACTTTTTTTTAAATTCATTAATTTTCATGAATAATAAAGTTCTTTGGAGGAATAAAATACTTTGAAATAATTTATTTACTGAAGAAAATTTTAATATTATTCTCTATAATAATTAAATTCTTTTTCAAAATTCAAAAGAAATTCTTTACAATAATTTAATTGTTTTCAAAAAATTTTTAAAGCTATTGTTTCGTGAAAAATTTTGGGAAAATTCAAATTCAATTATTTTTAAAAATAATAAAACTCCTTGAATTTTCATTTATTTTCATAATTAATAAAGTTCTTCATGGAAATAGAATTACTTAAAATATTTTTAAAAAACTCTTTGAAAGAATTTAATTATTTTATAAATTTTCGGTAAAATACTTAAAAATAATAATTAAATTACCTTCATAAGTAATAAGTTCTTTGTAAAAATTCATTAACTTAAAATATGTTAATAAAATTCTTTGAAGTTGTTCGATTTTTTAAGAAAGTTTTGATGTAATTCTTGATAATAATGCAATTCTTTTCAAAAATTAAAAATAAATTCTTTATAATAATTCAATTATTGTTTCTAAATGATAAAATCATTCGGAGGAATTCAATTATTTTTATGAATAATAAAATTTTTTGCAATAAAACAATTTTTTACAAATTTTATTGATTTTTTTTAAATTCAATGAATTTCGTGAATAAAATAAAATTTAATAAAAGAAATGAAAAGAAAATAAAATTCTTCAATGAAATTCAATTACTTAGAATATTTTAAGAAAACTTTCTGAAATTTTTTTTTAGAGATTTTATTGAAATTTTTTGAAAAATTCAATTATTTATAAAAATTTCCAATATCTAATATATTGTAATTAATGTTTTCGAACTAATTTACTTATTTTCAACACAATTTCATTTACATTTTTAAATTTAACGTTTTAAAAGTTACAAAAATCATAACATGTTTTTTTAACGAAAACATCTTTTAAAATGAAAATATTGCATAGAATTCCATTATGAAATAATTATTATTCAATTACTTTTATTATTAAATAAATTATATAATAAATTATTGTTCTAATTATATAAATTTAGTAGATACTGATAGTTAATGATGCAACATTAAGAATAAAAAAAATCGACTTTTTCACTGTTTGGGAAAAAACAGAAACAAAATAAAAAGCAGAAAAAAAATTAAAAATAAAAAAAAGAGTAAAAACTTAAAAAATAAGAAAAATACAGCACTAAATAAAGCATTTGTATAAATAAAGAATTATGAAAAGATCAGAAAATTAGATAAAAGAAAAATTGTGTTAAAAAAGTACATTAGTATTACGAATTTAAATAATCTCTCCATTAAGAGTAGGAGATTTTTTAGGGGATAATTTTTAAACTGTAAAATATTGACTGTTTAATTTATTTTTTATTTGTGTTTTTTTATCAGTAGTTGAAGATTTGAATTAATTTTTTTTATTTAACTGCTTTTCTTTATTTCTGATGCTAATTGAAATTGCTTGGAAAAGATTAACATAAATGAGGCATGTAATACCTCTTATATTCAGTTTATGCAATCTGTTGTAAATGCGTTCACTGACTTCCTTTCTTTTTTTTTCTTAATAGTCCGTGTGCCCTACTTCAAAGTAACTCTGCTATTCTCTCGTCATTGCAATGTATATAAATATAGAATTAAAAAAAAAAGAAAAAAATTGCTAGATTTATAAAAATATATGTAGTATACAAACATCTATAGAATTATCTATAGAATTAAAGAACAGAAAAAAAATTACTCGAATTAAAGAAATATTTTTTTTAATTTAAATACTCTTATGTTGAAAATTAATGAGAGGAGATTTTTTTCCTTGTTTTTAATTCAACTTTTTTTTCGAAGAATTTTGATAAAAAATATTTTCCACTATTCAATTGAAAGAGTTGAATATTTTTTTTTCAATTAAAAATTTTTTAAAAATTAATTTTGAAAGAAAATTAATTTTAGTGAGAAAAGTCAGAAAGAAAAAAAATTAAATTCTACTTCTTACTGCAGGGAAATAAATTTTTTTTTTAAATGTAAGTAAGAAAAAATTAGAAGGAATAAGAAATGAGGAAACTCGTGAGAGAAATTGAAATAAAAGAAGGATAGTCTAACAGCGTAAAAAACTAAAAATAAAATTCAATCAGCAAAAAAGTCGATAGGTTTGATTAACAAGAAACTATTTCGTGTGTCGTGAAAATATTCGCGAGATGTTGACTACAAGGTCAGACGGTGACCTTGCATATCGTTCGAAATGCATTGACATGCCCTTTGTAATTTTTTTATACTTAATGACATGTAATCGACATTCAACAAGAGTTCATTGTAAACTCCAAAAAAAAAGAGCATGAAAGAATTAAGTACTATGATCTTGACCTTTTGCTTGGTGACGAAGACCGATGCATCCCAAATTGCAGGCGTTCCCGTATTAAAATCTCCACTGTGAAACCACACGATCACTGGCCATCCATCGGGAGGTCGATTTCCTGAATTAATTAAATATTGTTAATTTTGTTCAATTTAGTAAATATTATTAATTTTTTTTTAAATGTAACAAATATCATTTTTGTTAAATTAATGAAAGATTAATATTTATTTTCTGAATTTAAAATATTTCTTGCTTAAAATTTCTTAATTTCTGTATTTAAAATTTTTTGCGTAAAAAGCAGTAAACCTTTTTACTTTCTGAATTTGAAATAATTTTTTATTGAAGTTTTTTTTTGTGAATTTAAAATATTTGTTTGCTTTAAATTTGGTATTTTCTGGATTTTAAATAATTTTTTGCCCAGAAAGCAATATTTAGTTTTTAAAATATTTATTTTCTGAATCTAAAATATTTTTTGCTTAAAATCTCTGAATTTTAATTGTTTATCTTGAAAAACAATAAAATTTTATACTTAAAGTTTTTTAATTTCTGAATTTGAAATATTTTTGTGATGAAAGTTTCTTATTTTTTAAATTTAAAATATGTTTTCTCCGGAAACCAATATTTTATTTCGAAAATTATTTATTTTCTAATTTTTAACGTCGGTGAAGTTTGCAACGTTTATGGTCAACGATTAAAAGAAAAACATTATTTTTCTACCAAAAAGAATAAAAATTTTCATTCACAAATATTTTTTTTTGTAAACCATTATTCAAAAAATTAAACGTTCTATTTCCAGTACAAAAAATTATAAAAATTTGCTTAAAAAAATATTTTCTTCATAAATCGTTGACCATAAACGTTGTGAACTTCACCAACGTAATTTTTAAATATTATTTGCTTGAAATTTCTTATTTTCTGAATCTCAAATATTTTATGCTTAAACTTTCTTAATATATGAATTTGAAATATTTGTTTGCTTAAAATTTGGTATTTTCTTTATTTGGAATATTTTTAGCTAAAATTTTTTTTTTTTATTTGAAATATTTTTAGCTAAATTTTTTTTTCTGAATTCAAAATATTTTTTGATTAAAATTTCTTATTTTCTGAATTTCAAATATTTTTTCCCTAAAAAGCAATATTTTCATTATAAAATTATTTATTATATAAATTTAAAAATTTTTTTAAATTTTTATTTCTTATGTGAATCTAAAATGTTTTTGCCTAAAATTTATGAATTTGAAATTTTTTTTCTTAAAAAACAATAAAATTTTATACTTAAATTATTTTAATTTCTGAATTTTGAAATATTTATTGATGAAATTTTCTTATTTTATGAATTTGAAGTATTGTTTGCTCAAAATTTCTTATTTTCTGTATTTGACATATTTTTTGCTTAAAATCTGTTTTATTTTAAATTGTCAAATTAAAAATATAACAGATTTCAAGCAAAAAATTTCTTATTTTCTGAAATCGAAACCTTTTTTGCTTTAAATTTCGCATTTTCAGAAACTAAAATTGTTGCTTTAAATTTCTCATTTTCTGCTTATGAAATAATTTTTTGTTCAGAAAGCAAAATTTCAATTTTTAAATTATTTGTTTTCTGAATTTGAAATATTTTTTGCGCAGAGAACAATATTTTTTTAGTAATTACAAACAATATTTTTTGTTTAAATTTTTTTGTAATTTCTAAAAAGTTGTTAAAGAAAAACTATTAAAATGTTTTTAGACAAATATTTGAACAAAATACAATTTTCATTTCAAGTCCTAGATTATAAATTATGCGAACTTCATGAACGTAATGAATATAATAAATTTTAATAATTAAATAATATATTATTAATTGTTAATAATTGATAAAAATAATTAAATATTATTTTTACTAAATTATTAATTAATTCATAAAAAATTACAACAACGGATGAAAATAAACGATTATTACTAAGTTATTCATATATTTTTTCTTGAGAATTTCTTTAAATCTCATAAATTTCCAAACGTTCAAATAAAGGAATTTTTTTCCTTCTGAAATAATTTTAAAAACTACTGTCTGGAAAGAAATTAAAATTAAACATTTTTAGTCAAGAATTAATTTTTGTAATGTACAAAATAATTTATTTGTTACAAAAGATAGAAATTAAAAAAAATAGAAATATATTATCGTTCAAAAGTGTAGAAAATTTTTTTATTCAGTTTTTACAATACAAATTTACATTGAATTGGATTAAATTTGATTGAATTAGTGAAACATTTGCTTGTTGTAAATTTAAAGCAGAAAATTAAGTAAAATAAATTTTTGGTTGATTTTGCAAAAAATTTACATTATTTACTCGAATAGAAAGAAAATTTTTGATTGATTTAATCTTGAGTTAGAGTTGAAATATTTGATTAATTAAACTAAGGTGTTGCTTTTTTTCCTCTCGTTTTCTTAATGCAATTTTAAACTGAAATCATAATATAGGAAACGTGACATGAAACGATAAGCCACTAGGCCACTTAAAATCGCCACTTTTGTCCTTATTATTCAACTATGTATAACAAGAAATTAGAAAACTAACTGAAGAAAACCTTCGCTTGAATAAACTATGACTCAGCCGGAATTCAAAATGAATAATAATTATTCTTCTTGAAGGATACTTAAATCAAATTGATTGATTAGTTTTCTTGTATATTTATGTTGGTTTTTTGATTTAAAATTCATGAGAATTTTCGCGAGTCGAGGAAAAATGGTATTGAGAAGTTGCCTCCCGGCAAGAGCAGGCATTTCACATTTTTTTTTATCAACAGATGCAGTTTCTATCTTTGTTATATGGCAAAGAGAAAAAAAAGGTGAATTGAGAAAAGAATTTTTTATTTCTCATAAGGGAGAAAAAAATTTACTTTTGTGTATTTTTGGAATTTTTACATTTTTTGTCAATATTCCAACTTTTTTCAGGTGAAAGTTTTCCTGTTAGAAAAATAAAAAGGACGAAGAAAATAAGCTAAGAAGAGAGAAAAAAAATTTAACATGCATTAGTTTGCAGATGTTATTTTATTTTGTTTTTCGTGAAAAATTCAAAGCAGTAAAAATTTACAGAATCAAACATTTAATTAGCAAAATGTTAATTAAAAATACTTTTTTTGAATATTTATTGTAAATTGGGATAAATATCTTTGCATATTTATAATGAGTATTCAAAAACTAGTAATTAAGTTTTAATTAACAAAATAGTAAATGAAGTAAATAAATTATAAATGTTTATATGTTAATAATAAAAAAAAATAATTTTCGTATTTGTAGTAAATATTCAACAAAAAAATTTAATTAACGACAAGTTTCTGCAAATTTTTATGTTTATAACTACATTTTTTATTCATTATTACATTAAATATACGTAAGATAATTTATTTTTCAGATTTAGAATTTGGAGAGAGAAAATTTTTTGGACACGGAAATTATGTTTGTTTTCAGATAAAAATATTTTGATGTGCAAATTAAAATTTCATTCTCTGTTCGATATCCAGGACTTGAAAGTTGAAATTTTCGTAGATTAAATTATAAAAAGTTTTGAAAGTTTACTTCAGTCTTAATTTTTGTCTGCGGAACGAAACTTTTTACAATTATTCCATTCGCCTCGGTAAATATTTTCCTCTAGATTATTTAATCACCGAAAAAATCGAATAATCACGTAAAAATGCAGTTATTTGGTATAAATTGTGATATTAAAAAATAATAATATTAAAAGTATTAAAAAATAATAAATAAATGATTTTAAATTCTGAACTTTGAAATATTCAAAATTCAGACTTAAAAAATTGTTTTTAATTTTCTGATTAGTTTCTATTATTATTCCAAAGAGTTTTAGCAATAATTTGATAATATTTTTCTAGAATTATTTTTCTTGATAAAAAAAATGCTGTATGCTTTGAATTTTGCAAAAATTTACAATTCTGATTTAAGTTTTATGAGTTTTAAATAAAATTCTAAATTTTCTTCTGAAAAGTGTTTTACAAATTATTGTTTTATTATTTACATGTTTATTCATCAATTATTTTCTTGCACAAAAATAAAAAGTTTGCTCTAAACTATAAATTAAAAAATGTTAGCTACACATTTTGAAATTATTGCCATTTTTTAATTCAGTAAGCTTTGATTAAAGTTTTATGAGTCTTATAAAAATCGAATTTAATCACAAAGAGTTTAACAGAAAAGTAATTTGTAATTGCATAAATCATCGAAATTTTGATAATCAAATCTCATAGAATTTTTAATTTAAAAAAAATCTTTTTTTCAATAAAAAAAATCTTTGGAATTTTATTTTAGAGTTAAAACTTAAAAAGCAACTTTTTTGGTAATAAAAAAATAATATAATAGTAAAATTATTATTTTTTCTTATAAAATCTCATAGAATTTAAAAATTTCAGCACAACAATATTTTTTATATAATAATTGCAATAACTCATAAAAATATAGATGATGAAACTTCATGGAATTCTAAATGCCAAGTAAACAATTTTATTTTTCCAGAAATTTATAATATTAAAAGTATTTTTTCATTATTATTATTATTATTAATAAATTATTTTTTATCAAATATTTATGTAACAATTCATTTACTCTCCAAAAAGTTTGTCATATATTTGTCTTAAAATTTTTATATTCTTTGAATTTCTTAAAATTTTAAATTTTGTGTGTTTTGATTAAAGTTTTATATGAGTTTGAAAGAAAATCTGATTTTATTATAAAAAGTTTTACAATGGATTTTTTTTAATATTCAAATGTTTGTTTATTGTTTAACTATTATTTTATACTATAAAAAAATATATATTGTTCTAAAATAAAAATTCAAAAATTATGCTCAGATAAAAGTTACTATAATTTTTTAATTTAGAATTTAATGAGGTTTGATTATTAAAATAGCTATGAGTCCTCTTATGAGTTTTGCAATTATTAGAAAGATTTCTATAAATAATTCTACGGAAAAAAATTTTCCCTACCGAAATTTTCAATTTCTATGAGTGTTTCTTAAAGTTTTGAGTTCTCACAAGAATAAATAATTATTTTTTTATTATTCCATTTTTTTTATTTCGGAAAAATGACTTTTAACTCTAAAATAGAAATACAAAAAAACTAAATTTTTTAGAAAAATAAAATTTTTGGAAATTTTGATTTTCAAAAGAGGTTTGAATATCAAATTGCTATGAGTTCTTGTAAGTTTCTATGAGTTAATTTTTTTATTCTATGAGTTTAAAATTGTTAGGAAGAATTTACGAACAATTGAGGGTCCCAATCAAAGAACCGGTTATAAGTTTTTGAGACTCAAAATTCTCGACCTCTAAATAAAAAAAGGATTTAAAATTTCAATTTCTTGAAAACATTTTCTTTTTGTATAAAGATTACCAAAATGTTTCTCAAAAAATTGGAATTAAAAACAGTTTAATTTTTGTTTTACAGGGCAATGATTTTAAGTTTAAAAAAATTATAACCGGTTCTTTGATTGGGACTCTCAATTCATAAATTTGGTTGAAACTTTAATTGATTTAAAATGTTTAAATAAAATTTTATATGATTCAAATAAAAATTTGATTTTTATTAGGTTTTTTATTCAAAACAAACAAATAATAATTTATTAGGTTTTTTATTCAAAACAAACAAATAATAATTTAGTAGGTTTTTGAGACAAATATACTTTTGTTTAACTCAAGTAAATTCTACTTGGTTCAAATAAAATTTTACTTAGTTCAGTGAAAATTTTATTTGATTTAAAGAAAGTTTTATTTAGTTCCTTGAAATTAAATTTTACTTGGTTTAAATAAAATTTTACCTGGCTTAAAACGTTTAAATAAAACCTTATTTGATTGAAACAAAATTTGATTTGTACTAAATTAATGTTTTATTCAAAACAAATTTAGTAGGTTTTTGTTTGTGAAATATACTTTTGTTTAACTCAAGTAAATTATATTTGGTTCAAATAAAATTTTTCTCTGGTTATATTATAAAGTTTTAAAAAAAAAATTTCTTTTGTCTATATCATGGATATTAATTTTAACGAGAAAAAAAGCCAGTTAATGATCACTGCACAATTTAGGAGGGAAAATAAATTATTATTTTCCGTATTTTTTTTCCTTTTTGAAATTGTGACCTTAATTTGTGTGGGATTTAACCTTGACCTCCGGAAGATGAGAAATAATGGCCAGATTGAGCTGATATTTTAAATTACCATTATTTATCTAAGTCTAGAGTTTTGTAGATTTTCCAGAGCTAATATGATTATAGAAGCTTTGTCTTTTAAAGATTAGAATGGACATATATTTTACATATGCTTTGAAATCTATTGGACTCTCTCTCTCTCTCACTCTCTCTTTGAATTTAACAAAAGTAAATGAAGAATGGTAAAACGGAGGACTTTCGTGACTGGTGTCCCGTATCTCGACATCTATTCCCTGTGTGGAGTCTAGAAAATCGCGTGCCACCGCGTGCACCAGTTACTGTTTTCTGTTACTACTTATAATATCGACCTGGTAACGTAGGGTTCCAATGCGTGATTAACCCCCTGATTCTTCTTGTGTCCCATTGCCCATTGTGAAATTTTTCTTCTTTTTTTTCTCCCTTGTGTTTTTTTTCACCTCGCGTCCCCCTCCCCTGAAGGTCATAAAAAACCCAGACCTAGGTTACTTTCAAATTGTACTGCAATTTTTCTTGTTTTTTTTTTTTTTTTTTTTTTTTTTTGCTTTACTCTGACAATGATTTTTAGGAAAATATTTTTTTAATTTACAAATTGATAGAAATTGAAAAAGTTTGTTTTATCTTTCGACAAATGAATCAGGACCATTTTTTGATGATTAGGCGGAAAATTTATTTCAAATTTATGTCACTTCTTTATTATTTTTTTTCATCAAACTTTTGTTACTTATTCACTTTTCATCTGATAATTAAAATTTTGTCAATTTTTTTTACTATTTTTTTGTTTGTTGATAATTTGCTATCTTTTTTATATTTTTTTCTGCCTAAATCTAAATTAGGTACAATTGAGAAATGTTTTTTTTTTGTTTTTAAATAAAGTAATTAAAATTAAATTATATTAAAATAATAGTAATTCACATTGTATTGAGAAAAATTTGTTTTCAATACAAAAATAAATTGTTAACCAAGAAAATATGTTTGAATGAAGTATATTTTATATAATTAAATTAAAAGTAATTTTTATTAAATCAAAGTTATTTTGTATTGAATCAAAATTATATGTTTAATTAAAAACTAATTTTTTGTTGACTGTCTAACAAAGTTTGATTTAAATATATTGTTTTCTCAGTGTAGTAAAAAATATTCACTAATTTTTAGAAAAAATATTTTTATTAATATGCTAATCACAATAGATTATAATTTTTTGCTTCAGTTTTTCTACAAAATGACTAAAAGTTAGTAAAGATTTTTACTGAAGTGCATTAATTACTCAGCATTTTTACTAAATTTTTAGTGAAAAATGAAAATTAGTAAAGAATTTTTACAAAAGTTTTAGTGAAAAATCATTAAAAAAATAGTAAAAAATTTTACTACAGTGAATTAGTGGCTTAGTCTTTAATTAAAATTTCAATAAAAAATGTCTCAAAAGTAGTAAAATATTATTATTATTTTAATTATATTACTACCTTTTTTCTTTAATAGTTGTAACTTTTTGTTTACTAAACTTTGAATAAAAAATTATTAAAAATAAGTAAAAATTTGTACTAAAGTGAATTAGTGGCTCAATTTTTTACTAAAATCTTAGTGGAAAATGATTAAAAATGAATAAAATTTTAAAGATTTGAAGCAAAACTAAATTTTGAGGGTAAAAATACTAAAAATTTTTAAGCAATTTGAATTTTATTAATTTATGGTTATTTTTTAACTAACTTTTAGTAAAAAATGATTAAAAATTAGTAAATATTACTATTTGTTTAAATTATCACTATTTTCTTTACTAGTTTTAATTTTTTTTTAATTAAATTTTATAGAAAAATATCTTAAAGCCAGTAACATGTTTTACTAAACTGAATTTGTTGCTTAGTTCTTTTACTAAAGGTGTAGTGAAAAATTTTCAAAAATTAGTAAAGAATTCTTACAAAAGTTTTGAGGAAAAATGTTTAAAAATTATTAAAAAATTTTTATTAAAGTTAATTATTAACTAAGATTTTTACCAAACTTTGTAAGGACAAAAAATTGAAAATTATTTTAAAAATTCTTACTAAAGTTTTAGGGTAAAATGAATGAAAATTATGAAAAATTTTTACTACGTTAAATAAGTGGGTCATTTTTGTACTAAAGTTATACTGGAAAATGACTAAAATTTAGTGAAAAGTTACCATTTTGCTTAAACTACTATTTTCATTTATAGTTACAATTATTTTCAGTAAAGTTTTAATGAATAATTACTAAAAGTTAGTAAAAATGTCTACTAAAGTGAATTTGTAGTTTAGTTTCTTATTGAAGTTTTAGTAAAAATTAATGTAAATTAGTAGAGAATTAAAGTTAAAGTACTAAAGTTAAAGTTAAAGTACTAAAGTTTTAATGACAAATTTATAAAAATTACTACAAATTTATTTAAATTAATTTTATTACCTAAGTTTTTTTTACTAAAATTTTAATAAAAGAAAAGACTACATTAAAGAATTATTAAGAAAGATTAAAAAAAATACAATTGTTTAAAAACTAGTAAAAATTTACATTAAATTTAATTTTCAACTCATTTTTTTTTACTAAAAT
The DNA here is from genome assembly GCA_032873175.1 of Leptopilina drosophilae. NCBI lineage: Eukaryota > Metazoa > Arthropoda > Insecta > Hymenoptera > Figitidae > Leptopilina > Leptopilina drosophilae. Next base: position 19,978,447 of record CM065481.1, read on the forward strand.
TTGAGTGAAAAATAACTAAAAATTAGTGAAAAAAATTCTTATTTAAATTTTAGTGATAAATATTACCAGGAATTAGTATCTTACTATTAATTGCAGTTTTTTTAGAAAAAATGTTACTAGAAAGTTATTAATATTGTGTTAAAAAATTATTTTCAAAGTTTTAATGAAAAATGACGAAATTTAAATTTATGTTAATTCGAATTAAATTTTATTAGGTATTTATTTCAATCCTTATATCTTTTTCTTTGAAGCGTTTATTAATCGAAAAATATGAATATAATTTTTCTTTCGTATTTTTTGTTTTAATTACCTAATAGAAAATTTTAATATATCTAAATTTCTGTCGTTTTTAATGTAAATTTTAATTTCTGTTTAACGTATAATTTTTTCAATTTATGTTTAATGATAATTAACAATTTTATTTATTCAATTTAATCAAATTCTATTTGTTTCAAATTTCAATCGAAAAAAATTTTACCTGTTTTATCCTTTATCAAATCTATTTGTGTCAAGATAGATTTAGATAACAAATTGAAATTTTAATCAATTTTTTAATTAGCGACTGACTTTTTGCTTTTGAATTAGATAATTTTACTAGTGAATTTGTAGGGATTACTATTTAGTATTTTAGAATTTACCAGTTACTAGTAGAAATTACTATTTACTAGTAAAATTATTTAGTTAATTAACGTTAATTAGTGGAAAATATTGTTTATTAGCAACAATTACTGGTGATTAGTAGAAATTACTGTTTATTAATAAAATTTACTAAATCAGAGGAAAAATTCAGTCACTAATATTCAAATTGGTAAAAACGTCTATCAAATAAAATGTAGAAAATATTGATAAAACAAATTTCAGCTCTGAATGTAAATAGAAGTGTACAAATTTAAAGAAAAAAATAAATTTATTTTTCTAACATCATCAATACTTTTTACGGAACATTTCTTTGATTAATAACTTTAGAGTTCGATTCGAATTCATATTGTTGAGTGTACGTCATTTCTTTTGTCATTCTTCAGAATAAAATTTATCTCAATGTCAACTGTATTATTTATGCGATAATTAATGGTAAATTTATAAAAAAAAATATATATATTGTGTATAAGTGAACCCTCTTGGTAGTGCCAGGTACTTTCATTTTTCTTAATGGCTTGAAGAGCTTCTGACATGGCACCTTTCGACACACCTCTGGCAATCATTCTAATTCTTGCCTTCATCTCTCTCCAACAGTGTGAATTATTAGCTGTAACTTATTTCTTGCCTTGAATTTCAAATTGTAACTTGCCATCAGTAAAGAGAGGAGGAAATTGACTTTTCTTTTGAATCCATTCGAGAAATTTCTCTACAAATCATTTTCTTTTTCATCATAATAATTATGGAGGGAAAAAAAATCGATACTTTTGCGAATTTATAGATCAATAAATACTTTTTTTTTTAATAACAAAGGAAACTAGGAAGTGTTGAATAATTTTTTTTTCTTTAAACTTTCTTGAAAAATTTACGATGACAAAATCAGAAATTTTTTGCAGTCGATAATAAAAAAAAAAGTATCTTTCTTTTGTGCGTATGAAATGTTTATTTTTAATTTCCTTTAGGTTCATTGGTATTTTTATTTTTATTATTATTTTCTCAATATTTTTATTTTTTATTATTATTATTTTCACAATTTTTTGTTTTTATCTATTTGTTATTATTTTTATTACTATTTTTTTTGTTATTATTTTGACATTTTTTTCTAAATGGAAGTAAAATTAAGAATTAACGACAAGTAGTTGTTTGATTTTTTTGACATTTAATTTTATTACATAAATTTTTGAAATATTTAAACAACAAATTTAATTTATTTGAATGTTTAAAATTTTAGGATAATTATTATCATTATTACACATTTGTAGAAATGTTTATTTAAAATTTTAAAACTTATATAAAGGATTTATAGTTTAATAAATTTACCCTATTAAAGTTAAAAAAAACACTAGAAACAATTAAATAATTTTTTTCTCGTCAAGTTTTCATTTCATTACATTATTTTTTGGAAATATACTTGAAAAAATTTCGTACAGTTGAACGTTCAAAACTTCAGGAAAATTATTATTGCATATTATTATTGATTATTTTGATGATTTATAAATTATTGTTATTCTTATTATTCTTATTATTGTTATTATTATTATTATTAAAAAAATAAATAAAAAAAAAATAAATAAATAAATAAAAAAAATTACTAACTTAATTTAACTTAACTTATTATTAACTTATTTTTCATAAATATAATAAATTTTCCTGGAATTTTTCACGAAATAATTGTCCCCCATTTTTTAATGGCTTTAAATTTGTTTTTTAAATATTATTATTATTATTATTATTATTAATTACTATTATTTTTATTATTATTGTTAATTTTTATTACTATTTTGACTATTTATAACAGAAAAATTCATTCAAAATTTATATATGCAAAGAATTTATAGTTGAATAAATTTTTCTTTTTATTCAAAAAATCAAGAGACTAATAATTTTTTTGTCCTTTGAAAATTGTTGAAAGAATATCTGTTTTCGAGCGATAATAAGAAAATGTCCTGAAATCATTTTTCGTGCGTATATTTAAATTTCTCTCTACATATATTATATAGTCGCATATATATCGAGTTATTTAAATCCTGTATTTTTATTTTATTTCCTGTTGGCCTACTTTTTATTTCTACTGAGAAATGCAACTTTTTTCCAAGAATTTTTTTCTTTTTTTTTTTTTTGAATATGACTAAAAATTGTTCACGCGAATCAAAGAAAATGGTTTATATGTCGCGTCTATTATAAAGTACTTTAGGATTTGTATAAGTTTTTTTTATCTTTCTATTTATTGCCATCATTTAAAAACAGTCATGTTATGAATTAATACCGTTTTTTTTTGTGTCGTAATGATAAAAATCTTATTATGATGATTATTTGGCCTCATATTCAAACTGACGTAATTATTATGCACCTGTTTTTTTTGGGGGAGTGTGGGGAGGAAAGGTAAAAAATTTTCCACGTGCTTAATTTTAAAGTTTTAGGAGAATTGAGTTTTATTACCACTATAGTAGAAGGATATTTTTGACATTGCATGTTTTTCTAATAATATATACGTGCTTCTTTTGAAGTTACTCAAACGGAAAGATTATCTCATTTGAAATAAAAATTCATTTTCATTTTTGTCGTTTAACTTTTTTTCCCGAATAAATTGATGATATTTAAAGATAGGGGGAAAATTGAAAAATGAGGTTGAAAAAAATGGAACAAAATTTTTCTATTTAAAAGAAAGGTTATAATATTACACTCGAAATAATGTGGGGGGAGAGAAAAAAGTAATTGCGTTTCCCTAATAGAAGTAAATTATGACTAAATAGAAATAGACTATAATTGAAAATAGATTTAAAATTGCTTTTGTTTTTGTGACAATAAAATGTTTTCTAAAGTTAAAAATTTTTACGAAAGAAAATAAAAGTTTTATTTTATTGCTAATGGGAAAATTAACTCTACAGTAATTAAAAATAGACAATTTTTTCGAATAACTGGTCATTATAGTTAATATTGTCAATTGTCGCTGCGTTTATTTAATTTCCATTTTCTTTAAGCGAGAAATTAAAAAATGTGGTATTTTTTTATTAACAGCACGTGAGAAAAGAATTTTTTTTTTCAAATTCATGATTTTGTTTTTCTTTAAACTTTTACGATTTATCTATAAATTTTCAATAATAACAATATAAATTTTTCATATTTTTACATTGCCGCGATTAGTGGAAATTATAAAAATACTAAAAAAAAAGTTATAACAATAACGAAAAGTATAAATTTAAAAATTATTTCTTAACATTCGTTGAGAAAAGGATTTTTATCAACTGATGGAAAATGCATATTCTTAACTCGCAAATAGTGCACTATTTTGTATACATATATTATATGTATACTTAAGAAATGAATTGAGTTCAAAATTAAAATAAAAGCGATTTATCGAGGAGAAATAGTGTGGAGGAATGAAATTTACAGTGTTGAAGCAATTGTTAAATGATTTTTCTTAAGGGATAACACACTGTTCTGCACTAAATTTTAATCATGCGTTTACATTACATACTAGCACTCCCTTATGCCGCAGAGAAAAGTCTGTGAGCAATTTTATTATACAATGAGTCACGCGATATAATAAATTATAATTCTCTTCAACCTTCTTCTAAAAACATTATTTATTAGTAAAGTTTGAAAAAAAAAGTTTTTATTTTTCTTTTTCCTTAATAATCGAAACAAATTAGGGACAATTATTTTGAGTTAACGTTAAACTTCAAAATTTTAGGGTTGGTACTTTCTTTTGGCTGAAATTTAGTATTTTATTTGTTCGTTTTTGGTAAGTTTAACTTTTTTCCCTATTTTCGTGAATTTGAGTTTATTCTCCCTTTTTCGATAAATTTTAAATTTTAAATTCAATTCTAATTTAATTCGAACATATTTTTATACTTATTTACGGTTTAAAAAAAAATTTTTTTCAAATAAGTAATCGGTTATTTAAATTTAAATATTAAATAATTTTTTTTCCAGTGCAGATTCAATGTGCAAAAATATAAATTCTTTTATTTGTTTTTGGTTTTAAAAAAAATTTTTCTAAATAAGTAATCGGTTATTTAAATATTAAATCATTTTTTTCCAGTGATTTTTCAATGTGAAAAAATATAAATTCTTTTATTTTTGCTTTGAATTTAAATTCTATTGTAATATAATTCAAACGTATTTTAATACTTATTTTTAATTTATTTGAGATTATTTTACTATTTCAATAAAAAAAAATATTTAAACTTTTATTAAATATTTAATACACAGATAAAAAATTTACTTGAAATAATAAAATTATAGTTAAATCAATCAAATAAATGAATTGCTATTTAGTTATCTAAATATTTGCTTCTGGTTCAAATAAAAATTTTGCTTCAGACGACTAAATTTTTTCTACGTGCGCAAAATTTCGTTAATCTGAACCAAATGTTTATTTAATTTAAAAAAATATATTTATTTACTTTAAAGAAACTTTATTTAGAAAATCCAAAAATAAGATGAAAGAAAATTGAATATTTTATCCAAACAATATTTTTCCCTAGTTCATAGTAAATTTTAATATTTTTTTTCACTATTTTAGTCAATTTTAGGATTTTTTTTATTATTCCACTTAATTTTGGCAATTTTTTCATTCTGAGCCCTAACGATGATTAAGAATTTTTTAAAGAGCTTTCTGTAATTTTTTTTAAACAATTATTAAAACTCATAGAATTTGAATCAAAACTCATAAAATGCAAAACTTTGAAAAATGGAATTAGACAATTTTTTTTAGATTCTGAGTCCAGTGAAATATTAAAAAAAAACTGTTTTAAAGATGTTTTTACAATAGTGCATGAAATTTAATTAGATCTTAAATAAAAACTCATAGAATTCTAAAAAATTTGGAAACTTAAAACTGACTAATATTCATTGCGGAACAGAAATGAAAAATACGTTTAAAATTTTTACTAACTTTTAAGGAATTAGAGAATTTGAAAATTGGCACCAATGCCAGAATTCTTATTAAAAATTTCAGACTCATAGAACCTAAATCAGAACTCATAGAATTCAAAAATTTGAAAAATAGGAATTTCGGCAGATTATTTTATTTTGCGTCTAGTTTTATTTTGTTGTTTCAAATTCAAATTTTTTCAAAATGTTTCTTATTCAAAAGATTTGTTTTTAATTGAAAAATTTTTCAATAAAAATTACTTAAAACTCATAAAGCTTAAATAAAGAAATCGTAGAACTCTATAAATGTCGACAATGTTAAAATACTAAATATTTAAAGCTAAATTTAACTGAAAAATTTAGTTTTAACTTTTATTAATTTTAAAAATTCTTTGGTATAAAAATTCTGGAATTCTTATTCAGTCTTGATGAATTTTAATCAGAACTCATAGAATTCTAAATTTCAAACAGTTGAAAAAGTAGTAATTTTTCTTTTGAGTTTGAATTCCTGAAGTAAAATAGTTAGAAAAATATTTTGTAAGATTATTTATACTGAACCTTTTTTTAAACTCTTTTTTGAAATGCAATAAAAAACCTAAACTAAACTCATAAAATTTTATTAAAAAAGCGTAAAATTTTATAAATTTTTGACAAATTTAATGTACTAAATATTCCATGCGGAACACTATTAAAGAATTAGCTAAATTTTTTTTCTAATTATTCAAAAGACACTTTTTACTAACTGTAAGAATCGTTGTTAGAAAACTATAACTCATTTAACTCATAAAACATCGAATCAGAACTCATAAAATTTTTTCAAAATAATTATTCTAAACAGTTGTCGGCTTTAAATTTTTGATTTTATTTTTTTAGTTCAAATGTTTTTAATTATTCAATTAAATAATTTAAGGAAATTAAATAAATTAAATGAAACAAATTCCCACTGAAAAAGAAATTTATTTGATTTAAAATAAAAATTATTTGATGCTGGGAAATATTTATTTGATAAAACACTAAGAAAAAAAATCGAATATAATTTTTTTTATTCTAGTCAACGAGAAATTATTTTTTTAATTAGACATAATAATTTTTATTCAATTTATAATAAGTTTAATTTAATAAAAATGACATTTTAATTCAATTCTAATTTAATTCGAACATATTTTTATACTTATTTTCGGTTTAAAAAAATTTTTTTTCCAAATAAGTGATCGGTTATTTAAATATTAAATAATTTTTTTTCCAGTGCAGGTTCAATGTGAAAAAATATAAATTCTTTTATTTTTGCTTTGAATTTTAATTCAATTGTAATTTAATTCAAACGTATTTTTATACTTATTTATGGTTTTAAAAAAATTGTTTCTAAATAAGTAATCGGTTATTTAAATTAAATTATTTAAATTATTTAAATTAAATTATTAAATAATTTTTTTTCTAGTGCAGATTCGTTGTGAAAAATATAAATTCTTTTATTTTTTCTTTGAATTTTAATTCAATTGTAATATAATTCAAACATGTAGATGGTCACTTTTTCTAAAAAATATTTTCTAATCCTTTTTGCCTAAAAAAAGTAATTTCTAATGAAATCTGATTCCTAAAATAAGTTTTTCTAATGAATTTTAATTTCTATAAAGATATGAGAATATCTTTTTAGAATATATTTTTCTAATGAGTTTTGATTTCTGAAAAAAGTTTTTCTAAAAAGTTATGATTCCTAATATTTATTTTCCTAAAGTTTCTAAAATTCCATAAATTTTGATAGAAGTTAGAAAATTGGTGAAAAAAACTGAAATTAAAAAATATAAACTATTTCTCATATTTTCTGTTTTTTAATCATAATTCTGATTACGTAATCAGTTACCTTTTGAGAAAAAAAGAGAAATTTTTATAAAACAACTATTTGTTAATAAAAATTCTATTCTTAAAAAAAAAATTATTTCCATCATTTTTATAATTATAATTTGTATAATTTCTAATAATTTTTTATTACAATTTTGCAACAGAATTTCAAGCATTTTTTTGAAAGAATTAAAAAACTTTTGAAAACATTCTTTTTGAATCACATACCTATTAATTGTTATTAAATTAAAAATTATTATTTTAATTAGAAATTAAATATTGTTATAGAAAAAGAATTTTTCGAAATTTTCCTTTATTTAGTTTTCCTTTTTTAATAAAAATTTTTTTAGAAAATAACCTTTATTAGAAGAAAGAAAATTAGAAAATCACCTTTATTAGAAAAATGTTTTTTAGAAATTCACTCTTATTAGGAAAAAGTTTTTTAGTAATTCACCTTTATTAGAAAAAATATTTTTAGAATATAAAAAATTAGAAAATACGTTTTAGAAAAACTGTACCCCAATCTTCAAACGTATTTTTATACTTATTTTTGGTTTAAAAAATTTTTTTTCGAAATAAGTAATCGGTTATTTAAATATTAAATCATTTTTTTCCAGTGAAATTTTCCAGTGATTTTTCAATGTGAAAAAATATAAATTCTTTTATTTTTTCTTTGAATTTTAATTCAATTGTAATAAAATTCAAACTTATTTTTATACTTGTATTTGGTTTTAAAAAAATTTTTTCTAAATAAGTAATCGGTTATTTAAATATTAAATCATTTTTTTCCAGTGATTTTTTAATGTGAAAAAATATAAATTCTTTTATTTTTTCTTTGAATTTTAATTCAATTGTAATAAAATTCAAACTTATTTTTATACTTGTATTTGGTTTTAAAAAAAATTTTTTTAAATAAGTAATCGGTTATTTAAATATTAAATCATTTTTTTCCAGTGATTTTTCAATGTGAAAAAATATAAATTCTTTTATTTTTTCTTTGAATTTTAATTCAATTGTAATAAAATTGAAACTTATTTTTATACTTATTTTTGGTTTAAAAAAAATTTGTTCTAAATATGTAATCGGTTATTCAAATATTAAATAATTTTTTTTCCAGTGCAGATTCAATGTGAAAAAACATAAATTCTTCTATTTTTGCTTTGAATTTGATAGGCGAATTTTTTTTCTTCGCATATTTAGATGTGCATGTAATTATTGAGAAACTTGGCAATAATTACACATACATATATTTAAATAATTAATTATTGGTTTGATATGAAAAGTATAACTCACCGTCGGGAATGAAAATATTCAAATAGAGGCAATCTTCGCTGAAACCAGGATCTGGAAGATCCTGTGGCAATAGTCGCATATATAATTTTTCATACAACTTTCTTCTCTCGGTGATTTGTAGACAGGACGGCGCAAATTGAGAGGCATTTCTAATGCCATGCCATGAAGGAAGTGGATCGGTAACTGGAGCAGAAAACCTCAAAGGTCCAGTTGGTGGTTGGGCGTAAGGGATGCCAAGGTAAACAATTACCCTTGTTGTTCGGCTCAAGACCTGTTTTTTTGCAATGAGAAAAAAGAAACGGAGAATTTTTTTTCTTCTCATCATTAAATGTTCGGATTTTTATCATTATTTATAATTAAATATAAAAGAGAGATATTTCTATCATTATTTTGTAAATATATATACATTATATTGTATATATATGTACAATACAATTCTATATATATACTGTTTCCTTTCACCACACCCGTTTTCTGGAGCAACAACATCAATCTGTTTTGCTCTCTTTTCTCAAGTTCTACTTGATTTCCTCTCAGATTTCTTATAATCAAGAAGTCAACAACGAGTGAACAAAAGTTAATTAGCCTACTTTACAATCAAGAAATATAATAGAAAATTATTCCTCTTTTTTTAGATGTAAAATAAATTTATAAATTTTTAAAAATAGAGACATTGGAAAAAAATTAATTGATTCAAATATTATTTGTCGTTCGTGAAAATTTACGTTTACAGTCAACGATTTTAGAAGGAAAAAATTTTTTAAAGCACACTTTTATAAATAGTAAATTTATTTTAATTTGTTTTTAATTTTTTAATTTAGTTTAGTTTTTTTAATTAAATTTTTTTTTTGAATTATTATTCAAAAAGTTATTATTCATGAAAAAAATTATTTGTGAATAAAAAATTTTATTCTTTTTGATAGGTAAATTTTTTTTATTTATATTTGTTTCTTTAAATCGTTGATTATAAATGTTGCGAACTTCAACGACGAATTCTTTAACTATTATCAAATAAATACTTACTTGAATCAAATAATTTTTAATTTGAATCAATTAAATTGTGATTGAATCAAAAATTTCTGTATTTGAAGCAAATATTATTTAATTGATTAAAATAAAAATTATTTGATTCAAGTAAATATTTATTTGATAATTGTCAAATAATCGATTATATGAATGAGATAAATTTTTTTCCAGTGCAGATGTTCTTAAATCGTTATAGGCATTGCGAGACAGTTGGACTTGAATTTTTCGCGGATTAACCGTTAAAATTAAATTTTCCCGTTAGTAATTCGAATCTATACCAAAATTCCTTTAAAAATAGAATATTTTTTTTAAATTAAACATTACTCTCTAAATCTGAATTAGTAAAAAGTTACTAATGAAATGGTGAAAAGTCGTCCACTAAATGATTTAGTAATAATTCTACTAACAATTAGTAAAATTTTACTAATTGTTAGTAAAACGTTACTAATTGATTAGTAGAATTCTACTAAAACATTAGTAGAATTTTACTAAAAATTAGTAATATTCTACTAATTAAAAAGGTGAAAAGTCGTTTATGAAAATTAGTAATATTTTACTAATTCTTAGTAGAATTCTACTAATTCAGATTTAGAGAGTTGTTATTTTTATTTTAATTTTACTTTTTAAACTAAATAATTATATAATTATTAGAGAGTTAGTCTACTTTTTCCCCTTTTTATCCCCTTAAAATTCTGAACTTTCAAATGAACAAAATTTATTTATTGTTTTCATCAAATTAAAATTTTATTGCAATAATATTGCGTCAAGTATCAATGAAATAAATAATAATAAATTATAAAAAATAATAAATTTAATTACAATTCTAATTCTAATTTTAATATTTCTGTTATTTTTCATAGTTAGCAATTTTAAAAAATATTAATAGTTTTAGAATTTCGTTTATTTGAGCGTTCAAAATAATTTACAATCCACTAATTCAGAAGAATTTAAAAGAATTTTAATTTAAGGGAATCGTATAAATTATAAATTTAAATATAAATAAGAATTAACTCAATGCTTAATTAATTTGGAAACCGAGTGATAGAATTATTATTATTATAAATAAATATAAATTTAAATTTAAAATCATACGAATTCTCCTCTTTTTCTTTAAAACAAAAGAAAAATGTACAAAAAATGGTAAATTTTTTTAGTTGAAAAAATTTGTAATTACATTGAAGAAAACAATTTATACTTTTTACAAATTTTGGAAAAGTTTTAGTTTTTTGAAACTTAAACATCTTTTTATATTATTTTTTCAGAGTTTTAAAGTTACATTTTTTTAATAGCAAAATTTTACCTTTTCCACATGGTTAATTTTTGTATACAAATTTTAAAAATAAATCTCTATCGACATTTGTGATTAATTTGTTTATTAATTAATTTATTTAGTTAAGTATTCTTTAACGTCCAAAATGCTTAATTAATATATTTCTTTATTTATTTAGTAAACGGAAAAATAATAATATGCCCATACAGTTGACTTTTTTCAGTCATAATTAATTTTAATGAGATGATTTTTTATACTCATGAAAAAATGGAATTTTTCATTTTTATTTTTTATATTTAAATTTTTTTTACTTTAGTTGTCTTCCTGCAAATTATTTTTCTTATTTTGTACTTACAAGAAATGTGTTTAGTGTTATTTTTATCACATAAAAAAATTTAGTTTGTAATGTGGCTAAAGTTTCGAACGTTCAAATGAACGACATTTTTTTAACCTCAAGTGTTTTTGAAAATTACTATACAAAAAAGAAAATTAATTAAAATTCAACAATATTTACTTAAAAATTAATTTATTTTAATCTAAAAAATAATTTTTTTGTAAAGAAATGCAAATTAGAAAAAGAAAAAAAATATCGTTTATCATTTGAACGTTCAAAACTTTAAGAATGTGGTTTGTAATTTTTTTTTTTTGTTAATGTAATTAATTTAATTAATTTAATTTTTTTTGTTATGCAATTATTGTTAATAAATTTATTTTTATCTATTAATAGATTGATCGCTTTGTTAATTTATTTAATTTAAAAAATGGTTATTTTAGTTGCTATTTTTTAAGAATAATTTTTTTTTGGAAAAATAAAGAAATATTTTTTCATGTTATTTTCAACATAAAAAAATTCATTTGTCAGAATTATTATTCTTATGTATTGATTCACAAATTAATGTTTACTGTTTTAATTAATTTCTTTAATTTAAAAAATTTGGCACTTTTGTTATTCGTTGAGGTTTAGGATTTGTTATTATTGTTTTCGTTTTGTAAAAAATTACATAAATTTTTACATGTACAAAATAACATAAAAAAATTTTTTTTGTACAAAGTAAGAAATAAAATATATTCAAATAAAATTTTTTTATACATAAAAAATAACAATAAAAAATTCCATTCTTTCCATGAATGGAAAATATCACATCTTTTGAAAAATTGTACATTTGAATAAATTTAACTGAAAAATGAATTGTTTAAATAACACAATTAATTTTTGTAAACTGATGAGAAGTTTGGTTGTTTTGGTACTGACGCAGAAAAATTTAATTTTTTCTAATTAGGATAGAAGTTAAAAATTCTAATTGGAATTAAAATTAAATATCATTTTTAGAATTGTAATTAGAATGAAAAATTTCAATTAAAACTGAAATAATAATGTCGAAAGAAAATCGTTTTCTTTATAATAATTTTTGTTTGAAATTTTTCACATATATTATCATTATGAATTGCGTAAATGAAGGATTAGATTTTAGAATTAGCATATGCATTTAGTGTAGAATTTAATGTTATTGAAATTCAACGCGCTTGAATAACTCAAGGTAATAATTGTGGTCTATCAACCCTGAAATTGATTAAAAATTACTTGTCTGGCTTTTATATAATAATAATTATAAACATTTTCATTCAATTTTTCTTGCATTATGTTAATTTTTTTCGTTGCAAATGAAAAGAGAAAGAAGTAATATATGAGAAAAGTTTGTTTCTATGTATCAATTCGGCAACTTTTCCAGAAATCTACTTTATTTACGAAATAAATAGTTGATATATGTAACTAAATGGTATACTAAAAAAAATAAAATAAATAATAAATAAATAAATTTATATATTTTTTTATGAATTTTTTTATCAGGAAGATGTAGTTTATCATTATTACAGAAGTGTTAAAATCGCAATTTTTATGAGTTTGTTTACTTTAAGAATAAAATAAGCGGGCATCGAACCTCCATTGAATTTTTCATACTTCATTAAATAAAATAATTATATATAAGCGAACTACTGTGAAGAAAATCTGCTTCTAAAATCTTCCAACTGATTTATTTTTACTTTTGTTATGTAATTTTTATTATTCGCTATTTTCTCTTTTTTCGGGTAAATTTTTCTCTATTTTACATAATAAAGAAAAAATAATAATGAAGAGTAGAAGATATAGAAAAAAGACTGAAAGAAAAGTTAATTTTACGCACAGTACTTAATTAATCACGGAGTAAATATTTTTTTATACCAATTAAATAATCCTGTCCTATTTAATTGACCATTTGTTTTTAATACAGAAATTTAACGTAGCTGCGAATTATTTTTATTGGAATGAAAATTATTTAACTCGAAAAATTAGTTCAAATTTTTTTTTACACAAAATCTTATGTGGCTCAAAAAATTAATTCACCTAAGAAATTATTTGCCATAAAAACTATTTTATTTAAAAGAAATTATTTGACTTAGTCGTAACTCAAAAAGTTGTAACTGAAAAAAATTATTTGACCTGCGAAATCATATGTCCTAAAAATTATTTGATTAAAAAAATGGCTCAAACATTATTTGAGTCGAAAACTTATTAGTCTCAAAGAAATTATTAGTCAAAAAAATTATTAGTCAGAGAAATTATTCGACTTAAAAAGTATTTGACTTAAAATGTTATTTAATTCGAAAATCGATTGGCACAAAAGTTGTTTATCTCAAAAATTATTTGAATCAAAAACTTTATTAACTGAAAAACTTTTTTTCGGTAAAAAAAAGTATACTTGACCTGAAACATTAATTTGCCTAAAGAAAATATTTGACTGATGTTAATATTTTTTGATGCTATGCAACTAGTTAATTAACCATTTAAAGCAATTTACATTTTTTTTATTAAAAAAAAATTATTTCCTACAACATTCTCCGAAGTACAAAAATTATTTTCCTTTTATGTAATTTATTTTCTTCAAAAATTTAAATACAAGAAGGAAAAAACAATAAATAATCGAATAATAATAAACAGCAAAGAAATTTGAATCTTTAAGTAGGCAATAAAAAGAATATTTTTGTAAAAAGGAGAATTGTGTATGCAATAAAATATTCTACTCTCATATATATATATGAAATATAACCAATCATTATAATAAATTATTGTTCACTTTTCTTCGAGTTATTCCTTAAAGTATACGCAATAAAAAAAAGAAGTGCCGCCATTATAAACAAACTTTTGCATATATACACATCCTTTCTCTGTAATTTTATCAATCTGATACACTTTCTATTCATATATATTGAGAATAAACCGATAACACTTTATTTCCCATCACGGCTTTCACGTATTGAAACGAAACTGTTATATTTTACGTACACACACAAACACACTAAAAAAAATAGTGATCGACAATAATGAACGCAAAATAACTATATGAGAATGCGGATTTTTTTTTCTTTTCTAAAAAGAAAACAAAAACAAAAAGAAGCGTGTGAAGCGTGTTTCATAAATTTCAAGCGCATTAATTTTTATTTTATAGAGAAGAAAAAAAAAGAATTATTATTATCTAGAGGGTCGTTGATTGAAAATATTGTGCAATTAAATTTTGTGTTTAAAAAATGTCTATTTTTTGTAAACAAAATTAAGGGTTTTTTTGGGAGGAAAAAATTCTTTTTTAATACTATAGAAAAAACATTGATATATTTTAATTTTGTAAAGTCAAAAAATTATCTTTGAATTGAATAACGATTTAAAAAATGTTTGTATAAATAATTCTTGAGCTTTAATAGCAACAATATAATGATATTCATGATAGAAATAATAACAATAATAATAATAATAATAATAATAATAATAATACTTAATAGAAATAATAATTTCATTTTAGTGGTTATTTATTAATATTATTATTATTATTATTATTTTTTTTTTATTATTAATATTATTATTATTATTAATATTATTATTATTATTTTTTTATTATTATTATTTACTATTACATACAAATTTACTATAAAAAACTTTCAGTTTAAAAAAACTTTTTTTTTTAATTTAAAAGAGGTGTTTATCGAAAAATAATTGTCTTTGAAGAAATTAAACTTGATTTCAAAATTTGACTAAAATATTTTTTTTTAACAATGAGTATTATTGTTATAATTTTATTGCATCAATTGTATGGCAAATTATCGATTGATGTTACTACATCAATTTTATCCTATTTGAAAAATAATTATCTTATTATATCAATTACAAATTGTAATGATAGATAATGGGACTTCATTTAATTTTCAAATTATATTTTATTAGAAATTAAAATTTTTTTATGAGTGATTAACCGACTAATTTTCTTCTTATAATTACGATTAGTGGTATTTTATATTTTTCTTTGAGATAAAAACGTATTTGATTGATACATTTTATGTGTTATCAAACAAACTTTGAAATGTTGAGAGACGAAATTATTGAATTGAATAGAAAATTTTTCGCTAAATTAACAAAAAATTTTGTTTACTACAGATATAATTTTTGAAAAATAATTTTTTACTTAAAATATGAATCTAACTGTTTTGAAAAAAAAATGATTGGCAAAATTATTTTTTAATTCTTTTATTTATTATTGAATGTTTTTTTAATCTATTTTATTTTAAAAAGTTATTTTTTTATTTATTTTGTTGTTGTTGTTTAATTTGTAATTTTTCATGTTTGTAAACAAATAATTATTTTGATAAGGAATTTCTTTATTAACATTTAATCAGTTAACAATTTATTAATTTATTAATTAATAATTTTTTAATTTATAATTTTTGGTAAACAGTTTCTGTTAGTTAATAACTTATTAGTTTACAATTTGTTTTTTTATTTATAATAATTCGTTAGTTAATAATTATTTGGTTAACAATTTTTTTCGTTGATAATTCTTGGTAAATAATTTTTTAGTTGACAAGTTTAATTCATTTCATTTGTTTAGTAATTTTTGCTCAAAAATGATTGTTTTAGTAATTTTTGTTAAAAGATGATTTTTTTAGTAATTTTTGCTTAAAACTATTTTTATTTTAAACTTTTTAGTGGTTTATTTACGTTAGTTAATTATTTTCGAACATAATTTTTTTTCTTAAAGCACAGATCCACTTTTGTTTGAAAATAAAAATTAGTTTATTATTAGTTATTATTATTAGTTTATTCGTTAGTTAATAATTATTTGATTAACAATTTTTTAGTTGATAATTCTTGGTAAATCATTTTTTAGTTGATAAGTTCAATTAATTTTATTAACTTATTTGTTTAGTAATTTTTGCTTCAAAATGATTTGTTTAGTAATTTTTGCTTAAAAATGATTTTTTTACACGGAAAAAAAGTACAACTGAAATGGAGAAATTTTTCGCTATAACAGCCAAACATTTCGTCAAAAACGAGCGAGCGATATTGGCATTATCGTTAGAATGGCGATATTGAATTTTACTTGAAAACAACCTATGACAGAACC
Organism: Leptopilina drosophilae; assembly: GCA_032873175.1. NCBI lineage: Eukaryota > Metazoa > Arthropoda > Insecta > Hymenoptera > Figitidae > Leptopilina > Leptopilina drosophilae. The sequence goes on from CM065481.1 coordinate 19,994,818, forward strand.
AATTTTAATTGCGTAAAAAGTAAAATTAAATGCTCATTTTAATTTTTTTCAATCGTATGTTTCAAATTACAAAAATTTTGAAGTATATTATTGAAATTAATACTATGTTTTGAAACTGAAAACTCAATGTTTATGCTGTCAGAAATTCCAATATGGCTGACGAATTGCACTCAACCAAAGCTCACTATCACTGAATTGGCTAAACTTTTGTCTAATGTAGTTAAGTTTAATTCACAACGTTGGTTATGTTGTTCTTTATTTTAATTATATTCCCAATATTGCTCGTTCGCGTCCTGAAATTTTTTTCCGTGTAGTAATTTTTGCTTGAAACTATTTTCATTTTAAACTTTTTAGTGGTTTATTTACGTTAGTTAATTATTTTCGAACATGATTTTTTTTTTAAAGCACAGATCCACTTTTGTTTGAAAATAAAAAGTTTAAAATAGAAATTTTGGGTTTATTCGCATTAATTAATTATTTAAAAATATAACTCTTTACTTTATAAATATAAATCAACTTTCTTTCAAAAAATAAAAAAATTTTACATTCAAGTTTTAAAGATTCTAAATTTGAAATCAAGCAGCAAAAAATTTATTCATTAAATTTGGTTATAATATAATAATGATAGTTAACAATAGTTTGATTACAGCAAATATATGAATCAAAATTTGTTTTTTTTTCACAAAGCAAAATATAAATTCCCATTCGAAATTAAGAAAAAATCATTCTCCTAATTACTAATAAAAAATATTATGATCTACAAGTTTTGAAAGTTAAAAAAAACGAAATATTTTCAACAGAATATTTTGTTAATTATTTTTAAGAAAATATTTTATTAACTAAAAACAAGAAGAATACATCTTTTTTTCATTTATTTTTGTACCAAAATAAGAGCATTGAATTTTTCCCACTGTTTTGGTACTGTAATTATTAATTTTTTAGTTACTCAAAAATGTTATAATAATAGATTTTTAGGTTTGTTTGAACCTTCAGAACATTAAGATGATGAACAATTTTGAAAGAAATAGAATTTGCTAATTTTAATAAAATCTAATGATCTGCATTTAGAAACAAAAAATTTTACTAAAGTAAAATTTTATTTTGGATACAAATATCAAATTTTTGTTTGTTGGCAAAGACAAATATTTTTCCCTCTGATTAAGATGAAGAAAAACGAAAAAAAGACTTTATTATTAATTGAGTGCATGGAATTTTACAAAAATCTTTAGTCAGTTATTAGTGTTGGAAAATTAGATTTTAATGTTTTTAATTTTTTTTTTTTTGAATTTTTTTTGTATTTTTACGAAAGAGAAAAAAAGGTCCCGGTGTGGAATAAATGAAAGAAGAAAGTTAAAAATAGCAACAAAAAAAAATAGAGTTGGTGTGTAAAGAGAAATTTTTCTTCTTGTAATTTTGCGAAAAGGAATAAAATTAAAAAAAGAAACAACGAAAGGACAAAGGTGAAAAAAAAGAGAGAAAAAAAAGACTAGGGGAGAAAAAGAGGAAATTATTGACTGCGCGTTAAGTAAATAATATTTACCGTGCGAACAGTGAGGCGAAAGAATAAAATGCAATGCACTCTAACGCAAGAAAATCTGAGGATGATGAGGCGTCATCACGCGTTATCCGCACCTCCTTTCCGGCGAGGACACCCTGTCCAGGTAGCTTGACTGTTGGCGGCTCGCGAACAATGCCCTGCCGTGCATGAGTCCTTTGTGATTCATTGACAGGAAGCATCCCAAGGAATATGAGTTCCTGGAGAAGCGCGACGACCATCCATGCCGTGTACTTCATTCTGCAAGACTGACTGATTGGCCTCGGAAGTAATACCGCGGTTCTCCGAACCCGACTGCTACACGACGACGGTTCGCGTGACTAGACTCGAACCCCCCTTCACCACTGAAAACACAAAACCTTTCCTGCATGTACACACACACACGTAAATACATACCTACATATATCGATATAGGTACCCGGAGGTGAAGAAGGTTGAAAAGGTTTCAACTCTTTTGGTTTAGGTTCGCTTTCTCCCTTTCTATATCATCACGAGACCTGCGCGCTCTCTTCTCTCTGTATAGAAGAAAAAAAATTCTTTCTCTATACTCTTTCCTTCGATAGGTCTTGAACTCACCTTATGTCCTCAGTAGTTGCATAAATTTCACTGGGAATAATAGTCGACATTGACTTATTTCAAGGTGGGAGGAAATTTCGGTCTATCTTCTTGTAATTTAGTATGAGGTTCAAGTTTACAGAGGAGAATAAAGAGTGGAAAAAAATTGTTGTGCTGTACGAATATACACGGAGAGAGAATATATATTAAATTTTGTAAAAATATTTTCAAATTGGGGAAAAAGTGCAACAAAGCGAAATTTTCATATTGAAAATTCTAAACATTAAAAATAGTTTTGTGAAATTTATTAAAGTTATATTACACGGAGAGAGAATATATATTAAATTTTGTAAAAATATTTTCAAATTGAGGAAAAAGTGCGACAAAGCGAAATTTTGATATAAAAAATACTAAACTTTAAAAAAACTTATGTGAAATTTAGTATAATTATATTAAATATCAAGAATATTTATTAAATTCTAATATAACTTTAATAAATTTTACAAAACTATTTTTAAAGTTTAGAATTTTCAATATCAAAATTTCGCTTTGTTGCACTTTTTCCCCAATTTGAAAATATTTTTACAAAATTTAATATATATTCTCTCTCCGTGTAGAATTTAATTAATATTCTTGATATTTGATATAATTATACTAAATTTCACATAACTTTTTTTAAAGTTTAGTATTTTTTATATCAAAATTTCGCTTTGTTGCACTTTTTCCTCAATTTTAAAATATTTTTACAAAATTTAATATATATTCTCTCTCCGTGTATGGGTGAATTTTCTGAAAGTGACACTTTTAAATTTCAGTTTTTCAATGAATTTTTTTCTTCAATTATATGGGTTTTTCTATTAAAACTACTTAATTTCATACTCAAGAGTAAAATTTTTAGGTTGCGCAAAATTAATTCTTAAAAATATTAAAGTTTTTTTCATTTGAAAAATATTATTGTTACTCCATTAAATTAATTTTATTTAGGGTCATTTGGGGTAAATGTAAACAGTAGATGTTTCAGCTAAATTTACAAATTAAAAAATAAGTACGACGGCAATATTTTTACCTCAGCTCACCTACAAGATGTTCTGACAATTGCCAATATTTTATTTTGACAATTGGCAATGCCCTAGTGTAAGTTATCTTTTAATGCAAAAAAGTTTGAAATTGAAAATTTTTCTGTTTCAGTATTTTGTTTCGCATTTGCATAAAAATGAATTTAAAAATCAAACAAAAATATGTAATTCTTCCTTATTCATGCCCCAACAAAAATTGACTTTGATTTTTTATTTTCGTCAATTTAGTTAATAAATAATTAAGTGTTTACATTTACCCCGAGAATTCGAAAACTCGGGGTAAATGTAAACACAACTTCAACTACATTAAAAAAACAATTTAATAAATTATTGGATCTGCTATTTTAAAATTTAAAAATTCGATATTTTAGATTCTTATTCAGCAAGCTTAAAAACTTTTTTTTACCAAGTTGAATGAAAATCTATTAAAATTTGTTCAAGTTATTCAAGTTTTACATTACTAATTTTGTAATGGTTGATTGTTTATTTTATATGATACATTATCAGTCAACTGGTTGATTTTTCTATACATCTACGAAGAACTTTTTTTCAGTTTTTCCATCCCTTAAGACAGTAGTATGCTTGAAATAACTTGTTTCTTAAACCTCGCTTAACTATAGAGGTGTTTACATTTACCCCGAATTTTAGGCAAATTTCAAAATCTCGGGGTAAATGTAAACAGTCAGTTGTAGACGATTCAGGTGCATCAATATTTTTTTGAACCTCATAAAATTTTTCTAGGGAGCTCTAGTAATAAATTCATGCAAAAAAAATCCGTCCATTTTACCTTTTAACAAAAAAAACTTATGTTTTTCGTAAAAAATAGATAAACCGTTTACATTTACCCCAAATGACCCTAATTGGCGAGCTTTTCTATTAAAAATTCACGCTAATATCGCGTTCACGAAATCGAAAATAAAATTACACTGCTTAAAAATTAATAATTTGTATATTTTAATACCAAATATATTCAATTGGATGAAAATATAAATATATTTAAAGTATTTGATTTAATGGTAATTTGGGTTAATTTTTTCAAAGCAATGCAGGTAAATACTAAAAACAAAAGAAAAACTAGCATATTTCAAGGAAAAGGCTTCGGAGATGGAAAATAAATTTTCTTTCATATTTGTATACATTAGGGCGCAATTGAAATATGTTTTTTAATCTGGGATAAAAGTTAAATAAATGTTTATTAATGATTAATACAAATCTCACGCCCTCATTTTATATTACCATCGAAATATTCTGTTAAATTTACTTCTACATTCAGTTATTTATTAAAAAGGAAGGCTTCGGAGATGAAATTAATGTTTACTCGGAGAAAAATGTAAATTTCGGTTATTTATAACAGCAATAATTTTTCTCCTTTTTGTAGATAAAATATAGGAAAATTTAACGTCAGATTCTCAGCTTTATTTTAATGTGCATTAAAATTTTGTTTAAGATATTTTTAAAGTATAAAATGTCAGTAATCATTGTAAAGTAATTTTAACCTAAAACTGAAGACAAAGTTTAAACATTTTTATCAAAAATAAAAGTGAGGTCTACAAATTTTTAAAATGCACATAATGATAGAACAAACATTGTACTTTCTGACAATATTTTAAAAAAATTTCTGAGAATTTGAAAAAAACCATGAAAATTTAATTTCATTGTAGAATTCCTATTGGAGACATGTTGAAAAGGCTTCGGAGATAAAAGTAATTTAGTTATTACGTAAATTAAGTTGAATAAAATTATTTAATTTTCTTTTAAAAATGATAAATAAGTGCTAAATTTTCACTATGGAAATTGATAATAATTATTAAAGAGTAGATTTTGTAAAATTAATCGAGACATCAAAAATGTCACTTTCAGAAAATTCACCCATATAGGCATACCCATTTTTTTGTATCTCTTATTTTTAGTGACAAATTGGTTTTGAAATAAGCTCTATTAGTATTGGCGATGGTATTGTTTTTTTTTACTTTTTAGTAACAAAATAGTGAGAAAAAATTAATGCTCTTATTTTGGTACCAAAATTATTTAAAACAAGATTATTTTCGCGAAGAAAAACGATTGTTACTTATGGACAAAAAGATTGTTAATATAGAACTAACAAATTTATTTGCTTGTTCTATCAATTCAAAGATTTTCTAATAAAAATAAATTTGTTGATGAAAAAAAGAATGTTGCAACAGCAACAACAAAAATCTGTTTGTTCTTTATTAACAATTCTTCTTCTTCCCATGTTTATAACAGCAAAGCATTGAGAAAAATGCAATGCTCTTAATTTGGTGTTAAAAAGATTTAAAAAAAACAAATCTGTAACCTGTAAAGATCTAAATTTTTTGTGATAAAAATACAATGCTCTTATTTTGATATCAAAACAGATTAAAATAAGATGAAACGGTACTACTTTTAGTAAAAAAGCAATGCACAAAATGTATTACACCTGATTTGGTTCCAAAAAGATTTAAATTTAAGAGAAAAATTTTTGAGAAAAATGCAATACTGTTAATTTTTTGGTATCAACGCATGATTTAAAGTAAAATGAAAAATTGATCTGATTTTTCAGGATTGCCACAGGTCAGGGAAGTCAGGGAAAGTAAAATTGGTCAGGGAAGTCAGGGATTTTTAGTAAAAGTACTAGAAAAAATCAAATTTCAAAAATTCATGAAAAAACTCTAAATTTTGATGTTTTTTTGTTTGCCTTGTAAACTATAAAAATAACCACGAATTTTAAGACAAAACCTTGAATTTTTTCTATTTCAGACAATTTCTTTTTAAATAACTTAATTTTTAAAGAACTATCATAAAATTATGACTTATAAATTATGTAATGAATAATTTTTACAATTTTCATAAATACTAGATTGATAAAAGTATTTTAACTGAAAATACTAAAAAAACTAAAAAAATTCTTCTCCAAAATTCAATTATGTTCAAAACTTTTTAAAAATTTTTCGTCAAAATTTCAATTATCTTTATAAATAATAGAATTCTTCTTGGAAAAATTTCACAGGAATTCAATAATTTACAAGATTTTTGATGAATTTCTTCTGAATAAATCAATTATTTTCATAAATAATAAAATTTCCACAGGAATTCAATTATTTAATATAAAAAATTTCAAATAATTTTTCGAAAAATATCAATTATTTATAAAGAATTTTATAAAATTTATCGCAAGAGTTCAGTTATTGAAAAAAATTTAACAAAGTTCTTTTAAAGAATTCAATTATTTTTATAAATAGTAAAATTCTTCACCGAAATTCAATTATTTTTATGAACTTGAATAAAATTCGTTGAAAGAATTAAATTATTTTCAAAAGTAATAAAATTCTTCGCAGAAATTCAATTATATTTAAAAATTTTTTTAAAATTTTGGTCATTTCAATTATATCTTTAAAAATAAAAAAATTCTTCTGCAAAATTCAATTATGTTCAAAATTTTTTTCAAAATTCTCATCAAAATTTCAATTATCTTTATAAATAATATAATTCTTCTCCAAAATTTAATTATGTTCAAAATTAAAATATATTTAAAAACTTGAATAAAATTCTTGTTAAAATTTCACAAAAATTCAATAATTTATGAAATTTTTAATAAATTTCTTTGAAATAATTCAATTATATTCATAAAAAATAAAATTTTCACATGAGTTCAATTATTTAATATACAAAATTTTATAAAATTTAAAAAAAAATATCAATTATTTAAAAAGATTTTTATAAAATTTGTCGCATGAATTAATTATTTAAAAAAATTTAACAAAGTTCTTTACAAGAATTAAATTATTTTTAAAAATAATAAAATTCTTCATCGAAATTCAATTATTTTAGACAAAATTTAATAATACTTTTGGAAATTTTTAAAAATTATTTTCATGAATAATAAAACTTATCGCAGGATTTTAATTAATTTTGGATACAATATTTAAATCAAATTCCTCGCAAAATGTAATTATTCTTAAAAATTTTATTAAAATATGTCAAAAGAATTCAATTGTTTAAAAATTTGTTGATAAAATTCTTTATGAGAATTTAATTTTAACAAACATTCAATTATTCAATAAATAGAGATATATGTTAGATTATGTTAGATGTTAGAGATTATAATTCCCCCGTAAACAGAATCGAACACTTCGTGTCTCTAATTTTACCTCCTTTTGACATAATAAAGTGTACTTCTTAATGTCCTAAAGTCTCCAAAATGTGAAGAAAATTTCACTCACTGTTATCTGCAATAATAATCAAGACAAGAGCACGTTTCACTCTTAAGTCTTCTGCTTCAGAATTCATCGATTTTCCACAAATTTCAACAACAAAAAGCGGAAATGTAGCAGGGTTGAAAATAACATTCGTGGAAGAGCAGGTTAAACATATTTATCCTCCGCAAAAATGTTTGACGACTACTTTGTCACTGGACTATCAGTATTATATTATTCACTACAATTGTTTGTTGATTTTAAATTTTTGCAAGTTAAATTTCACATTTTTACTTAAAAAAAAGAAATTTTACATAAAAAAATTATTGAAAAAAGAATTTTAACTAAAAGAGATTTAATTACAAAAAGGGATTTAAGTTGAAAAGGGAAAATTTAGAACAAAAAACAATTTTAATTAATGAATTAAAATTTAATTATTAATTATTAATTAACTATATTAATTTTAATATTATTTCATTCTCTTTTCTGTCCCTCACACTCTGAAGTTGTCTTTTGTTTATACTTTTTTTTTTTGTTAACTTTAGATAGAAAATAAAAATCATCAGAATTATTTTTACTTCTTTTCATTAAAAGACTAAAATTTTGTTAAATATTATGTTTTGTCAAATTGAAATTATTTTTTTTCTTTACTTCTAAAAAAATTAGAAAACTATTAAACAACTGCGATTATGAAATAGAAAATTTATTTATTTTTCATTATTTTCTTTTTGAATCACATTTTTTTTCAGAAAATTATTATTTTGTTTTAGAAAAAGAAGAAAAATATTTGTACAATTTATATTTTAATTTTATCTTTGAAACAGGATTTTCCACAGGAATTAAGACATTCAAAAATTCAAAATGCAAACCTTTTTTAAATTAAACAACTTATAAAAGTATTGTTTATAAAACTTGAAGATATCAATTGCTCCGAGTCAAAGACTCGGAGTGATCAATTTTTTCATGTTTTCAAATAAATTAAAGATGACCGAGAGATAAAATCATTATTTTACATTATTAGAATATTGTTACTGTAGCTTCATCAAAATTATTTTCATCATTTTAATTAAATTACTACTTTCTAGAATTTTAAATTATTTTTTATGAAAATAATAATTGAATTCCTTAAAAAATTTTATTATTTATAAAAATAATTGAATTCCTTGTGAAGTTTTAATTATTTTATGAATATAATTAAATGTTTGCGCAGAATTCTAATACAATTTTTTATAATTGAATTCTTTTAAAAAATTTTAAAAGATATTATAAAAATCATTAAATTGAGGAAAATTTTTGAAAACAATTGAAACTTTTTCAAAATTTTTTTAAATAACTTAATTGATTCGAAGAATTTTATCAATCTTTTTAAAAATAATTGAATTTTTGCAACGAATTTTATTAAAATTTTCAAAAATAATTGAATTCTTATGAAGAACTTTTATTAATTTTTTTGTTAAATCGAAAAAATTTATAAAACATTTGCAAATGAATAAATTCTTGCAAAGAATTTTATCAAAAAATTTGAAACTAATTGAATTTCTTCGAAGAATTTTGTTTATGAAAATAATTCAATTTAGGACGAATTTTATTAAAATTTTACATAATCTTAATTAAATTCGTTTGAAGAATTATTTCTTTGAGTTTCTTTATAATAATGGACTTTCTTTACTCATTTTAATTACAAGTTTTCAAAGTAATTGAATTCTATATAAATAATTTCTTTCAAGTTTTTATATTAATCCTCTTTCTTAATAATTGAAATTAAGCATTTATTTCTTGAATTTTATTTCAAATTTTTGGAAAATAATTGAATTTTTTTGAAAAAATTTCTTTAATTTATTGAATACAATCGAATTTTTTAATAATTGTATTAAAAAAAATTGAATACCTGAGAAGAATTTTATTATTTATGAAAAATACTTTAATTCTTGTGATAAATTTTAATAATATACTTCTTTTTAAATATTTGAATTCTTTTGTGAATTTTTATTAAATTAGTAGATATTAAAAATAATTGAATTTTGATATTATTAAAATTAATTTAACTCTACGAAGAATTTAATTCAAATTATTTTTAAAAAAATCGAATTGATAAAAATTATTTCATTGAAATCTTTGAAAATTAATTTTAATAAAAATTTTAATAATAATTATATTTTTCGAGAAATTCCATTAACATAGTACCAAAAATAATTGAAATTCTGTGATGATTTTGATTATTTATAAAAATAATTGAATTCCTAGTTAAAAAAATGTTATTCTTTATTAAAAATATAGAATTATTTCGAAGAAATTTATAAAAAATTTGTAAATAGTAGAATTCTTCTGAAATTTTTATTATTTAATTCATTCATTCAAAATTGTCATTTTCTAAAATTTCAAATTAAATTTTCGTAATTTCCGTAAATAATAGAACTTTGGAGAAGAATTTTGTCATTTATAAAAATAATTGGGATTTTTTCGAGAATTTTTTTCAAGATTTGAACATAGTTGAATTTAATAAGAATTTTTGCAATTATTTTTAAATTCTACAAAATTTAATTTTTTTAGTATTTTCAACAAAAATTTAAATTAGAAAATTAGAAAATTTTATTATTTTTAAAATTGTTAATTTTATTTTCAAAAGGTAGTAAAAAAGATCTTTCAATTTGGAGTATTTTATAGTTAACAACGCAGTAAATGACAAATTTAAATGAAATTAGAGCAGCAAAGATTTGAATTGAATTTTAATTCTTAATCTAATGATTTTTTTAAAAATAAAAGTGACTCTAGGTAATTATAATTCCAATTGACGACTATTAAATCTTCATGAATATTTACATATACTTACTTGTGTAGATTTTTTTCTTTTTTTTCTCATTAAACTCGAATTTATACGTTAAATTAATTTTCATCTCCTTTTTTATATGCGACAATGTAATTAATGACACGAAATATCACCTGACAATGAAAAATTCAATCGTGACTAACTTAATTTCGGCTAAATTCACACTTACACCCAAGGCCAAGGTACTTAAAACTATTATAGATTTATTATTACGATTAGATTCAATCTGAAAAGTGTAATGAAAAATTACCGAAGTTAATTCACTTTGATATTTTTTTTATCATAACAATTACATAATCTTTAAGTTCTTTTATTATATATACGTACATTTAAATGTAATTAATGTATTTAAAATGCTTATAAAAATTTTTTTTGTATAATTTTTAAATTCACGTCATATAATGCTATTAAAAATATAATTAAAAGAAAAAGTTTAAAATTGGTCTTTCTGTAAAAATTTTGAATGATTTTTATTTTTTTTTTATTTTGATTTTTATTATTTTTATTATTTTTAGATTTTTTGGTAATATTTGTAAAGATTTTAACTTTCAAATGAAAAATTTTGACGGAAAATTTCTTATTACTAATTAATTTAAACAAAACTTATTTAATTAGTTACTTAAAATTTATTTATCAGTACAAATTTTTTCTGAAAAGTATTTTTTTTTTCAAATGAACACGTGAATTGATGACAATGATGTATTTGAATACTGAAAAAAGGCAATAATGAAGATAAATATAAGTGAATATGAAAAAAGAGGTTTATTTTCTCAGGACTTGATTTAATGCATTGAGTAGAGGATTCTTTCCACCATTACACATTCCATTGAAATCGTCTGTGTCCATGCTCCACATCATTACACCACCGAGATTATTATTCTTCGCGTATTGTGCTTTCTCCTTTATGGAACTGAAAATAATTTTTAATTCGTTAACAATTTTTCATGCGATGATATTTTTCAATTTTTCACAAATTTTCTGCTTCTCAATTACAATATTCGAGAGAAAAAATTGTTTAGTAACTTTTAATACCCAAAAAAAACTGGTACTGGAAAAAATTGAATGTTTTGAATTTATAAGAAAATTAGGAATTTTTGTTGTCTTTTTTTGCATCATAAACTATGAAATTAACATGAATTCTAAAAAAACCCGTAAAATTTTTTCATTTCTGACAATAATTTATTTTAAATGACGTATTCATGAAAATAATTAAATTATTGCTAAGATTTTTATAAAAAAGTTTCAAATAAAGTTTCAATAAAATTATCCAAAAGAATTCAATATTTATTAAACAAAAATGTTAATAATATTCTACACGAACATATTCAATTATTTTCTAAAAGAATAAATATTTTTCAGGAATTCAATTATTTAGAATAGTATTTTAATAAATTTTTTCTAAAAAAAACATATTAAAATTTGGCATTAAATTCTTCGCAGAAATTCAATTATTTCTATAAGTTTTAAAATTCTTTTGAGAGATTTAATGATTTTCATAAGAAATAAAAACATTCGGAGGAAGGCAATTATTTTCAAAAATCACAATATTCATTATAGAAATTCAGTTATATTTTTAAAAATTTTAATAATATTTATTGAAAACTTAAATTATTTTCAAACATTTTTCTTAATTCAATAATTTGTATACCGATATCTATATTATTTAGAAAAAATTTCCCAAATGAATTCAATTATTTAAAAACATTTTTGACAAAGTTCTACACAAATAATTAATTCTTTTCTAAAACATAATGAAAATTTTACAGGAATTCAATTATTAAAAATAGAATTCACATACATTTTTTTGAAAAATTTAATTCTTTGAAACTTTTTTATAAAAATCTGAGCAATAATTCAATTATTTTCATAAGTAATAAAACTTATTTCAGAATTTCTTTTTTTAATACAATTTCAATAGATTTTCTCGAAAAATGTAATTAACCTTAAAAAGATTATTAAAATTCGTCAAAGGAATTTAATTTTAAGAAATTTATTAATTAATTTAATTTATTTATTTATTAAGTATTGAATATATTTAATAAATTATCTATGTTTGTATTTAAATAATTAAATTCGCGTGTAATTTTCTAATAGAAATTTATTTAAAATTTAAGTTCAGTTAAAGTTTCAGATAATAATTGAATTTTGTGAGAAGTTATTACAATTTTTAAAAATATTTGAATTTTGTAAAAGTTTCAAGTAAAAATCTTTAAAAATTTGAATTTTTCCTAATTTCTTTCATAAAAAATAAAATTTTTCTCAGATATTTAATTATTTTCAATACAATTATTAAAAAATTCGATTGTATTCAATAAATTAAAGAAATTTTTTAGAAAAATTTAATTATTTTCCAAAAATTTTAAATAAAATTCAAGAGTTATATGCTTAATTTCAATTATTAAGAAAGAGGATTATTATAAAAACTTGAAAGAAATTATTCATATAGACATCAATTACTTTGAAAACTTGTAATTGAAATGATTAAGGAAAGTCCATTATTTTAAAGAAACTCAAAGAAATTCTTCAAACGAATTTAATTAAGATTATGTAAAATTTTAATATAATTCTTCCTAAATTCAATTATTTTTATAACCAATAAAATTCATCCAAGAAATTCAATTACTATTAAATTTTTTGATAAAATTCTTTGCAAGAATTTAATTATTATCAAATTTTTTGATTAAATTCTTTGCAAGAATTTAATTATTATCAAATTTTTTGATAAAATTCTTTGCAAGAATTCAATCGTTTGCAAATGTTTTAAAAATTTTTTTCGCAATAATTCAATTATTTAACAAAAAAATTAATAAAAGTTCTTCATAAGAATTCAATTATTTTTGAAAATTTTATTAAAATTCGTTACAAAAATTCAATTATTTGAAAAAAGTTTGATAAAATTCCTCGAATCAATTCAATAATTAAAATTTTTTTTTTAAAATTCGCGGAAAAAATTTCAATTATTTTCAAAAATTTTTCTCAATTCAATGATTTTTACAATATCTACTAAAATTTTCCAAAAGAATTCAATTATAAAAAATTTTATTGAAATTCTGCGCAAACATTTAATTTTATTTATAAAATAATTAAAATTTCACAAGGAATTCAATTATTTTCATAAGTAATAAAACTTTTTAAGGAATTCAATTATTATTTCCACAAAAAATAATTTAAAATTCTAGAAAATAGTAATTTAATTAAAATGATGAAATTAAGTTTGAAGAATAATTACAATATTCTTGTAATATAAAATAATGATTTTCTCACTCGGTCGCCTTTAATTATTATAAAACATAAAGAAAGCGATTATTCCGAGTCTAAATATCAACATGTTTCAGAATAATATTCCTGAATTTCAAAACGATTTGAATTTTGGATTTTTATAAATTTTTAACCCTATGGAAAATGAATAATGATTAAATATTTATTTCAAAAAGAATATATTGATTTTTTAAAATAAATTTACTTTTGACGCAATTTGTAAATAAATGTAATAAAACATTTTTGTCTGCATTTAATCTTTTTTTAGAGTGAATCGCAAGAATATTCTTTAGGCTCATGGAAAAGAGTCAAAATTTTCTCTGTAAATCAGGAAAAAGTCGGGGAAAAAAACATGATTCAATTTTTGTGGCAACCCTGTAAATTACTCTGCAATTTTTGCCCTTTTTTACTGACAGAAAATTGTTTTTTCTTCATAGTATTTCTTGAATTAATTTAACTGATTTTTTAAAAATTTAAAAGAATTAAAATTTACTCTCTAAATTCCAAACAATTAAAAATAACTGCGATTTAGAAACAAAAAGTCAGTCACTAATTCAAATAGTAATATTTCTACTGACAATTAGTTAAAAGTAAGTGATTGTCAGTGAAAAACAACTGATGTTTCAGTACATTTTTTTTGCCGATTCAATTAGTCAAGTTTAACTAACTTTTCAGTTATTTTTTTTACTGAAAATCAGTAATTTTTTTTACCAAAAATGGGTTATTTTTAACTGATTCAGAAGCAAAAAGTCTTTGATAAGACTTTATAAGAAAATTTTAACTTGTCAGTTAAAACCATGATTTTTAACTGATTCAAATTAGGAGAGTATTTAAAAAAAACAGTTAAGTTTAAAAACAATAAAAGTTGTCTTCAAAGATGAGCAAAAATGAGGAAAAATGTTAGCTTTTACTATAAGATGGTACAAACATTGTTTTTATCCTAAAGAGAGAGAATAGAACTTACTTGACATCGTCATAGCCGACAATTTGATTTCCCTGAAAAGCATAGACCACGTGCTGTTCTGCATCATACTCGACTTTCCAACCTTTTTTGTCTGTATTTTCACAGACCTCATAGTAGGCCAAACTTCCAGGTGCATCAGTGAATCGTCCCGCTTGTCCAGAACCAGTTGTTGGTGAACCTCTCTTATGTAGATTTGGATTGGCCAGAGTAAACGATCTTCCATAGAATGCAGTTCCAAGATTAATTTTCTCGCGTGGGGCACCTTGCGATATCCAAAATTTCACCGAGGCATCCTTAAGAGAGCAAAAAAAAAACATTCTAATTACATAAATTCAAATGCTACTCATTAAGGATTTAGGTTCCATGACTTGTTGAGTTCAATTAAAAATTCCTCCAATTAGCTTTCAATTTTCTAAAAACTGACAAGTGTTCAAAATTATTTAGTCATATACAAAGTTTGTATAGATTGTTTTTTTCTTTCTTCCAAGACATTCGTATAAGTTTTCTGATGTCTAATGATGTATGTATCTGATGTATAAGTTTCATTTTTCTGTACTATAATTTTTGAACAATGAAAAAAAATACCCACACAATTCAATTGTTTTTCATCGGGTGTTTCTTGTGATGCGGCAAAAAGTGGTGCATTGTGTCCAACTCGTCCGTCATTGCCAGTTCCATGATAATCGTATGTCATTAAATTAATGAAATCAAGATGTTTTGAAATTTCCCGAATATTATAGGACATTCCAGCTGTGTATGCAGTTGGATTTACGGCTGCTGATAAAATTAGGCCCTCGCGACTAAATCTCTCCTTAAGTTCTTTCACCAGGAGGGAAAAATTGTCCTTATCAGTCGGTCTTGATCCTGGTCGTTGGCCTGGATATTCCCAATCCAAATCAAGACCATTGAATCCGTAGTTTTTCAAAAATTTCACAGCTTCATTTATGAATTTTGCTCTTAATCCTGGATTACTTACTACACTAAAAAGAACATGTTTAGGCATAATTTAATAATAATAATATTTATAATAATTATTGTTAAAAGATATGTGGACGACACTTTTCTATGTGTTCCAAAAAATAAAATCACTAATATCATTGATGCCTTCAATTCCTTTCATAACAGATTACAATTTACGCACGAAATAGAACATAACAAAGAAATTAATTTTTTGAATATTAAAATCATTAGAACAGAAAATAATAGCATTTTAACAGACTGGTATAGAAAAGATACTTATTCTGGAAGACTTCTTAATTTTCTCTCAAATCGCTCTATTCAAAACAAAATCGCAATAGTTAAAAATCTTATTGACACCGCCTTAATGCTTTCTGACAAACGTTTCCATAAGAAAAATATTGACTTAATAGAAACTGACTTAAAATAAAATTGAATAATTATCCTGAATATTTTATTAATAAACATGTAAGAAAAAGAATTATAGAAATTAATAACAGAGAAAACAATGATAATGATTATAATAACAATAATGATCATTATAATATACACAAAAAAGTTGCTTTTCCGTATTATGAAAAAATTTTAGAAAACATTAAGAGATTATTAAAACCTTTTAATATAAAGAAAGTTTTTAATGTAAATTCAAAATTTGATAATTTTATTAAACTTGGTTTTCGTGTTGGTATGTTTTTCATATTTTTTTTACTATTATTTATTTTTATTTCTATGACTATTTATAATTACTGATTTATATTTCAACTATTCCCCTGTTTTAATTTTTATTTATTATTTATTTATCTATTTTCACAAAATTAACTATCTTTATTCAAAAAGATTTTTATTTTTATCAAAATTAAAATTTTTATTCTAAAGATTTTATAATGGATTTTATGATAAAAATTTTTATAATTTTCAGTTACTAACTTCAAATGACACATTCCAATTTTTGGATTAAAAACTTTTAATTTCTTCCACATGTAATGTAAAACATTTTATTTATTGGTGAGATATTTTTAGTTTCTTTATTGCTCTATTCATTTTATTTATTCTAATTTTGTATCAATGCTGTCTCTGTTCTTATATCTTATATTATTTTGATTTATTTATTTTTTGTATTTTGTTCTATTTGATTTTTATTTTAACTATTATTCAATTTACATTAATTTTATTTATTATTTAATGTTTTTTATAAATTATTATTTAATGTCTTCGTGTTTTTGTTTTGTAATTTATTTTGTATTTTTGTTTTTCTGTTTTATTTTATAGACTCCCTGAAGAGGAAATCGTGTTGATTTCGAAATGTTGGAGTGATTTTTATATTAAATAACCATTTGTCCGAATGTATTCGTGTAAAAAGTTTATTATTTATTATTTTTTACCTATTAATTGAAAAAACAATTAGGAAGTAAAAGCTTCTTTGAATATTAACGTTTTCTAAAATGTTAAATGTTTCTAAAACATTTTAAAAACAATCGAACGTTTTTGAACCGTTCTTAAAAATGACTGAGAAATGAATTCAAAACAATGACGGTTTTTTGCCCTCTGGGAATACTTTAATATTCATAATGAATAGTAATTAATAATAATATTCATAATGAATAGTAATTAATAATAATATTATTAATAATATTAATTAATAATTAATTATATTAATAATAATGTTAAAACTATTATTTAGTGCAAAATGGGGTACAAAAGACATTTGGGTTTTTAGAAAACTATTTAACCGTTTTACCAGCCATTAAGGGCGTTAAAGTTTAATAACTGAATTTTGCAGTACATATGGAAAAAAAATTTATCTGGAACAGCGATTTCCGCGATTTTCGCTAAAGTAGCGAAAGTATTAACTAAAACAACTAAACATTTGACTAATCTAGCAAAATTTGTAGCTGTTCCAGGTGGATATTTTTTTGCATGTACAATATTTTAATATTAAGTTGAAAATTGAAGAAAAATCTTTGTCTAATATTAAATATACTTACTTGGAGAATTTTTCTGAGCCTTCGGCCCAACCTCCGATTGCAGCTAATGTTTTAGTCGACGGACTCTTATTGCGAAGAGCATTAAAATTTCTAAATCCATTTTGCGTCACATCGATCCATTGATCGAGAACTTTAATAGTACCATCATTATTAAGACCAATGAATGAATAAATTAAATGTGAACACAGTGATGGGTTTATTTTTGCAATGTCATATTTTCCTTCATTTTTACGATACGTTGCCCAACTTGCATAATAGCAAACGACTCTTTCTGAAAAATTAATGTTCATTTTAAGTAGTAATTTACTAATTTTATTTACTAATTACATACTAATTTGTCAATTTAGTAGACAAAACTTTAGTTTTATTAAATTTTATCAAATTCAATTTAATTACATTGCAAATTACTATTTTTGGTATTTTCATTATTATTAAAATTAATTTGAATTAATTTTTTTTTAATAATTATGACAAAAATTGAAAATTAATAAATTTTCTATTTTTATTATTATAAATAATATTAGTTTGCGTTATATAGATATTTTAGATAGAAAATTAATAAATTTTCTATTTTTGGCATAATTATTTTGTAAACTTATTGATATGAAAAAATTGTGTTTGATTCAAATAACGAATTATTTGTCTATTACACAAATATTTACTTGAATCAAATAATTTTTGTTTGATTCAATTTCTTGTTTCTTGTTAATTATACAAATAAAAAAATACAATTTACTTGAATTAAATAAATATTTTTTGGTTTAAATAAATATTTGTTTGATTTAAATAAATATTTGTTTGATTTAAATAAATATTTCTTTGATTTAAATAAACATTTATTTGATTCAAGTAAAAAACAATGACTTATTGTTTATTGTCAAATAAACTTTTATAGAAAAAATTTTTATCATTTGTAAAAGTTTCACATTTGCTCAATTTATTTGATTTAAATATAAAAAATGTTTGATTCAAGTAAATATTTATTTGAATCGTTTTTTTCCATTGTAATCTGTTCGCAGTTTGAAGTTAGTTGTTGCTTGTATTTTTCTTTGTTTCCTAACATTTTAAATCATTTTTCTTTTTATATGTAAATATTTTCAATTTTAAAATTACTGTATTCAAAATCATTGAATTCTTGAAAAGAATTTTGTCAATAATTAAATTCCTTCGAACAACTCTATTATTTATGAAAATAACAATTTAATTCTTGCAAAGAATTTTATTAAAATTTTCGAAAATCCTAATTAAATTTTATAACTATTAAAAAAATGTCTCTGAATTTTTTTCAAAATGAAGTTTCTTTAATAATTTAAAATATTGAAAATAATTTAATAAATTATAGTAATAATTAATAATTTAATATTTTTATGAAAAATTTCATTCAAACTTTTAAAGTAATTGTGTTTCTTAATAGACAAAAATCAGTTAATTTTTGAATTGTTTTTAAATTTTAAGAAAAATAATTAAATTCTTATCACTAAGAATTTCATTAAAATATAGAAAATAATTAAATACTTTCAAAGAATTTCTTTAATTTTTCTTTAAAAATAATGTAGTTTTTTGTATATTTTTAATTGAAAATTTTTGAAATAATGAAATTAAAGAAGGAATTTTATTATTTATACTAAATAATTTAATTCGTGCTATGAATTTTGCTAAATAAAAGTAATTTAATTGTTTCGAAAGAATTATTTTTTACATACATATTTTAGATAATTAGATTTTTTTGAAAACTATTATTAAAAATTAAAAATAAATTGAATTCTTTCATGAAACTTTATAATGAGTTAAAAAAATTGAATTCATTCGAAAAATTTATTAAAATTTTAGCAAATAATTGATATTATTTCTTTAGTAAAGTATAATGTATAAAAGCAGATTGAAAAATTAATGATCAATCACTCATGCTGACAAACAAGAAACACACTTAATTTTTACTGTTTAAATCAATTTAGTTTCAATTTATTTAGAATTTAAATATTTTTTTGCGTTCTAAAAAGTGAATTGGAAAATCGAAACGTGAAAATAGTTTTTTATTTATTTTCTTGACTTGGATGATTAATATTTTTTCATCTGCTTATTATCATTGTAAAAATTATTATATTTTTAAAATAAAAAATTATTAAAGTCCTTTTATTTTTATTATTATTTTTTCTTTTAATTTTATTTTTATTATTCTTCTTCTTATTATTCTTTTTTTTTATTTTTATTAAGAAAAGGCTTATTGTCGAGTACTCTTATTGCCCTGTTAATAAATAAATAAAAAATAAATAAATTATAATGATTATTCTAATGTTTATTAATATTATTATTATTACTAGTTATAAATTATTATTTTATCTTTTCCTTACTTTGTCCACTAATTATGACAGCATAAGTTAAACAAGTTGCAATCACCAGTATTAATTGACGCATCTATTAAAAAAAAAAAATTCCGACATTATTATTATCTGGTATTGTAAATAATTATCATATTTTAATTTATCGTATAAACATTAAAACTTGAAGTACAATCACTAAAATAACTTGTTAATTTGTTATAATATACAAAATATTTTATAACAATTTTTGCTGATGAAAAACATTTTTTTTGTAAATTGAACAATTTATTGTATTGTTTTGAAGTCTGTCAACGATGCACTACAAGTTTTCTCTGCAGATTTTTTTCTCTTCTCCGAATAAATGAAACGTAGAAAATGAAAAAAGGAGAATGTAAATTTTGCTTATTAGTAAGCAAAAGTATTAATATTTTTCTTCGGAATTTATTAAAATATAAATGTTGAAAATATTATTTAAACGAATTTTCGTAAAATTGAATATTGATTTAAATTTACTATTATTGTTTATTATAAATAAAAGATCAAAAATACCTTTAGACAAAAATTTTTACAACTTCACTTCTTTAATGCGGTTAACAATATAGTGAACTAATTAAGAGAATGAAGAGAAGTCTTTTATATATATAGTACTGTCAAGGTAGCAATCTATATAACGAAAAACAATATTTCGAGACGCATATAAGGAAACATTTGAAATTAACATTCGATTATTAAATACACGTTTTATCAATAATTACCGCAGGAAATAAGGACACTTATACAAAAATTGCGTGTACATTTTCTTTTTAAATGCAAATAATGTAAACTTTTAAGAGTCTATGACGTAAAATACTATATGTTATTGTGTATAAAAAAGAAAACAAAAAAAAAAATAGGTAAAAATTTTTATTAAAGTGTCGATGTTAAAAGAGCAAATTGTTCATTTTACGTGTAAAGATAACAATATCAAAGTAATGTTTAACTTTATCTTAAATGTACGGACATTATTGGCTATCAGTGGATAATAATTTTGCCTACATTTTCCTCTGTTTGTACTGTTTATGTAAATAATGACAATTAATAATGAATATATAAAAAATAATTTATTTTTCTTTACCATTTTGAAGGAGTTATCGAAAAATGAATGTGAAAAATAGTTTTTTTTGTATATTTAACAAATTATGATATTCAATTTTTTTAAAAATAATTTTAGAGATATCTTACTTGGAAGTGACAATGTCATAAATTAAAGGAAACAATCATTGTTTTTTTTTGTTAATAATATTTTTCTTTGAATTTTTAAAAATGAATCATTAGGTAATGCTTATTATTACGAAAAGCAGGTCTTGTCAGATATTGAATGAGTAATTATTGCAATTAATAATTGTAAAAATTTGTTTTACAATTGTTTTAATTGTCAATTAATTATGATTTTTACGATGATATTAATTTTTTGTTCATTTTTCCAATTGAAACGATTTTTTTAATTGTTTTTGTACTGTTGTTTTCGATTGCTTTAACAAATATATTTTTTTACAACTGTAGAAATTTATTTTGCAATTATTGTAATTGAATGTTAATTATTCTTTTTTACTGCAAAGGAAATTTATTTATTTTTTACAATTTGAACAATTATTTCAATTGTTTTTTGAGAATTATATCATGTTTTCTTTATTATATTGTGTTTTAATTAAACCATTATATTTTTCACAATTATATTACTTATGATAATTAGATTAAATTAAAAGAATTAAAAGAATTTCAATTATTAGAATGGTTAATTAATTATGTTTTAGTGCTGAAACTGAAATTTATGATTTTTTTCAATTACAAATAAATATTTTAATTGTTTTCAACAGTAATATCATTTTAATAATAGTTTAATGAATTAAAATTTTTTACGTAAATTAAATTTTATTAATTACACTTAATAATAGTTATAAAAAATTATTTTTCAAGTATTTTAATTGTTAATTAATGTTTTTTTGTAAACAAATTAAATTTCAAATTTTTTTTGCAATTGAAAATTATTATTTCAATTGTTTTTAACAGTTACATAATTTTTACAGTTATAAGAATTTATTTTCCAAGCATTAAAATTTTTAATTAATTATTAATCAGTAAATAAATTTAATTTTTAATTTTTTTAATTAAAAATAATTTTTCAATTGTTTTTATTAACAATTTTTTACATTTATTTTACAATTAGTTCTTTAAAATTTGTTTACAGCTAATAAAAATTTATTTTACAATTATTAGAATGATTAGTTAATTATCTTTTAGTAATGATGTTAAATTTTAAATTTTGTACAATTTAAACAATTATTTAAATTGTTTTTATCAATAATTATTTTTCCAAAGTGTGTATAATTTCTACCAGTTAAAAAAATGTATTTGACATTAGGTACAATTATTAATAATTAATTAATTGTTTGTGAAGATGCGAAATTTTTTATTTTTTTAAAATAAAAATCAATTGCTTTTAACAATTATATTAATTTTTACAATTATTTAACTTCTTAGAATATGAAGAAATTTATTTTACAATTATCATTATTTCCAATTGTCGACTATTTATTTCTTCGTGGGGATATTAATTTTTTAACTTTTGACAATTATATTATTTTTTTAATTTAAAAATTTATTTTACAATTATAATAATTGTTAATACATTATCTTTTTGGTATAAATTTTTATTTTTTTACAATTTAAAAGAATTGTTTCGTTTTTATTTAAATTTGTGAAAAAATAACATTCGTCAATTTTCGATTTTTGTGGGTACTTAATTATGTTCCTAATTTCTACAGTTTTTTTAATTAATAATTTAATAATTATTATATTAATTTTTTTTCCTGTGGAAAATATTTTCCTTGAGATATTTTTATATTAATTTGTTATTACACTGGAATTAATGTAATACTTCTTAGAATGATGATATATGGAAATATACACAAAATCCTGATGATAAAAACAATAATTTAATTGTTATTAATTTATTTATTGCTAATTTTATAAATAGAAACTATTTGGAATTTGAATTTTCGCGCCAAACGGGTATTCCCGGTAATATTCTTCATTCCCATAATTCCCGTGCGGAAATTTCCCACAACAAATGAAAATACACAACCGCACCCTGAAGCGTGTTGTCAAACTTGTCAAACAATACCAACAATACTTTTTCAAAAAGAAAATATGTCAAGGTTTAATTTTAATTCGTTTACATGCAAGTATTTGTATTTTTAACAATTGAATGCAGTAGAAAAAGGATAATTACAAGTGCTAACAGTGGAAAGTACAAAAAAAAATACTATTATTAATGAAGGGAAATTTCCAATTTATAAGAAATTGGAATCTAACCTCAAAAAGTTGTGTGTGAATGCATCATGGTTTTATAATGTTATTCTGTTGTGTTAGCTATTTCATAGCTGACTCAGACTTCATTGTTCTCCTCGGAAAAACATGCTGCATTTCTCGATAATTCTTTTCAATATCAAACGCGAGTGAATATTTTTTTTTTTACACTAAAAAGAAAAAGGATGAAAAGAAAAATCAATATGTTTGCGATATGGTTCATTATCCTTTTTGGAGTTGATGTTCTATTTGGTTTAGAATATCTCGGATGTTACAAAAGTTCAGCAAATAATCCTGAATTAAATGTGGAAAGTTCGAAAGATTTTGGATCACCTGAAGGTTGCATCGAGGAATGCCGATCTCATTACTTCATGTGAGTTTTGATAACAAAAAATAATAAATTGTTTCTTTGTCTTTTCATAGCCAGATAAGTATGGATTTTTAATTTTATTTTTTATTTCTGCGGAATTTTTCTTTTAGAGATATGAATTTTCAGTATTTACTTATTTAAAATATCTTAAATGGAATTTAACGAGTTTTTCTTGTTGAAAATGAAAAAAAAATGAAGTATTTAAATTTTAAGTATTGATCAAACGAAATTTAATTATATAGTTCATTAGTTAAGTGCTTTCTATTTTTTTTAATTGAAAAGGAGAAATTTCTTGCAGGTTCGCCGGTCTAATGGCTGGTCAAAAATGCTATTGTGGCAGCACATTCGGAAAAAGTGGATTATCGGAAAATTGCACAATGCCATGTTTGAGTGCACATAATGACACGAATATGTGCGGTTCCTTTAATGCAATTAGTATATATGCAACCGGCCGAAAAGGTATTTTAGTCACTGTCAAGAATACTTTATTTTATTTTTCAAAAATGCGACTTTTTAAAATTTTTTTATTATTTAAAAAAACACGACTTTCTTGACTTTATTTACACAGTAATAATGCATTAATATACCTCCTTGTTTGGTATAAAATGATCCCCAAGTTTTGAACGTTCAAATGAACGAAATATTTTTTATTGAAAATATTTTAATAAATTACTAATAATAAAAAAATTTAATAAGTAAAATTTTACCTTTAATTAATTAATTACCTTTCAGTAATTAATTTTTTGGAAAGTGAAGTAAAATAATTGCAATTGAAATTTTATTTTTAGAAGAAATAAATAAATTTCTATCATTTGAACGTTCAGAACTTTAGGCTCTTGGTACTAAATTAAAATTACTCCAAGTTTTATAATTAAAAAATATTACAGTATGTAGAAAATATTTTGAAATTTATTTGTTATTAATTTTCCTAAGAGAATTACATTTTTGAAATAATTAAGAAAGTTCTAATTGCAAATTTTAATGAAAAATTAATAAGAAAATTAGCTAAAAAAATGTATTTGCTTTTAAAATTGTTAATAAATTCTTTTATGAATTTCATTTTATTTTCAAAAAGTAACATAAAAATTCTGCTCAAATTCGGATTTTAGATTAGATAAGAATATAAAAATAATTTACAAGTAAATTGAAATTGAAATTTTTTTTAAGAAGTTCTTTATTTATTATTTAAATTTTTAGAAAAAAGATCTATTTTTACATTTGAATTTAAAATTTTTCACACATTTTGTTATTTTTTAAAAGTTTTCCAAAAAATCTTTTAAAAAATTAAATTTTAATTATTTTGAATTCTATTATTATATTTTCTTTAAATTTGATTATTTCCAATATTTTTTGTTATGTATTAAAAAAAAGCAGAAAATTATTAAATTTTGGAAGAATTATTGCTATTAATTTCTTTAAAAGTATTGAACTTGAGTAGAATTTTAAATTAATATTCCACATTTAAAAAAAAAATTTATTTAAAATAAATTTAAAAACTACTAAAATTATTATTTATGAGAAGAAATTTAATTTTAACAATTCTGAAAATTGAATGTTGTAAAAGTTTTAGTAATAATTTTTGTTAACAATATAATTTTAAAATTTTGAATAATTCTATTTCTCAGAAAGTTGCAAATAAAGTCTTTTTAAAATTAATTACATTTTTTTATATAAATCATTTGAAAAATTTTCTAATAATCAAAATTTTGTAAAAAAAATAAAATTGAAAACAATTTAACTTTGCATTTGTTTTGAATGATATTTACACTTTTTAAATAATTAAATTCTCCAAAGAAGTTTCTCAAAATTATTGAAAATAATTATATGGAAGAAGAATTAGAGTTAAAATTTTTAGAAAATTATTTTTATTTCGTACAATTAGAATTTATTAAACAAAAAATAACTGAATCTTACAAATAATCTTTTACTTTTTGAATGAATAATTGAATTTTCAAAAAAGTTTCTTCAAAATAACTAAAAGTGAATCAATTTTAGAAAAGAATTTTAGTTATTATAGAATTCCAAATTATAATTGAATTTTGGAGAAATGTAGTTTATTAATTAAGATCAATTGAATTTTTGTCAAATTTTAAATTAACTTCTGTATTCTTAAAGATATAATTAAATTCTTAAAAAATTTTCTCAAAATTACTAAAAATAATTGATGTAGAGAAATATTTTTATTGAAAATTGAATTTTAGAAGAATTACAAGTAGAAATTTATGACAACAGTTAAATTTGAAAATTGCAAATAATTCAGTTTTGTCAAAAAAATGTTTTAATAAATTTAATTATTGTTAATGAATTTGACTAAATGTCAATTATTTGGAATTTTTTATACAACCAAAATTAGAAAATCCATTATTATAAAATCACTTAAAAATACTTCTTAAAAATACAAATGTGACGCGATCTGAAGAAAGGGACCTTAGAAGCAAAAATTTATAGGTTATGCTTGCAATTTTTTAAATGAAAATACAAAAAAAGGATCAATTGTCAATTGAATTTATTAATGTTTAAGTCTTCAGTACAACTAAAATATTTAATAAAAACTGATTTTAATTTGCAATAATAAAAAGAAGCTTTTAAATAAGAAAAATGTAACGCTAATATAACCTTAAAGTGATTTGCTTCTAAGGTCCCTTTCTTCAGATCGCGTCACAAATTTTAAGAATTTTTTAAAAATACTTTCTTTACATTTAATTATTTTCAGTATTTTAGTTATATATTTTCAATAATTCACCTTAATAACTTTAAAAAAACACAAAGCATTGTTATTGTAATTATTATAAAAAAATTGAACTTTTGTATTTTAATAATTTAATTCTAAAAAAACTTTTGAAAATTTATTAAAAATGATTGATTTGGAGAAAAAGTTTACTTTAAAAATTGTAGAAAATAGTTGCATTTTGGAGCGGTACAGTTGTAATTTTTTAAAAATTATAAATGTCAGTTCATTTGAAAGTGATAATTTATATTGTTGGGAAATTGTAAATTTTATTTATCTTAAAGTATTAATTTTTTTAAATTTTCGAATAATAATAATAATAATACAAATAAAATTTGGAAGTTAGTGAAATGTCAGGAAAATACTAAATAATATTTTTGTAACAACATTAAATTAAAGAATCGACTTTTTCTGAATTTTTAATCTACAAAAGTCGATTTCTTCAATTTTCAATTGACTTTTTTCTTAAATCTTAATTTTGATCCGAGGCCTGACAATATAAAGAAGGAAAAAATGGAGAAAATGTTGTTTAAATTAACTTAAGTAGGAATAGAAAAATTGTAATTTAGGACTATGCTTTTCATATTTAAATTATTTGGAAACTTTTCATTTCCTTAGAAATTAATTTAAAAAATAGCTGTAATGGTTTTATCACTCGGTCATTTTTAATTACTATGAAACATGATGAAAAGGATCCTTATCTTCATGTTTTATAAACTTTATAAATTAATTATTGTATAACACGAAGATGACAATCATTATCTTCAAAATTTATGCAATAAATGAATTATAATTAAAAACATGAAGATGACGATCATTAACATCAAGTTTCGTAATAATTAATTTTTAAAAATTGAAAGATAGTCTCTAAGGCTGAAATTTTTCTTCAGGTCCAAGTCCACCGAGGAGAGTGGACATTTATCACGACAGACCGGGTGCTTTGAAAGTGACTTGGCAACCACCTGACAATCCAAATGGCAATCTGACCTCCTACACCCTGAGAGCCGAGGTAATAAAAACTTTCGCCTCAAATCCATTGCCACCGATTGAAATCAAAGTCGAAGGTGGCTATTCAAACACAACCATATTCCAAGGTCTTCAACCAGGTACCGAATACAATATTTCCGTCGTCGCACACAATTTAAATGGAGCCAGTGATCCAGTATTCAACACCGATCGCACTCTAATCGGTCCACCCAATAAACCCGAAACACCTCGATTAATTGAGAAAAAAGGCAAAACAATGCTGATCGAATTAACACGCGGCTTCAGTGAAAATGGACCCATAACATTCTATCAAATCGTCGTCGTTCAACCGGGAATTTTCCCCCCAACAGGAAACGATATCGCCTATCCAAGTTACGAGCAAACAGTCAATAAAGAAGACGATCTCGGCTACTACGTCACTGCCGAATTCGACGATTTCGATTTTCCCCGCTTCTCAAAATTCACCGTTGGCGATGGGAAAACAATTGGTGGCTACTATAATGCACCTCTCGATGTCGATGTAACGCCGCAAATTGGATTGGTCATCGTCTCGAGAAATCGTGACAGCGTTCAATACAGCTACTCCGATTTGACAAAGAGTTTTCACGATCGTCGAAAATTCACACCGTCGCCCATGAATATAACCGCAATCATCCTCTGGATAGCGATAGTAATTCTCAGTTCACTGCTATTAATTTCAATTGTCATGTATTTTGTCCTAAAGCGAAAACATCGACAGGGCCGAATGCATAAATTGCCCGAACAACAGGAACTCACTCTACAGGGTCCACTCTACGAAGTCGATAATATGGCCTACATTCCCGAGGACTTGCCCGAGCAGACAAATCACTATCAGGACTTGAAGAGTAAAGTCTGGACGATACCGAGGAATTTTCTCAATTTCGACAACGTGCCCTTGCGTCGCAGTCGATTTGGCACAATTCACTGGGGCCAGGTGCAAAAGGACGGCATCACAATATCGTCGAGTGTTCACAAAATTTCCGACACCTCTCTCAAGAAATCGGAGAAACGACAAATGCTTCGCGAATTGGATATTTGCATAAAAGCCGGTTCAATGAAATTCCTCGCCGGTCTCATTGGCACTTGTGAAACTTCCGACACACTATTCATCGCAATGGAAATGCCATCGCAAACACTGAAGAATAAACTCCTAGCGTCGAGATCGGGGGAGATATTTCCCTCGGAGAAAATATTGAAAATTGGATCGGCAATTGCCGGTGCATTGAGACACTTGGAGATGAATAAAATTATTCATAATCAATTGTGCGCTAGGAGTGTTGGAATATCGAGTGATTGGACGCCGAAAGTAATGGGCCATGGAATTGGAAAATATGCATTGGAGGATTTCAAGTATGCACGATGGACGGCAATTGAATGTTTCAGTAATCAAAAGAAACATCAGGCTGGTGTTGTCTGGGCGTTTGGTGTACTTTTGTGGGAGATGATGAGCATGGGAGGGACTCCTTATTCGAATCTTCAGCTCGATAGCGACGTCGAGGAGGCTCTTGAGAAAGGAGTGAGACTCGAACAATTGAGAGATACGCCCGATCCTGTTTATGAAGTCATGCTCTCTTGTTGGAGTGTCGATGATCATGAGCGACCGACTTTTGATGAATTAGTTCGATTGGTAAGTTTTTTCCTGCCGAGAAATTCACAAGGTTTAAAGGCCCCCGGTAATTTTACTTTTGACTTTTTTTTCTACTTTCGAAAAATTTTTTTACATTTTTTTTTACTGATTTTCAAAAAATGCATTCAAAAAATGCAAATGATTTTCAAAATCCTTTCAAATATTGAAAAAAATATCACTATTTTGATATAAACTGCTACTTAGTTTTTTAGAAGAAAAACTTCATTAAAATTATTATTTTTGAATAATTATAATTCGCGAAGTTTTGAACGTTCAAATAAACGAAATATTTTTTATTGAAGAAATTTTAATAAATTATTAATCATAAAAAACTTTAAGAACTAAATTAAGGCAAATTAAACGAAAACATTCGAACAATGAATAAAATATTTATTTACTGCAACGTTTCGAAAGTTTTTAAGTTTTTATGTTCCTTTATAATTTTATGACTCCAGACTCTACTCCATCGTCAGGGCATAAAAATTTAAATCTTGGTCTATTTTAATTATTATTTTTTGGTAAGATAATTATTTATTTATTGTTAAACTAATTTTATTTTTATAATTTTATTTTTGTTCGAAATATTTAATTAATTAAATTGTCGAATAATTGAAGTTTTGTAAAATTTTAATTTTTTTTAATGTTTCAATTACAATTTTTGGAAATCAATTTTTTGAATAATTTCAATTTGCAAATTTGCAAAATAATTTTATTCAATTATTATTTTAATTATCTATATAATTTGTTTTCGTTTAATTTGCCTTAATTTATAAAGGATCTTGCGGACGGTAAAGATTGCTTCAATAAGAACTAAAGTTTTACGTTTACAAACTCAGTTATTAATTTTTTGGATAGTGAAGTAAAATAATTACAATGAAAATTTAATTTTCAGAAAAAATAAATAAATTTCGTTCAATTTGAACGTTCAGAACTTTAGGATCTTGAATAATTTTATAAAGAAATTACTTTTGAATAATTTCTTCAAAATATTTAATTAATTAAATTATCGAATAATTGAAGTTTTGTAAAATTTTAATTTTTTTTTTAATGTTTCAATTACAATTTTAGAAAATCAATTTTTTGAATAATTTCAATTTGCAAATTTTGAAAATAATTTTATTCAATTCACAAAATTTAAAAATAAAATTTAACACTAATTAATTTCATAAAATTTTATTTTATTAAAATGTTTTTATAAAAATCAATTCTTAGAACTTTCTTTAACAATCATTTTAATTTTAAAAAAGTAATTATTAGAATTTTTTCAAAGAGAAAACTCAATTACAATTCTTGAGATTTTTTTTAAATTTGCAAATAAAATTCGTAAAAAACTCAAGTTTTGTAAATTTCCACAATATTCAATTACTTTTGAAAGTTTTTACTAAATTTAAAGTCAATGAAAATTTTTCAATTAAACGAAATTAAAAAATCAATTTACTTCTAATAATTATTTTTTAAAATATTTTTTAAAATTTAATTTTAAGAACTTTTTTATTATAATTTTTTAAAAATCAATTTTCAATAATTTTGGTTAAATATTAAAAATAATTTTTTTTAAAAACTTTTATAAAAGTTTATTTTCATAATTTAATATTTGAATTCTCGAAGAACTTTCTGCAAATTATTCAGAATAATTAATTTAGAAGACAGTTTAATTAAAAATTCGTAAAATTGAATTTTGGTTGAGTTTTAGTAGAAATTGTTCATTAAGAATTAAATTTGAAAATAGTCGATATTTTGTAAAATTAAATTGAAAGTAGTTTAAATTTAGATTATTTTTGAATGAAATTTCCATTTTTTTAAATAACTTAATTCTTTCCAAAATTTTGCTAAAATTACTAACAATAATTGCAAAGCAAATAATTTCAAAATTTTGTAAAATAATTAAATTCTCAAAAAATTTTCTTAAAATTTCCAAAAAAATTTATTTAGAAAAGAATTTTAGTGAAGAATTCCAAAAGTAATTGGAATTTTAGACGAATTCAAAATTAACCTAACTTTTAAAATAAATAATTAGATTTTAAAAAAATTTTTCTAAAAATTATTAAAAATAATTGACTTAGAGTAAAATTTTATTAAAAAATTCTGAAAATTAAATTTTGGACGAGTTGCAATAGAAATGTTAGGAAATAATTAAATTTCCAAATTCTGAATAATTTAATTTAATAAAAAATTTGTATTTCAAATGAAATCTTTTAAAATTGGCTAAAATTAAAAAAGTCACTTGAAAAATAGTTAAATATTCAAAATTTTTTATAATTGAATTAAATTAAATTGCATTTTAATCGAACTTTTTTTTATTTTTCGAATAATTTGATTCTAAAGAAACTTTACAGAAATTATTGAAAATAATTGATTTAGAAAAAAAATTTTAATTAAAAATTCCAGAAAATAATTAATATTTAAATGAGAAAGAAATAAATAAAGAATAAATAAATTTAAAAAAATAATAAAATAATAAATAAAGAAATTACTATAATTAATTAAATGTCATGAGGTTTCCAATTAAAAATTTTTTAAAATATGAATTTTGAGTAATATTATTTACAAATTTTTAATAATTTTGAAAATCTTTGA
Source organism: Leptopilina drosophilae (assembly GCA_032873175.1). NCBI lineage: Eukaryota > Metazoa > Arthropoda > Insecta > Hymenoptera > Figitidae > Leptopilina > Leptopilina drosophilae. The sequence continues at coordinate 20,026,167 of CM065481.1, forward strand.
TTGCATTATTTCAAATTAGTTACTTGTAAGTAATTTTCTAGAATTTTTGAATTTAATTCTATTGAATTCATAAAGAATTTTCAGAAGGTTTGAAGTTGGAAATTTTTTAAAATTGGAAAAAATAATTTTTTTTACACAAAAAATAGTATTTTTGGTTTAGACATTTTTCATATAAGAAAAATTAAAATTGTTTTGTGGAAAAATGTTATTTTTTCTAAATCGTTAATTATAAACGTTATGAACTTTACCAACGTAAATCTTTTTTATTTCTAATTTGTTTTTTAATTTATAAACTATTTGTTCATTTATAAATTTTTACTTTTTTATTCACAAATTACTTTTTCACTTTTTGTAGCCATAAAATTCTTATTTTTCTTTTCTTTCAGGACACATTGAGTCTCTGTCCGATTACAACAGTCACCGAGCCTTATTTGCCTGAACTGGAGCTTAATTAGAATAGACAAGATGTCATTTAATTGCTTACTGGCGAAATAAGCAAACAAAAATATCAACTATTTTATCCAAGTGCGTGCAGAAAAAAGTAAGGAGTTACCAAATGTATTTTAAACAAAAAAAATCAATTGCTGACATGATTTTAGATCTGATTCGATATACTCCGCTTTCATATTTTCGTATATCATTCATTTTACAGGTGTATAATCAAGAATCTTTTTTATGAAATTTATATCCGTCCATATTTAATAGACTTAAGAAAAAAGTGAGATTCACTCTGTCGATATTAATCGACAATAATTTTTTTTTCTAATCTCCAACAAAAGAAAAACTACTTTATTATTTTATAATTTAAAATTTATATCTATTGTTTACTTTCAAAGATTATTTTAGACACTAAAAGAAAACACATTTCTTAGAAATAGTGCATGTTTAACATTTGTTTTAAATTATTTTATTTTAACTTAACATTTTTTAGTTTTCCTTCTAAACAATTTTTTTTAATTTATCATTTTCTTTTTTAATGTTTATAATTTTTTTTTCTTTGTTTCGAAACTTTTAAAAACTTCCTTTTTTAATTTATATTAATTTAATTTTTATATATTTATCTTTTTTTTAGTTTTTAAAACTAAAATTTTTATATTTTGAATTTTTATTATTTAATAAACAATATTCTGAATTGACTGAAGTCATACTCATTGGAAAAATAAGTTGTGAATTTTTATTAAGGAAACTCTTGTGTTCTTAGTTTTGTAGATTTTTAGCAAATAATTTTCAAGTGAATTCAAATGAAAAATTTATAACAAAAGAGTGATAGATTAATATAATTAATATCATCGGAAAATGTCGATTTTGACTCTGAATTTTTATATATAAGGAAAGAAATTGTAGGTCACAAAATAATGTATTTCGTAATAATTTTTCGTTTCTTTTAATTTAGAAAAAATATGTATAATAATTGAAAAATCTCTCAAGGAAATGAAAAATATCATTCAAAAGTGCATTTAAAAAGTAAAAAAAAAAAAATAATATAAGAAACTCGACTGTATTTTTCGAAAAATCTCCCATATTAATTAACTATGAAATCGTATTTTTATGCCATATTCTATTATAATGACGAAAATAATTGTAAAAAAATCGAAATGAACAAATTTGTGTGTAATTAATTAATTTATAGTTGGTAAATAATGAAAGACAAAGTAATTGCAATTTTTTTTATATTGTAGACTGTATATTTACATTACAGTATTCGTCCATTCCATTTAAACAATTAAAATATAATTTAAAGCTTTCAGTACTTAAAAAGCCACAGACATATACAAACATACAGATTCACTATGTTTATAGCGAGTGTAATACCAAAAAAAATTTTGTATTTCCTTTTACTGTATTTTATAATAAATTTCTTTTTTTTATTTGAATTTACAAATTTTAATTACTTCCTCTATTTTTGGAGTAGAAATTAATTTAATTTATTAATTACTAATTACTAATTACTAATTATTAATTATTAATTACAAATTTAAGTTTTAGATGTTATTTTCAAAAGGAAGAAATTTTTTGAAACATTTTTTACATTTTTATTTTAGTAACAAATTGTGGAATATCTAATTTCCATTTCGGTTTTTTAAATATTGAAAACCGTTTATTTTGAGTAAAATTTCATTTGCTAGTCTCGTTCTTGGAAAAATTAATTTTTACAGTAAATTCTATAGTTAAATACTTCACTCGTGTAAAATCGAATAATACTTGGTTTTAGAGAGCTCACATTCAAGTTCACTCCGAGAATTATCAACTAAATTTTTGGTTCTCATGCAAAATATTTAATTCTTCTTTCTCTTGTATTTTTCCCCCTTTTTCGCTGTTCACTTTTCTTTCCAAGTGATTCCAGATTTGGAGCCTTAAGCGAATTAAGGTAATTCGTCTTAAATGGAGATAATTATCATTCTTCTTCTTCTTTTTCTTGTCGCAATCGAATTAATCACTTTCAAATGATTACAGGAATTTCTAAATCACATCCAAACTCTCGGAATTAATTAATTGTCATGTGGGCTGAGAGGAGAATTTACTCGATTGCGAGCAAATTGGCTTTGGTCCTAATTGTGGTGTTTTTCGACTTCCACGACACAATAATTGTCGATATGCAGCGCGATAAAGTTTATTGGTACCGGCGTAAATAAATGGATTAATGACAGACGACGCCCATGCCAATATTGACGCAATCACATGAAATATTGGCAATTTCACTTTATCTTCGACGACATTTGCTATCATTAGTGGCATAAAGCAAAGGAGAAAGCAAAGGAATATTATTAGCATCAGCCTCGTGACTCTTGAATCTTCACGTCTTTGAAATCCAGTACTTTTTCTCTTGCCACGTGAATGGGCCTCGAGATTTTTTCGACTACTCCTCACACGATAGTAAATGCAAAGATAAGATACCGTTATAACGAGGCACGGCACAAGAAAACCAAGAATGAAGAGTAATTTTTTTGGACTTGTACCGCCTTTTTTTAATATTGTACATGAAAATGTTGTCTGGTCCAATCCGAGACGACCCCAAATGCCAAGTAACGATGGAATCAGTAGCGAGAAACTCAGAGTCCAAATTGCAATCAGCATTAAAGTAATTCCACGACTCGTATAAATGTGGGGATAGAGATCTGATCTCGATATCAGAACGTACCTGGAATAAAAAAATAGGTTTACTAGAGTAAAATACTTTTTTTTATATATGTTTACTGGCGGGAACAATTTTAAAATTATTTGTTTATAATTTTTTATCTAACACCAATGAAGTTTACAACTATTCATAAACGATTAAAAGAAAAAAAAATTTTCACACGTGTAACAAAAATATCTTGCTTTCATTAACATTTTTTATCAACATTTATTCTATTGACAATTTCTTCAATTGTATACTAATTACTAAGCGACTTTGTAAAATATTTTTAGACAATTTCCAAAATACTAATAGAAATATTCAGTAGAAAAGTAGTTTTTTCTTTTAAATGAAATATTAATAGAATTTTTACAAAATTTCAGATACTAATTTCAATTTTGCAATAATTTACGATTCAAAATTAAAAAAAAATTCAATTACTAACTAATTTATAGTAGGTAATAATAATTATTATTTATTGCTTTAAAAATATTCAATGAAATTCTTCCCAGAAATTAAATTAGATTCAATTATTTTCAATTTCTCGAAAGAATTGTATTATTTTTAAAAATTCGATAAAATTACCCCTAACTTTAATAATTTTGAAAATTTTTAAATTAATTCTTTATGAGATTTGAAAAAATTTTTATGCAGTTTTAATTAAAGTCCTGCAAAAAACTCCTATTATTTTTGACAATTTTCATGGAATTTCTCAAAAGAATTCAATTATTTTTAAAATTTTGATGAAATTCTTCTCACAAATTCAATTATTTCGAAAAAATTTGATTAAAACATAAGAATTTAAATATTTTCTACACAATTTTAAGGAAATCTCTAAATAAAAATTAATTATTTTCGAAAATTATAAAAACATTTTTGCAGAAATTGAATTATTTTAAAGAATTACAATTGCATTAAAAAATGTTCATAATATTATATAGGAAAATTGAATTATTTTCATAATTAATAAAATTCTTTGCGGGATATTTAATTATTTTAAAGAATTTTAATAATATTGTTCGCAAAAATTATAGCATTTTGAAACGTTTAAATGAAATTCTTTATAGGAAAAAAATTTAATGAAATACCTTAAAAAAACATTTTATTATTTTTCTAAATAATAACGTTCTTTGCTGAATTTCAATTATTCTAAACATTTTCCACTAAATTCTTCATGAGAATTGAAATATTTCCAATTTATTTTTTATTAAATTCCTCGAAAAATTCAATTATTTTTGAAAATTTTCATGAAATAGTTTATTAGCATTTAATAATTTTTAGAAATTTTTAGAAAATTCTTAGCAGATTATTTTGAAAAACATTGTTTCAATTCTTTCTTAGTTTTCGAATATTTTCAATTCAATTTTAATTCAATTTTTTGAAAAAATTTAATTATTTTCAAAAACTCTACTAGAATTATATCGCAGGAATTTTATCACTTTAAAGAAGTTTCGAAATTAATTCTTGAAAGAAATTAAATTCCTTTGAAAAATGTTGATAAAATTTATTTATGAGAATTGAATTATTTTTATAATTAATAAAATTCTTCGCTAAAATTAAATTATTTTGAAAATTTTTGATCAAATTCTTCATGAGAATTGAAGTATTTTCAATGTAATTTTAATTAAACTCCTGCAAAAAATCCAAAATTAAAAAAAATTAAATTCAATAATTAAGTAAAAAGTTAATTAATTAATTAATTTTTTTTATTAAATTAATTTAATTAAATTCAAGACTTAACATTTCTTCATAGAAAATGTAAATATTTTTAAGAATTTTAATAAAATTGTTTTTAAAAATGTTATTACTTTAAAAAATTGCAATAAATTTCTTTTGTAAAAAAATTTTATTAAATACCTCTTTTGAAAAAATTATATTATCTTCGAAAGTTATTAAAATTCTTCGCGGAAATTCTATTATTTTGAAAAGTTTTGTAAAATTCTTTGTAATATTTAAAATACTTTTAATATTATTTTAATTAAATTTCTCGAAGAATATTTATTTATTTTTTAAAGAATATTTATGAAGATTTTAATTTAATTATAGTGCAAGAAAATTAAATGTTGTGAAAAATTGGGATAAATTTTTGTATAATATTTCAATTATTTCAGATTCAAAGTTTAAAACAAATAAAGTTAAGAAATAGTGTAAAAAAATATTTCTTATTGAAGATAATTTGGTTTAATTAATTTTTCATTTTTATAAGTGCAAATTAATAAATAATATTTTTTTTCCAAAATATTATTAGAAATATTATTTGGAAAAATTTTTCTTCTTCATAACTTTTAATTGTAAATTTTGTAAATTTCACCGGTGTTATATAATAAAATTTTGAAAACAAAAAGTAGAGACAATTTGGAATTTTCGTCTCAGTTGGAGAATAAAAATTTAGAATTATAATGGTTTTAAATGATCTCCTCACCTGTTGAGCGTGATGGCCACCATACTGAGTAGTGAGACAGCAACATTTCCATAAAAAAATAAGGGAAACACTTGACAGAGAGCGTCACCAAGTACCCATGCCTCGTATAAATATCTACTCGCCGTTAATGGCAGATTAACCGATGAAAATATTAAATCCGAAACACTTAAACTTATTACGAATGCAGTCGTTGCATGCTTTCTCAGTCTTGCATATTTCAATAAGGCCAAAACGGTTATTAAATTTCCTGAAACAAAGAAACATTTTTTATTCAAGCAAAATTGAATTTCATCTAGAGAAAAATTTTTTTCAATAAATTGTTCAAATTATTCAAATTATTCAAATTATTTTCATTTAAAATAATAATCATTGAAATTAGAATTTTTCATTTACTGTTAAAGAACAAATCAAGAATAGACATTTTTTGTCATAAAATGAGTTTTTGACTTTTTTATAACAAACATTTTCTAAATTATAAAAAAATTGTTTTAATTGTAAAAGAAGGGTTTCAATTATCACAAAAATTGTTTCAATGATAAAAAAATTATTTTCATTATAGAAGAAAATTTTTTAACTGCAAAGGAAATTATTCCAATTATGAAAAAAAAATTTTTGTCTGCGAAGAAAATTATTCCAATTATGAAAAAAAAATTTTTGTCTGCGAAGAAAATTATTCCAATTATGAAAAAAAAATTTTTGACTGCGAAGAAAATTGTTCCAATTATGAAAAAAAAATTTTGACTGCGAAGAAAATTATTCCAATTGTAAAAAAAATTATTTCACTTGCAGAAAAAAATGGTTTGAATACGAAATTCGAAAGAAAAATATGTGCGAAAAGTGAGGAAATATTCCAACGCGAAAATAGTTTAAAACTATTTTAGGAGTGAAAGTTAAACTAAATATTATTAACTCTATAATATTGGTTTCCGAGGAAAATGTATTTATGAGTGTGGGTGTTTTTTCTCACTGCGGACAATTTTCACTTAAAAATATGACCCTTATGGTTTCATTAAATGAGAGTAAAATTAACGGGTCAAAAGTCTCATATACGTGAGTTAAAAAAAAATCAAGTGTTATTACTAACTGTATAAAGAATGTAATGAGAGAGTCTATGACTGGTGCCGCATTTCATGCAATAAAATGGGTGCTTGTAAGAACTTGCTTGCACCCGTGACTCATTACATTTCTTACACACAATTATGTGATATCATTCTTTTAATAAATTTTTCCTAATAATATTATCAACTTGATTGAGCAGGAAATTAGTCTTTGACTATAAATAATTTTTAATTTCCCCCTTGTTCTTAAAATCAAAATGTTTTAACTGAAAATTTTATATTCTCATATTTATATGCAATTGATGCAATATTTTAATAAATTATTTTACAATAATATAATTTATAATTTATCAGTATTTTATAATTTGTACGAAATAATAATAAAATTTTGACTTAATTGACAAAAAACTATTGAAATGATTTTTTTGTAAATAAATTATAAATCCAGAAAGAATTTATAAAGAAAGATTATTATTCCAGAGAGGATTATCCTCTCTCTAAAAAAAAAATTTGTTTTTAACAAAAAGACAAATTTGAAACTCAATTTATTTTTTTGCAATAAACGAAAAATTTTAATTTCAATAATGTTTTTCCTTTGAATGAAATAAAATTAAAGCACAACCAGAAAAAAAATATTTCACTCAAAACCAACCAGACTTTTTATTTGTTTCAAAGAAAAATTTATTTGGTTGAAATAAATTTTTTTATTCAAATAAAATTTGTCCTGGATGCATAATTTAATAACAATAATTAAAAATAATAGTAAAAAAAATAACAATACTTCAAATTATTTTCTTAAAAATAAAAGAAAAAATAATTAAATTAGACCAAGTAAGCAAATAAATTATTGTTGTTATTATAAAAAAATTTATTTCATTTATTTATATAAATAAAATAAGTTAAATATAATATAAAGTATAATAAATAAATAAATAAAATGAATAAATTATTTTTTCTATTTTATTATTGTTATTATTATAAAAAAATTGAAATAATTTTCGTAATTGATTATGGGGTGCCCTTGGATTGGACAGTCGGTGTCATCAGCCTAATTACAATTATAATGGGTTTTATAATTTTAAAAGGAAGTCCTTAAGTATATACAGGGTTATATATGTATATAATTTATATACAAGAAAGTTCAATAGGCGAGGAGAAGAAAAAGGTGAAGGAAGGGAGACACACTATGGCTGAGCAATCGAGACATAAATTGGCTTAGATTGAAAAAAAGAATGAGTTTAATTAACGATTGCAGTCAATCGATATGCAGTTTGCTGATGGCTTTTTTTATTTTTAAACTATATAAGTATTGACTCATCAAATCTCGGACTAATATTTATTCCTTCTAATGGATTGTCAAACATTTTTTTCTAATTATTTTTTTCCAATATCAAATTTAGCAAAAATTTATTTATCTATTATACATTTCGTAAATGGAATAATTATATTTACTAAAAACAAACTAATTGGAAAATAAACTATAATCTTATTTATTGTACTATTTTTATTTATTGTATTGCTAATGCTATTTAATATTTTTGGCTCTTAAAAAGAAATTTTTTTTATAATTTCCTTTTAGTTCCAATTCATTTTTTTGAAAGTTGATATTATTATTAAAATATATAAGTACATTTGCGAGGAATCGAACCCCTGCTGAAAAATTACAAGTCTGACGTATTACTAATTTTCTTCTTTAAATCTAATATTTGGTCTTCAATTATTTTCTATTTTAAGAAAATTTTAATTGGTCATTTTGCTTTCATCTATGCAATTTAATATTAATTATTGAAAAATATATCTAAATTACTATAAAAATTTACGTCAGTTTATTAATTATATTTTTGGTATTAATTATAATATAAGTATTATAATTAATAAATAAATTGACGTAAAGTTTTATGGTTATTTATATATATATTTCTTAATTACTATTAAATACTTTTATTATAATTAATACTAAAAATATAATAAAGAAATTGACGTAAAGTTTTGCAAAAACCACCCGGTGAATAATTATTAATTGAGGAAAATTGACAAATAATATTGAGGACAATAATGTAAATAATAATTTGTGAAATGAAAATTCGAACAAATTCGCTAGAGTTTCGTTTAATTGTTTAGAAACTTCAAGGGGACATAAACTAGAGTTTTTAATAATTTAAAATTGACTCACATTTTTTATTGTGTGGTAAAATATTTTATTCACGTGCCACATAAACGTGGGAAACAGAAATTCTTCTAGTGATAAAATTCTTTTATTTTTAGTTTATATTTTCAAAATATAATTCTATTTTTATAACTAAAAAGGTAAATATTACACTTTTTATTTTCTTTTCTGTCTTTTTTGATTAATTTGAATAAAGTTAAAAAGTTCTTTTGTGAGAGAATGAATATGGTGATAAAAGCGGGAAATAGATATACATATTAAGAGCGCATCTCACCTAAAATTCCAATGACGCTAAACAATATAGCACACACAGCTGTGCCGATAGTCACAAATCGAGGTAAAGATCTCACACTATCGTCTTGAGCAAAAATCGTTTCATTTAAAATTTCACCCATGGTCGATAAAATTTTTCTTTTCTTCTATTTTTAATTCCCTCGCGCCTCATATCCCTTTAGGATTTGCCCTGGAAAAAAATTTGCAATATTAGATTTATTAAGATTTATTAAATTAATAGTTTGGTAAGTTATTGATAAATTTTTTCCATTGAGTATAAAATTAAATTTTGTCATAATTTTATTTTTTATTAAATAATTTTGTCATTAAATTTTGTCAATAAAATTAGTTAGTTAATTTAAATTTTTTGTATGCGAATGGAATTTTCAAATTGCCTTTTTGTATTTTCAGTTGTTTTGTAATTGAAAAATTATACAAAATAATTTACGGCAATTTTTTACAATTAAAAATTATTATAGAAAGTATAATTTAACACTAGTTTTATAATTGAAAATTGTGGAAATAATTTATGACACTTTTTCACAATTAAAAATTGTTGGAAAATAATTTGACACATTGTCATCATTGAAAATTATATCAAATAATTAATGATAATTTTTTTTTGCAATTAAAAATTATAAAAAGTAATTTAACACCGTTTTATAATTGATAATTATCTATATTAAGTAATTTATTTTTTTTTACAATTACAAGTTATAAAAAATAATTTGACACTTTTTTTGTAATTAAAAGAATTGTTAAAAATAATTTTACACTTTTTTTCTTTTATCTGCAAAACAATAGCTTACGATTTGTTGAAATTAAAAATAATGGGAACTAATAATTTTTTTTTTTTTAAATTGAAAATGATGAAAAATAATTTGACAGTTTTTTGTAATTAAAAATTGAGAAAAACCATTTGACACACTTTTTTGTAATTAAAAATTGAGAAAAATCATTTGACACTATTTTGTAAATAAAAATTTGTGGAAAATAATTTGACACTTTTTTGTAATTAAAAATTTGCACAAACTAATTTGACATCTTTTTGCAAGTAAAAACTGTAGAACATAATTTATCAATTATGATAAACTTAATAAACTATATTAATAATAAAATAATAAATAATTTAATATAGTAATAAAGAAAAAATAATTATAACACTATTATTAATAATATAAAAATACTGGAAATTAATAATTAACAGTTTTGTTATTCGTTTTAGGATTAATTATTTGTATTTAATATTCATTTATTTCTTCAAAATTGTAAATTTAAAATAGAAAAAAATTAACTTAAATAAATGTATTATTACTAATTAGTTCTAAAAAGTATAACTCGTTAACTTGCAATGAATAAAAAGTAAAAAAAAAATTAACGGAATAATAAAGTAATAACAAAAATACAATCAGCGATTAGCGTGAATGTAATGTACCCACTCGTGTTTATGTTCTCCCGGTAAAAGAGTTGAAAATAAATTTTTTTTCTAACTGAAAAAACGAGTTATACAGCCTCGATTTTAAATCTGCAGTTGTGATGTAATATTTCCAATCACATGAAATTTATAAAGCACTTTTTTTTTTGGTTGATATATTTATAAACTTTCAATATATATAAACCTTCTCACAGAAGCAAACAACAGTCAACTGCAGTTGCTTCTCAAAGACTGACTATAGAGTTTGCCTTAGGACACGCACGAGGGACCTTCTCTTATCTAACGAACACTAGAATTACGCCTTTCCTTCTTCTTACTTTTAGTTTTTCCTCTCTGTGCGTCAAACATGTGTTTTAAACAACATGCATTTATATATATATAGACAACTTGTCAAATGGAAAATATATTTATTTTCTTATTTTTTTCCTTTGACTTTGAAAATCGAGGAGAAAATTAGTTTTTAATTATATACATTCTGTCAGACAATTTTAGGTCCATTTGAGATGTGGAAACTTGTCTGTTTATTACTTTTGGGTAATTTAAATATTTTTTTCTTTATTAATTACAATTAATTTTAATTAATTAATTATTTATTAATATAATAATTCATTATTTAATTACAATTAATTAGAATTAGTAAACCAGTGATAATTATTTATAATTAATTATAATAATTAATGAGTAATTATTTGTAATTAATTATAATAATTAATAAGTAATTATTTACAATTAATTATAATAAGTAATAAGTAATTATTTATAATTAATTACAATAATTAACAAGTAATTTTTTATAATTAATTATAATTAATAAGTGATTATCCAAGTTACAATAATTAATAAACTAAAAATTATTATTATAGCAAAAATAATAAATATTTGACAAAAAAATTAAGTAGATTGTTGAATGGAAGTAAATTTTTTACTTCTTATATTATCAATATTTTTATAAGTTTGAATTTTGAAATTTATTTTGCAAAAATTGGATTAGTTAAAAAATTATTATAAATAATAAATAATTGATAAATAATTAATTAAATATAGAATTGTAATAAATTTTATACTTCTTGCTTTAGCATAATTTTTATTCCTTTTCGAATAGAAAAGATCTTTTCTAGAAAAAAAACATTAAATTGATTAATAAATTGTTGTTAATAATAAATAGATAAATAATCAATGTTAGACCGTAAAATTGGAGTCAAATTAATTTTTCTATATTTAGAAACTTAATTATTTTTAGAAAGTAAAACACTTTTTTTTGACAAAATTAAATTCATTAAGAAATTATTATAAACAGCAAGTAATGAATATTTAATGAAAAATATATTGACTATAGGACTGGTGGAAATTTTATTATTTTTCTATACGAAGAAAATAAAAAAATTGTAGTATTTTTATTCTCCGTCGAATACAAAATATTTTTATTTTAAATATAAAATTTTAATTATTTAAAAAATTGTTATTAACGATATATTACTGAAAAAATTAATTAATTAAATATTGGTTGTAAAATTAGAGTAAATTTTATATTTTTTGTATTAGCGACATTTTAACTATTTTTCTAATGCAAGATAATTTTTTTTTTTTGGTAAAATTAAATTAATTAAAAACTTATTATAATCGACGAATAGTTAATTAATATTATAACATAGATTTCCAATAGGAAAATTGGAGTAAATTCTTTACTTCTTGTATTAACAACAATTTTCATTACGTTTTCTAATACAAAATAAATTTTGTTTTGTAGAAATAAAAAAGCACTATAAAATAAAAAAATTAAAAAAGAATTTTAAAAAGTAGTTATCGATTTAAAAAATATTTATTGAAATTGAAATTTAAAAATTAGATTTTAACTTTTTTTGCGCAATGATTTTAAAAATTGCTTCTTGAAAAAATATTTTTATCTCTCTGTTCTCAAGGAGCAGTAAATTTATTTTAATCGGCGATTATAAAAGGGGAAGTTGATAAATTATCAATTTTTAGATACATAGTCAATAGTTTTAATGCTTTTTTTCTTCTGCTTCTGCTTCTTCTTGTTAATCGCTTTGATATTAGTTTTTGAAGCTGGGTTCAAGAATAACTTTTGCTTTACGTCTATAACCCGTTAATTTTTCTCGTTCCTATGTCAAACTCGAAAATAGTTCCTGGTGTTCAAAATTAGAATTTATTTTTGGAATTATAATAATAATTTCAAGTGTTTTGTTTTTAATTTTTTCAGAGTCTATTAAAAAATAGACACTGCATATATTTTTTAGTGTATTTTTTCTTCTGTATTTTTTTTATTATTTATTACTTTTTAATTTAAAGCGAATATTAATTATTTTTCATTACTAAAATTATTACCTACTGTTAGAATTATAATAAGAAAAGAAATAATAATAATTAATATTAATAATAAAATATTAATATTAACATTAATATTAATATTAATATTAATATTAATTTATTAACGAAACCTAATAATAAAAATATAATAATTATTTTTAAAGACATTTAATTTATTTGAATAAAGAATCTTGAATCTTGAATATTAATATTATTATATTGTAATATTCAATTACAAAATAAACAATAGTGGATTATTAACGGCGATATTGTTATTCCTCAGCTAAATTTCATTATGAATAATTTATTTAAAACGAATTTTCTTAGTTTGAATTATAATTATTTTTAATATTACATTATTTGCCACTTCAAATTTCTCACACTTGAATCCTCAGTTTTTGTTTCTTGTTTTTTTTCTCATATTTTGTTTTGCAAAGCTATTGAAGAAGAACGAATATGTCATCCAGATGTAGTCATTAGGCAGTAAAAACGTGTCCTTGTTTTAAAATTCTCTGTCAATGCCAATTTGAAAAAATTTAATTAAATAATAAATTTTACAAAAATTTTTAAAAATTGCGCATTTGCAAAATATTTATTTATTAACTTTAAAGAGTTTTTTTTCCAATTTTAATCTTTTTTATTGATATATTATTTCTCGAGTATATAATAAAATTTATATATGAAATAAGATAAAAATATTTTACTTTAAAATAAATAAATAAAACAGAAAAAAAAATAAAAAAAAAATAATAACATTTTTAATATTTTACTTCACTTTTACTCCGACTCAGACTGATCATTTACTTCGTCGTTTAAATATTTAAAAAAATTGTTTATGCTTGAATTAAAGAATTTAACTTTTATTTTATTATTAAATTCATTACGAATTTAAAAACTATCCTCACACGTAATGAAAATAGTGTCAAATAAAAAAATTAAATACAAATTATAATGAAAAGTATTAAAAACAATGAGAAAAAATAGCAACAATAATAAAACTAATAACAATAAAAATAATAATAACTATCTTAATAACAATAATAATAATAATAATAATCCAATAAAAAAATATTATTGAGAAAAATAAGTATAATAATAAATTAATAATTAAATAATTATAAAATAATAATAAATAAATTCATAATATTATAATAAATATTGTTGCGAGATAATTCGTCTTAATTATAAAGAATTCATTGTTATTTAATATTCATAAAATGCACAATTTAAGTGCTTTTAAATTAAATAAACTTTTACGATTGTCGGTATTCTGCGAAATTACAAAGAATTATTATTGTATTTCGTTAACTTCTTTTTATGTGGAACACACATTTTTCTCACATTCATAATAATGTTCTTGCAAACTTTCACATTTTTTTTTAGAAAATCTATTGCGTAAATTTGGACCAATTACTTCAAAAATTATTGCAAATATCTTCTAATATTTCAAGTTTTTTTCAATCATTTTTTTTTTTTAATTTTAATTGACAAACGGAGCACAAAATCAAGAAATTAAAATGTGTCATTTCTATTTATTTATGAATCATTCATCTGATTGTGAAAGAAATTTCTGATTTAAGAAAATAAATATGTTTGTGTGTGTTTTACAACGGAAGTCATCTTATGATTAAGAACATTTTTATTGTTGTATTAAATTCTAACAATGGTGTTCTATTATTATCATAGTCATTATCATTCTCATTATTCTAATTATTGTTGTTATTAAACTGAAAATTTTTTTTTTTCAATTAAGTAACTGATTAGTTGTTTATTATCAAATAAATATTTACTTGAATCAAATAAAAATTGTTTTAATGTTTTATTATTATTATTATTATTATTATTATTACTATTATTAGTATTACTATTATTATTTTCTTATTATTATACACGAAAAAAACCTTTAACTGGAACAGCGATAACTTTCGCTAAAATAGCGAAAGTATTCGCTGCAATAACTAAAAATTTCGCTATTATAGTGAAATTTGTAGTTGTTCCAGGTGAAGATTGATTTTTGTGTATTTATTTATTTATTATGATATTTTATTATTTTAATATTATTACTCTTATTATTTCGGTTGTTATTATTACCTAATTATTATTATTATTATTTTTATTATTATTTTATTTGTTATTTCATCCAGAAATTTTCAAAACTTGTTTTGTTATTCAGTTTTAGTTTAAACAATTCAATAATAAAATGACAATAGCGGAACTTCCTGCTACAAGAATATTTATTTTTATAAAGTAGAAATAAAATAATATCACTTAGGAAAAAATTAACTTTCCTCAGAACCTTTTAAACTTTGTATTTGGTTGAAATAAAAATTTTATATGTGTAAAATAAAACTTTTACTCAAAACAAACAATTTAGTAGATTTTTAGAGAAATGTATTTTTACCTAAGTCAAATAAATTATAATGAATTCTTTTTTTGGATGTAGAATTAATTTTGTTATTTTATTTTTATTCAAACTTTAATTTTATAATGTATATAAAGTGTAAATCACTGACATGTTCAAAGTTTTTTGAAAATTCACTCCAATTCACATGAGATAAAAAAGTTTGGTCAAGTCAAATATAATTTATTTTAGTTAAATAATAATAATAATAAATTTAAATTAATAATAATAATTTATTTTAGTTAAATAATAATAATAATAATAATAATAATAATAATAATAATAATAATAATAATAATAATAATAATAATAGTAATAATAATTTATATTATAAATATAATTAGACAAATAATAATATTTGTCTTAGAACCAACTAGGTTGTTTATTTTATTTATTTTTTTAAAATAAAAATTCCTAATAGCAACAAATAAAACTTTTATTTTAACCATTTTCCAAATATAGTTTTAATTAAGTCAAATAAAATTTTATTTAAACCGAATAAATTTTATTTGAAACAAATAAAATTTTATTTAAAATGAATAAATTTTATTTGAAACAAATAAAATTTTATTTAAACCGAATAAATTTTATTTCAAACAAATAAAATTTTATTTAAGGGCATTTGAACCATTATGACGTCACAACTGATGCAAAACATATATTTTAATGCTGTGACGTCACAAAGGTTCAAATGCCCTTAAACCGAATAAATTCTATTTGAAACAAATAAAAAGTCCAGTTGGCTCTAAGTCAAATATGTAATTTTTCTAGAAGAAGACATTAAAATATTTCAATGAAAAATTTTAAATTAAAATTTTAAATTAAAATATTTAATTAAAATTTTACAAAATTAAAATAATTATCTGATTCTGCTGAATATAAATTTCCCTGAAAGATATATAGAATCTTTCCCGCGTATGTATATTAATACCACAAAATTAGTGATTTGAGTGACATTCCACTCACGAAGAAGCGAATTTCCTCTAATATAATTATTTGATTATAATTTTCTATAGAAACATCACCAACATTAATAATTTTTTAATCCTTTTTTCCACTTTTCCCAAACCATAATATTGTATATTTCACAAAACTATATTATAAAAAAAAAATAATGTAATATTCGTACCTCGAGATATAAACACAGTATTGTTATTATAAAATAATTCTTGAAAATGAGCACAGTGAAATCATCGCACATTATCACAAAGATTCTATTATCATGAGCGTTTTGAGCTCAGAAAAAAAAACACGTGCGTTCGCCTTGGCGGCGTAGTTGAAACTCATGCACGAAGATTCGTATCGTACTTTAATAGACCTCTCTCTCTCTCTCTCTCATCGTCAAACATAAAAATTTTTTTTTCCTCCTTCATTTTGCGCCTGTAACATCGCTTATATAGAGTCGAAGTGCAAGTTAAAGGTGAATTCAACGCACACCCATTGGTTTAGTTATATACATACATATATTTAGCACTGAACCAAAACTGGCAGAAAAGGTACATAATGTATAAAAGCCCAGGAACAGCTGTCAACCCTTAGAATGAAGAGGAGAGAGAGAGAGAGTGCGAGTGAGTTTGTTCCCCGTTTCGAACAATTCACTGAAATGGCTCAATGGCAAATAATCCCAACGACCAAAGGTGCAGAAGTTAAACCCTAATGTAGACAGGATGCAGGAAACGATCGATGCTCTGTTAAAAATACAATTTCCGCCTGAAAACAATAACTTTCGTATTGTCCTGGCAAAATTTCGCTATATATTCGACCCCTGATTCTCTGTTTTGATAGAGGCGTCACATAATGGGTCCCTCTTTGGGAAGTATAATAAGTTTTGTTTGGCGAAATTTTTACTCCGTTATTTGGTTCATTAGGGAACTTAATGATTTCGTTATTTTTATTTATCTATTTATTTTTTGGGTTTTTTTTATTTTTATTATTATTTCTCCTTGTATTTTATGTCTTGTATTTTTTTAGCGAAATCACGGTAAATCGTTAGGTATTAAAATACCACCAAAAAGGATTAAAATAATCCAATTTAGTGTTATTTTAATCCATTTTGGTGTTATTTTAATACCTAACGATTTACCGTGATTAGTTTTTGAAAAAGTTGGTAATTATAAACATTTAGTTGATGAATGCAAAAAAAAGGTAGCAATTTAAAAACTATGTTTTAGCTCAGTGGTTTAGGTACCTCACCAACGAAGAAAAGTCGCGTCTAGGGTTCGAGTCCCCTTACCTAAAAATGGTTCTTTTTAGCAAAAAAAAATTTTTCTTACATATTAAATTCCTAGCTTACGTTTTATAGAATTCTACTATAGAACGATTATAGATGAAAATCTAGTGAACGTTTTACGGAATTTAACTAAAACAATTTTACAGAATTTTCCTAGATTTATTTATTTATTTCTTTTAAAAATTAAATTTTTATTGCAATTATTTTGTGTCACTTTTCAAAAAATTAATTAGACTGAGTTTCTAAACGTAAAATTTCAGTTTTCAAAAATTTTTATTATTGGTAATTTATTAAAATATCTTCAATAAAAAATATTTCATTCATTTGAAAGTTAAAAACTTTCAATTTTTTCAATTTTTTTTTCAACTTTGCTTCCAGTCTGTAAAAGTCCGTTTTTTGCAAAAAGGTCCGTAAAATCGGTTATTTCATTCAAAAAGGATGAAAACTTCGCAAATTGTACAATATAATTTGGAGAATTTTAGAGAAATTACAAATGATTGCAGAAATTTAATTATTTTTAAAAGTAATAAAATTCTTCGCAATAATTTAATTATGTTGACATTGTTTTTTAATTCTCGTCAAAATTTCAATTATCCTTAGAAATATTAAAATTCTTCTCCGAAATTCATATATTAAAAAAAAACTAAAAAATATTGTCAACATTTCAATTATTTGTATAAATAAATGGCAGAATTCTTCAACAAAATTCAATTATTTTCAAAAATTTTATTAAAATTCATTAGAAATTTTTTATTTTTTTCATAATTAACAATATTTATCACACAAATTTAATTATTTTCTAAAAAAAAAAAAAAATTTTAAATTAACTTATTTTAAAAATTTTTAATAAAATCTATTGCAAAATTTTAATTATTTTCAAAAGTAATAATATTCTTAGAAAAAATTAAATATTGTTTAATATCTACTATTTTTATAAAATTTACCAAAAGAATTTAATTATTTAAGAAAAAATTTAATAAAATTCTACAAAAACTTTTAATTACTTTCAAAAAATAATAAAAATTACACAAAAATTTTATTAATAACAAATTTTTGTAATGAATTTCTTTGCAATCATTCAACTATTTTCATAATTAATAGAATTTTAATCGAATTACTCGAAAAAATTCTTTAAAATTTTATTAAAATTCGTCTAAAGAATTTAGTTGATTAAACACTGAAAAAATTACATTCTAATTTTAAGAAAAACTTCTTATATATACGCCTAGAATATTTCCCACTTAAATTAAGTGGTGAATATTCTTACAATAAGAAGAACATTATTATTTTAAGAATATTTTCCACTTAATTTAAGTGAGGAAAATTCTTGGCGCATATATAAGAAGTTTTTCTTAAAATTAGAATTTAATTTTTTCAGTGAAAAGTTGTTGATAAAATTTTTAACAGGAATTAAATTCCAAGAAACATTTAATTACTCAATAAATTATTTATTTTTGTATTTAAATAATTGAATTCTTGCGAAAAATTTTATTAAGTCTATTAAAAATAATTGATTTCCTGCAAAGATTTTAATTATTTTACGAAAATATTTAAATTCTTGCGAAAAATTTTATTAACATTTCTGAAAGTAATAAAATATCTGCCAAGAAATTTTGTTATTTTTAATATATGCCAAGAATTTTATTAAAATTTTTGAAAAATAATTGAATTTCTGTTAATTTTTCACAAGAATTTAATTATTTTTGAAAATGTTAATAAAATTCTTCGCAAGAATTGAATTATTTTCATAAATAATAAAATTTAATGAGGAATTTCAATTATTTTTAATACAATTTTAATCGAATTTCTCTAAAAATGTAATTATTCTTAAAATTTTTATTAAAATTCGTTAATAGAATTGAAGTATTTGATAATTTGTTAAAATTTTTTTATGGGACTTGAATTTTAAGAAACGTTCAATTTTTCAGTAAATTATTTAATTGCATCTTATTTTTATTTAAATAATTGAATTCTAATAGAATATTCTAATAAAAATTGAATTTTTTTCATAAAAATGAATTTCAGTTAAAATTTTAGATAATCATTGAATATTTAAAGCAATATAGCGTGAAATTTAAAAAATAATTGAATTTTGTAATTAATTTTTTTGAAAAAGTTTAATTGAGTTTTTCAAAACTATTTTCAATGTCCATTTTCTAATATTTATTTATTTGAAGAATTTAACTAATAATTGAATTTTCGTAAAATTAAATATTGAAAAGAAATGAATTTGAAAATTGTCAAAGAACTTTTTCGAAAATTATTAAAAATAATCGATATAAAGAAGAATTTTGGATAAAAATTCCGAAAAATAATAATTTAATTGTTAATGATTTTAATTATTGTAAATTATTTTTATTAATAAATTAATGTTAATTATTATAAAACATGAAAAATTGAATTTCTAGTTTTAAGTAAAATGTTCTCTCATATTTGATAGAATTTATTTTTTATTGAATTAATAAATTAATTCAAAATTAACTTCGCAAATTGTACGATTTAATTTGGAGAATTTTAGAGAAATTACAAATGTCAAAACTATTTTTTTTATCACTCTATCTTTAATTATTATAAAACATGAAGACTCGGAGTTATCGATATCTTCATGTTTTTTTTTAGTTTTGAAAAAATCTAATTTATAGTTTTAATTAAAATGTTCTCTTAGTTAGGTTCATTTTTCTTTTTCTGAATTTCGTGACAATAAAATTGGACAAAAATCTGCTCACAAACGACAGTGTAGATATAATTTATTTTTCTTTTTTTGAAAAAATTTTACTAATACGGCATTTTCCCTATTTTGAGAATATTTCCTAAATCTACAACCTGAAAGTTTGAAAATACGTATGATATGTATGGAATATTTGTCAAAGTTTTTCGTATTCTTTCTAAAACCTCATAATGGCCGTGACGACCCTTGGAAAGTAAATACAATTTACCAAAGGGCAGGGGTAACGTAATACAATCGGGCTTCGTACAAACAGAAATATCCTTAAATCCTCGTCTCAGTGAAACCTCACATCGCGAATATTTATTTCTTCTCATGTGTAGAAAAACATATTATATTGCGGTTGTAAAAAAAAATTTTCCTAAAGGAGGAAAAAGAACAGAATATTTTATTATTCCACTCTGTCTTATTAGACATTTTTTTAAATTATTATTTTCTTATAATTTTTTACGCCATTTTGTTGTATTAATAAAAAAATTCTGATCAATAAATTTTTATCCTGTATGTCTATAATATATATTTTATATCATTATTATAACTTTTATTACTCTCTAAATTAGTAAAATTTTACTATTTCTTAATAATAATTTATATTAATTATAATTAATTAATTATAATTATTAATTTTTATTTTTAATAATAATTTCAATTCTACTAATTCAAATTTAGAGAGTAAGAAATGAAATAAGAAATAAATATTTAGTAATAAATAACTGAATGGAAATTGAAAATTTTCGAAATTTAGTAACAATTTTTGTGTAAACTTAGTGTCAGTTACTGAAATAAATATTATAATAATTACAACTATGCTAATTTAACAACAGTTATTGTAATAATCTAGCAAGAATTGCCATGTAAATCTAGGAACAATTACTACATAATTATTTAGTAACAATTACTAAATAATCTTTTGTTTAATTTTTTAAAATTTTTATTAATTTTGAATTTTTTCGTAACCGATGAATGTAAATTAATTTTTAACCAAGTTCCATTAATTCCAAAAGTTTCTACGATTATTTAGTAAAAATTTCTATGATTATTTAGAAAATCTTTCTATAGGTATTTATTTACCAAAAATTAAATGATTTAGTAAAATAATATAAAAGTAAAAAAAAAGATTCGATTTTGGAATAAATAGTATTTCAATGTAGTAGACATTTTTTTTATAGTTTTACAATAACTATGCCAGAGAAAAAGTACCTTATTTTTGAAATATAAAAAGTTTTTGAAAAAGTAAAATTGAAAAAAGTTCAGAAAAACGTGAAATCTATGCAGTTAAAAATTAATATAATCTAAAAAAATGTCAGGATTCAGAATTCATTTTTTCTATTAAATTTTAAAAAGATGAATCTTCTGAAAATTTAAAATAAAAACTAATTTTGAAAAAAAAATTAATTCATTAATTTAAAATTAATTAATTAGCAAAAAAATTCTATGTTCACACAGAAAAAAAGAAGTGTTGTTTTAACACTAAAAGTAGTGTTAAAACAACACGCAACATTTTTAACCAAAACGAGGTGATTTTAACCTAAATTTTGTGTTAAATTAACTCCATGAGTGTGTTAAAATTAATGCACATTTTTAATGGCTGTTAAAACAACACCATCTTGAAAACTACACGCAACAAATTTAACACTTATTTTTTTGTGTGCAAGAAAAATTACATTTCTTTATATATAAAAATTAATATAATCTAAAAAAATGTATTTTAGAATTCATTTTTCCTATTAAATTTTAAAAAGATGAATCTTTTGAAAACTAAAATAAAAATTAATATTGGAAAAAAATTAATTCATTAATTTAAAATTAATTAATTAGCAAAAAAATTCTATGTTCAAGAAAAATTACATTTTCTTATGGACTACAGGGTTCGAACTAGGTCCGTAAATCCCGTAAAAGTCTGTAACTTTGATTGAAGTCCGTAAAAGTCCGTTTTTTTGAAAAAAGGTCCGTAAAGTCCGTAATTCGGTCGAAAAAGATCCGTAAAGTACGTAAATTATATGATATAATTTAGATAATTTTAGAGAAATCGCAAATGATTGAAGGAATTCAATTATTTTCAAAAGTAATAAAATTCTTCGCAAAAAATTCAATTATGTTCAAAATTTTTAGAAAATTCTCGTCAAAATTTCAAGTATCTTTAGAAATAATTAAATTCTTCTTCGAAATATCAATTATTTTCAAAAATTTTAATAAAATACTTGGAAAAATTTAAATTATTTTCAAAATTTTTCCTCAATTCAATGATTTTTAATAGGTTTCTATACTATTCTAATAAAATTTTCCAAAAGAATTCAATTATTTACAAATTTTTTTAATAAATTTCTTCGCAATATTCAATTATTTTCATAAATAATAAAATTTTTACAGGTATTTAATTTTTTTGTCAAATAATAAAATGCTTATTAGGAATTCAATTATTTTGATGAATAATAAAGCTAATTGCAGAATTTCAATTATTTTTAATACAATTTTAATCGAATTCCTCGAAAAATGTAATTATTCTTAAAAAATTTTATTAAAATTTATCAAAGAAATTTAATTATTTTAATAACCTTTGCTACAATTTATTTATTAGAATTTAAATATTATTTTTAATAAATTTTTGATTAAATTTCTTTAAAGAATAAAATTATTGCATTCAAAATTTTTAATGCAATTCTTTGCGTAAATTATCAATTATGTTTATAAATAATAAAATTCTTCTCTAAAATTGTATTATTTTCAAAAAAATTTAATAAATTTCTTGGCAAAATTTCAATTATTTTCAAAAGTTGTCCCTAATTTAATTATTTTTAATATTTATTTTAATAAAATTTTGCAACAGAATTCAAATTATTTGAAAATTGGTTGATCTTTAAAAGAATTCAATTTTAAGAAACATATTTAATTATTTAATAAATTGTTTTTTTGTATTTAAATAATGAAATTTTCGCAGAATTTTCTCATAAAAATTGATTAAAAAAATGGATTTGAGTTAAAATTTTAGATTATAATTGAATATTAAAAGTATTAGAGCGTAAAATTTTAGAAATAATTAAATTTTGAAAAGGTTTCAGATTCAAATCTTTGAAAATTTGAATTTTTCATATTTTTAACTAAGTAACAATTCTGTGGAAATAATTTTTTTGAGAAATTTTAATTGGGAATTTTTTTTATATTATTTGAAGTTTTTAATTTCTAATACATATTTAATTGAAGAATTTACAAATAATTGAAAAATCGAATATTGTAAAGAAATAGATTTGAAAATTGTCAAAGAACTTTTTCGAAAATTATTAAAAATAATCAATTTTAAGAAGAATTTTAGTTAAAAATTCTTGAAAATAATAATTGAATTGATAATGATTTTATCACTCTATCTTTAATTATTATAAAACATGAAGACTCGGAGTTATCGATATCTTCATGTTTTTTTTAGTTTTGAAAAAATCTAATTTATAGTTTTAATTAAAATGTTCTCTTATATATTTTTGTCAGTAATTGGTCCGTAAATGGTCCGTAATTTTTCATTTTTGGTCCGTAAAGTCCGTATTTTTAAATACTTTCACTGGTTCGAGCCCTGTAGAGATAAAAATTAATATAAATATCTTAAAAAGAATTCTTTTAGAATTCATTTTTTTCTTTTAAATTTTCAGAGGATGAATCTTTTTGAAAATTCAGTTCCAAAGGAACATTTTTTTCAATGCTTTGAAGAAGTAAATTTTTCATTGTCTCAGTCAGATAAATAATTTATTGACCTTATAGTGTAGTTTTAATGAGAAAAAGTATTATTTATTGCTATTGTTTGTAATTTTATGAAAGATAAATGATTTTTTTCTTCTTTCATTTATGTAAATTGGTATGCAGGCAGAGATTCCTTTGGTGCCAATCAGAGAAAATTAAATGGTCAGTGATTAATCATAGAGAGGATATTTTTGCGCGGGGGCGATATGTCTCGTTAATAATAGTCTTTTTGAAGCGCTTGGAAGAGAAGGAAAGTTTATTTATCGTTTGATGAGTGAAATGAACACAAGTCGCGGCTATACGTGTATTGTAATGTCGAAACGATAACACAAATGAATGAACGCTTTATCGTTGCGAATCAATTTTTGAATATTGACGCACTTGCATCTGTCACCTAAATAATTTTCATGCAAGAAAAATTTTCCTTTTATAAAATTGTTTTAAAAAATTTTTTTTTAAAATTTTCCAATTTAAAATGATTTTTTATTTGGATTTTTTAAAAAAATTTTCCAATTTAAAATGATTTTTTATTTGGATTTTTTAAAAAAATTTTCCAATTTAAAATGATTTTTTATTTGGATTTTTTAAAATCATTTTTTTTATTTGCAGTTATTTATTATTGAAATTATAATTATGGACGTAAGTAAATTATAATATTCATATTTAATATTATAATATTCATATTTAATATTATAATATTCAAATTTAATATTATAATATTCATTGTTTTACTCTCTAAATTTGTGTCAGTAAAAATGTTTACTAATTTGAATTAGTGACTAACTTTTTGCTTTTGAATTAGTAAATAAATACTGAAGAATAGAATTTTTTATTAATTCATTAGTGATTTTTAATAATTAATAGTTGATAAGTAAATTCATTAGTAAAAGTAAGCAAATTTATTAGCCAATTGTACTAATTGAAAAGCAAAGAGCGATGAGTCATATTTCAAATTAGAAAAATTATTTACTAATATTCTTTCGAGAGTATTTTATTGTTTTTTTTTTAATTTTCTATTTTATTATTTTTTTTCTTATTTATTATTTTATTTTTACTATTTATATATTTATAATACTATCTAAAATTTTAATTAGTTAAGTCATATTAATTTAATAGTTCAAATCTAATCACTAATTCAAACAGAAATATTTTACTAATAACTTAGTTTGACTATTTTTGTAGTTATCAATTTACTAATGATTAGTAATTATCTACTAATAATTCATTTTTTTACTACATTGAAATTACTAAATTATATTTGCATTACTAAATTACTAAATTAAATTTAAATTACTAAAAATTCACATTTTCATTACTAATGAGAAGGTATTTTTAATTTTATATTTGTTAACGTATTTTTTTAAACTAGATAGGAACAAACATTATTTTGATGTAAAATTAAATAAAAAATTTATAGAAAAATCAATGTTAAAACTATTTTTAAAATATCTTAACGTAGAAAATTTTTTTAGTCTTTAAAAAGTATTGAAAAATTATTTTAAAATGTAGAAAATGTAAATAGTGTAGAAAATGTAAAAATGTAAAAATGTAAAAATTTATAAATGTAAAAATGTAAAAACGTAAAAATGTAAAAATTTAAAAATGTAGAAATGTAAAAATGTAACAATGTAACAATTTATAAATTTATAAATGTAAAAATGTATAAATTTATAAATGTAAAAATGTAAAAAAGGTAAAAAATGTAAAAAATATTTAAATATCTAAAATATATTGAAAAATATTGAAAATATTTCAAGAAACAAATTTAGAAATAAGTAAATATTTCTGTACGCACAATTAGAGGAATTAAAAAGCAATTTATTAAAATTTAACACCTTTAATGATCCAACAAGCATCAATGAACACAAATGACTTCGTTTAGCTTCATTTATGAAACGATAATTCATCAACACATCCTGCCTCTAAGTTGACGACAAAAAGAGATCCTCTCTTCATCAGTGAATCTCAATTTTTCTCATCTAAAAATTATACAATTCTCACCCTTTCTTTTCAATTTTTCCCATATTATTAGAAAACACATTTCTAAATTAGAAAATAATTCCCAATATTTTATTTTTAATATTTCACCCTTTTTTTTAGGGGCGAGGATTTTTTTTTTCTGTTCTCTAATTTATTTATAATACTTTTTTTGTATTTAATTTTTGAGATCCCCTGGCTTCGTGGTTTGAATGAGACCATTGTACGCGTAGCCCTTCAAAATGCATTCATCCATTTGGATTCAACAGAGCTTCTATTCATGGAATGCCAACCTCTGGTCACATTAGAGAGAGAGAAGAGAAAACTATTTAAGGAAAAAAAATAGATCCTTAAGTAGAAAAACGATAAATATCACTTCATATGTATTTTAATGTTTCGAATTTGTTCAATTGGCAAGTTTCGAATTTTTTAAAAATTCTTTTCGTTTTTCGGTTATTTAAAAATTTCTAAAAGTTGGTAAAATATTTTTTGTACGACATATTTTTACTGCCAAAAATTTTTCAAAACATAAAAATTTCGACCGAGTAAATCAAGGAAATAATTCTCAAAATATTATTGGCCGACTAAATAAAAAAACCTTTTAAAAAATCAAATACTAAAAACGTAAAATACTGTTATTTATTTATAAAAATATATTGTCTAGAAATAAGAAAAAATAATTTAAATTTAATTTTTCAATTTGTAAAGTAATAAAATTTAAATTTAAGCAGGAAATAAACAAAATTTTGTTCACTTTAAACAATTGGGAAAATTTTGTCCGAATTGATTTGTTTTCCAAAACAATCCTCTGTGATCAAAATTGAAAATTGAGATTCATTAGAAAAATTAAATTAACTTTTAATTTAAAACATTTAAGAAAAAAATCAACTTTTCATTCAAAGTTTTAATTCATTTCCATTCGATTCAGAATGATTTTAAAAAATTAATTTTATTTACAAAAACAATTTGTTTTTTAAATCCAAATCGATTTGTCTATTCAAAGCAGTAGCTTGTGGTAAAAATTCAAAAAAGGAAGTAATTAAAAAAAAATTAATAGACTTTCCTCCGTTTAAGAAAAAATGAGAAAAATTAATTACTCTCAATTAAGAAAAAATTACGAGAAGAAAATTTTTCTTCAAATTAGAATAAAATTCTTTGTGGTCAAAAGTAAAAAAAATTTGAGAAAATTTTAAAAACCCAAAAAGGGGACTGATTTGAAAAAATTTTATAAACATTATTATCTAATCAATAGAAAAAAGTAGGACAAACTTTTTGATTTCTTTTCATGAAAAAAATTCCCTGTAGTCTAAAGGAAAAATAGAAATTTTTTTAAAAATTTAATAAACTTTTGTCCAAACAAGAAATAGTGGAAAAAATTTACTTTGAAAGAAAATAATAATAATACTTTATTGGTGAATCAAAATATTTTTTTCCTCTGGTGAAATAGTTGCAGGTGTTTCAAGGAAGAGGAAGAAATATAATTTATTCAGATAGAGGACTATCATCAGGTCTATCGCATTTCTCACTTTATCGTTTCTTTGTGGTTCAAATAACAACTCATAAAAGAGAATAAATCATAGGAAGCCCGAAATTTGAATGAAAAGAAAAAAAAACTAAATTTAAAAAAAATAAAAAGACTTTTTAATTCTAAGTCAATTTAGAAAAATGCTTGAAAAAAAATTTAGAATTTTAAACGAAAAAATATTTTAATATATTTCAAAAAAATCTTCCGCCTTTTTAAATATTCTTTTAGAAATTGTTCTAATTTCTTTTTCAATTTTTCTTTTATTCTTCCAAGATTTTCTATAGTTTACAATAGGATAACAAATGTATATTTGAATATATACGAACCAAAAACATAAGGTTCAAATATTCCATTTACGATTTTTTCTTTAAAATTTATTTATTTACTGGTCATTTCTTTAATCTCTGTGCAAAAAAACATATTTATATATATAAATTCAAATATTCTTAAATTATATTCTTAGGCGCTAATTTTTTTTTATCTAGAGAGTACAAGGCATCCTGCGTAGAAGATATGAATATGATTCCGATGAATTGGTAATAATATCTTTATATATGTACATTCTTGTTAAGTTCGAGTAAAAAGTATATAAAAATTTGCCTCTTAAGCTATTGGACCTAGATCCAAATTTTATTTATGGCACTTGTAAGAAAGTCAGAGTCACGGAATAAAGACAAATTTTTTCCTTTTTCTGTTTTTTTTTTCTTCTTCTTTTTATAAACTGGTCCCAAACTCTATTTTTTGAGTGTATATAAACATTCATTCGGAATGTTTTCATTACTTTTTTCCTCAAGTCTTGAATGTGATACGAATGTGTTTTTTAAATAAAAAAAAAAAATTCGTTTCACTGCTTTTGATTTACAATTTCTGTAAATCCATCACTGGGTATTTTATAAGTACGTAAAATTGCCAGAAGAATTTATTAAATCAGAGGCCTTTAGAATCATTATTGAATAATGTAAAAATGATAGAATTTGGCAATTTTTTGTTTTGTTTATTGGAAATTGCAAAATTTTATCTTTTTGTGAAAAAATAGAAATGTAAATGTGAAGAGTTTGGGGAATATTTGCAAAATTAGAAAAATATTGAGAGGATGAATTATTTTCTTGGAAAATTTTTATTCTTTCTCTTTCTTTTTTAATTTTCAATTACTTCTTTCTAATTTATAATTATTTTTTTCAATTAATTCTTTCTAATATGCATTTATTTTTATCTAGTTTTCAATTATTTTTGTCTGTTTTCGAATTACTTCTTTCTCACCTGCAATTAATTGTGTCTTGTTTTTAATTATTCTTTTTTAATTTTCAATTAATTCGAATCATTTTATTAAAATTTAATTTTCTTTTTAATTTGCATTTATTTTTTTCTAATTTTCAATTATTTTTGTTTATTTTTCAACTATTTTCTTCTGATTTGAAATTAATTTTGTTTGATTTTTAATTATTCCTTTTTAATTTTCAATTATTTATTTTTAATTTGCAATTATTTTTTTCTAATTTTCAATTATTTTTGTTTATTTCAAAAAAAAATTTATTTGTTTATTTTTCAACTATTTTCTTCTCATTTGTAATTAATTTTGTTTGATTTTGAATTATTCTTTCTAAATTAATATTTCTTTCTAATTATATTTTTAATTAATGTTTTATTATAAATTTGAATTTAAAAGAAAACCTCAAAATGTTTAATTGTTGCATTAAAGAGATGACAAAAAATTGCAAAGCTTAGTATTAACTAATAATTCAATATTCAAAAATTAAAGTTAAAATGTTCTCTCACAAAAAATGTTTATACTAAAAAAATGTATACGAAAATAGCCCTTCACGTTTACATTTTTTCATCAAAATATCTCATTAAATTCTATACATATATTACAAATCTCCGACTCTATTTTTAAGGAAATCCATTCATTTTTAATTAATATAATTTTTTCATGAACTTGAAAATTTAAGAATAAAATACATTTATTAATTTCTAATATAATTTTCTATTTTATTTTATTTTATTTCATTTTTATATGTAAATATTGTTTAAATTCTTTTTCTAAATTTTATTTAGAATTTATTTATTTATTTATTAATATCAAAAATATATTAATTTTTTCCTCTTAATTTTTTTAAATATACAATTTTGAACGTTCAATTGATAATAACAATTTTTATTACTATTTATAATTTGTATTTTATTGCAAAATAATTTTTTCGATATTAAAAAAAAATTGTCGACAAAATTACATTGAGAATTATTATTATTTTTCAATTTCCATTTTTTGATATTTTTAATTTTGTGTTTCTTCAAAAACCCTTAAAAATTTATTTACCCTATTTGTTTTAATTATTTACTATTTATTTGCATTGAATTATTTACTTTGCATTTTATTTTATTTATATTTTATCTTCTTCTTTGACTGTTATTTATTTATTTAATATCAATATCAATAATATCTTCTTTTATCGTTAAAAAATTGATATTGTTAATATTTCGCTATTTTTATACTTTGTTGTATTTAATTTATTGAATTAGAAATAAATAAAATTCGACCATTGTTAAATTTTCAATTTTGATTTCATTTTGATGGTAAAAAAATATATTAATCAAAAATACTTGAAAAAGAGTTTTCAAAAAGTGCTTTACCTGGAACTGTAACAATTACAAGTATTTTATTGTATTTTTCTTTTATACTGTTTTTTTTTTGAGAAATGTAAATTTTTTTGTACCTATTTTGGTTTATTATTAATTTTAATTTTTACCTATTTTAGTCGTTTACTTTTTTTAAAGCACCTCGCTGAATTTATATTAATTTTTTCCCTCAATTGATTTTTCTGTAATTTCTGAAATTTTTAACTTCTTGTTTAGAAAATTAAGAGCGACTTCAAGTTACAGAAAAATCACCTGGGAGCCAAAACTAATATAACTCCTGCGAGTTCCTTCAAAAAAACATTTTTCATACGAGTTTTTTTTTAATTTCGTCAATTATTTAATAAAATAGTACATTTTGCAACGAAGGCGTATTATGATCATTTTATGTGACCATTCAAAGTTCTTCCACATGACCCAGATGGCTAATAAAGTGACCAATATTGCCCTAGGTTAATAATGAATACTTTATTGACCCATGAGCAGCGATCAATTAAGTACAATTTATTGCCCTAGGGTAATAATGGGTACTTTATTAACCTAGGGCAATAATGGGTACTTTATTAACCTAGGGCAATAATGGGTACTTTATTAACCTAGGGCAATAATGGGTATTTTATTGACCTAGGGCAATAATGGGTACTTTATTAACCTAGGGCAATAATGGGTATATTATTGACCTAGGGCAATAATGGGTACTTTAATAACCTATGGATTATAAGGGGGGATTCATTATGCACCTGTAAAGATAGACAAAGTGACGATAATTAATACGCCTGAGTTGCATTAAGTACTTTTTTGTTTTGCTTCCTTTAAAAAATGTCCCAGGTAATTGATTGAAAAAAATCTGAATTTGCAACAACAAAACTAAAAGACTTTGATTCTAAGTTGAACATTGTCGGTATTCTTGTGATTTCAATTCGATTCCTTCAAGTTGACGTGTCATCTCATCAGTGAGTGCATCGACGTCAGCCATAAGGCCACTTAAAATTCTCTCATTATCCTTGTAGACACTCTCCATTCCATCGAGATCTTTGAATTTCGCCGATGTATCGGCAGTGAGTTCGGAAGCTTGCTGCAAAAGTCTCTTTGCCCTTTGAATATTTTCCTTACTCTTATCGACTCTATCGTTCAGCATATCACTCGCCTCCTTATACTCCTTACCCAGTTGATTGGTTTTATATTCCACTTTTTTTGCCTCCTCAGCTACAAGCCCTCCCTCGTGTGATATTTCCTGTTTCACGATAAATTCATTCTTACCAACGTGGGTCTGTAACTTTTTCAATCTGTCCTCTAAACTATCGACTGATCTTGATGTGTTGTCGGCCTTCTGTTTGGCGTCCCTCGTCACGTCGATAATTTCCGTTAAATCCTTCTCCGAGAGAGTTATGTCTTCGTTGGCTTTTGTAATTGCCGCTTCGGCGAGGTCTTGCGCTTCCTTTGCTTCATTGAGTAGATCGCCAACATTACTGGCGAGATTTTGCTTCTCGAGTGCGGCGTTCTTTGCCTGTTTGGCATGACTTTCGAGTGTCATCGCACGTTCCAAATCGTATCGTGTGTCTTCGAGAATTTTGTCCGGATTTGTTAGGGAACTGACGATGTTTTTGATTTTGTCGGCGAGTTCAGTGATTTCCTCGGGTTTCAGAGGGATATTCTTATCGAGCACTTGTTGAGCGAGTGTTCGAACTTGAGCTGGTGTTGGATGATCGTTGTTCTCGGTTTGGTCGAGTAGGCTCGCAATTTTCTCGGATAGATCGGTTATGTTCTTTATTAGACTGTCCGAACGTTGAAGAGCGTCTGAGGCGAAATTAAAGGCGTCTTGGGCATTTCCTCTTGCGGAGGTTGCATCATTCTTGACTTCGATCATCTGGAAAATTTAACATTGGAAAATTGGGACTAGTAGAATTTCTAATGATTTTAACTACTGGAGGGTTAATTTCTAAAGCTTTGGAGACTTTTGGGTCCTACATTTTCACCGCAGAATATTTACAGGGAAGGAAAAAAGTCGTAAGACTTTCTGCGTTCTCTGAAAATACTCTGCGTTAATATTTAAAAGTAGATTTACTTACACTTCGAAGTAATTGTTCAGCCTCATCTCTATGATTCTTGATCCTGGCGGACTGCTTCTTAGCAACGTCGAGTGCCTGATTAGCTTTGGTGACAGCCCCAGCATCACAAGCGAGACCACCACAAGATCCACAACCAGCACCTCCGCAAACACTACTGCATTCGGTTACATTTTGTCCACACATATTGAGATTCAAATCGGGCATCATTCGATTAAAAGACTTGATTTTCTCGTCCAATTTTAGAAGAGCTTCCTTATTCCTCTCGTGGGCTTCAGCAACGGCGTCGCTATTTTTGGCAATCAATGATTCCGTGTGTTTCTTGTACCGCTCAGCATCGTCAAGAATACTGATTGTGTCGTTCGCCATTTTTTCAGCTTGTCTAGATTGCTCTGACATCATTCGAGTGACATTCAAAGCACCCTGAACGTTCGCCTCCTGTAGTGATGTGGCATTTTCCTTTAGATTTATAGCTTTCTCGTGAAGATTGTGCGTTCGATTCTTCAAGTTCTTTAGAGCGACGTCGTTTAGATTGACACGTTGTTTAACATTATTGAGGAGATCATCAGCCTTTTCTAGAGTCAATGACGCATCGGCGATATTTTTACTCAAGTCATCTGCAAGTTTGTTCAGTTCATCTAGATCTTGACTTCTGACCGATGCATTTCCAATGAGGGTCTTCACTTGCTCGATAGAGGACATCATATCGTCGAATTCCTGACTATAGACTCCAGTGGTTCCGACTTTTTGAATTCTCGACGCTTCTTCAATGACGTAATTTGTTTTGTTCTTCAAACCCTCGAGAATCAGGTCCCAATTGTCGAAGCACTCGCCACAAGGACTGCAATTTGGGGCAAAACCAATGTAACTACGATCGCATTGGTCACATTTGTGACCTCCGATACCTTTATGACAGACACAGGCTCCAGTTTCGCGGTTACATTGCTGGCTGGCTGATCCTATCTGATCGCACTCACAGGGATAACATTCCACATTCGGATTGCCCCAGTGATTCGCTTGACACTCGTTACATCTCCTGCCACCAAATCCAGGACGACACTCGCAAGTTCCATCGAAGGGATTGCACCTGATTGACATAGAGAAGGAAAATATTTACCAGCATGCTAAAGAGCAGAAAGAAGAAAAGAGTGAAAAAGATAATCATCATACCTATCGGATACACTTCCAATGGCGTCACACTCGCAAGGATCACAACCTTGACCACTGGCAATTCGCCAATGATTCTCTTCGCAAGAGTCACACAGTTGACCTATCACGTGAGGCAGACAGGGACACTGACCAGTTCGATGATCGCAAGAACCAGCTGATCGATCAGTACCAAGAACATCACATTTGCATTGTTGACAATCTTTCAGTAGAGCATTACCAAAGTAATCAGGCTGGCAAATTTGACAATTCGGCCCAGAAGTGTGATATAGACACTGTAGACAACGTCCAGTGTGAGGATCACAATTTCCTGGACGGTACAAATCGGTATTGTTACTACAATCACATGATGAACAACTTCCACCAGCTACTTCCGGATTTCCAAAGTAATTCTCAGCACAACTGTCACACCTTGGTCCCGAGTAGCCTTCACGACATTCGCAAATGACGTCATGAGTCACTGGATCTAGAGAGCAACTGTCTGCATACGAGTGACCAGAGTCCAGTGTTCCTGTAATTGTAAATTATCAGAATGTAATCAATTCACGGCAAAATATTCGAGTGTATGAGAAGACAGTCACTTTCGACCAACCTGGACAAGGACAAGCTCGACATGGTATATCGACTCCAATTCTTGGATCCCCATAGAAAGTGGCAACGCACCGGTCGCAATTGTGACCAGCTGTCGAGTCTCTGCAATTCAGACAAGCTCCCGTTTGTGAATCACAACTATCGGCGTGTCCATTGCATTCACACCTCTGGCAATGGGGGAAATTCCAAAATCCAGGTTCACATTGTCCACAAGTTCGCGAATAAGTATTTGGTCGACATTTGCAACGTCCAGTTTCAACATCGCAGAAATTGTCCAATGCTCCTACACCATCGCAATCGCATGCAACGCATCCTTGTGGTCCAAATCCATAGGTTCCTGGTGCACAACGGTCGCAGCGTCTTCCTACCACGTTTTGCTTGCAGTGACAATTGCCACCGTAGCTGTCACAAAATGCACTGTGTGATCCAGTTGGATTACATTCACACACTGGAAAAAAATTACACAATCAGTACTGATTTTTCCTTTTTCGGTCTTGATCGCGCATCGGTTCCTCAATTGGAATCTAGATTTGGATACGGAATTTTAGTCATACGGATTTTTAGATTTATGTTTAGACTAGCATAGAAACATTTTTCCGAATGTTGATTCTAATAGAGGACTCAGATGGATGATTTCGCCCGCTGCTGGTTTGGGTTTTTCGATCTGGGTCCTCAATTGGAATCTATATTTACATATAGAATTTTAGTCTGATTTATATCTAGACTAACATAAAAACCTTTTTACAAATCCAGATTCTAAGAGAGGGCTCAGGTCGATGATTTCACCCGCTGCTGGTTCGGGTTTTTCGATCTGGGTCCTCAATTAAAATCTAGATTTGGATAAAACTTTTCAGTGTCGTTTATATTCAGAGAACATGAAAATCTTTATCCAAACCTAGGACCTACTTCCAATTAGAATTTGGATTTGTATCCGTTAAGTTTTTCCGTCTGATTTAATAATCTGTTAGAATCAGAATTTAGATTAGAATTCAGACCCAGATAAATATTAGGATCTAAATTAGGATTAGGTTTGGAATACCTATTAGGACTTAAATTCAGAAACAGAATTAAAAATTCCGTATTGAAACACTTACAGTGTGCACCATCATAGACATAGTAACCAATACTGTTGTAGTACTTGTTACACTTTTCCGGGGAATCATGATTATAACCAACATTACTGAAGTATTCGTTACATCTGTAACCATCGTACTCATGACGTCGCAATTCTCCCAAACCTGGTTCAGTGAAGAACGGAATCAGATCAATCTTCGGTCTCAGCACAATCTGGAAAAATCGTTAAAAGAAAATTTGATGAGGAACGATTCTTAATTCTTAACGGAATTAAGTGTGTTTAGTTTTTAACATAAGCATTAGTTTCAAGAATTTAAGTGCGAGTAGATGTTACCGAATCAACGAGAATTGAAGCCGATGGTGTGTCGACAGGGCCGTTGAATTTTCTCAAAGTCAATAGAATCGAGTACTGTTTTCCGGCTTCCAAACAAATTGAAGGAATTGCAATTGCACTTCTGGCGTTCGCTGGTAATTGGGTCCATAAATGGTCATCATCCGGTGTCCAGTCGGCGCATGGACCATTAGGATCGACAGGCTCATTGCGTTCAATCACAATCTGCACATCTTCCCATGTTCCCGATTGTACCGGCTCATAGCGAACAATAATGTCGTACCACATCGATCTGTAGATATCGTCAACGGTAAAGTTCAACGTCGATCCCTCGAGGGCTTTCATAAATCCAATTCCCGTCCAGGTGTTGTTTCTTCCATCTCTATACGGTTCTCTGATGACCACTTGGCAATTCTGTAAATTAAAAAACCTATTTTTAATTTTTATTTTTGATTTATTTTGGGGACCTAGATGTTGAATAGTTGTTGCTGCTGTTGGACATCTATTCTATTGTTGAATAGATGTTATAAATAATTTTTAGTTGCATGTTTAGCTACATTGTTGGAGACTTACGTCAGTTCCTCTTGCCAATTCTCCTTCATAGGTCAATAAATCGAGATATCCTGTATAATAACTCTGCTCGGGTTGATTGCACGTTCGTCCAGTGACGTGGGATCGACAACGACATTGACCAGTGACGACGTCACAGGAATTCTCCAGTGAACCACCGGGATCGCAATCGCATGGTTTACAACCATCGTCATCGTCTGAGAGGCCATAGAATTCCGGTAAACATTGATTACAGTCACGTCCGGTCACGTGACGCTTACAGGTGCACTCGCCAGTGAGGGCATCACAGCCCTCATTGTTCACGGTTCCAAGAATGTGACACGTACACGCTGAATGATAAAATAATTGATTTAGTCGAAAAGGTTTTATTCCGATAAAGCAATCAGTTCAGGAAAAAGGTATTCTCAGTATCTTTTCGTAAGAATAAGATTTTTCCCCATAAGAATAAACTTTGATTTTTTATATTGAGCGTCTAGATTTTAATTATCAGGTGAGATTGGTGTTTTACCTTGACAACCCTCGGGATTGTTTTCGTCAAAGTTCCAGAAGCCATTTTTACACTCGTTACAGTGGCGTCCTTGAACGTTTACTTTGCAGTGGCATCTTCCTGACTCTTCGCCACTGAGAAGATCTGTTCTTGAGTCGCAAATACCCTCGTCTAATGATCCACGTGGATCGCATTCGCAGGCTGTAAGCAAAACGAAATTTTAATTTTTGTTGTCGATGGAATTTAAAGAAGTATCATATAGTAGCTGATGGACACCGAAGCGTTCCACAACTAATGAAATACTGTTTTGTTTATTACTCTTACGAATAAAGTATTAAAAGAATTTTAATTAACTTTAATCTTCATTTCATGGAGTGCAGATTGTAAGTTAGTATTTGGATCTAAATTAAGTTTGGGATCCAAAAAAATATGATTCAGATCAGGACTCAAATTAAGATTTGAATCAGAATTAGTATTTTGATTAGGATCTAAACAAATACTATGAATCAGTTCAGATTCGTGTCAAAATTAACATTAGGCTTTAGATTAGAATCCAAATAGGCTAAATAGGCTTTAAAGCTTTTTGGCTAAAATGAGCGTTAAATTAAACTAAAATGAGCGTTTAATTAGACTCCAAGACTAGAATTTAGTTTCGAATTGGGATCAAGATTATAGAAACAAATTCTTACGTTGACAAGCTTCGGGATCCGAAATATGTTTACTCTCGTCATGATAGTAATAAAGTGCGCACTGCTCGCAATTTTGTCCTCTCGTATTGTGCTGACAATCGTCGCAAACACCACCGGACAATTTTCCCGATCGCTCATAAACCGCCTGATCAAAATGGCACGACGTCGTGTGATTGTTGCAATTACATTCACGACATGCGTTCGTTTGCTTTCCAACAGCCGGCTTCCATGGTAAATCGTTGTAAAAATCTTCGCACAATTCACAATTGAGACCCTTTGTATTGTGTGTGCATTCACATCTTCCGTGGACCATGTTCTCCTCATTGACAACGCCGGGAAGCGGTAGACAACGTGATGCGTGACCATAGCAGGAGCATGAACCCCTAATTACCATATCATTAATTGCGTAGTAATATTTTTCGCGAATTTCCGCTCGACTGTCCAAAAGATCATCGCCAAGTGTGTGTAATTTGGTGAAGTTTATTCGTAAATTCGTTATCTTTAGGAGATTTTGCACTTCCTTCGAGTATGGATTGCTGATCAGTAGATTCGATGGTAGGACTCTGGAAAATTTGTTTTATTATTAAAAATTATTTATTTATTCAATATTGTTGATATTTAGTTCTAATAATAAATATTCGATAACACACACTGAAAAAAAAATTTATTTCATTCAAATAACCGATTATTTGTCTATAATCAAATAAATATTTACTTGAATCAAATAAATATTTACTTGAATCAAATAAATATTTACTTGAATCAAATAATTTTTATTTGAATCAATTAATTAGTATTTGCTTCAAATAATTTTTATTTGAATCAATTAATTAGTATTTGCTTCAAATACTGAAATATTTGATTCAAATACAATTTATTTGATTCAAGTATATATTTATTTGATTTTAGACAAATAATCGGTTATTTGAATCAAATAAATTTTTTTTTCAGTGGCAGTAAATCGTTAGGTATTAAAAAGTGTTGAAGATTAAATTAACATAAAAAAAGATTCAAATAATCAATTTTTGTGTTATTTTTAACATTGAATGAAATTTTAGTTTATTACATTTTTTTATAACTATAAAACATGAAGATATCGATAACTCCGAGTCTTCGAATCGGAGTGATCGATTTCTTCATATTTTATAATAATTAAAGTTGAGAAAGTAATAAAATCATTATTTTATATTATAAGAATATTATACTTTTTCAAGATTATTTTCATTATTTAAATTCAATTATTGTTCTCAAAAATGTTTAACTACAATTTTGGGTTATATCTTTTAATTTTTAATAACAATTAATTAATCGAATTCACGAAATCTCAATGATTCCTAAATTCTTCAATTAAATGCATATTAGAAAATAAAAACATCAAGTAATATTTTAAAAATTCAATTAAACTTTTTCGAAAATATTAATTTCAAAATTCAATTTTTTCCAAAAAATTTACTCGCTCTGTTTCTTTTAATATTCAATTATAATCTAAAATTTTAACTGAAATTAATTTTTATGAAATGAAAATAAATTTTTATTAAAAAATTCTGCAAGGATTCAATTATTTGAATGATTTTAATTATTATTATTATTAAAATTATTTAAAAATCTTAAAGAATTTTAGTAACAAATTTTTTAATAATTCAATTATTTTGTCGAATTTTATTAAAACTTGCATGAACATAATTACACTGAAAAAAAATTTATTTGATTCAAATAACCGATTATTTGACTATTATCAAATAAATATTTACTTGAATCAAATAAATATTTACTTGAATCAAATAAATTGTATTTCAATCAAATATTTCAGTATTTGAGTTTATTATTTAATTGATTCAACTAAAAATTATTTGATTCAAGTAAATATTTATTTGATAATAGTCAAATAATCGGTTATTTGAATAAAATAAATTTTTTTTCAGTGTACTTTTTTCAAGGAATTCAATTATAATTATATGAAAAATAATTGAAACGCTGCGATGAGTTTTATGAGAATATTCAAATTTGTTCGTTTACAATATTTAATTTTTCAAAATTTCAATTATTCGGAAATGCTGCAAATTTTTAAAAGAATTAATTCTACAGAATTTTTTTTTGGCAAAATTATGATAACTTAAGAATTTCAATAATTTTAGTTTAAAACTTTTTCAAAATTTAATTATTTTTAAAAATCCACGTTATAATGTTTTTAATACTTATGAGTATAATTTAAAATTTTAACTAAAATTCATTTTTAAAACCATTTTTATTAGTAATTTCTGCGAGAATTCAATTATTTAAATACAAAAATAAATTATTTATTAATTTCATGTTTCTTGAAATTAAATTCTCATAAAAAATGTTATCAACAAATTTTTTAAATCATTAAATTCTTTGGACTTTTTTAATAAGAATTTTAATAAGATTTTTAAGAATAATTACATTTTTCGAGAAATTTGATTAAAATTGCACTAAAAATAATTGAATTCCTAAAAGAATTTTATTATTTATGAAAATAATTGAATTATTGCGAAGAAATTTATAAAAAAATTTGTAAATAATTGAATTCCTGTAAAAAATTTTATTATTTATGAAAATAATTGAATATTTGCGTAAAATTGTATTGGAATTTTTGTTAATAATGGAATTCTTTTGGAAAATTTTATTAAAATAGTAGATATTGAAAATTATGGAATTTTAAAAAACTTTTGAAAATAATTGAAATTTTGACAAGAATTTGATTAAAATTTTGTAAAATAATTGAATATCAGAGAAGAATTTTATTATTTATAAAGAGAATTGAAATTTTGAGGAAAATTTTAAAAAAATTTTGGAACACAATTTAATTTAGTAACTATATTACTAAGTTAGTTAGTAATTTAGTAACTAACTTACTATTCTCCCTAGAAAAGTTAAATTCGTTGAATTTTTACATATTGTTGACTTTGGTGTTTTATTTAAAATAAAATTTCATTTATAGTTAAAAATAACACCAAAATAGATTATTTTAATCTTGTTTGGTGTTAATTTAATCCTGGAGGGATTAAACTTTTGCAGATTATTCTAATCCATTCTGGAGTTATTTTAACACCTCGCGTATTACTGTGAAATGAAATATATAAACTAGAGTTTATATACTTTGCGACTAGAAAACAATTTTTTGGAGAAGCTTACGTCACTGTTTCCAAAGGCAAACTGTAAAGTAAATTGATAATAAATTTTTCGCTCCTTATTTTGAATGAGAGAAAAATTTCAAAATAGTTGAAATAATTTTTCTTAATTTTTTAAGAGCTTACTTTATCGTGTCCTGGTCCAAACTGCAAGATTCAGTTTTTGATATTCAAATATTAAAAGGAAAAAAAATGAGTGAAGAAAATTAGTCAATAAGTAATTAATCAATTAGTAAATTGGTGATTATTTATTGGTGGATGAAATTAATTATGAAATTAATTTTGAAAAGAATTTTTTTTGAAAGCTCACCTAAAAATAAGATCTCCATTTTGTGACGGTGCAACGTGTGAATATCTCGTTTCGCAAATGACGTCCGTTAATTTTTGTGGTGCATGAGTTGGAATGCCGGGGAAAAATTGCTCGCAATTGTGGGCAAAGTAACGATAGACTTGCCACGTTTTACCAAAATCGTAGG
Organism: Leptopilina drosophilae; assembly: GCA_032873175.1. NCBI lineage: Eukaryota > Metazoa > Arthropoda > Insecta > Hymenoptera > Figitidae > Leptopilina > Leptopilina drosophilae. Next base: position 20,066,780 of record CM065481.1, read on the forward strand.
ATCTTTCGATTAACATTGCGGCTGGTCTAAATGTTTGGAAGCGAATAATTATATGCGTGAAGTGAAATTCCGCTTCCAAATCAAAAGTTAGTGTCACATTTTCCAATCCATTTTCTGCTTGCCACCACGTTCTGTGAGGAACCCTGAAATTATTTTTATTTTTATTTTTAATTTATTCTTAATTTATTTTTAATTTATTTTTACTTTTATTTTTATTATTTTTTTTATTTTTATTCTTAATTTATTTTTAATTTATTTTACTTTTATTTTTATTTATTTTTATTCTTAATTTATTTTTACTTTTATTTATCTAACAATTTGTCTCTAAGTTTTTTACTATCAAATTTTTTTTATCATCAGCTTAATTTGATTTAAGAGAAAAATTAATTTCCATAGTAAAAATTTTTCTTTTCTCACCCACTGACGATATTTTCAATACTGTGTTGTTTCTTCTGCGAGGAGGCATCGCAGAAAAAGCACTTTTTCCTATCCTTCAAATGTGAAACAATACAATATCGTTCTGGTCCATTTAAACCACACGTCGACGATGTCTTTAATCGATCTGTCCTTCCAATTAATAAATTACCTGTCGCAGGATAACACGAACTCTGCTCGCAGGGATGAATTCTCTTTGGTTTAATGCCTAAAAATTGACAGAGAAAAAAAAACAATCATTGTTAGTTTAGAATAAATAAATTTAGTAGAGAAAAATTAAATTAAAAAATTTCCGTAAATTAAAAAATTCGCTTGCTAGTTTTTTTTTATTTTAAAAAACTAATTACAGCTTTGGTTGCAGAGCAAAAAATTTTTTTTTGTTACTTTCCCAATATAACACCACAGTTAGTCTTCTGCAGTGTTGATCATTGATTATTCTTTTTATTGTCGTTTAAAATTTTCCCTCACTGTTTTTCTAAGGAACTAAGTTAAATTGAGACAAAATACGTATTAAAATTTTTGCTTCGATAATTTTTTTCTTTCAATTTGATATCAATTTAAAAAAAAACAGTGAGTTATTTAACTTTTCACTTAACTTCCTCCTTATTTGTTCCTTAAATTTTTTTATTTAATTATTTTTTGCATAGTATTTTTTTAATTTTATTTAATTATTTTTGCATAGTATTCTTTGTTGGAAATTTTCCAATAAAGCAGAATTGAAAGGAAACAATACAATGATCATTTGCAGAAATTTTTTTTCTGTGCAAAAAGAAAAGGAAAAAACTTCTTGAAAGGTATACTCTCACCGGTTGTAAAACAAGGATATTTCAAAAGCTATTTTTGTTTATTTATTTATTTATTTTTTTTGTTGAAAAAAAAGAAAACGGCTACTTGAGAGGTGTGATCATTCAATAATAAAATTGCTAACGTGCGCCAAGTGCCAAGTGTATGAAAAAAAAATCAGGAAAATGTGCAAGGGTTAATTTGAATAATTCTTTCCTGTAAATTGAACTACCTTGAGTACTTGACTCGATTGGCCATTGAGAATAATAATTTTCACCAAACGCCTCTAAGGGCGACATGTCTCCTCGCTGGACCGAACGAGTACCTATAACACCCCTTTAACTTATCTCTTATCGGGGTAACATTTTCCATACATATATAATCTCCCATTAATACGTGACTTTCATTTTGATAAATTTAAAACATATTTCAAATTTAAGTAAAAAAATTTTAAAAAAATTTATGTCAAAGACAATTATATAATGTTTAAATATAATAATGTATTTTAAATATATATGAATTCTTTACTATAAATAAATAATAATAATAATAATATTAATAATAATAATAATAATAATAATAATAATAATAATATTAATAATAATAATGAATAATAATAATAATAATAATGAATAATAATAATAATAATGTAATAATAATAAATAAATAATAATAATAATAAATAAATAAGTAAAAGCAGAATTAATAAAATAATAAATTAGTGAAAGTAATAAATAAATAAAACAAAGTAATAAACTCAGAAAAAAATTAGTTGATTTAGTTATCTGATTACCTGTTAGTTATCAAATAAATATTTACTATTTATTATTTACTAATAAATATTTTATTTATTTTTACTTAAACCATAAAAAATTTTATTTAAATTAAAATAAAAAAATTTGAATTTAAAAATTTCAGTATTTGAAGCAACTAGAATTAATTAAAATAAAAAATATATGATTCTGATATATTTTACTAATTACATTAAAATTTATTAATCAAATTCATTATTAATTCTTTTTTCTTTAAATTACCTCTTATCGGTGGCTTTGGTTGTCCATATTGCGGCTCTCCGAAACCTAAAATTAAAAAAATCCATAAATTCACAATTCATCATAATTTTTTAAATATTTTTTTCATACATTGTTTGGCATTATTTAAATAATCTGCTAAAATTTTTCTTTGTAACTGGTATAATTAATTATTTCAAAATAATTAAAGACACTTTCGGACAAATTGGATTATTATTTCTTTATTTAATAATTAATTATCTAATAATTTAATAAATCTAATTGAATATCAGAGAAGAATTTTATTATTTATAAAGAGAATTGAAATTTTGAGGAAAATTTTTAAAAAATTTTGGAACACAATTGAATTTAGTAACTTAGTTGCTAAGTTAGTCAGTAATTAACTTAGTAACTAACTTACTATTCTCCCTAGAGAAGTTAAATTCGTTGAATTTTTACATATCGTTGACTTTGGTATTTTATTTAAAATTAATTAATTAATTAATCTATTAATTATTTTAACTTCTATAAATTTACATCTTTTTCTAATAAATATCAATTTCTACCGAATTATTAGTAAAATTTGGTAGTAAAGTTCTAGTAATAGAAATTTTTACTAATTTGAATTATTAGTGACTAATTTTTTGCTTTTGAATTAGTAAATTCTTCTAATAAATCGTAATTTTATGAATTTATTTATTTTTCTAGTAAATAGTAATTGCTGCTGATTTTTTAGTAAAACCTAGTAGTAAAATTATTTATACTAATTAGGATTATTAGTGACAAACTTTTTGCTTTTGAGTTAGTAAATTTTTTAACTAATTTCTAATTTTTACGAATTTATTAGTTTTTTTTACTAATTAGCAATTTTTACAGAACTATTAATAGAATTTGGAAGTAATTTTAGTTTACCAATTTTAGTATTAAAAATTGGTTTATTATTTAATTGTAAATAATAATTAATTGATTAATTGACTATTCAAGAAAAAATCATGACACTTTCGGACAAAATGATTTAAAATTTAGTTTTAATTAAGAATTAATTGCTTAATTAATTATTTTGAGAAAATTAAAGACACTTTCAAACAAGTAGGTTTATTATTTAATTGTTTAATTCTAGACACTTTCGGACTTACTATTCAATTAAATAAATTAATTATTCACTGCTTAAAATGTTACTTTATTTTTATACTCTTTTTCTTTAAAATTTGCGTTTGAAATAGTTTTTTTTGACAATTTTAACTTTGTGGCATAATTTAATTGAAAAAGTGCAATAAAAATTAAGGAAAATAATTTTTTTTCGTCAGTTTTTCTCTATTTTATACAGAAAGCTACTCATTTTTGTTTTTTGTCATAAAATTATTTATCTTGAGAAATAAACGGATGTTTGTGACGTGCTCCCTTCGGATAACATTTGAAATCACAGATGCGTGAATGTTTTTCATCCTTTAGGAAATATTTTTTCACGTTGTAAATAGTTTTAACTGTAGATAAACTATTATAGAAACTGTAAAAAAAATAGTGAAACTGCAGATAAATTATTAGAAACTAAGAAAATTAATAGAAACTGTAAATAAATTATTCGGAACTATTTTTATCGATAAATATGAAATATGCAAATATGAAAATTATTAATAAATTATTAATGATACTTTTTTATCGACAGAAAATTATTTCCAGATTATTATTTAGAAAATAATTTTCTATTTTTTTAAACACTTTTCCTTCAAATTGAACTCGTATAAATATTCAAAAGGGTCATTGGATTTTTTTACATAATCTATTTCTCGGTATTTTTGGGAGTTTTGAATTTTTTCCGAATCTCGATCTCATCGACGGAAGATGGGGTCGGAAGGTCGTGGAAATATCTAATCAGTTTTGGATAAAAAGGCTCCTCTTGTCGTTCGAGGGAAGAGAACAAAATGTAGGCTATACTCGTAAATTTCTCGCCCTACAATTATTTGATTATGAAATATTTTTTTATGTAATTTAAAAAAGAAAAATTCTTTTATTTTTTTGAGGTATTAAAATATTTTATTTTTATTTGAAAAAAATTACTAACTAAAGAATTTTCATAAGAATTCAACTCTCTTTTTCTTTTTCCACAACTTGTGTGTGTGTGTCTTATTTTCTTTCTTTTTTTCGATTAAATTTTCTTCATTCAGAACTAGAATTAGTTATCAATTTGAGAAGTTTCGAATGACCCAAAGTGATATGATGATAATTTCCGTGTCGTAATTTATTTCTTATGAAGAATTTTAAATCAAAAGAATCCGGGAATATTTATCAAAAAGAATAATTGTCTAAATTTTATTTTTAGGGCAGATTATTTGTTTTGTAAATTTTTAAAAAATTTATAGTAAATATTTTACCTGAACTAAAAATAGCGATAAGGAAAATAAAATTTCCTATTAAAATATAGTTTCGAACTCCAACCATTTTGAACTGGTTCCGAGTTCTGCGGTTCTCAGTTCCACTGGAAAATGGCTACCACGTCATCTTTATTTATCTGTTTTAAAAAAGGAATAAAAAATTATTAAAAGCGCCTGAACAATTTATTTTTAACTTAACTACTATTTGTTTATAATTATTTATTTCTATATATTATTCAACTTCTGTTTCATCGTTAATTAAATAAGGTCAAAAATCAAATTTATTATTTACCGTGTATGGAAAATTTAATTTTAAAATATTTTTTCGATTTAATAAATAATTTTAAATTAATACAAAAACTTTTTTAATTAAATCTTGAAGTCATAAATATGAAAAGTTTATTAATAAAAATTAAATTTATATTTTATTTTTATATATATTGTTATTTACAGAAAATTTTTTTTATTTTTATAATAAAGCATTAATTATTTTATACCCAACAAATATTTTCAGATCTTTTATTTCATTATAATTTGTTATTAACATTCAACTTTATTTTATTACAATTTTAGTAAATATTACAATTTTTATTTAATTTTAAGGTTTTTTTAATTTCTAATAAACATTTTCATTCAGTCATTCATTCAGTTAATAAATGAAATTTTTTTTATTGTTACAATTATTATTATTTTTTCTCTTATTTATTTACTCAACTGAATACTTCATTAAAAATAATAAAATATATAAACTGCCAAGGAAATAATTTTACAAAATTATAGTATTTTCCACAAAATAAATTAAAAGATTTAAATATACAAATTTTTCCTTGTGTTCAAATAAACAATTTGCTTTAGCGTCAGTAAATTAAATATTAATATCTTAAATATTAATATTAATATCTTAAATTATATTTCAGATGTAGAATATTTTTTAGAGAAAAATTAATATTTATATAAATTATATTAAGGTGTTATTATTATTATTATTATTATTATTATTATTAAAATGAATATTAATATTAGCAAATAATATATTAATATATATTAAGATTGATATTTCGTGTAGAAAATTTTGAAAACTCCATAAAAACGAAATTATTAAAAAAAATTCGTTAACAAAAGATAGTCTTTCATTTATTTTTTTACGTTTTTCCTACGAATTTAATTTTTTCACTTCACGAAATGTAACGAATAGAAAAAAAAATTAACTAAAATTAACTTCCTTCAATTTTTTTTTCATTATTATTAGTATTATTATAATAAATTCTGTATTGTTAATTAATATTATATCAAAGAAAATGAAAATTTTAACAAAAAGCAACTTTTTCAAAAATGAAAACAATAAAAATAATACTGAAAAATAAATTAGAAGAAATAAAAATAAATTTTTGAATTTTTTCTAATATGGATTATTGATTTGTTTTTGAATCAGAAAATTTTACTAATAAATAGTAAATTCTTCTAATTTATTAGTAAAATTTAGTAGAATTATTATTCTCATTTGAATATTTACATTATTATTAATATTATTAAAATTTTTTTTTTTAATATTATTACATGTTGTAATGAAACAATTATCTAAATTTGAATTAGTAAAACGGTTTGATAATTTGAATTGTTGTGACTAACTTTTGCTATTGAATTAGTAAAGTTTCCATATAGATAGCAATTTCTATTTTTTTCTAATAAATATCAATTCCTACTGAATTTTTAGTAAAATTTAGTAGTAAAAAGTAGGTTTTAATAATAAGAATGTTTACTAATTTGAATTATTAGTGACTACCTTTTTGCTATTGAATCCGTAAATTTTCCAAATAAATAGCAATTTCTATGAATTTATAATTTTTTCCAAATAAATAGCAATTTCTCTGAATTTATAATTTTTTCCAAATAAATGTCAATTTCTGTAAATTTATAATTTTTTTCTAATAACTATCGATTTTTACTGAATTATTAGTTAAATTTAGTAGTAAAAAGTAGTAGTAAAGTTTTAGTGGTAAAAATGTTTACGAATTTGAATTATTAGTCTTTCACTTTTTGCTTTTGAATTAGTAAATTCTCAGTAGTATATTTTCACGAATTTATTTACTTATCTAGTAAATAGCAATTGTTGATGGTTTTTTAGTAAAATTTAATAGTAAACGTAGTAGTAAAATTCTTTACTAATTTAGATTTATTAGTGACTAACGTTTTGCTTTTGAATTACTAAATTTTTGAAATAAATTGTAATTTAAATTGACTTTTTACTTCTGAATTAGTTAATTTTATTAATAAATTACTAAATAGGGTTATTTTTGGTAAAAATTAGTATATTAAAAGCAAAAATTCTGTTACTAAATTATTCAAGTTAGTCAACATTTTTACTAATTCAAATTTAGAGGGTTGTTACTATAATATTTAAAAATATTTATAATAATGTATTTCAATAATAATGTTTTCAAAAATAATAATAATAATAATAATAATAATAATAATAATAATAATAAAATAAGTAAAAGCAAAATTAATAAAATAATAAATTAGTAAAAGTAATTTATAAATAAAACAAAGTAATAATAATAGTAATAATAATAATAATAATAATAATAATAATAATAATAATAATGATAATAATAATAATAATGATAATAATTCGCATGGAGAATAATATTGCACCCAATAAAAATAATAATAACAAGAATATAAATAACAACAATAATAATAGTAACAAAACTCATTATTACTGTAATAAAAACTGAAATAATAACTATAAATTTTTTTTCAATAAAACAAAACAAAATTTTCCTAAACATTGAAACATTGTACTTAAACACTAAATAATAACACTGGAATTTTTTTTTAAAAATCCAATTCTCACAGAGTGTATAATATCGTGAGTGAAAAAATTGAAAGAATGACAATAAAAATGGAGAGAAAAATTATTTATAAATATATATAGTTTTGAAGAAGAAAAAAAAGGGAATAAATGCATAAATCATGAAAAAAGAAACACGAAGCACACACTGAATTCGCGTACAGAATATAATATATGTGTGTCTCTTCTGCATGAAATTGCATTGCAATCGAATTTATATATTTTTTTTCCCACAGGAAACACAATATTGTAATATCACGTTCACTGAACTTGAGCGAAAAAAAAATCACTATACTATTTTTGTGTTTTTCAAATAAACTTTATCCGCAAGTGAAGAAAAGAAAATGAGAAACATTGAAAAATTAATATTTCATTTTTTCTTTCTTTTTCATGAAATGTCACTCTCTTATTATGTATACACGAGGTTTTTGCCTGACAGAAAAGCCTCTTGCAGGTTTACTTTCAGACTGTAATACCGAGAGTTTGTCTCATAATTTCTCTCTATCTCTCTCTCTCTCTCTCTCTCTTTCTTCTTTTTTTGTTCATCGCTCTCTCTCTCTCTCTCTCTCTCTTTCACTCGTTTCTCTTTTTTACTCTTACTATTTTTCTCTCTTTTACACTTGCTATTTTTCTCTCTTTTACACTTGCTATTTTTCTCTCATTTACTCTTGCTATTTTTCTCTCTTTTTCTTTTCTACTTTTACTATTTTTCTCTTTTTTGTTCTTTGTATTTTTTTCTGTTTTTCTCTCTTTTCTGTTTTTCTCTCTTTTTTGCTCTTAGTATTTTTTCTTTTTCTCTCTATTTTCTGTCTTTCTCTCTCTTTTTCTTACTATTTTTCTTTTTCTCTCTATTTTCTGTCTTTCTCTCTCTTTTGCTCTCAGTATTTTTCTTTTTCTCTCTATTTTCAGTCTTTCTCCCTTTTTTTCTTACTATTTTCTGTCTTTCTCTCTCTTTTTCTTACTATTTTCTGTCTTTCTCTCTTTTTTTCTTACTATTTTCTGTCTTTCTCTCTCTTTTTCTTACTATTTTTCTTTTTCTCTCTATTTTTTGTCTTTCTCTCTCTTTTGCTCTCAGTATTTTTCTTTTTCTCTCTTTTTCTTACTATTTTCTGTCTTTCTCTCTCTTTTTCTTACTATTTTTCTTTTTCTCTCTATTTTCTGTCTTTCTCTCTCTTTTGCTCTCAGTATTTTTCTTTTTCTCTCTATTTTCTGTCTTTCTCTCTCTTTTTCTTACTATTTTTCTTTTTCTCTCTATTTTCTGTCTTTCTCTCTCTTTTGCTCTCAGTATTTTTCTTTTTCTCTCTATTTTCTGTCTTTCTCTCTCTTTTTCTTACTATTTTCTGTCTTTCTCTCTCTTTTTCTTACTATTTTTCTTTTTCTCTCTATTTTCTGTCTTTCTCTCTCTTTTGCACTCAGTATTTTTCTTTTTCTCTCTATTTTCTGTCTTTTTCTCTCTATTTTCTGTCTTTCTCTCTCTTTTTCTTACTATTTTCTGTCTTTCTCTCTCTTTTTCTAACTATTTTTCTTTTTCTCTCTATTTTCTGTCTTTCTCTCTCTTTTTCTCTCTGACACACACACTCTCTCTCACTCTCTCTCTCTCGAATTCTCTCGCACTCGTATTCCTCTCACTTGTTCCCACAGCGTGAGGTACCTATAAAGCGTGTTCTGCTTATACCTATTCGGGTAGTCGGTATGTACCTGGTATGTATGAGATGTTGGGTCCGATCTTAGTCGAACGGGACCCACTGGGTCCAGCACACACACACACACACTTCGTGCACAATAATTTTCCTTCCGTTTTTCGATTTTAAATTTCCAAAAATGAAAATTATTCTCCTTCTCCTTGTTGTTGTTCTTGTTATAAACACTAGAAGTTAATTTTGTAAAAAAAAACACCAAAAAACTGTGATAATATTTTTCCTTTTTAATTTTTTTTTTTTTTTTTTGAACGGCGATATTCCAAAAGAGAGCACACACAGTCGGAAAATAATGTTGGACGCTGACGCGTCTCTCGTTTGTGAGTTAAAAAAAACGACGGTTCTATGTGTACTCAAGAGAGTCTGTAGCACTCGGCACTGTCGGCGAGCGAATGCGGGGGTTCAGGGGACCTGGGAATTGGTGGGAGGGATTAAATCTCAGGACGGCAACTTGCCTGTGTGTGCTGCTAAAGATTGCACTCTAGAGTCGGGAGATCTACTCTCTGCGCCTCCGGATGCTGTGTGCCTTTTTCTCTCTCTCTTTCTGTTTTCATGAAAATTTGTCCAGAAATTTTCCATTTTCTTTGTTTCTTGTTTCTTTCTTTCTGTTTTTTTTTTCTATTTTTGAAAAAAAAGAGAAAAGTGCTTCAGTTATTTGAAATTATTAATAACGATTGGGGGACAATCTTTCTGAATTGTATTTTCTAAAACTTTGTTTTCTAATAAAGGTGAATTAAAAAAAAAAAAAATTTCTAATAAAGGTGATTTTCTAATTTTCTTGCTTCAAATGCACTGAGAAAACATTATATTTAATGTAAAATAGAAATAGAATTTTAAGTGATTTTGTTTAATTGAAACTAGTTTGTAATCTTAATTCTAATGTAAAAAGAATATGTATTGCTTGATTCAAAAATATTGTTTGTTTAAATAATTATATTTAATTCAAACAATATGTTTGAATTCAAACAACTGTTTTGATTTAAACGAAAAATATGTTTGATTTTAACTTAAGGGCATTTGAACCTTTATGACGTCACAGCATTAAAATATATGCTTTGCATCAATTGTGACGTCATAATGGTTCAAATGCCCTTAAAAATTGACTAAAAATAATTAAAAATTATTATATTAAAAATATATATGTGTATATATTTTAAAAATTATATTTTTGTTATAAAATATCTAAAAAAATTCTTTTTTTAACAAAAAGACAATTTTCAAATTTTTTTTTCTAACAATATTTAATTTTTGTATAATGACGATCATAATAGCAGACCACGAATATTAAGACTTTTTCGATTTTTTTCAACTGTTTTTGAATTATGCAACTTTTATCGACTTTTATTACACAAAATTGTGACTTTTTCGACTTTTCATCCAAATTTTGCGACAAAATATACCATATTTTCAGTAAGAAATGCAAATTTATTTCGATTTTTATAGCATAAAAATAAATTCAAAAATTTATTTTTGAATAATTTTTCTAAATTAATTGATTCAAATATACAATTCAAAAACAATTTAATACCTGAAATCCTGTAAAATTTCATTAAAACTAAATACATAGTGTGAAAAGTATAAACTATAAACAAACCTTCAAAAATTTATTTTTTGAATATAATTTTTCTAATTAAATGTTTCGAATATGCAATTTAAAAAAAATCAATAATGGAAATTCTGTAAAATTCCATGATAACTAAATCAGTTTTGCAAGTACTTTATTACAATTTTTAAAAATTAAATTTTCAAGAATTTTAATTGAAAATGTTGGGAATAATATTGAATTTTCGAAAATTTTAATGAACAATCTTCAAGTGTCAATTTAATAAAAATGAAAATTAATGAAAAATAGGTGCTAAAAATAATATTAACATTGTTTTTGAAAAAATTCTAATTCCCTGAATTATTATAATGTTTTAATTTTTTTTTAATATTCCATTTTTTTCACTATTTTTAAATATTTCTGAAAATTCAAATTCATACACAAAATAATAAAATAAAAATTAAAACATTAATGAAAAATAGATGCTAAAAATAATATTAACATTGTTTTTGAAAAAATTCTAATTCCTTGAATTATTATAATGTTCTAATTTTTTTTAATATTCCATTATTTTCACTATTTTTAAATATTTCCGAAAATTCAAATTCATACACAAAATAATAAAATAAAATTTTTTCAGAATGAATTTTAAACATTTCTGAGAAAATAATCATATATTCCCAAAATTTTCAATTAGAAGTCTTCAAAAAAATGTTTTTCTGAAAATAATACAAAAATTTTTCAATCTCGAAAAATTACATTACAATATTTATAAAAAAATAATTCTTAGAATTGTTTTATCGTAATTTTTTATGATTCATATTAAATTACCATCAAATAAAGTAAACTAAAATTTCCAAAAATTTGCTTTCTTAAAATTTTTCAAAAATTATTATTATTATTATTATTATTATTATTTTTATTATTTATAATTAAAATTCTTCGGAATATATGAATAATTTTTTCTATATTTTTATAGAAAAATTTAATCACATTTAAAAGATTTTATCAAATTTTAAATTATTTTATTTTAAGATTTTTACTAAATTTAAATTACTTTTAAAAATATTTTACCAAATTTCAATTTTTTGGACATTTTTTAATTGTATGTATAATTGTAAAACTATTGTAATGTCAAAAAATTATTTAAAAATATTTTTAAAAGGTTAACTTTACAAATTGTTTTACTAAAATTTTTGAAAATATTCTACCTTAATTAATATTTAAAAAAAATGTCTGTTTAAATTATTGCAGAAAATTGGATTTTTTGTACTTAAAATTTAAATAATTAAATTTTCGAAAAAATTCCAAAAAAGGTTAAAATTTTATATAGAAAATTGATTTAGAGATGAAGTTTAGTTGAAAATTGTAGAAAATAATTGAATTTACAACAAAAGGTGTTTGAAAATGAATTTTATTAAAAATCGTTTTTTATGAAAACAAGATTAGAACATATTTTTTTAGAAAAATTGATCACCTACCTTAATAATAATTGTATGTTATATTTTTGATTGTAACTACGTTTATTTTTGTTTTGAACTCAATAATAATTGTTATTTTATTATTGATATGATTTTGTATCAATTAAATTTATTACTTTATGGAATTTAAAGTTTATTTTTTTTAAAAATACATTTCTATTAAGAAAGTATTTTAATTAATCCATTTTTTATAATATTTTTAATAATTTCTTTTTTCATACAAGAGAAATTTTTTTTTCTTCAAAACAGACATATTTTGAATTAAATCAGCAAAATTTGTAGTTAATTCAGTTAAGACTTTCAATAATTTAGAGATAATTATAAATATTATAGTAATAATTGTTATCATTATTAATATACTGTCGGAATTTGAAACAGTATGAAAATGTTTACTAATTTAAATTAGTGACTTACTTTTTTTTAAAATTACTCAATTTTTTCAATAAATTAGTAGAAATTATTATCATATTATTATTATTATTATTATTATCATTATTATTATTTATCATCTTATTTAATATTTTTTTTTTTTTTTTGAAAAAATTTACTAATTGAAATTAGTAGACATTTTAACTGCTAATCTTTAATAGTAAAGTAATAAAAATTACGTCATTAGAACTGTTGAATAGTTTTGAAGCAAAATGTTTTCGTATTAGTCAAAATTTTCACTAATTCAAATTTAGAGAGTTGCTATTAAAATATTTAAAAATGTTAATATTAATAATAATATTTTTTATTCAATATATAATGTAATTAGTTGATTGGAGAATAATAATAATATACTGACTGACTTTTTGCTTTTGAATTATGAAATTTTACTAATAAGGTAGTAAAAAATAATTATTTATTAGAAAAACATACTCAATTTTTTACTTTTAAATTAGTATATTTTACTAATAAATAGTAATTTCCAACAATTTATTAGCAAATTTTACTAATTTAAAAGCAAAGAGTCAATCACTAATAATTCAAATTAGTAAGCATTTTTACTAATTCAAATTTAGAGGTTAGATTTAATTTAATATCTTATTTTCATACGTATATTATTTAATATATTTCAAATACTTCAGTGACTTTGAATAATTAAAAATAATTGAATAATTGAAAGAGAAAGAATTTCTGATTGCTTTGAAAACGAAATGGAATAATATTTTCTGAAAAATAATATGACTATAAAGAAGTAAGAAAAAGTGGGGCTACTTTTAGTTTTTCTATTAATAGCAACTGACTTGTCGGTGATTCGAGACGTAGACGGTAAATATTCACATTGAAGAAGGTTTTCATAAAGGAAATTTAGAAAAATGGATTTAAATTTATTTCTTCATCATTATAATGCCATTGAAAAAAAGAATTTACTTCTATTAAATTTACTTGTCTATTGAGTAATTATTTACCTTTGACTCACAATAATTTTTATTTTATTTAACTAAATTTTATATTATTTTAATATTAATGATTTGATTCAACGTGTTAACATTTAATACACATAGAAGATTGAAGGATAAATAAAATTTTACTGAAAGTAAACAAGAAAAAAATATCAAAACGTGTAAAATTAAAAATATATATAAAATACGAAAGTAAAAATGTTGAAAATATACAAAAATAATAAGCTGTATGTAAAAGTTGTTTAAAAAAACTGAATACGTTAAGAAAAAGAATGTAATTTGTAAAAATGTTAATTAATATTTATTTATTATCCTCTGTTTTTTAAATTATTTTTTGTAACTTTTTTCTACCCGTTGCGTTATTTATTACACAAGTGTTTACGAATGTGGCGATAATAAAATTTGAGTAAAATAATAATGAAACAATAATTTTTAGCATCTGAAAAATATTTTTACATCTCACTATAGAAGGAGAGAATGAGATTGAAATGTTTGACAAGAAAATTTTCTAATTGGCTGTAATAATACAAATTACTATATGAGAGTATGTGCGTGGGTGAAAATGACTCAGGTCGGTATATTATCTCTTTGCAAAGGAGTACATTATAATATATTTGCAAGGGTTACATATTACATTATATTATACCTTGTAAATTTGTGCTTTGTAAAGTTTCCGGTTTGTTACATATGTGCTCATAATGTGTTCGTTTATACATACGCTCTAAACACTTATAGTACACAAAGAATTTATTTTCCCAACTCTTTTTTTTCCTCTTTAAAAAGAAAAACAATATTTTCTTATTATTTTTATTTTGGAAAATTATTTTAATTTATTTCAACGAAATTATTTATTTTATTCTTATTTTCATTTTGACAAAAATTATTATTTTATTTGATTCAAGAAGAAATTATTGTTTTTACTTTTTTTTATTTCTTTTTTCTTAATAATAATGTTTATGCGGATCGAGTATAATTTACGTGAATTAAAAAATATTTCTTTATTAATTAAAAAATAATAAAAATACGAGAAGAATAAAATATTATTAGCTATTGTTATTAATTTATTATAATTATTATTTAGGTCATGATTATTACTACTAATAATTTTGTTTACTACTAACTATTTTGTTTTATACAAAAAAATAATATTAATAAAATAAAAGAAAGGTTAATAAAAAGCCTCTCTTAAAATTATTTATTGTGAGAATTCTAAATTAGTGCATTTAGGAGATATTATTATCTTCTGTCCCGATTTTAATGAAATGAAATCTTTTTCACTGGTTTAAATCATTTACTCGTATTCATTAACTAACGTAATTTGTGTTTACGAAATTAACATCTCTTATCTACAAACAAATAAACTTACCAGTATAAAATAATAAATGAAATAATATATAATTCTTATAAAAATTAAATAAATAATAATTTTTGAATAATTTTTTTATAAATTAAACAAAATTAGTTTATGAAATGAAAGTAAATTTTTTTTTAATTTTTGCAGTATTTACAGAAAATTATTGTGCTATGTGAATTTATATTAAATTTAGAGTTTATTTGACAGTAATTAGTTTTTCTTGAACAAATTTTCCTTGAATAATACATAAAATATTACTTTTGTTAGAGAAAAAATTCTAAAATAAATATTTCTATTTTTTAAAGTTAATTGCTGTGAGTAATATATTTTTGAGTAAAGAAATAAAGAAATAAGGAAAGAATAATTTAAATTTAATTAAATAAAATTTATAATTTTAATTTAACAACAAAATAACCGATTATTTGACTATTATCAACACGGTAAATCATTAGGTATTAAAATAACACCAAAATGGATTAAAATAACACTAAATTGGATTATTTTAATCCTTTTTGGTGTTATTTTAATACCTAACGATTTACCGTGAATGAAACATTTACTTGAATCAAATAATATTTATATGAAATCAATTAAATCATATTTGCTTTAAATACTGAAATTATTTATTCAAATACCATTTAATTGACTCCAATAAATATTATTTGATTCAAGTAAATATTTCATTGATAATAGGCAATTAATCGGTTATTTTGTTTTAAAATTAAAATTATAAATTTTGTTTAATTAAATTTAAATTATTTTTTCCTTGTTTCTTCAATTCTTTACTCAAAAATATATTAATCAGCAATTAATTTTAAACGATAAGAAATAAAGATATTTATTTTAGAATTTTTTCTTTTACAAAGTATTATATCATGTATTTAATTGATTATTATCAAATAAAGTCTAAATGTAATATAAAATTGAAAAAATTAAAAAAAAAATTTACTTCTATTTCATAAATTAATTTTGTTAATATATGAAATAAATTATTCCAAAATTATTATTTATTTCATTTATAAGCATTATTACTTCAAATTACTCTAAATTATTTTTTCCTAACATCCATTGGCGAAATGTCAACAAAAAATTTTGTTTAATTGTTTAAAAAAAATGTTACACATTAGAAGTATACTATATAAATATAAAATCGAGTGTCAAGGAAACAATAAGTACAAGAAACAAACTTAGAATAATTTAAAACTTAAAAAAAAAATTTTTTTAATTAGAAAAAAACGGTATAGAGAAGTAAAAAAAAGTTTTTGAAAATATTACAGAAGAAATTTTTTTTTTATTTATACCGATTAAAATTTTACATAAATAATTTTTCTTTCAAAATTTTTTTTACGACAAACTGAATGGCAATTTGGCTAAAACTTGAAATCTTTAATAAATTTTTACCACTTCTGGTGTCTTTGTTTATTGTTACCAAAAAAATTCCAATCGAAGTAAAATAAAAAATTATAAATACAGTAAATATATTGTCAATTATGAATACTAATTATTTACTAATTGAACAAAAACAATATTTTACGAATAATATAAATAAAATGTTTTTGAAATTGTTTAAAATAACGATAGTTGTGGCATTTAAATTTACCTTCTTTTTTGAAATTTTGCAAAAGTAATGTTTACATACTTTAAATAATTATCTGTTTTAACATTTTTTCTAATATCTATTATCAAAATGTCAACAATAAATTTTCTTAATTGTTTAAAAAAATGTTGTTGAACAATAAAGTAGTTACTATAGATATAAATAAAACCTGGTGTCACAGAAAAATGTATTAAAAATAAAATAAAAAAGCAAATTTATTTTTAAATAAGTTAAAAAACTCTTTATGTAATAAAAGAATAAAAAGTAAAAAAGTTAAATAATAAAATGAGATACTAAAAAGCATTTCTATTTCATAAATTAAGTTCGTTAATTTAATACATTAATATACAAAATTCAAACAATAAATTTTGATTCAAATAACGATAGCCTTATCATTTGTTTTTATTAAATTTTCATTTATTTTTTAAATGAAAAGAAAAATCAATAATATATAAATAAAAAATGATTAATAATAATAAATAATAATTGTATTCAAAATAAATAATTACTTCTAAAAAATTATTATCAATTTGAACGTTTTTTCCTACCATCTATTGTCGAAAAGTATGTCAACAATAAATTTTGTTTAATTGGTTAAAGAAAATATTCTTAACATTAGGAGTACTATATAAATAAAACCGAGTGGCAAAAGAAAATTATTAATAAAAATTAAAAAAAGAAGAAAGTTTTATGTAGAAGAAAAAAATTGTTAAAAACCAAAAATACGTCTAAAGAAGAAATAAAAAAATGTTTTTGAAAATATTTGCAATTTTTTTGGTGAATTTATCCTTTTTTATTGGTTTTATTGAAATGAAGTGCACACCGTCTGGTGAACAATGTACAACTAACGGGCAATGTTGTAGCCTTTTGTATTGCAAAAATAATTTTTGCCGTTTAAAAGGACGAGCTGGATGGTATGAAGAATTTTATTTTTTTTTGAAAATTTTACAAAGAACAAAATTTTCTTTTATTTAGACTTATAAATGTTTATATAACTAATTCTTCTTTCAGAATTATTTTTATGACGAAATGAATGTCAATTTATCAAAAAGTATTGCAATTTTTAATAAATTTAAATTGTATTTATGTATTATTGCAAAAAAAAAGAATTTCAAGATGTAAAATAAAAAATTATAAATATAATAAATACGTTATTACTGGGAACACTTACTATTTACTAATAAATAAAAAAAATAATATAATAATTAAAAAAATTAAATTGAAAACAAAAAAATATTATCCTTTGTAAATATTTTTTTCTAACATCTATTGTCAAAATGTCAGCAATAAATTTTGCTCTATAAATAAAACCGTGTAGCACAGAAAAAAATATTAAAAATAAAATAAGAATATTTAGAAGTAGAAAAAAAATTGTGAATAATCCTAAAAAAATCCTTTGTAAGGTAGATGGTAAAAAAAATTTTAACTTTTTTATTTTATAAATAAAAAAAAATTGTTTTTAAACTTATACTTAAAAAATTTTATATAAATAACTTTTCTTTCAGAATTCTTTTACGTCAAAAACTGAATGGCAATTTGTCAAGAAGTATTTCATTTTTTAATAAATTTATCACTTCTGATGTATTTGTTTATCATTGTAAAAAAATGTTTTCAATATGTAAAATAAAAAATTATAAATATAGTAAATACATTATTACCAATGCGCATTAAATCCTTCCTTTATTTTTCAATTAAAATAAATAAAAAATAGTTTGTTGCTTGAAATAAAAAAAAAAATTAACAAGTTAATAAACTAAATGTTAGGTATTATTTGTAAAATTAATTACATTTTTCAAACTATTTTTAATATTTCCAGTGAAGTATTGAATACGTTTTATAAAATTATTTTAAGTGTATAAAAAATTTTTTTTTGACAATTATTGTAAAAATTGTTGATGATTTTAAGATTATTTGAATAGAAATTTGCTTGGAGAGGAAAAAAATTGACACTCGGTATATAATAGTAAAGGGTGTGATCTAAGTCAACACGTGTTACACACTTGTAATTCTCTGGGTTTTCTCAATCTCTTTATTCTTATTCTTTTTGGTTTATCTACATTTTCAAGGTTCAAGAAAAATAAATTTTTGATTTGAAACTTATTTTTCTATATTATTTTTATATTTTCCGAGACTGATATTCAATTTGTTATTAAAGAACTTTTAGTTACTATCAAATAATAATTTAAACAAAAAATTAAGAGACTATTAATTAATTTAATTAATTAATTAATTAGAGACTGTTAGTTTATTATTTAAATACAAGAAAAGAAAGAATATTAATCACTAAATAACAATTATAGTTAACTAATTTTTAAATATTTATTTAAACAACAAATTAAGGGGATATTATTCACTGTTAATAAATAACTAATTTTTTTTATTAATTTATAGTTTTTACATTTATATTTTATTATTTAAGTACAAAAAGAGAAAGAATATTAATCACTAAATAACAATTATAGTTAAACAATTTTTAAATAATTATTTAAACAACAAATTGAGGGAATATTATTCACTGTTAATAATTAACTAATTTTTTTTATTCATTTATAGTTTTTATATTTATATTTTATTAAATTTATACAAAATATTTCTATAAAGAACTGTAATAAGTTAAATTAAATTCCTTTGTAATATAATGTTAAATAATTTTTTCGCTGATTCAAAGGAAATGTTGTCTTTTTCTCAAAATGTTTAAGTACTTTATGCTTTTTTTGTAAGTGTAAATATAAATTATGTCAATTATTTATGAATCGATCAAATCAATGAGGGTTAAATACGTAGTACCCACAAGTCAGCCACTTATCTTCATTGAATCTCGAAATGAGCCTTTCAATTTGTTGAGTTAATTGTCTATTTAGCCACCTTTTTAATACAGTTTAATGTCTATTTAATTCGCAAATTACTTTACTTTAATAAATTAGAATCGTTTTTTAAATTCTAATTTTCGTATTCACTCGAATTTATTTTTAATTTTCAAATACTCTTCTTCCAGACACAAAAAGCTGCCATTGAATTTTTCACAATCGCAGTTTTAAAAAAGAGTTTATTTACAATTATTTTTTGTTTTCAATAAATTCTAATATTTACATTTTTAAGAATTTTTTAAATTTCTAATTGAAATATTTAATACAATTCTTGAATAAACACGAACATTATTATTTATCTCCATATTTAGTAATTGATGAAATAGTAGGATAATCGATTTGGAAATTTTATTTCAAGATTGAATTAAAGTACAACTTCTAAATTGTGTATTAGAAAAAGCAGTCTTTTAATTTCTCGAACTTAATTTGAATAAAATTTGAAGAAACTTCGAATGGAAGCGAAATTAATTATAATTTGTCTTATTATAAATAATTATTAAAATTAATAAACTATTAGAAAATTTGTTACAAATTTTGAAAAAAATTTTTTTAAATAAAAATTGTAAGATGAGAATAAAAATGAAACAAATGATTTAAAATTTATGATTACTAAAAGTATTGATAATAATAAAAATCTGGGTTAATGTAAAGAATTGAATTGAAAATTTCAAGAGAACAAGAATGACATCGAAATGTAAAATCGTTAATGTCAAAAAGGAAGGAAGAGATGCGTGGGTTATTATCTCCGAGTAACCCCGGTTCTGATAAGAAAATGCCATTGCCTTCTTTTTCCATAAATTTTCCTCAAACTTTTATGAATATTTCTCAATTTCTACTATTACAAAATTATCTCTGAAATTTTATTGAAAATAAAATCGAAAATAAAATTCACATAATAAATATTTTCTTTTCTACAAATGAAGATAATTCTTTTAATCATTTGCTACTTTGGACTATTTACGTTGCAATTTATCGCAAAAGATGATTATTTATAAACAATCGTATGATTAAAATTTTCAACATTTATTTGAAAATTCCAAATATACAAAAAACGTTGCATAGTAAAAATATTTAATTGTCTATTATTTTGTGCTTAATTATATTTCACTTCTATATTTACACTCCGAAATAGTTAATTTTGTTTCGGCGTAAATTCTATTTTATTAATTAAAAAATTGAAATTTATAAAGTGAAAATATTTTCCAAAAAATTTTTTTTCTAACTAAAATAATTTTAATATTTCGAATAATCGCGGATTTTCGATGTGAATATCGACGGAGAAACGAAGGAGAATATTGAGATTGTACGAAATTCTATCACTAGAGTTCACTACTTGTTGGAGAAAATTTACAAAAATGCTTTTTTCATTTATTAACAGCAATTAACAATAAAAAAATTTTTTTTAATTAAGTAGATAATAATCAGTTTTAATTAAAAAAGCATTTATGGTTCAATTTTCCACAAAATTTATAAATTTATTTTTCATAATTAATAATTATTAAAATTATTAAAATTATTAAAATTATTAAAATTATTAATATTATTAAAATTATTAAAATTATTAAAATTATTAAAATTATTAAAATTATTAAAATTATAAATATATAATTATCATAAATAATTATTAATTTTACTTTAATTTAATTATTCCTTAATTTAAATTTAATTAAAACTTAATTCAAATTTGAACAAATTTGAATAAATTTGAATAAATTTGAATAAATTTGAATAAATTTGAATAAATTCAATAAAATTTGATTAAAACTTGATTTAAATTTAATTAACATTTCATTAATATTTAATGAAAATAAAATTAAGATTTGAATACAATTTTAATAGTTAAAATTTTATGGGCGTTTATTAAAAATTGAATTAAAATTAAATTAAAATGTAATTAGAATCAAATTATTTTACTTTAATTTATTTCATACACCCAGAAAAAGGATTTCTTTGAAACAAAGAAATTGTTTTTTCAAACTCTCTCTTTGAATCAAAGATAAAATTTGTTTGAGTAAAAAAAAGTTTTCTTTACTTTAACAAAAAACAATTTTCAAGGTATTTTGAATCAAAGAAATTTTTTCTTAGAATGACATTTTTGATCCAACGAAAAATTTCTTTAAGACAAATAAAAAGCTGGTAACATTCAAAGAAATTATTTCTTTAAAGTATTTATTTCTTTGACTTGAAAAAAGATTTATTAAATCTAAAGAAATATTTTTTTAAGTCAACAAAAAACAGTTAAAGAAATAATTTCTTTAAATCAAAGAAACTTTTTTTTTGACCCTATAACAATGCACAAATTTCTTTGATTTAAAGAAACATTCTTTGAAACAAAGAAGTTTTTTTCTGGGTGTACTATTACAATTGTTTCTTTTAATTTCATTGGATATTTTAGAAAAATAAAATCTTAAAAAATTATTTTTTTCAAACTATAATAAAAAAGTAATATTAAAATAAAAAAGCAAAATTAAAGCAAAAATTAAACCAAATGTGAAACTAATGTTAAAATAAGGTACTAAAAATAAAAGTAAGCAGAGACTCGGAAGAGTTTAAAATCTTTTTATTCTCTTAGGAGTAAATTACATACAACAATATTCTTGATTTGAACATTTTTCTTATAACATACATGCATGATATCAGCATTTGCTTTTTAATATTATTAATTTTTAATATACAAAGTCGAAATTGATATCGATTTATCATTTATATTCAAAATGAAAGAGCGCGATAATTATTTGAAAAAAAATTGTGTGTATGTGTGTCTTATTTTTATATGTCAAAGAAACAAATTATTGTTTAAAATTGTTTCTCGAAAATAATGGTATTTAAATTTTTTTTCTTTTTCTTTCAATATATATATTTAATTCAAGCAATAATTATCTTCTTGTAAATCTCATATTTATGAGATTTATATTTATAATTTATATAATTTATTTATATATTTATAATATACACGCTGTCCGAATATATAACTTTTCTTTTTTAAAATCTTCGTTTTTTCCTACTTAAGTATCTTTATTGTGACTGGTGACTATTTTTACATTTTTTTTCTCTTTTCTTTTCTTGAATATTACGCACTTTTTTTTATTTTACTCTTCTCTTGTTTAATATCTCGTCAAAAAGAAAATTTGTATTTTTTTCTCTAAAATTTCAGAGATAATATTTATACGTACCACACGTCATTAAATTTTGGACATTAATTTGTTAATTTAAAAATTTTAAATATATTTAAAATTCTAAATTTGTTTCGTTGTATTTTTAACAGATTAATTATTTATAATCATGATTTGTAAAGATACAAATATTTTTTTTTCTTTCATGATCGTGTGATACTTTTTTTTATTATAAACATCAATCTAGAAAATAAAAAAAAATGCCGCAAAAAATTTGCAACAATTTATTATTCGTAAAAGACGGTTTCTTTTATAAGCAATTTTTTACTTCTATTTCAATGAAAGAATGCGAGGCATTGTGATTTTTTATAGAGATAGAAATATTTTTTAAAGTTGAAATATAATTTTTTTTAGTTGAAAAATTAAAAAAATTAATTCTCTACAGTGACTAAAGTATGGAAATTTTTCTGCCAATTAAATTTTCAAAGGGGAATTAATTAATTGATTTTTTAACATTAATTTCGGAAGTAGAATTTAAGGAAAGTATTTTTAAAATGATTACTAAATATTTTTTTAATCAAGTAATTAATAAGTTAGCTAATTAATTGACTATTTAATTTAATTTACTACAAAAACACGTATCAACTAGACTCTTAATTTTTATTAGTGATTTACTTTTTGCTCTCGAATTAGTAAAATTGACTAATTTATTATTAATTATTAAAGTTTGATTGTTCCAATCGATACTAATTAGAAACTTGTAAGTTTTTAATTTAATGTAAATTTTTTACTTTCTAGTTACTAATTAGCATCTATTTATGTTTAATTATTAATTGGCAGATTTGACCATTTAGGACGAAATTCAAAATAATTAATAAATAATTGATAAATAAACAAATATCGAGGAGAAAAAGTATTCTTGATATTCTGGAATGAAAATATTTCATATTTGAATAAAAGTAAACTTTAAATTTTTCTGCAACGATTAACAATATTTTTCTATTTTTTAAGATGCATTATTCATCGCGTAATTTATTATTTTTCAGTTTTAAAAAAGTTTTTTTTTAAATTGCAAGTGAATAAAGAAATTTATAATGCAGTGAAATCTCGATTAATGCAATATTTGGTTTAGAATGTTTTCAAGGATAATTATTTTGGGCTGGAGAAAATTGACTGCTTTTCGTTTATAATTTTTGCTCCTTTTTTTCCTTTGAATTGAAAAAAAATTTTTTTTTTTAAAGAAAGTGGAGAAAAATTTCTTCTTCTGTATCTTTATTCTTCCGTTTGCTTATATTTTCAGTCAGTCTTCTTTTTTCCAAATTTTATCTTCTTCCTTTTTTGCTTGAATATTTCGGTAATTTTTCTTTTCCTCAATTTTTTTGTGATATTTTTTTTATTTACTATACTTTTTTTCTCGTTTACTTCCCTCAAGCCCATTCGTGTATCCTTTTTTTTAATTTATTCGTATAATTTTTTTTAATTTATTCGTGTAATTTTTTTTTAATTTATTCGTATACTTTTTTTTAATTTATTCGTATAATTTTTGAAATTTATTCGTATACTTCTTTTTAATTTATTCATATACTTCTTTTTAATTTATTCGCATTTTTTTTTAGTTTTTTGTGAAAAATTTTTTATGGGTTTTTTTTTTGTAATTTTTGTTTATTTGTTTAAATGTACTCGGCAAACATAATCCAATAAGAAACGTTGAGTAATGTGAATAAAAATGGAAAGAATACTCTTGAAAATCTGTCTATGCTGAGAGCGCGCATTTTCCCTCTTTGGGCTGGTGTTGGACCCGGTGGTGGACCCGTTGTCGATTTCTGTGATCGACCCGACAATAACATTGCATTCTCCTGTGTGACAGTAATCAGAAATCATCAATCGAATTAAATTTATTCTGTGCCTCGAAAATGAGTTGTTTTCTTAAAGTATTTTTCAATTTTTGTTTAACACAACAAATTTAGTTTACGCTTTTTTATTTTTAAATCTAAATATTTAATTAAAAAAAAAATTGGTATTTATTTTAGTATTTTATTTTAAAGTAATGTGAATATTTTCTCTTCATTGAATAGAAAAATTTGAATTATTATTTAAATCTTTCTGAAATCTTTTCGAATTAAACAATATCCAATTTTTTTTCTTTAATTTTAACATTACATTTACTTTTTTTGTTAAATGTAAATTTTCTTATTATTTAAATCTATTTAACTTTTTGTGACTTTAAATTTTAAATATTCAAGGAAACAATTATTTTTTCATACTTCTACTAATTTGGAATTAGAAAATATTTTTTTTAATTTACAAAAAAAATTTGTTTTCTGTAAAATGTAATTAATTTTTGTAAACATTAATTGACTTTTCTATTTATTATTCGATTCCAATGTTTGTTACCTAATTCCTTCATTTTTTTATTAAATTCTCCTTAATTGTTATTTTTAATACTCTGTTCAAATATTTTTAATTTTCAAAAAATGTTTAATAATTCATTTTCAATTTTTTAAGACAAATTAGTCATTTCTTCTTTAAATCAACATTTTGTTGCATTTCCTTTTCGTTTAATAGAAATTTCTTTATTAAATTTTGAATTTTATCAAAAATAATTTTTTAATTCACAAAAATGAATTTTTAACAATGTTTAATATTTAATTTCTTTGATTTTTCAATTTATGTCACAAGTAATTTTTGAAAATTGTTAACAAGAATAAAAATTTACCATTGCAGAGTTTAAAACTTTGGTAGAATTATTATTTTATATTAAGGGTTCGCACAACTTTGCGTCAAAATAATTGTTTTTTAGTAAATGTTCGGGAAAATAAAGAAAAACAATTTTTTTTTTAAATAAAGGTTGATATTTTTAGAAAATAAAAAGAATATGAAATAAAAATATTATTAATAAAAAATATAGTTTTAATATTAAAAAGAGAGAAGTTTCTCGTTGAAAAATTTTTCGAGGCACAGAAATGTTGTAGTTGATAAATAATATAATGTTCGGCATGGCATTACCTTGCTGGCGATATCAAATATTTTGTCCAGTTTGGTTGAATCTGGACCGGAAGATGATGTGGGCGCGGGAGGCGGCGGGGGTGGTTTTGGAGCTGGCATATCGTGATCGCCGAGTACGATATTCACTAGACAATATTCCATTAGGGCCATGAACACAAATATCGTGCACACTGACATGAAAGCATCGACAGCCTTTAAATACGAGACTGGTGGTAGTGACGCTTGACTTTTTGCATGCTGCGTCGAAAGTGTCAGCAGAGAAGTCACTCCAAGTGTCACTCTCGCCGGGGCTGCTTCCGGTTTTATCCAAAAGGACACCCACTGGAGTCAAATTGTGTCTTTAGTTGCCTCATTCATTATAATTTTTATTATTACTATTTTTATTATTTATTTCTACCATTCTAATAGTATTTCTACTGCTTATTCTACTAGTATTTCTACTAGTATTTCTACTAGTATTTCTACTAGTATTTCTACTAGTACTTCTACCAGTATTTTTACTACTATTTGTACTACTATTTCAACTAGAATTTTTACTACTATTTCAACTAGAATTTCTACTAGTGTAAAAAAATAAAAATTAATTAAAAAAAATATTACTAAATTTTTATTCAAAATAAAAATTAATTAAAAAAAATATTACTAAATTTTTATTCAAAATAAAAATTAATTAATTAATTAAATTATTAATTTAACACTGTAAAAAAAAGGTTCTAAATTAGAGCTGATTTCGGTATTAAAATAGAAAAAAAATTACCATTTGATACCAAAATTGGTTCTGAATTAATACCTTCCTTTTTGCAGTGAATTTTTTTAAATTAATTAATTTATTATTAATTTTTTATTTTATTTTATTTAAAAAAAATTTTTTTTAGTGTTTCTCCCAGTATACTATCATTTTTAATAGGAATTTAATAATTTTCGTATTTTTGAAGAATCTTAATTTTATTAAAATTTCTCGAAACATTGCAATAATTTTCCAAAATGTTTATAGGTATTATAAATATTCAATTGCTTCCAACAAATTTTATAAATTTCTGACGAAAAATTAATTTTTTTTATACGTTTTAATAAATTTTTTCAATTGAATTCAATTATTTTCAAAACGTACAATAATTTACAAAATTTCTGACTTTAATTCTTTGAGACAATTCAATTATTCTAATAAATAAAGAAAATACTTCCTTGTAAGAATTCATTTATTTTTACTTAAAGTAAATCTTCTTTGAGGAATTCAATTATTTTTATAAAGATATTAATTGAATTTAATTATTTTCAAAAATTCTTTAAAGAAATTTATAATTATAATCATAAATTGTAAAATTCTTCCCAAGAATTTAATTATTTTTATATGTTTTAATAAATTTTATTCGATTTAATTCAATTATTTTCAAAATTTTCAATAAAGTTCTTTAAAAAATTAAAATTTTTTTTTAAATTTAATTATTTCCAGAAATTTAAAGAGTTATTGGAAGAATTCAATGATTTTCAGAAATTTGAAAATTTATGGGAAGAATTAAATTATTTTCAGAAATTTGAAAATTTGTTGGAAGAATTCAATTATTTTTTAAAGAAATTTAAATATTTTCAGAAATTTAAAAAGTCATGGAAAAATTCAATGATTTTTAGAAATTTGAAAATTTATGGGAAGAATTAAATTATTTTCAGAAATTTGAAAATTTATTGGAAGAATTCATTGATTTTCAAAAATTTGACATTTTTTTGGGAAGAATTCATTTATTTTTTTAAGAAATTTAATTATTTCCAGAAATTTGAAAATTTATTGGAAGAATTCAATTATTTTTTTAAGAAATTTAAATATTTTCAAAAATTTTTAAAATAATTGGAAGAATTCGATTATTTCCAGAAATTTAAAAAGTTATGGAAAAATTTAATGATTTTCAGAAATTTAAAAGGTAATTGGAAGAATTGAATTATTTTTAGAAATTTAAATAGTTATTGGAGGAATTCAATTATTTTCAGAAATTTGAAAATCTATTGGAAGAATTCAATGATTTTCAGAAATTTGAAAATCTATTGGAAGAATTTAATTATTTTTTTTAAGAAATTCAAATATTTTCAGAAATTTAAAAGGTAATTGGAAGAATTTAATTATTTCCAGAAATTTGAAAATTTATTGGAAGAATTCAATGATTTTCAGAAATTTGAAAATTTATTGGAAGAATTCAATTATTTTTTAAAGAAATTTAAATAGTTATTGGAGGAATTAAATTATTTTCAGAAATTTGAAAATTTATTGGAAGAATGCAATTATTTTTTTTTAAATTCAATTATATCCAGAAATTTAAAGAGTTATTGAAAGAATTAAATGATTTTCAGAAATATGACATTTTTTGGGAAGAATTCATTTATTATTTTTAAGAAATTCAATTTTTGTGGCCTTGGGTCCAAATAATTACAAATTTGTTGTCTATTAATTGAATTTTCTCTTTTTATTTATGTATTTCATTTTTTTTATTAATAAAGAACAAATTTGTAATTACTTGTGAGAAATTTAATTTTCTTATGAATATTAATTGAATTCGATTATTTTCAACAATTTAATTAAAATTCTTGAAAAAAAATTAATTATTTTTAGTGGTTTTAAATAAATTATTCTATTAAATTCAATTATTTTCAAAATGTTTAATAAAATTCTTGAAAAACATTAAATTGTAAAATTCTTCCCAAGAATTGAATTTGTTTAGAAATTATAATATAATTATTTCAATAAATTTAATTATTTACATTTTTGTATTGAAAAAAAATTTTTTTAAAAAATTAAATAGAAAAACATTTAAATTTTACTTACCGACATAATTACTATTAAACATGTTGGGACATATGTGTGAAATAAATAATATCCCAAGCGACGTTTCAGGACGAAAATTACCTCTAAGCAGGTGAAATTCCCTATAGAAAAACAAAATCAACGTTTTTATCAACTATTTTTATTTTTAAAATACGAAATCACAGTTTTTATAAACTTTTTCTTCTAAACACGAAATCAAAGTTTTTATTAACTCTTTTTACTTATAAAAAAAACGCAAAGTAAAAATTGTTAAAAAAGAAATGAAATATTAATAAATTAATAAATAACAACAAATTATTATTTGTTATTTTTTAATGTTACTCAATAAATATCCACTAAATTTTGTTTCGACTTTTTTTCTAAATTTTACATTAAAAGAAAAATTATTGTAGGTAAAAAAATAAGTAAATAATAATAGACAATAAATAATGGTGAATATTTTAATTAATATTATTGAATTAATTAATTGAATTACTATTGAGTATTTAATTGAATTTATTTATTATCTTCTTGATTCAACAAGAATTTATTTTTTTAAAGTTTTGAGGGTTCGAAATGAACGACGATATTTTTTTGACGTCTATTTTTTTAGACAAGTGACAATTTTTCAGAATTGAGACAAAAAACGTAGGAAAATTGTTGCGAAGCAACTTTTTGATAATGTTTTTTGTCTGAATTTGATACCCTCAGAAAAATTGTGCTTTTAATTTTTATTTTCTCCCAAAGAAATAATATTAAAAGAATTAATTCTCGAATTAGTAAATATTCAGTTTAAACTATTTTCCATTTTTATATAGTAATTTTGACAAATATTTTAACAAAAGAAAAATTTCCTTCAATTTGAACGTTTTTTAGAAAAATAATAATTCCCACTTTTTTGAATGTAAAATTTAGAACAAATGTCAAGAAAGAGAGAAAGAAGAAAAAAAATTTTTTTTTTCATGTTCACGATGGTAAATTAAGTAATTAACAAAATGTATAATTTACCGGTAGAATAGACCTGCGTGCAGTCGGCCGTGTAATTTTTGACGAGTTGCAACTGGGGTAATTCAATGTTTTCATCGACAACAAGGGGAACGTCGGGATCCCACTGGAAAATCATCTCATCCGTCGTGTGTGATACTGTCGACCGAGATTATTTTTTCTTTACAAAATGACTTTTCAATATCGCGATTACCACAAAGGAAATTAAATTTTTAATGAGCGCTTTAATTTCAAGTTCTCTCTCTTTGCTTTTCAATATGCATGCGTTTGATAGGAAAGAAAAATTCTTATAATGACGTTAACTACTTTTCGAATAATTGACTTTATGTTTTAATTTTATTATTTGAAAATTCTCCCACTTCATAAGTTAAAGAATCTATATAGAGGGAAAAAATTACAAAATATATAATAATCGGTTAATCGGTTAATCAAAATTACAAAATGAATTTTAATTAAATAACAAAATATATTCTGGTGAATAAATCAATATTTTGAATTTTACTTAAATTCAAATGTTTCTAAATAATTTTTCAATATATTGAATATATATTTGTATATTTTTTAAATATTTTCTTTCGCTTTTAATTACGAACTAGCAAAAAATTTTTTTACTACCCTTTTAAAATAAAATTAACAATTTTAAAAATAATAAAATTTTCTAATTTTCTAATTTAAATTTTTGTTGAAAATACTAAAAAAATTAAATTTTGTAGAATTTAAAAATAATTGCAAAAATTATTCTTATTAAATTCAACTATGTTCAAATCTTGAAAAAAATTCTCGTAAAAATTCCAATTATTTTTATAAATGACAAAATTTTTCTCCAAAGTTCTATTAATTACAGAAATTTTTCTAATTTTAATGATTTTCAATATTTACGATTTTAAAAAAATATTTCCCAAAACGAATTCAATTATTTAAAAAAAAAATTTAATTTGAAATTTTAGAAAATGACAATTTTGAATGAATGAATTAAATAATAAACATTTCAGAAGAATTCTACTATTTACAAATTTTTTATAAATTTCTTCGCAATAATTCTATTTTTTTAATAAAGAATAACATTTTTTTAACTAGGAATTCAATTATTTTTATAAATAATCAAAATCATCACAGAATTTCAATTATTTTTGGAACTATGTTAATGGAATGTCTCGAAAAATGTAATTATTATTAAAATTAATTTTCAAAGATTTCAATGAAATAATTTTTATCAATTCGATTTTTTTAAAAATAATTTGAATTAAATTCTTCGTAGAGTTAAATTAATTTTAATAATATCAAAATTCAATTATTTTTAATATCTACTAATACAATAAAAATTCCCAAAAGAATTCAAATATTTAAAAAGAAGTATATTATTAAAATTTATCACAAGAATTAAAGTATTTTTTATAAAAAATAAAATTCTTCTCAGGTATTAAATTTTTTTTAATACAATTATTAAAAAATTCGATTGTATTCAATAAATTAAAGAAATTTTTTTAAAAAAATTCAATTATTTTCCAAAAATTTTAAATAAAATTCAAGAATTAAATGCTTAATTTCAATTATTAAGAAAGAGGATTAATATAAAAACTTGAAAGAAATTATTTATATAGAATTCAATTACTTTGAAAACTTGTAATTAAAATGAGTAAAGAAAGTCCATTATTATAAAGAAACTCAAAGAAATAATTCTTCAAACGAATTTAATTAAGATTATGTAAAATTTTAATAAAATTCGTCCTAAATTGAATTATTTTCATAAACAAAATTCTTCGAAGAAATTCAATTAGTTTCAAATTTTTTTAATAAAATTCTTTGCAAGAATTCATTCATTTGCAAATGTTTTATAAATTTTTTCGATTTAACAAAAAAATTAATAAAAGTTCTTCATAAAAATTCAATTATTTTTGAAAATTTTAATATTATTCGTTGCAAAAATTCAATTATTATAATAAAGTTTGATAAAATTCTTCGAATCAATTAAATTATTTAAAAAAATTTTCGGCAAAAATTTCAATCATTTTCAAAAATTTTCCTCAATTCAATGGTTTTTATAATATCTTCTAAAATTTTTCAAAAGAATTCAATTATAAAAAATTGTATTGAAATTCTGCGAAAACATTTAATTATATTCATAAAATAATTAAAATTTCACAAGGAATTCACTTATTTTCATAAATAATAAAATTTTTTGAGGAATTCAATTATTATTTTCATAAAAAATAATTTAAAATTCAGAAAGTAGTAATTTAATTAAAATGATGAAAATAATTTTGATGAAGTTACAGTAACAATATTCATTTAATGTAAAATAATGATTTTATCTCTCGGCCATCTTTAATTTATTTGAAAACATGAAGAAATTGATCACTCCGAATCTTTGACTCGGAGCAATTGATATCTTCAAGTTTTATAAACAATAATTTTATAAGTTGTTTAATTTAAAAAAGTTTGAATTTTTAAATGTCTTAATTCTTGTGGAAAATCTTGTTCCAAAGATAAGATTAAAATATAAATTGTATAAATATTGTTTTTCTTTTTCTACAACAAAATAATATTTTTCTTAAAAAAAATGTGATTCAAAAAGAAAATAATGGAAAATAAATGAATTTTTTATTTCTTAATCGCAGTTGTTTAATAGTTTTCTAATTTTTTTAGAAGAAAAGAACAAAAATAATTTCAATTTGACAAAACATAATATTTAACAAAATTTTAGTCTTTTAATGAAAAGAAGTAAAAAAATTCTGATGATTTCTATTTTCTATCTAAAGTTAACAAAAAACAAAAAAATAATCAAAAGACAACTTCAGAGTGTGAGGGACAGAAAAAGTGAATGAAAAAATGAAAGAACATTCAAATTAATATAGTTAATAATTAATAATTATAATTTTAAATAATTGGACTGCCCCAGAAAATAATTAATTTTGAAACTTTGTAATTTAATAAATTAATTATTTTCTAAGTTAGTGGGATTATATAGTGAATTTGGACATTTAAACGATAGGAAATATTGTAGTTATATTTAACATAAATAATAATAGAAAATACTCACAGCTTTCCATTTGTAATTTACATTCTTGTGTGTCGTGTGGATAGATGAGAAAATTCATGGCACAAGACAGCCTCAATGTCAGTCTGAATAAAATTTTTAAACGAATATTTAAAAACAAATTTAACGAAATTTAACAATAGAGTTTAATTAATTTATTTATTAATTTATTAATTTATTAATTTATTAATTTAAAACTTATTAAATATTTCAATTACATTATTTTAAACTAATTATTTATTAATTACTTTATTAATTAAACTTAAATAATTAATTTAACTAATTACTGAAACTCAAATAATTAATTTGACTAATTACTGAAACTCAAGTAATTAATTTGACTATTTACTGAAACTCAAATAATTTGTTTAACTGATTATTGAAACTCGAATAATTAATTTAACTAATTCCCGAAACTTAAATAATTAATTTAACTAATTACTTAAATTTTAATAATTAATTTATTTGTTTTAAATTAAAAAATTGAAATTAACACCATTTTACTTACTTAACCATGTAAAGAATTGTTTTGTCCTTATAAAGCCACAAGTAATGATTTGGGATCGTCATTGTTTGAAAAGTAACGGATTTTGCGTTTTTGAAGAACGAATCCGGTCGCCACATATTTTTCAGCCAATCGACTTCTAATAATCTTAATTAGAAAAATAAAAATTTTTGAATTGAAACAAAATTTACTATTGACTATTTTCAAAATTTATTATTGAATTTAAATGTTATTTATTTATTTATTTATTTATTAATAATATGAATTAATAATGTAACAGAAAATTTAATTGACTTATAATGAAATAGAAAATTTAACGATTGAATATTCATTTTTTTAGTAAAATTTTTTTGTTATAAATTTTACACACCTATATTCGGACGTCATATTTTCTGGAAGCCGCAGCCTATTGTCCTTCCATGTTTGAGCGAAAAAAATGTCTGCGGCGTAGGTCTGTAATTAAAAAACGAGAGTTATAGTTGAAAAAAAATTTTGAATTTAAAATTTTAGGTAAATATATTTTTTTCAAAATAAAACTGTAACTAAATAAACTTTTTTAGTAGAAAAAAAAGTTTAAATAAAATAAAATTTTTTCAGTCAGATAACATTGTTTTGAATCATTAGAATTTGTCCCTAAGTAGTAAAATCAAGTTTAAATCTATCAAACTGTTGATAAATTGAAATCTGACTAGTATAAATCAATATTTAAATTTGACATAAATTTCAAATAATTAAAATTTTAGTAGTGAACATCAATATTCATCAGCGGAATGAATTTTATATTTTTTCATATTTTTACTAACTCAAAATTATATTCGGCAATGAAAGTAATTTTCCAAAAATTTATTTTTCTAATAAAAGTGATATTCAAAAATTTTTTTTCTTAACGATATTCAATTTTTGTATAATGACGATCAAGAAATAAAATTTATAGAAATTTTTTAATTCTTAAAAAAAATACTTACGATTTCATTAAAAATTGTAAAAAAAAAGAAATTTTGCATTTTTAACAAGACTTTTGAATAATCTAGTTAAAAATCATATTTTTAAAAAATAGAAATTACTGGAATTTTTCCCTAAAGATATTTAGAATTCAAAAAGAAAAATGTTTTATAAATATACTAATTTTGGGAATTTTGATATAAAAATAAAGAAATTATTATTTCTTTTTTTCAAAGAAGAATAGAATTTTGTTACAAAAATTGTGATAAGAATTAGGAATTTTATAAAATATTTCTTTTGTTTTCTTTTTTTTCTCAAAAATTTCCTAAACAAAATTCTGATTGACAAGCAGAAAATGTGTAAAACAGTCTTTATTTCCTAATCTTAATTATTTTTAAACGATTTTCTAAAATTTATAAAACATTTATAAATTTATAAACATTTATAACATTTATAAAACTTTACAAATTTTTTGGAAAATAAATATTAGAAATGATAATTTTTTAGAAAAACTGTTTTTTGAAATCAAAATATGTTAGTAGAACTTTTTTTAAAAAGCAGATTTTATAAGAAATAGTTCATTTAAATCAGACAATTATTTTTAATTGTTATTAATTAATATTGAAGTAGTTGTAATTTTTTTTAGACAGGCAACTAATCAGTTTAAAAAAATTTATTTTCTTTTTAAAAAAAATGAAGTAAATAATATTTCTTTACTAAAGTGTCTATAAATGAATATTTAAGAGAATTGAAGCCTACCATCGAAGTTTCGTCGATAGAATCGAGACCCATGACAGTTACGTGAAAATAAACAGCAGTTGCTTGTCCACCTTGTTTCGGTGGTCTCATCTTGTCATAAAGTTTTGGATCTTCTGGTAGCAGATCATAAAACTCCAAACTTCTCCTAATGAAGCAAATTTTTATTATTTCTTTCATTTTCGATTCAATAAATAACTGAAAATTATAATAATTATAATAATTATAATAATTATAAATAAAATTATAATAAAATTACATAATTAATTATTTAATTAATTTTCTTTAATTAATTAATTAATTAAAGAAGATTGATTGTCACAAGTAATTACTATTAATTTAGAGAAAATGATAAATACACTGAAGGAAAATGTACATTAACTTTTGTATCAGTATTTTACAATTTGGAGAAAAAGTGCAACAAACCGAAATTTTGATATAAAAAATATTAAACTTTAAAAAAAATATATGTAGAATTTCCTAAAGTTATATTAAAATTGAATTAAAATTCTTCATATTTGTTATAATTATACTAAATTACACATAATTTTTTTGTAGTGTTTAATATTTTTTACAACAAAATTTCGGTTTGTTGCACATTTTCCCCAAATTATAAAATACTTTTACAAAATTTAATATACATTTTCTGTAAAAGACAATATTTTTGAGCAATTTTTTTTTTCAAAATATTTTCCTTTTAAATAATTATTGGTTTAGAATTTTTCCAAATAAGAAAAACAAAAATTCACATACATGCATATATGATAATAATTTTATGTGAGAGAACAAGAGAGGAGAAAACGATGATTTTTGGAGAGACGTCATACTTGAAAACTTTGAATCGTTCATTGTGACAAAACTTATTTCACTTTCTTTCAATCAAGGTCTGTTCTTTTCTCATTCAGTTCGAGTGTAAAGTAGAGCTTAGATTTAAGTTTTTGTCCTTGGCTCATGATTTCTCACCAATGTCAGTTGCAAATCAAGTCCAATTCGTAAATTTTATGGCAATGAAATAAAAAGAAAGTGAAATAATTACTCTTTATACAAGAAGTCGCGAATCAGCGAGGCAATTTTGGAAAATAAAAAATTAAAATTATCCTTTCTTACCAAATTATTGCTTCTGAAGTTCTGATTAAATAATATAACGAAACAGATTTTTTTTATAAAAGATTTATAACAGATTTTTAAAAATAAAAAAAAATAAATACTAATAAATTTTTTTTAAATAAATAAATAATAAATTTAACGATTTTTAATATTAATAAATTTAAATTATCAGTTAAGTAAAATTAAAATACAAAATTTTTTTTGGTTTTACTTAGAATTATGAATTTAGTTTATTAAATTAATGACAACTAATTATTAATATTATTTCTATTTTTAGAATTTTTTTCTTTTTAATATTTTATTTTCACCTTCTTTATCTTTAGCTGCGTAAAAAATTTACCTAGAACAGGTTCAAATGTCACTATTCATTAAGATTTTTAACTGTGAATTACTATTTTTAATTTATTTTAATTAATTTAATTTAATTATTAGTTTTATACGTTTATATTAATTAATTAACAATATTATGTGATAATAATAATAATAATAATAATAATAATAATAATAATAATAATAATAATAATAATAATAATAATAATAATAATAATAATGATAATAAATATTCAATTTCGTCCACTGATTGGAATTTTTATTTTTTCTGCAAAAATAATGCTTTTCTAGTTAAAAAGAATTAAATAAATAAAAAGAAAAATAAATTACTTCAGCTTCTTTTTTAAAGCGAAAAAAAAGAAAATGCCGAGAAAGATATTGATTATTAAAAGAAAGTTCATAATTTGCACTTTTTTACAACATGGCAGCACTTGATCTCATTCGACACCTAATTCTTCACATTCAATATATTCACTAATTAAAATAAAAATTCATTAGTACATTCTTCATTTTTTCATTAGGAATAAAAAGTTAGTACTTTTTTGCCACAATATGTCAACAAATAGTTTCAATTAAAAATTTACAGGAAAAAAAATAATATTATATAACACGAATTTTTAATTAACGCATTATATTCGGTACATTCGTTATTAAATTCAATTATTATAAGCTAATAATTTTTTTTCAATTTCTTATTTAATTAAATGAACCAACTTTTATTTTAATTTCTTTACATTCGAAAGTAAATGTTTATTTACTATTTCAAATAAATTCTTAAGCTTAAAATTAACCGAAAAATAAATAATTTTTCAGTCTGTATTATTACACAAAAAATTCTATTAAATTTATGTTCCAATTTCCTGATTTTTGATTGAATTAATTTATTTCTAAATTTTTCATTTTTTATTAAACTAATTTCTAATTATTAATTTATTAACGTTTTGTTTTTATATAAATATACAAACTTTACATTTTTCCGTATTTGGATCGAATGATAATCACTAAAGTGAATTAATTTAAAGAAGAAGTTTTTAATTCTTTTGACTTAATTAATAATTAGATTATTCATTGATGACAATTTTTTAGCTAATTAATTATTTTATTATTTATTTTCTTGACAAGTTTTAAAGTAAATAATTGAACTATTTTTAATAGTCGATTTATATTAATAATTCATGTTTGGGTTTAAAGTGTTCTAATTTTTTTCTCTTTTCTTAAAGTTAAGTAAATTTTATTCCTTTCTGTTAATTTGAATTTTTTCTAAATTTTGCTTTGGTAAATATTTTTTGTATCATTTCCTTTAATTAAAAAAAAATTTAAGTCACTTGTGAATCAAGTTCTCTTTGAATATTATACGATATTGAAAAATTTATATTTTTTATTTTTCTTCCTTATTTCTTCTTTTTGTTACTAAATTTAAATAAATAATTTTATTGTTGATTATTTGTAATTTTTTAATGATTGTCATTAAAATTAATGTTATATAGGATTATTATTTTATTATTATTCATTATTATTATTATTATTTTCATTATTATTATTTTCATTATTATTATTATTATTATTATTATTATTATTATTATTATTATTATTATTATTATTATTATTATTATTATTATTATTATTATTATTATTATTATCATTATCATTATTATTGTTGTTGTTGTTTTTACTAGTAATAATATTATTTTTATTAATAATACTATTGTTATTTTTAATATTTCTGTTTTTATTCAGTTTTACTTTTTTTATTATTCGACTCCTTAAATTTAAATCAGTTGAAAATAATTGAGATAATAGTATAAATTTTTTTTTGACTAATTTAATTAGTAAACTTTTACTAATTTTTCAGTTTTTTTGACTGATTCAGATGCAAAAATGCAGTCACTGATTGTCAGTTAGAAAAATGATTTTTAACTGAATCAAATTAAGAGACTACTATAATTTTTTTTTTAATTTTTGATTATTATAAAATCCAATTTTGAATCCGTTGGAGATAAATATAAAAAATAAAGTTGTAGATAAATATTTGGAAAAACAATAAAAACAAAAATGTGGTGAAAGAAAATGGGAACAATTTGTGGGAGTAGAAAATAAAAAGGAGAGAAAAGGTTTGCAAAATAAATAGTAAAAAAAGAAAAGGAAAGGGAGGGTAAATAAAGTGTAGAAAGAAAAGAGAAAGGGAGAGAAGAAACGAAGCAGAAAGGCAAAAGAAAAAAGAAATAGAAAATAAATAGTAGGAAAAGGACAAAAAGTGGTAGAAAATAGAAAATAGAAAAAGGCGGAAAAAGGAGTAAAAAGGAGTAGAAAATAAAAAGTAGAAAAAGGACAAAAAAGGGGTAGAAAATAAAAAATAGAAAAAGGAGGAAAAAAGAGTAGAAAATAAAAAGTAGAAAAAGGACAAAAAAGGGGTAGAAAACAAAAAATAGTTAAAAAATAGAAAAACTAGGAAAAGGATTAGAAAATAAAAAGTAGAAAAGGTAAAGAAAAGGTTAGAAAATAGAAAGTAGAAAATAGAAAGTAGAAAATGCTCGAGGAAATAAAAAGTAGAAAAAGAAAGAAAAAGGGTAAGAAAAGTATTCATCGTTCTCTCCCACAAAAAAAAAGAAACTCACTGAGCATCCGTGGTAGTAACAAGAAGGAGAAGAAGTATTGAAGAAACGGAAACGGAAGGCATGCCTCCTAGTTCCCGTGACTCCTCCATTGTTAATATTCCCTTCAACGCATTTTCTACACTGATAAAACCGGAAGTGAAAAGTTCTTCTCCGGTACCAGTTACAAGGTACCAGGATTCCCTTTAAACGACGAGGAAACAGTTTCGAGCACCAAGAAAAAAAGGGAAATAAAAAAAATCCCTCAATGATGAAGACCAACCGACCGACCGACCGACTAACTGACTGACTGACTTACTGACTAACTGACAATTTCTTGCTGTGATTTTGCTGTACGTGCAGAATCGGTTCGAGTGAGAAGTATCTCTCTCACAAGGGG
This sequence comes from Leptopilina drosophilae, assembly GCA_032873175.1. Lineage (NCBI taxonomy): Eukaryota > Metazoa > Arthropoda > Insecta > Hymenoptera > Figitidae > Leptopilina > Leptopilina drosophilae. Next base: position 20,105,744 of record CM065481.1, read on the forward strand.
GGGTGGGGGTGTGAGAGGCAAGGGGGCGACTGATAGAGGTGGAAGAGTAAAGTGTAAGAGAAAGAGAGATCGTGTAGGTATGTACTCGTCCCCACTACCGAAAATAAGAAAATGGGGGATGTAACCAGTGTGACGTGATCGGTACTTTTTCCTAAGGGGGGAAAAGTGTGTGGTGGAAGGGCTTTAAGTACAATTGTATATATGTATATGAATCTTGTATAGATGTAAAATTCTTTACTGGCTATTTTTTAATCCTTTGGGATTTCGTCACTGTCCTCTTAAAATCATCAACCCCCTGTATCTCTTTCTTTCTCTGCTTCGGTTTTTTTCTCATTCGTCGCTCTTCTTTTTTCTCTCTTTATTTACTCTTCTTTTTTTCTCTTTCTTCACTCTTCTTTTTTTTTCTTTCTTCACTCTTCTTTCTTTCTCTTTCTTCACTCTTCTTTCTTTCTCTTTCTTCACTCTTCTTTTTTTCTCTTTCCTCACTCTTCTTTGTTCTCTTTTTTCACTCTTCTTTTTTTCTCTCTCTCTCTCTCTTCGCCCTACTTTTTTCTCTTTCTTCACTCTTCTTTATTTCTCTTTCTTCACTCTTCTTTCTTTTTCTTTCTTCACTCTCAGACTTCGCACTTTATTAAGAGTTATGAAAAAGTAGGAAAAAGTAGCCTTGATGACAAAAAAAGTAGGAAATAGTAGCTTCGATGACAAAAAAAATAGAAATTAAAGAATTTCATTAAAAACTTTTTAAAAAATCGAATTTTCAAAGTATTTTAATTTAATAATTGAAAAATAATTAAATTTTATAAGGAATCATATTCTAATGTATTCATGTTTCTTAGTGCGAAGATTAATAATTAAAATTTCTATTAGTTAATTTTAAAAAAAATACACACTTCAAATTTTTTAATAAAATTGAATTTTTGCAGTTTTTTTTGAAAATTTTGAAAAATAAGATTTTTTAATTCTGTTATTTTAAGATAATTGAATTTTTATAAACAAATAATTGAAAATTTTTGATGTTATTGAAATTTCTTTACATTCTATCAAAAATAATTTACTTCTTTTAAAGAATTTTTTTTTAATTTTTCTAAATTATCATGGGAAGTTAGTCACCGTATAATTATAATATTTTATTTTTAAAAATTTATTCGCAATACATTTAATCATTTTTTTAAATAGTAAAACTTCGACAAAATTAAATTACTTTTAGGAATTTTATTAAAATTCATTGAAAAAGTTCTATTATTTCTATAAATAACAAAAATTCATTTATATTCACCACTATTTACAGAAGAATATTATTAATAATGAATAGAAATAAATAGACTGTAAAAAATCTTCAACAAGAACAGCGATTACTTTCGCTGAAATAGCGAAAGTATTCTTTGCAATAACTAAACATTTCGCTAATATAGTGATTTTTATAGTTGTTTCAGGTGAAGATTTTTTCGTGTATTATTATTAATACCGGCTTCGCACTCCTTTAAGAGTTTTAAAAAAGTAGGAAAAAGTAGCCTTCATGACAAAAAAAGTAGGAAATAATTCGATGAAAAAAAAATTAAAGAATTTCTTTAAAAACTTTTTAAAAAATCGAATTTTAGTTCTTTAATTTAATAATTGATAAATAATTGAATTTTATAAGGAGTCATATTCTAACGTATTCACGTTTCTTAGTGCGAAGATTAATACTTAAAATTTTTATTAGTTAATTTAAAAAAAATACACATTTCAAATTTTTTAATAAAATTGAATTTTCGACGTTTTTTGGAAAATTTTGAAAAATAAGATTTTTTAATTCTGTTATTTTAAGATAATTGAATTTTTATAAACAAATAATTGAAAATTTTTTATGTTAATGAAATTTCTTTACATTCTATTAAAAGTAATTTACTTCTTTTAAGAAATTTTTTTTTAATTTTTCTAACTAATCAAGGGAAGGTAGTCACCGTACAATTATTATTTTATTATTAAAAATTTATTCGCAATACATTTAATCATTTTTTTAAATAGTAAAACTTCGACAAAATTAAATTACTTTTAGGAATTTTATTAAAATTCATTGTAAGAGTTCAATTATTTCTATAAATAACAACAATTCATTTATATTGACCACAAGAATTTAATTATTTTTAAAAATTTTTCTTAATTCAATAATTTGTATGTCGACTATTTCAATAAAATTTCCAAAAAGTATTTAATTATTTTCTAAAAGATTGAAAATTTCATAGGAATTGAATTATTAAAAATAGAGTTTATCTAAATTTTTTTTAAGAAATCAATTATTTGAAACTTTTTTTATAAAATTCTCGCAACAATTCAATTACTTTTGTAAATAATAAAACTCATTGCAGTAATGGAATTATGTTTAAAACAATTTTAATCAAATTCGTCGAAAAATGCAATTATTTTTAAAAATTTGATTAGATTTTGTCTAAGGAATTCAATTATTTTAATTATTTCCATAAATAGCAAAATTTTTCTGATTTCCTTAATTCTTTTAAATATAATTTTTGAAAAATATTCCACACAAGAATTCAATTATTTTCATAAATTTTTATAAAATTTAAAAAAAACAATTCAATTATTTTCAAAATTAATATAATTCTCCGCAGAAATTCAATTATGTTTAACATTTTTTTGAAAATCACCGAAATTTCAATTATCATTATAAATAATTAAATTAATTCTCTACAATAGGATTATTTTGAAAAATTTTAATAAAATTCCACGCAAACATTAAATTATTTTCATAAATATGTAATAACATTCTTTTGAAGGATTCAATTACTTTTGAAAATTGTAAAATTTTTTGCAAAAATTCAATCAGTATCAATAAATTTTAATAAAATTGAATTAATCAAAATTACAATTATAAATATGAACAGACAAGATTTTTTTTTTGAAAAAATGAAAAAATTCTTTATTTATAATCAATTATTTTCAAAAATGTAGATTTATGTTCGAATTGAAATACATTGAAATTTGCTAAGAAAATAAAACCGGGAAAAACGGGGAATTTAAAGGTTAAACACAATTTATAATCAGTCATTATTAATAGAGTAAATATCGGGTTTTAAATGGAAATTTGAAAACTAAAAATCTAAATTTAACTATTTGTTCAGAAAAGTAGCTTTTAGTAGCATTAGGCTTAAAAAAGTAGCCAAAAAGTAGCCTCGTATAAAAAAGTAGCAAATAATCGGATTTAGTAGAAGAGTGCGAAGCCTGCACTCTTCTTTCTTTCTCTTTCTTCCATCTTCTTTTTTTTACTCTTTCATATCTCTCCTCTTTTCTCTCTTTTTTCCCTCTCCTTTTTGAGCTCTTTCTTCCTATTTCTTTTTCCCCTCTTTCCTCACACTTCTTTTTTTCTCTCTTTCTTCTCTCTCAATTCTTTTTCTTTTTCTTGACTCTTCTTTTTTCTCTCTTTCTTCACTCTTCTTTTTTTCTCTCTCTTCACCCTTCTTTTTCCCTTTTTTTCTTCCCCTTTCTTGTTATCTCTTTCTTCACTCTTCTTTTGTCTCTTCTTCCTCTCTCTCAATTTTTTTTCTCTTTATTTTTTCTCTCTTTCCACCCCTTCCATTTTTTTCTCTTTCTTCCCCTTTCTTTTTTCTCTCTTTCCTCCCCTTTTGTTTTTCTCTTTCCTCCCCTTTTGTTTTTCTCTCTCCTCCCTTTCTTTTTTCTCTCCTTCTTAACTCTCTTTTTCTCTTTCTTCCCTCTCCTTTTTTTCTCTCCCTTTTTCCCCCCTCAACCTTTCACACTACAATTTATATTTTTGACACTTTCTGGCGTGCATCGTACGTTTATATTTAGAGCTAAATTTACCCCAATGCGGTATGTTGAGACTTTGCGCGCTGTTTTTTTTTTGTAGTCTTTAGAATGTCAATTTTTTTTTCTCGAAAGATTTTTTTTTCTCTTACAAAGAGAGAGAGAAAGAGGAGAGTAAATCGTGTTTGCACTGGCGTTGATGTTACTCCTTCATTATAGGAGGAATTTTTTTTCCTATTTCTATTTTTCCTCCTATTTTTCATTATAGGAGAGGCGATTTTCTTTGAAAAAAAAATTTTTTTTAGCACAGTAGTAATGGTCAATTTTATTCAGACACAATTTTGTTGATTCGTTAGAATTCTTCTGTCAGTAGTAAAAAACCGATTTTGGTTAAAGAATAATTTTTTGGAATGGTACAAATTTTTTGACAGCACGGTAAATCGTTAGGTATTAAAATAACACCAAAAAGGATTAAAATAATCCAATTTAGTGTTATTTTAATTCATTTTGGTGTTATTTTAATACCTAACGATTTACCGTGAGTTGTTTAAATACGTTTTAGTGTTGCCAGTAGTATAAATACGTTTGTGTCAGGCAAAATTATGTAAAATATTTCAAAACATGAAAAAAAGTAAAAAAAATTTAGATCAGACGTAATTAGAAGCTTTTAACAAAATTATCTTAGTATTTTTACAGAACTTAGTAGTAAAAAACAAATTTTAGTCAGACAGAGTGAGTAAATAATTATTTCAATTTTGATATAAGTAGTAAAAAGTCAGTTCACTACAATTTTTCAACATTGCAAAATTTTCTGTTATCAGTAGTAAACAATTTAAAATAGTCTTGAGTCAGACGAAATTTTCCTTATTCTTAGGTATTTTAATATTTTTCTTTCAGTAATAAACAAAATTATTAGAATTTTCACTTAACTCAGTAGTAAAAGTCAATTGTAGTCCGATAGACTAATTCGGTTACTTTAATTTTTTTTTATTAGAAAAAAAATTCATAAAATTAAAAAAAAAATGTTAATTTAAAAAAAATTTCTTTTATCAGTAGATAAAAATTATTTAAGTCAGACAAATTGTTCTTGAATCTTTAGCATTTTTCCGACAGTATGAGTAATTAAAATTTTATTTTAATTTCAAAATTATTTTTTGTCTGTCAGTAGTATGAATAACCTTGAGCCAGACGATGTTTTCCTGATTTTTTAATAGTATTTTTTAGTAGTAAAAAAAGGGTTTAAATTTAAATTTGACAGAATTGACAATTTGCGACAAATAATTATCAGTATTAGTGACAAAATTCAGTAGTAACAGTCAATTTTAATAAGAGAGAATAATTTAAATTTTATTTTAATTATTCAATCAGTAGGAAAAAAGCAGTTTTAAGTGTGACAACAATTTTTCGAAATTTATATAATTTTTTGTTGTCAGTTGTAGAATTTTGTCTAAATGTTTACAAAAGTCAGTAGTAACAGTCACTTTTAGTCAGACAGGCGAATTAAATTTCAATTTTGATCCAAGTAGGAAATAGCCAGACAAATTAAAAAAAAATTAATTTAGTATAAATTTTAATTTAAATTTATTAAATGAAAAAAAATTTGAGTCAAACACTTTTTTTCTGAATGAGTTGATGATTTAAAAAAAAAAATGTCAGTAGAAGAGCCAATTTTAATCAGGCCAAATATTATAATATTTATGTTACTTTTAGGTTTCATTGTAAAAATCAGTTTTAATGAAGCAAAAATTTTTTTGAATTGTTAAACAGTTAATTCCAATCCAACATGCTAATTGAAATTTTATTTTAAATTTTTAATCAGTAATGAAAATTAGTTTAATTACAGATTGTTAAAAGTTTTCAAAAATTAAGAAATTTTCTGTTATCAGTAGTATAAGTAAGTTTGTGTCAGACTAAGTTTTTCGGAATTTTTAGTATTTTCCTTTCAGTAGTAAAAAAATGTTTAAATCATATTTTATTCGGACAACAATGTTGCCAATTAATAGAATTTTTTATCGGCAGTAGTACAGGTACTTTTAAGCCAGACGAAAATTTTCTGCAACTTTAGAATTTTACGAAATACTCACAAAACTCAGTGGTAATAGTCAATTGTAGTCAGACATACTTTGTAAAATTATATTTTAATTTTAGTATCAATGGTAAAAATCAATTTATTTTAATTTTTAGTATCAGTAGTAAAAGTCAATTAATTTTAATTTTAGTATTACTAGTAAAAGGTTAATTTATTTTAATTTTAGTATCAGTAGTTAAAATCAATTTATTTCGGTCAATAAATTTTTTAAAAATTAGGAAAATTTCTTGTTTTCAGTAAAATAGAAAAGGTTTAAGTCCGACAAAAGTTTCATGAATCGCACGAACTTTGTTGTCCGGAGTAAAAATCACTTTCAGCATAATAAACTTTTTGTTTTTAAAACGATCCAATTTTTGAACAGTAGTAAAAATAAATTTACGTCAGACAAAATAGTGGAATAAACAATTTTTAGTCAGACATAGATGTCAAATTATTGTAATTTAAGTAGCGGACAAAAATTTGACGATTTCATAAGATTTTTTTGTCAGTAGTATAGATCAATTTCAATAAGACATATATTTTTAATTTAGTAGTAGAATCAATCATTAGTCGGACGAAATTTTTCATCTATTTCACTAATCTTGTTGCATCAGTACTTCAGTAGTAAAAACTAATTTAAGTCAGACTGTTTAAATTATTTTAAATTTTTGTCCTGGTAGTTTACGTCAATACAAGTCAGACATATTTTGTTTAAATTTTACATTTTTAAAACTTAAAAAATTAATTAATTAATAATTAATTAGTTAATTAATTAATAATTAATTAGTTAATTAATTGATTATTAATTAATTTTTGTGACTTGTTACTTGGAGGAGAAATCAAGTTCTTATCAGACGGACACATTGTCATTACAATTAGTAACATTACTGACTCTTATAAACTAATGTGGCAGTAGTATAAATCTTTTTAGTCAGACGATAAAAATTAATTTTTTATTTCAGTAGTTTTAGTCAATAGGAGTCAGACAGATTAAATTAAGTTTGTACGACTTGTTGTCAGTAGTAGAAAACTGTTTTAGTCAGACGGACACGTTTTTTATTGTTATTAATTAATGTCCTAGTAGTATAAATCTTTTTAGTCAAACTATTGTAAATATTTTTTATCCCAGTAGTTTTAGGCAATATGAGTAAGACATATTTTTTTATTTTATTAGTTTTAGTCAATATGCTCTCTAAATTTGAATTAGTAAAAATTGTCACTAATTTGAATTAGTAAAAATTGGCACTAATTTGAATTAGTAAAAATTGGCACTAATTTGAATTAGTAAAAATTGTCACTAATTTGAATTAGTAAAAGTTGTCACTAATTTGAATTAGTAAAAATTGTCACTAATTTGAATTAGTAAAAGTTGTCACTAATTTGAATTAGTAAAAATTGTCACTAATTTGAATTAATGACTGATTTTTTGCTTTTGAGTTAGTAAATTTTACTACTTCAAAAGCAAAAAGTCAGTGACTATAATTCAAATTAGTAAACATTTTTACTAATTCAAATTTAGAGAGTGAGTCAGACTTAGTTAAGTCTACACTGAAAAAAAAAATTATTTGATTCAAATAACCGATAATTTGAATATTATCAAATAAATATTTACTTGAATCAAATAATTTTTATTTCAATCAATTAAATAATATTTGCTTAAAATACTAAAATATTCGATTCAAATATAATTTAATTGATTCAAATAAAAATTATTTGTTTCAAGTAAATATTTATTTGATAATAGTAAATAGTAAAAATTACTTTTAGTCAGACTATTTTAACTCTCATCTTTCATCCCTCGAGAAATTATTTGATCTCAGAACAAAAGAATTACCCAACAATCAAAAAGCATTTTTTAGGGCCTACACAGTATGTCGATTATCGTTTTAGAAAAATAAAAGACGCAAGAGGTCGATTCTACTCAAAACAGATAGTGAAGTATCCAAAGAGAAAAAGGGAAGACGATGATGACCAAGAGAGTTTGTCATTGAAGACTGTCATCCCTTTTTCTTCTTCCCTTCTTTTTTGTGCTTGAAAAGCCGGTGAAACAACGGCAGGGGTCATGTGTCTAACTAGCGCGCGGTATTTTTGAAGACTTTATAAAAGAGAAGAGAAGTGAATCGACCAGATTATCTTTCTCTTTCTTTCTCCTTTTCGGTGGATTCGTCGCGCTCGATGTATCGATCCATAAAAAATTGTGCCGCGATAATAGAAAGCCGTTGTGTCGTGCTGCACTCACTCGAATGGCCACTCTTCAAGGAAGTGCCAGGAGATGGAGTTTTAAGAGGAAGAACGAGATTTAAGTCAAACAAAGCGCACGATCGAGATTTATCATCATCGACTCTCAAAGGGTTACTAACTTTGCAAAAATCAGTCATTTTAAAACGAATTTATTTATTTATTTATTTTTTTTTTTTTGCAAAAGTGAAGAAATTGTATATTATTCTATTTTATTACATTTGCAGGCTTTGCACTCTTCTACTAGGACCTACACTGAAAAAAAATTTACTTGAATCAAAATAAATTTTTTTTCAGTGTTATTTACGGTAGGTGGTCACTTTTTCTGAAAAATATTTTCTAATCCTTTTTTCTAAAAAAAGTGTTTTCTAATGAAGTTCGATTTCTAAAAAAAAATTTTCTAATGAAGTTCGATTTCTAAAAAAAAATTTTCTAACAAGTTTTGTTTACTAAAATTTATTTTACATTATCTAATGAAGTTTGATTTTTGAAATAAATTTTTTACTAAAAAAACAATTTAACTATCAATTTCAACAATTTTAACTACATTTAAAAAATTTAGAAATTAACCTTCTTTAGAAAAAAAAAATATTTTACAAATTGGACTTCATTAGAAAAATTTTTTTTTTAGAAATTGGACTTCATTAGAAAAATTTTTTTTAGAAATTGGACTTCATTAGAAAAAACTATTTTAGAAGTTGAACTTCATTAAAAAAAATTGTTTTAGAAAATAAAAAATTAGAAAACTTGTTTTAGAAAAACTGTACCCCAATCGTTATTTACCATTATTATTATTAATAATAAAATTATTAATTATTTATTATTAATTAATAATTATTAATTATTTATTATTAATTAATAATTATTAATTATTTATTATTAATTAATAATTATTAATTATTTATTATTAATTAATAATTATTAACTATTTACCATTTTTTTTACGATATCCTACTATTTGGGTATTTTTTAAAATTTCAGGCACTAATAGCTAATTAATTAATTATAATTAATTATAATTTACAATTAATATTTCTGTTCTTTTAAGAAATTTCCTCTACCTTAAAATTTAAATTTGCTACACTGAAAAAAATTTATTTGATTCAAATAACCGATTAATTGACTATTATCAACACAGAAAAAATTTGAACTCAAAATGAGGCAAAAATGTGAATCATTATGAGTTGCAACAAAAATTAGTCCAATTTTTTCAAAATTCAATTAAACATTCAATTAATTAAATATTTAATTGAATCGAATAATATTTCTAAAAGTCAATTAAACGGTATTTGCTTTAAATACTGTAGCTTTTGATTCAAATATCATTTAATTAACTCCATTAAATTTTACTTGATTCAAGTAAATATTTAATTGATAATAGCAAATAATCGGTAATTTGAATCAATTAAATTTTTTTTCAGTGCAATATCTAGAAATCAAAAAACTGTTCTCAAAAATTACAATAAAATTCTTTACAATGAATCCATTATTCAAAAAAAAATTCGAAATTTAATTATTTTCAAAAAATATTTGAAAATCAATTATTTTCAATGTATAGTATCTTTTTTTATGAAATTTCGCAAAAGAATCCAAACATTTCAAAAAAAATTAATAAAATTCTAAGCAAGAATTCAATTCTTTTTATAAATTATAAAATTCTTTGAAGAAATACATTTATTTTTAATACTATTTTGAATTAATTAATGAAAAAATTTAATGACTTTCACAAATAAAGTTTGTCACAAGAATTTATTCATTTAAAATAAACTTTTATAATATTTATTATATTTCGATTAAATTAAGGGGATTTGAAACAATATAACGTCATAGTTTTAAAACTAATGTTTTACATAAATTGTGACGTCATAATAGTGCAAATGCCCTTAATTATTTAAAAAACAATGTTTATAATTAGTTCTTGTGAAGAAAATAAATATTTCCAAAAGTTAACGAAATTTTTCACTAAAATTCAATTCTTTCTAAGTATTTTAATAAAATTTCTTGCAATTTCAAATTATTTTTATAACTAATAAAATTCTTCTCACAAAATTTAATTATTTGTGGAAATTTTAACAAAATTCTTAACAACTATTCAATTACTTTCATAAGGAATAGAATTCATCGCAGGATTTCAATTATTTGAAATATTATTTTACATGAATTACTCAAAAATCCAATTCTTAACAAAAATTTATTATTTAAAAAAAATGTTTTCTTTTAAATTATTTGGAAGAATTCAATCATTTACAAAAATATTTGATTTTTCCACACAAATTCAATTATTTTCAAATATTTCAACAACATTTTAGTAAAGAAATCAATTATTTTAAGTACAATTTTAATTAAATTTTTTTGAAATGATTAAATAATTCTTTTAGATTTTAACAAAATTTCTACTCGAGAATTTAGTTAATTACATGAATAATTTTTTTCAAAGAATTCAAATATTAGCGATAAATAACTAATTATTTATTTCCAAAAAATCAATTATTTTGAGGCATTTCAATAAAATTCTTTGTAAAATTCAATTATTGTGAACACGGTAAATCATTAGGTATTAAAATAACACCAAAATGGATTAAAATAACACTAAATTGGATTATTTTAATCCTTTTTGGTGTTATTTTAATATCTAACGATTTACCGTGAATAAATAACAGTATTTAACACAAGAATACAATTATTTTGAAAAGTAATACATTTCTTTTTTACAAAATTAAATTATTTAACAAAAATTTTAAGTAAATCAATCGAAAAATTCAATTAAAAAATTTTTTTTTGTAAAAATCTTCATAAGAATTTAATTCTTTAAACGAATAACAAAAATTCGTCAGGAATCCAATTATTTTAATTAAAATTTGCATAAAATTTTATAAATTTAATTTTTTTCGAATTTTTCCAAAGTTTATATAAATATGTAAATTCTTTAATGAATAACAAAATTCGTTGCAGATACATTCAATTCTTTAGCAGGATAAGATTAAAGTATATATATTTTTCTTGAAAATTACGAATAAATCAGAAAAATAAAATATAGAAAGGAATTTTTCGCAGTTTTCTAAAGTTTCTAAAACGAGTTGTTTTGTTCGTCAAGTTTATTTTTTCAACGAATTAATATCAAAAAGTAAATCAAATCGTAATAACTCAGCAGTGGGATTAAATTTCAGTCAGACGAACTGATAGAAAAGTTTACTTTGATTTCGTAATAAATTTTGGAAATCAATTTGAATTCGGACAATAATTTTAGGAATTGGTCAAATTTTTTTTCTTCAGTAGTAGAAAAACGTTTAAATCCGACAAAGTTTATCTGAAGAAAATTAATTAGTGTGCAAGAGTAAAAAAAAGAACCTGAATAGATTCATAGTTCAGTAGTAAAGGTCAATTTTAGTCAGACATATATGAATATTTTTGTTAGGCAAATTATTATAACAAAAATAAAATTTAATCTACAATTGTAAAAAAATACAATATTCCTTTGTTAAGTATAAACAGTCAATTATTCTTTAAAATAAAACATTTTTTACTTAAATGTGATAATTTCTCCGTCATCAGTAGAACAAGTTAATTTCAGTCAGACAAAATTGTTAATTTCTTATTTTAGTCCCGGAGCTAAAATTTTCTGGAATAAAAATTATATTTATAATTTAAAATAAAGATACTAATGATTAAATGTAAATAACTATTCTGACTAAATTTGACTTTTACTACTGCAAAAAAACTACTAACTAAATAGTCTGACTAAAATTGACTCTTACTACTGATAAAAGATTAGTAACTAAATAGTTTGACTAAAATTGACTGTCACTACTGAGATAATACCAAAGACAAATTTTATTCTACAGTTTTACATAAAAAATTTGACTTTAATTTCTTTCGATAAGAATTTGAGAAAAAAACTGATTCCCCCGTTGTGTTGGTATTTGAAAATAGTTTCACTACAAGTGAAATTTTGGCTTTTGGACAAATGCTGCGCTTTGAAAAAAAACGATCGTGTATAAAGTGTCTTTACGTTCTGAGACTAGTACTCTCGACAATTGACAAAGCCTGCCTAATTACATTGTGTCGCATTTCTTACCCAAGTTGCTGAAAAGAATCGAAGAAATGCCTTATTATGAATTCAGTATCGAAACGAAGGACGAAAATAGACTTTAACTCAAGTAAAATTTTTACATTTCCACTTTTTTTTGCAAAAATATAATGTCTCCCGCAATTCAACTGAAGAATTAAAATTTCAATCTGTAAATATTCTTATAGAATATTATTATTAATATCATTAATAATTAATATAAATAAATACACGGAAAAAAATCTTCAACAAAACAGTTTTCGCTAAAATAGCGAAAGTATTCGTTGCAATAACTAAAAATTTCGCTAATATAGTGATTTTTATAGTTGTTCCAGGTGAAGATTTTTTCGTGTATTATTATTATTACAGGTTTCGCACTCCATTAAGAGTTTTAAAAAAGTAGAAAAAAGTAGCTTTGTTGACAAAAAAAATTGGAAACAGTAGCTTCGATGACAAAAAAAATAGGAATTAAAGAATTTCATTAAAAACTTTTTAAAAAATCGAATTTTCAAAGTATTTTAATTTAATAATTGACAAATAATTAAATTTTATAAGGAGTCATATTCTAATGTATTCACGTTTTTTAGTGCGAAGATTAATAATTAAAATTTTTATTAGTTAATTTAAAAAATACACACTTCAAATTTTCTATTAAAATTGAATTTTCGCAGTTTTTTTGGAAAATTTTGAAAAATAAGATTTTTTTATTCTGTTATTTTAAGATAATTGAATTTTTATCAACAAATAATTGAAAATTTTTTATGTAATTGAAATTTCTTTGCATTCTATTATAAATAATTTACTTCTTTTAAACAATTTTTTTTAAATTTTTGTAAATAATCAAGGGAAGTTAGTCACCGTATAATTATAATTTTATTATTAAAAATTTATTCGCAATACATTTAATCATTTTTTTAAATAATAAAACTTCGACAAAATTAAATTATTAAAAATAGAGTTTATCTAAATTTTTTTTTAAATCAATTATTTGAAACTTTTTTCTATAAAATTCACGCAACAATTAAATTACTTTTATAAATAATAAAAATCATTGCAGAAATGGAATTATGTTTAATACAATTTTAATCAAATTCGTCGAAAAGTGCAATTATTTTTAAAAATTGGATTAAATTTTTTCTAAGGAATTCAATTATTTCAATTATTTTCATAAATAGCAGAATTTTTCCGATTTACTTAATTCTTTTAAATATTATTTTTGAAAAATATTCCACACAAGAATTCAATTATTTTTGAAAAATTTTCTTAATTCAATAATTTGTATGTTTACTATTTTAATAAAATTTCCAAAATGTATTCAATTATTTTCTAAAAGTTTGAAAATTTCATAGGAACTGAATTATTAAAAATAGAGTTTATCTAAATTTTTTTTAAAAAACCAATTATTTGAAACTTTTTTTTATAAAATTTTCGCAACAATTCAATTACTTTTGTAAATAATAAAAATCATTGCAGAAATGGAATTATGTTTAATACAATTTTGATCAAATTCGTCGAAAATGCAATTATTTTTAAAAATTTGATTAAATTTTGTCCAAGGAATTTAACTATTTCAATTATTTTCATAAATAGCAGAATTTTTCCGATTTACTTAATTCTTTTAAATATTATTTTTGAAAAATATTCCACACAAGAATTCAATTATTTTAAAAAATTTTTCTTAATTCAATAATTTGTATGTCTACTATTTTAATAAAATTTCCAAAAAGTATTCAATTATTTTCGAAAAAAAATTTAAAATTTCACAGGAATTGAATTATTAAAAATAGAGTTTATCTAAATTTTATTTTAAAAATCAATTATTTGAAACTTTTCTTATAAAATTCTTGCAACAATTCAATTACTTTCATAAATAATAAAACTCATTGCAGAAATGGAATTATGTTTAATACAATTTTATTCAAATTCGTCGAAAAGTGCAATTATTTTTAAAAATTGGATTAAATTTTGTCGAAGGAATTCAATTATTTCAATTATTTTCATAAATAGCAAAAATTTTCCGATATACTAAATTCTTTTAAATATTATTTTTGAAAAATATTCCTCACAAAGAATTCAATTAATTTCATAAATTTCCATAAAATTAAAAAAAAGCAATTCAATTATTTTCAAAATTAATAAAATTCTCCGCAGAAATTCAATTATGTTTAACATTTTTTTGAAAATCACCGAAATTTCAATTATCTTTATAAATAATTTAATTGTTCCCTACAATTAAATTATTTTCAAAAATTTTAATATAATTCTACGCAAATATTTAATTATTTTCATAAATATGTAATAACATTCTTTTGAAGGATTCAATTACTTTTGAAAATTGTAAAATTTTTTGCAGAAATTCAATTAGTATCAAAAAATTTTAATGAAATTGAATTAATCAAAATTTTAATTATAATTATGAACAGACAAGATTTTTTTTTGAAAAAATGAAAAAATTCTTTGTTTATAATTCAATTATTTTCCAAAATGTAGATTTATGTTCGAATTGAAATACATTGAAATTTGATGAGAAAATAAAACCGGGAAAAACGGGGAATTTAAAGGTTAAACATAATTTATAATCAGTCATTATTCAAAGAGTAAATATCGGTTTTTAAATGGAAATGTGAAAACTAAAAATCTAAATTTGACTATTTGACTATTTGACGACTGGAATTTTTTTTTAAATTTATATTTTACTTTTTCTATTTTTATTATCTTGAATTGTTTTTCGTTTTTTCTTTTTATTTATTTATTTATTATTATTATTTATTTTTTTTTTAAAGAAATTTTGTGTTCTTTACAATTATATTGAATTCTGTTAATTATCGTCTATTGTCTAAAAAATTAGAGGTGTATTTTGATGTAAAATGTTGCTAGTTAGGATGAAATTGATTTGGGGAAGAAAGGAAGGAAGGAAGGAAGGAAGGGAAAAGTTGGTCCCTTGTGGTAACGAGGCATCGAGGGCATCTTCTTTCCTACAATCAGGTCATCTGGCCTATGCAACTGGGAATACACCAGCGGAAGCATCTCGAGGCACTTTCAGTGCTCCTTCAGCAATCCATTTTCCCTCCGTATTCGAGCCCAAGAACGACCGCAGTATCGACGTCACGCTTCTTCAATCCTATGACGTACCCCAAAAAACGAGTGTGCCAAGTGACAAAAAATCCTCATTCCGGACCCCATTCTATTTTTGTCTAAAAAATCGTTGACCTTTTTTTAAAAGACAATAATAATAGTAAAAATTTCAAACATAATTATGTCAATAAAAGTATTAACAATAATAAAAATAATTATGTCAATAAAAATATTAACAATAATAATAATAAAAATTGTGTCAATAAAAAATAACAATAATAATAATAAAAATAATTATGTCATTAAAAATATTAACAATAATAATAATAAAAATAATTGTCATTAAAAATATTAACAATAATAATAATAAAAAAATGGTGTCAATAAAAAAATAACAATAATAAAAATATTTATGTGAATAAAAATATTAACAATAATAATAATAATAATAATAATAATAATAATAATAATAATAATAATAATAATAATAATAATAATAATAATAATAATAATAAGAGAATATAAATCTACTTCAAATTAATAAATGAAAACAAACAAAAATTGCTAGCTACTTTACATTTATTTTGATTTACAGTTTTCCATAATTTTCTATCCATTTTCTTTCATATTTTCTCATTTTAATGAATTTAATAAATTTTCAAATATAAACTTTAAGTTTTCAATAATTTTAGATTCAAAATTGAAAAAAAATTATTTGATTATATAAGTATTTAGAAAAAGAAATGTCAGGAAAGAATTCAACTTTTGTTTCTTAATTTATTGTAAATTATTTTAAAAGAATTAAATTGTTTTCAAAAGAATTTCATGAAAAAATTAATTTTTTTTTCTTTATTTGTTTATAAAATATTTCACTAGAATTCAATTATTTTACAAAATTTTAATAAATTTTATAGAGCAATTCAATTATTTATCCAAATAGTAAAATTTTTTCAAAAATTCAAATTAATTTCAAAAATTCAAATTAATTTCAAAAGAATTCCACGAAAGAATTACATTCGTTGTAAAATATTTTTAAAAATTCAATTATTTTCCAAAATTTCAATAAATCCTTTAGAACAATTCAATTATTTTTTCAAATAGTAAAATTTAATTTTTTTTAAAATTCGTTATAAAATATTTTAAAAGAATTCAATTATTTTCCAAAATGTTAAAAAATTCAATGATTTATCCAAATAGTAAAATTTTTTCAAAAATTCAAATTAATTTCAAAAAAATTCCACGAAATACTTTTAAAAATTCAATTATTTTCTATAATTTAAAAAAGTCCTTCAAAACAAATTAATTACATTTTTAAATAGAAAAATTCTGTGCAAAATTAAATCATTTTAATATAATTGCATTGAAAGAATATAATTTTACTAAAATGTTTAATAATATCTTTCTGGAAAAAAATTAATTATTTTCTAAAATTTTAATAAATCTTTCAAAACATTTCAATTATTTTTTTTTTTTAAATAAAATCTTCGCGATAATTCAATTATTTTCAAAAAAAATTACACAAAAGAATTCAATTTTTTTTTTTGCTTAACTCATTATAAAAAAATTCAGAAAATTAAATTATTTTCTATATGAAGAATCCTTTGAAAAAATTCAATTATTTTTATAAATAGTAAAATTCTTTGTAATAATTCAATTATTTTCTTAAATTTTAATAAATTTATTAATTAATTATTTAATCAATTAATAACAAAATCGATTAAGTTCAAAAAATTACAGAAATTTTTTGAAAGAATTTCATTGTTGTCAAAACTTTTAAATTGAATTATGAATTAAATTAAATTTAGTATCTATTTTTTGGAAGAATTCAATTATTTTCCAATATTTTAAAATTTATAAATAGTAAACCCGTTCATGATTAAATAAGTAAATAAATATTTTAGCACTATTCTTTGAATGAATTTAAACCCCAAAGATTTTTTTCAATTTATCTTCTCAAAAATTCAATAAAATCCATTAATCACCAATGTTTAATTTTAATTATTAACAAAGACGATTATTTTAAAAACTTTAAAGAAATTCTTCATAAAATTTAATTTGCATTCAAAATTTTCAATTAAGATCATTAATAAAACTTAATTATTTAAAAAAAATTCAAAGAAACTTTTTGAAAAAAAGTAATTATTTCTATGAATGATTAAATTCTTCGTATAGAAATTCGATTATTTTTAAAAAAATTTAATGAAATTCTTTGCGAGAAATCAAATATTTTCTAAATATTTAAATTTTATAATTTTTTGTTAAAATTTTGTCCAAAAAAAAAAGAAAATTATTGACTTTCTACAAAAAATTTGATAATTTAATGAAAATTATTGAATTCTTTCGAAAAATTGTATAAAATTGTAAAATGTTGAATACTTTAATTAAATTCTTTTGAAGAATTTTTTTGAATTTTTTTTTAAATAATTATATTTTTATTGAAAATTTTAATTGAAAATTTGAAAAGTAATTGAATTTTTGTAAATATGTATTTTTTAAAATCCTTAAAAATTGAAAACATTTAAAAAGAAAAATTATTATTACTAAGAATAATTTCTTCTGAATAATTAAAAGGAAATTAAACAGAAAATAATGATAATAGTTAACAAAAAGACGGTGACAAATAATAAAAATAAATTTATAAATAATAATAAAACCCAAAAAATTATTATTACTAAGAATAATTTTTTCTGAATAATAAAATGGAAATTATACAGAAAATAATGATAATAATTAAAAAAAAAGACGGTAACAAATAATAAAAATAAATTTATAAATAATAATAAAACCCAAAAAATGATTATTTCTAAGAATAATTTCTTCTGAATAATTAAAAGGAAATTAAACAGAAAATAATGATAATAGTTTAAAAAAAGACGGTGACCAATAATAAAAATAAATCTATAAATAATAATAAAACCCAAAGAAGGATAGGACTTGACTCAAATTAATTTTTTCCATTGTAAATAGAACTTTTTTTTATCCTGATTTAATTTAATCTAATTGATTAATATTTTTAATTTTTTTGTGGAAAGGCAAAAAAAATGAAAATACAATCGATGCTTTAGTTTTGTTTATATAACGAATGATGATAAAAATAATAATAATAATAATAATAATAATAATAGAGAGTGCGGCAAATGGAAAAAAAAAGAAATCGGAAAAGAGAAAGAAGAAGGAAGATACAAAGGTGAACGCGCATCCAATACTCGAATTATCTGATTTTCTCGATAGACCGAGTGACGTCATTAAGTCGTTGACGTAAACGGCTTGTCAACTCGACTTTGTCGAAAGAGATTCTTCAAAAATTTCTAGTCTTGCAGTTAACGAATCATTTGAATTTTTCCCCTTACTTGAAAAAATCCATACATGAAAAGAGAAAGAGAGAAATCATTATAATTTTCGCATTCAATTTGTGAATGTCTCTAATTACACTGCAAATTAAAAAAAAACCTATCTTAAAACTCTTTTCGCTTTGGAAAATTATTATTTTCACAAAAAAGGGCAAAGAAGCATATTTTGATTATAATTATTTTAATTATCACAAATTTATTTATATTCAAATCAGATCACTCTTTCTTTTATTTTACTTTAAATCAAATTAATTAAATTTTATTTTATATTAACTTACGTTAATTTAATTTATTCTGTATAAACTTATTTGAATTTAATACGCTACTTCTCAATTACCAAATATTTAATTAAATCGAATAATTTTTTTACACTTTACAAAAATTCTATTCGAACCAATACTTTCTTTATCTTATTACATGAAACATCGTTCAATGTAACTTAAATAATAATAATAATAATAATAATAATAATAATAATAATAATAATAATTACTACAAAAATTATTTCGATAACTGTCAAGAATAACTTTTATTATTTTTTTTATAACTACTTTATTATTATGTTTTTTTTAATTATTTTTATTAGAATTCTTATTATTTAATGTGTCAATAGTTTTTATTTGTTTTACACTGAGAAAAAAAATTTTGATCTACTTAATTCGAATGCAAAAATAATGTTAAGCGATTTTCTTCAATTAAAATAATTTTTAATTTAGAAAAATTAATTTACTCTAAAACAAAAATAAATATAATTAAAAATTATTCATTTTTGAATATTTATTCTATTAAACCCGCTCTGGTTTTTTTTATTTATTTTTAAAGGTTTTGGTAATTTTTTCTAATAAAATAAAAATCATCAAAGTTAGGCCACAATATTCTTCAACTTGAAAATTCTTTGGAAATTAATAAATAAATAAATAAAGTCTATTGTAATAAGGGAATTTAAAGGTTTTGGTAATTTGTTTATAATAAAAAATAAAAATTAAAAATCATCAAGGTTTGGCCAAAATATTTTTCAACTCGAAAATTCTTTGTTAATAAATTTTTTTTTAAATTAAACAGTGGTAAATCGATTTCTAAGGATTTTAATATTTTAAATATGTGTTTATATCAATTTTTTTAATGCTTTTTAATTTATTTTTTTTCAAAGAATTCTATATTAAAATTTTTGACAATAATTGAGTGCCTCTGTGGTATTTTTTATAAACTTTTTTTTTAAATAATGGAAATATCATTTTATTATTTATGAAAATAATTTCCGTAAAATTGTATTAAAAATAATTATAATCCTGTAATAAAGAATAAAATTTATGTGAAAAATTTTGAGGGCGAAAAATAACGAGACCTTTTAGTTCAGTTACTACTCGCAGGACATATTACTGAGTAAAAAAAATATAAACAATTAACAATTATGATTGTTTATATATTTTTTTTTTTAATAAGGAATATGCGCCTAGAATTTTATCGAAAATTCTTTTAAAAAATTGATTTTTAATGAAAAGTGTTATTATTAGTGAAAATAATTGAATTATCGGGAAGTAAACGATTTTTTTGTATAAAAAATTTTTGTTAAATAATTGATTTTTTCGAAAATGATACTTTCAATTAATTGAATTCCTATATAGTTTAGATTATTAAAATGTATATTGTCCTCTCTTACTAAATTTAAATTAGTAAAAATGATTACTCTGTAAATCTGAATTAGTAGAAAGGCACTAATGAAATGACGAAAAGTCTTCCGCCAAATAATTTAGTAATAATTTTAGTAAAAAATAGTGAAATTTTAATAATAATTGTCAACAGAGTTTACTAATTTCTTGGTGAAATTTTTTGAACAATTAGTAGAACCGTTTAATTAATAGTCGATAAAACAGTTTTACTAATTCATTTAGTAAAATAATTTAATAATTAAATTAAAAATTTTAAATAATTAAGGTAAATGTACATATTTCCGTGCTAGAACCTAATTCCGTGCTATTTTTTTTATTAATTAAAATAAGGAATTGATAAAATATTTTAGCAAGTGGAAAATTGTAGAATAAATTTTGCTATTTAGTAGATTAATATTATGGGTTTTATTTTACTAAAATATTTTATTAATTTTTTATATTAATTAATATTATATGATAGCACGGAATTATGTTCTAGCACGGAAATATGTACGTTTACCTTAGTTAAAATAATTAACTATCAAATAGTGAGATTTTAAAAAAACATTAGTCAAATTTTCCTAATAATTAGTAATATTCTACTAATTGAAAAGGGGAAAAGTCGTCCAGAAGAACTACTAAAAATTAGTAAAAGTGTTCTATTAGTAAAATTCTACTAATTCAGATTCAGAGTGTGTCAATTAAAATTAGTGACTGCTTGTTTGCTTTTGAATTAGTAAATTTTACTAATAGGTTAGCAGAAAAAAATTACTATTAGTAAAATAATTTACTAATTCAGAAGCAAAATGTTAGTTACTTATTAAAATTTAGAGAGCTTATTTTCGAATTTGAAAAATAAGGGAAAAAATTATCGAAAATATCGAAAACAGAATATTTTTGCAAATGTTAGTTTCAAATTAAAAAGAGAGCTTGTTTTCGAATTGAAAAATAGGGGGCGAAAAATTATCAAAAGTATTGAAAAGAGAATCTTTTTTGTAAATGTTAGTTACAAATTAAAAAGAGAGCTTATTTTCGAATTGAAAAATAGGGGAAGGGGATGATCAAAAGTATTGAAAAGAGAATCTTTTTTGCAAATGTTAGTTACAAATTAAAATTTAGAGAGCTTATATTCGAATTTAAAAAATAAGGGAAAAAATTATCAAAAATATTGAAAACAGAAGTTTTTTTGCAAATGTTAGTTACAAATTAAAATTTAGAGAGCTTATTTTCGAATTGAAAAATAGGGGGGAAAAATTATCAAAAGTATTGAAAAGAGAATCTTTTTTGTAAATGTTAGTTACAAATTAAAAAGAGATCTTATTTTCGAATTGAAAAATAGGGGGGGGAATGATCAAAAGTATTGAAAAGAGAATCTTTTTTGCACTATTTCATTGATTGAATTTTCGTTTTTTTTTCTCAAGACGTCATTATAGGCAGTTCGAGAGACTATTTTTGTATATCAGCATGAAAATTAGATTTGTAAAATTGTCAGATAGCAGCCGTGTATACATGCCCGCGTGGATTTTCGCGGACGTCAGCTGAGTGGCTGAGAGAGAGAGAAAGAGAGAATAGGAGAGGAAGAAAAAAGGGAACAAAGAGGAGACGGAGGTGAGTAGGTGAAATGGGGATGATGAGGGTGAGAGGAATAGGCGGACCTTTACTGCCTACTACGAGCTATACCAGCATCTATCACCTATAGGTGGTTGAGGAGAGCATTTGAGATGGTTGGAGACGATGCACGATAAGCACGCTCGTCCCTCTTTCCTCTGACCTCACATTCTCACCCACCACTCTTTATTTTCAACGACTCCATCATTCCTCTCCAATTACACTATTACAAAAAAAGTCTACTTCTTCTTCTTCTTCTTCTTTTTCCTTTTCCTCTTCCTTTTTCTACGTTTCTCCTGTCGTTTACTGATTTTCGTCATTCGTCACACCCTAAAAAAATTAATCTTGATTTGATGTGGATTCCTCTAAACTAAATGCATATTTTCCTCTTATATATGGTATCAAAAGTAATATACAGTGGAACCTCGATTATCCGAACCTCTGTTATCCGAAACCTCTATTATCCGAACCGAAAATCATTTTATCCGAATTTCTATTATCCGAACTTTTTTTTGGCTATCCGAATTTTAAAATTTATTTTCTCTATTTATTTTATTATTTATGCTTATCTTTATGCCAAAAAAGTCTTAAAAAATCATATATTCTGTGTTTTATTAATATATTATTATAAATTAACATATATTTACATATATATACTTATATATCTTTAAAAAAATGTATTAAATTAAATACGTAGAGTTCAATTGTCCAATTTTTTTACTTTAATTATGAAAAACATTAAAACCTCTATTATCCGAATTTTCGATTATCCGAATCAGGCCTTGCCTAGGTTAGTTCGGATAATCGAGGTTCCACTGTACTTTGCTTTAGAGGATTTTTATCTCCAATATTATTTGCTAATTATGCTTATGAGATAATAAAGAAAAGATATTTTTAAGCACTGAATTAAGCGTTTTTAAATAAATAAATAAAATTAGTTATTAATAGTTAATTACTTACATTGATTAATCTATTTCTCTCCTTGTTTATTTCATTTAAATTCAATGTTTTCGACGTTTGAACCTCGAAAAACTGTTTTGTTTTATTAATAACCACCAAAGAATAAAAATAATATACATTCAAGTTGAATACTTTTGTTTTGAGAGGAAAACGTGAGAGGATATTAGAACAGGATTTTTCCTCTAACTATAAGATTACTTTTTTTAGTGTGCATTCGGATATAATTATTATTCTGATAATAACTCAGGCACACAAAAAAAAAGTTGGCTGTTTATTTAACCAGACATACGTATTTTTGCCCGCTGAAAACGAATCTGAAGTCAGAATTGCTCCATCGCCCTCTGTTTTTTTTAAATCGAGAAAACTACCCTTAATTTCAAAGTTTAAAGTAAAAAAAATCGAAAAACACATTTCTCTTCAAAACAAAACAATAAATTTATTTACTTCTGCTGCAACAAGTAAGAAACAATGTCAACATTACTTAATCACTCTTTGTTTTTTTTAACTCGAAGAAACTATCCCCAAAATGTAAAAATTCAAACTTTATGATATTAAAGGCAAAAACTCGGATTGTTTTTCAAAACAGAACAATAAATTTATTTATTTCTCCTTCAACCTTTCAAAAGCAATGTCATAATTACTCCATCACCCCCTGTTTTTAAACTGAAAAAACTACCCCCAATATTTAAAATTCAAAAGATTAAAGTAAAAATAATTAAATAACAGATTTTTCTTCAAAACAGAACAAGAAATTTATGTACATCTCTTTCAACAACTTAAAACAGGGTTTCTACTATTTAAATTCAACAAAATTCCTCGTTATTTCCCGGTTGTCTTTTCTCATAAAATTTAAATTTAAATTTGATTTCAAACATAAATAAATAATAATTTTAATTGAAAACTTGGAAAATGATTTTTTCAATTTTTTAAAAATAATCTTGTCCTTTTATAATTATAATTGAAAATTTTCTTTTTCAACTTTATTACAATTCTATTGATAATAATTGCATTTCTGCAAAGAATTTTATTATTTACAAAAATAATTGAAATCCTTCCAAAGAATAATAATATTAATGAAAATAATTTAAATCCTGTGAAGAATTTTATTACAATTTTAAAAAAAGCAGTGATAATTAATTATTTACTTAATAAGTAATAACCACATTAAATTTGCTTAAGAAATGATAAATATAATTTATTTGAACATTCAGAACTTTGAAATTATAAAAATTTAAGAGAAGTTCAATAATTATAACTATTGAATAATAATAGAATAATAGAATTTTCAGAAGCAAAAAATTGATTTAAAACTTTAAGAAGGACTTTATATTTTAAAAATAAAATTATATTTCCGGTCACTAAGTTCCCTTGATTTTTTTTGAAAAATTTTAATTAAAATTCTTTCAAAGAATTAAATTATTTTTCAAAAAAAAAATGTAAAGAAATTTCAATTTTTTCAAAAATTTTTAATTACTTGTTTAGAAAAAATTAAATTATCTTGTAACAATGAAATTGAAAAATTTCTACAATTTTATTTTTCAAAATTTAAAAAAAAAATTGCGACAATTCAATTAATAATAATAATCTTGGTATTCTTTCATTCATTCTGTCCGCAGTTTGAAATTAGTTTTTGTAAATGCTTTTGTTTTTTTTTCTTTTACAAAACACTTTACTTGACAGATCGACATTATAGTTTTTCCATTTGTCAATATCAAAATTTTTATTGTTTCAGAAGAAAGAAGGTTAAAAGATATTGTTTTTATAAAATAAATAAACGAATATTTAAAAAAAATCCAAAAAAACGAAATAAATAATTTATTAAAAAATATTGTTTAGTTCCAGAAAATTCCGCTAATATGAGACTAGTGGCGCCAAAATTAGGCTCAATTTTTGGCGCCGCTTGTCTCATATTAGCGGATTTTTTTCTGAACTAACCTATTTAGTAAATATTACATTTAATACAAAAATAATTGTTTTTTAATAGTTTTTTAATTTAATAAAAAAAATTGTAATTTTAATTCGTGATCATAATTGTAATCTTTTAAAATTAAAATAGAATGTGAACGCGCGCTTTAGCGCGCGTATCCTATGCTAGTTTTAATATAAACTTTGAAGTGCATATCGTTTCTTTTTAAATTAACTAAAAAAAAAATTTATCAAAATTTTGTAAAATAATAGAATTTTTTTAAAACGAATGCAGAAAAAATTGAAATCTTTAATTAAATTTTTTTTAAAGTAATTCAATTTTTGCAAAGATTTTATAACGACTTAAAAAAAATTTTAATTCTTTACAGAAATTTTTTTAGAATTAATTGAATTATTGAAAAAATTGTATTATTTAAAAAAATAATAATTGAATGGATTTGAAGAATTGATCAAAATTTTAGAAAATAAATAATTTTTTTCTAAATATATTATTAAACATTTTTAAAAAATGAAATTAATTCATGAAATGTTATTAAAATTGTTAAAACTAATTGAATTATTAAGAAAAATGTTACTACTTAAGGAAATTAATAATTAAAATGTTTCGAAGAATTTTTTAAAATTTTGGAAAATAATTTAATTCTTTTGAAATATTTGATAACGAATTAAGAAAAAAATTAAAGTCTTTACAGAAATTTTTTTTAAAATTAATTGAATTATTGTCAAAATTTTACTATTTAAAAAAATCATTGCATTGTTTTGAAGAATTTATCAAAATTTTGTTAAATAATTAAATTTTTTTAAAACGAATGCAGAAAAAAATTGAAATCTTTGTTACATTTTTTTCTTAAAGTATTTGAATTTTTGCAAGGATTTTAGAACGAATTGCGAAAAACATTTAATTTTTTCCAGAAAATTTTTTGAAATTAAATGAAATATTGAAAAAATTTTACTATTTTAAAAAATAATAATATAATTGTTTAAAAGAATTTATTAAAAGTTTGAAAAACAATTTAATTCTTTTG
Organism: Leptopilina drosophilae; assembly: GCA_032873175.1. NCBI lineage: Eukaryota > Metazoa > Arthropoda > Insecta > Hymenoptera > Figitidae > Leptopilina > Leptopilina drosophilae. Next base: position 20,131,468 of record CM065481.1, read on the forward strand.
AAATATTTAACACGAATTAAGGGCATTTGAACCTTTATGACGTCACAATTGATGCAAAGCATATATTTTAATGCTGTGACGTCATAAAGGTTCAAATGCCCTTAAGAAAAAAAAATTGAATTCTTTCGTGAAATTGTTTTTATTATTATTATTTTAGACTTTCGTTTTTTGGTAATTTAAAAAAATTTTACTTCTCTTAAGTAGTTAATTAAATTCTTGGGAAGAATGTTATTATTTATAATAATAAGTGATTGATTTTTAAAATTAATCAAGAAGAATAATTAATTAGTAAATTAGGGGAGAAAATAAAAACACCATTTTATGCCTCAAAAATTTTGTTATAAAAAATGAAATTTTATTACAAAAAAAATTTTAAAAGAAAAAACATTTTTTGAAAAATATTTATGAAAAATGAATTTTATGAAAAAATTGATTGAGTTTATTGAGACAATTGATAGAAAATTAAATTCTTCTATTCAATTTTTCTTTGACGAACTATATTTTTTAATTGAAAAGTTTAATTTTCACTTACCTTCTCGAGCATTTTCTATTTTTTGCATTAAATTCGTAAAATCAGAAGAAAGTGTCCTCTGTCAGAATAATTTAAATTGTAAGAAAATAACAAAGAAATGAATAAAATAAAAAATATTCACCACCTGCGAACGCCAAGGTCACCGCCAGATGTCACTTCAGTTGATAAAATCAGATTCAGAATACTTGATCATTATAATGCACTAAATATAAAATATCTCTTTATAGAATTAATTTATTTATGCAACAGTTAATTTAAAAATGCTTCATCAATAAAGGAAGATGATAACTACTTTCTTTGCAGTTAAAGAATAAACGCGAAAAATTGGAATTTGGTGATTATAAGGTAGAGAAGAAAACAAAGAAATTATGATAGATGACATTTATTTTTTTATTATCTCGTAATTATTGTTTACGCTACCACTAAACTCGTATAGATACCTACAATTATGTCGATAATAATTATATGCAAGAATTTAAAGAGAATGCGTGAGTTTGCGCACGCTTATAGCTCGTATCAGTGTACAATGATTTCCACATATATATAAATATTATTATTAAATACAATGATGACAAATGTTTATTTATCACATGAAGCACTAAGAAACTCAAATTATGTAGATCCAAAAAAAAAATTTACTACAAAAATCTTCAACCGATTATAAACGATAAAAAGTTCCCTCAAAATTTTCCCAACTTTTTCATTCCGAATTTCTCAATTATTATTAATTTTATTATTATCATTATTATTCTACAAATAATAATAATTGTTACTATTCTCACAACTAATAAAATTATTATTCTTAATATTTAATTTTTTTTCATTATTATTAAAATAGGAATTATTTTTAATAAAGAATTGCGTTTTGAAATTTTTCCAGAAACAAAAATATAATTTTATTAGCTACTATTATATTAATATTTACTTATTTTGAGAACAATTTTCAAAATATTTAAAAAACATATAAATATTATTAATAATAAAATAATATATTTATAATAAAAATAATAATAATAATAATAATAACAATAATAATAATAATAATAATAATAATGGTAATAACAATAATAATAATAATTTGATTTTTACATAATAATAATTATTGTTGGTATTTAAAAATCGATATTTTTTCTTTTTGTTGAGCAATCATTGGAAAGTAGTGATAAAGATCAATTAACCTTTCAATTCTAATTGAACAAAATCGAAAAATACTATTTTTATAATAAAAATTTTTTTAATTTCGTCGAAATGGAAAATATTCTTTTTAAACTGTTCGAAAAGACGGATAAAAATATTTTTATTTACAGAACTTAAGTATACGCAAATCTGAAGTCCCAAGTTGTAAAAATGATAATAGTATTAATTATAATAATTAATTTGTAATAAAAAGACGTAAATAATTTTTATTACAAAATAATTGATAATTATAATATTAAAATTATTATTAATATTAATATTATTAATAGTAATAATAATAATAATAATAATAATAATAATAATAATAATAATAATAATAATAATAGTAAATATTGTAATAATAGTAATCATAACAGTAATTATAATTTTAATTTACAAAATTTCATCTTCGATAATTTATGACAATTTTTCTTAAGCAAATTCCACTTGACAGAAAGCTATATTTACAATTTTTTTTCCTTTCTTTATAAATTCTTGCATTTTAATATTTAATAGATAAATAATATTTATATATATAATTATATATATATAATTTAAACCAAAATTTTCTTGGCTATTTTAAACTAACTCTAATCTTAACTTGAAAATTGAAAATAATTTAGTATTCTTCATATATATATGTATATATAAAACGAGAATAATTTGAAAATCGATAATTAACATCGATCTGTATTTAATTAAATTCATAAAGAATAATAATAATAATTTATATGTTGTATAATTAATCACAAAGTGCTTACATTAAATTACAAATTTGATTTTTTTAAAAATCTTTTCGCGTCCAGTAGAAACTAAAAATACTTTATTTTAAAGTTGTTTTTTTTTCTTTTAAATTATTGAATTTTACCTGGGACTTAAGATTCTAAAACAAAAACTTAAGTCTCATTTACAAAAAAAAAAGAAGCAAAGCTTACCCGCAAAACGGAACTATAATAAAAGCAAATACGTGACAAATTTTTTTTTATTTTATTTTCCTTTTTTTCTTTACGTAAATGCTCCTACTTTTCGTACTTTACATTTTCTTTGTTTTTCTTTAAATTCCTGAATGCGAGCAAACAGTTTGATCGCGATTCGTGGATTAATATTTCTTATTATACAAATAATAAATGGAAAAATTGTAAATAAATATCGCGTGTTTTTTTCATCTTCTCCCCTTATAGTTTTAAACGAACACTTATTTTTAAATTACTATGACGAGCAGTACGTATTTATACGAAATTCTGTTTCTTACTGAGCATCTTTATTTGCAAAAGATTCTGTGTAAATTTTTTTTTATAAACGCACACTCGTTAGAAAAAAAATGTATATTATAATAAAAAATAAAACAATAGCGGACTGCCTGTATTTTTGCATTTTTTCTCAAGTCTCTGGGTAAAAATTAATTTTTTCACTAAATCGACAGAATTTTTTATTTCTCAATTTTTTTTTAATTCTATTTTTTTAATGAAAAAATAATTTTTTTTAAATAACTTTGTTGCGAATAATGTAGTAAAAAAAAATGTTTTGTTAAGAATAATTTTGTAACGAATAACTTTGTTACAAAATAGTTTAGTTGTAAATTATTTTTCTTACGAATAGTTTTGTCACAAAATAATTTTCTTACAAGCAGAATTTCTTTCGTAAATGAATTTTTTTCGTTTCTATTTTTGTACTGCGAAAAAACTATTTTTTCAAAATAATTTTGAAACGTATAATTTGGTTAAAAAATAATTTTGTTGCAAACAATTTTATTTTACGAATCATTTTATTTTAGAAAAAGATTTGTTACGAATAATTTTGTTTCGAATAATTTTGTTACAAAATAATTTTGTTACAAAATAATTTTGTTTCTAATAATTTTGTTACAAAATAATTTTGTTTCGAATAATTTTGTTACAAAATAATTGTTTTACAAATAAGTTTGTTACGAAATAATTTTTTCCATAAAATTTTCATTCGAATAATTTTTATACAAACTGTTTAGTCACAAATAATTTTTGTCAAGACTAATTTTCATACAAATAGAAGTTTCTTTCTAAAAATCGAATTTTTTTCCCCAATAAAAAATTTTCATTGGGGGGAAAAATTCAAAAACTCTTGAAAAATACAAGCAGTCCTGAGAGTAAAAAAAAAATTCTTCTTTATTATCAATATTTATATTTGTAAATTCTCTAATGCGGTAAAACGCACACTGGCCAATGCCCGTACCGCGCTACAAAATGGAGGCAAATCCCTTTTTTTTCTTCTTTAATCATTTTCATTTTTCTTTGCTCTATTTTAATTACGAAGTCATTTCTTTTGGCACGATTTTATTTTCCTTTTCTTATAATAATAAATCGATGCCAGAAAATGAAATATATGAGACTTGAGATCAGCGATAATCAAATTGCACGGTCTGCATATTGCACAAGAATTTGTCGCATCTCAACCAGATATCTTTTTTTTTTATTTTATTTAATTTTCTTTTTTTCCTCTTTTTTTCACATTAAAATGGCACTTTACACACACACATTGAATATATCTTGGAGGGGGGCGAGTAAAGTTGAAAGAAAAATTTTAATTTTTCTAACTGTGAAATAGGAGAACCGCTGATTTCAAGAGATCCGATTGAATACTTCGATTCGAGCTATAATGATCACATACGTATACATTCATTAAATAGCTTCGGATTTAATCTGTTTCATTAAAAAAAAAATTTATTTTTCTCTAATTTCAAAAATTAGAAAATTGTAATTTTAATTCTTCAAATTTTATAAAAATTAAAAAAGTTTCGTTTCAATTTTTTTTTATTTCAAAAGAATTAAAAATCTTTAATTTTTATAAAATTACAAATTTATTTTCTAATTTTTAAGAAATTACAAAAGAATAAAAATTACAGAAAAAAAATAATAAATAAAAAAACCGATTCAGACAAAAAAAAGAGAACTGAACGCGACTCGAGCAAACAAAGTTTTATCAAATATCTGTAAACTTTCACGACGATTAGGGAGACGCAACGAGACCGGAAATTATCAACGAAATCGACGTATCCTTCCTTCGGAGACGGATAGAAAAATGAAAAATTCAGAAAATCAATCTATTCACAAGTTTTTTTTTTCTTTCCTCTTTTGAAAAATTTACTCCATTTCTCCTTTGTTTTTATTATTATTACTATTATTAAATTGTACATTTATTTCTTTTTAATAATTTCTCTAAATATTTTTAAATTCCTCTAGAAATTTTCCTAAAAATGTTTCTTAAGGAGAAACGAGTCTCAAAGAGAAGAAAAAAAATTACGGTAAATAGAAAATTTTTCCAAATTCCTATTTGGCGATAGCAAAAACTTCGAATTATTGCCCAGTATAAATTGTCCCAAAAATTTGTTTAATAAATCCGATTTATTTGTAAATTTGTTTATTTATAAATTTAATAAATTTAATAAATTTAATGATAATCATTTATAAATTTATTTATTTATTAATGATTTTTTGTTTATCAATGGTTTTTTTCGTGTATTTTTTTTATCTGTAAAATGTTTTCTCTACGGAGTATAAAAATCTACTTGGAATAAACACTATTTTTTCCCCCTTCTCAATATATTTTTTTTTAAAAATTTGTATTCCAAAAATTCTATAAGCATTTATCAAAAAATCTGGGCAAAATTTCAAAGAATTTTCTGTTTTTTTTCATTATTCATAGAGACACAGAGAGAGAGAGACAGAGAGAAGGAGAGTTTTTATGAAAAATAGTTTAACAAGGACGGCAAATATATATTAGTAACTTAACTGATAGTTATCTAAGGAAGCACAATTTGCTAATCTCGATTAATTCGATAAAAAATCGAGCGAGAAAAAAAATAATATATAAATGTGTCTATATATATATATGTGTGTATTTATGTGTAACTGAAAAAGTAGACGATTAGCAAACCTGCACACTCTTAAGTAACTTAAGTTTAATACTTCAATTCTTTGGACTGTGCGTAAATAATACCTTTCACCGTCCCGGCAACAATTTTTCTTTTCCTCCAGCAGAAAAAAATTCTAATAAAAAAATTTCAATATGTGAAAAAATGTAAACGGAATTTTTTGTCGTTTATTTTTTAATAATTTATTTATTTATTTATTATTTGTCTCTTTCTATAAGGGCTTTTTATAAAAATCAGATAAATTCTCCATCTAATAGAATTCTGTTTGGAATTAATTTTAAATTCACGTAAAATTACATTTCCTTCGTAATATTATTTTATTCTTTTTAGTAATTAATTAATGATTAATAGTTATTATTAAAACAAAAAAGAATTATTATTTATTAAATATCAAGAAAGTAAAAACAGAAAAAAAGTAAAGAAATTAATGTAAAAATTGCAAATAAACGATAATATAAAATTTTGGATTTATAATTTTATATTTTTATATAAAATTTTATTTATTTATTTTTTTATATTTTTATTATTGAAATAAAAAAGAATTATTATTTATTAAATATCAAGAAATTAAAAACAGAAAAAAAGTAAAGAAATTAATGTAAAAATAATTGCAAGTAAACGATAATATAAAATTTTGGATTTATAATTTTACAAATTTCTTTAATACAGAAAAATGGATAATTTAAAAATAAGTCGTGAATAGAAAATAACAAATTTTTAAATCTAAAAAAAATTTCTTAAACTCTTTATTTAGGAAATTAATTTTAATCAATAAAATTGTAAATAGAAAATAACATGAAATTTCCATTTATAATTTTATTATATTCTGGAGAATAAATTTTTCCTGCATTAAAAAACAGAAACATTTTTAATTATAAACGAAATTAATTTCTTTGGTTCATTTTTCTGATTTTATTTTGTAAATAAGAATTATTAATTATTGAAATGTGTGAAATAATAATACTACGATCGAATTAATATTTTACTAAATTCTCTTATTTTTATTTATTACTCTGCTAGTTGGAATAAGATTTTATCAACGAAAGGCATTGGTTTGATAATAAACAAATAATGATTTATTATTATAATTTATTTCAGTCAAATAAACATTTACTTTAATTTACCATTTTACTATTTTAATTTACTGAGGAAAAAGTTATTTGATTCAAAGAAATGACTACTTGTCTATTGTCAAATAGTATTCGATCGAATCAGTATTTGATGCAAATATCATTCAACTAGCTTTAATATTATTTCAGTGCAAGTAAATAATTTATTTCTACAATGAATCATTTATTCGAATCAGGTAAATTTTTTTGCAAGGTAATAAAAATTAAAGACAGGTCAAAACAAAAATTCCGTTTTTGAATTTTTCGAAAATCCATCACTAAATTAATGGCAATTAATAAAGAAAATAATAATAAAAGAGCAAAAATCATATTATTTTTTCTACTGGAGTGAAACGTAAATAAAAAATTGTGCGTCGAACCGGATCCGAAGGAACTAAAAAAGTTTGTTTTTCTCATTCTTTAAAAGCGTCGATAAAGTTGGCATATTGAAAGACAAAAATTTTACAGAATATTTTTTTCTATATAATAATGTCACTTCGAAAATGGGATGGAAGTTTCTTTTTTTTTTTAATAGTGGATGACATTTGGGACTATCGACTATATTTATTTATATAATATCCGTGCATTGTTTATTTTCATCGAAAAAAAAGGAGGAGCGAAGGAATGATTTTTGTTTGTTTTTTTTCACTTGTGCTTATTTTTTTTTTTCTTCACGGAGGACTCGACGAATCGAAAGGGTGTGTGGGTGCGTTGGCGGCGGTGGCGGGATGGGAAAAAGTTTTTCTCGGTTTTTTTTAGTTTTGTTTTTTTTTTTTTCTTTGAAATCGTTAAAAGTTAATTTTGGTCTGGAGCGGAGATCCTAAGACTCGTGGAGCGAGTTATTGCATGAAATAATCTGGATGATCTGAATCCTTTTCAAACCTCTTGGCCTCCTCCTGCATGCTCTCCTTGATCTTGAGAATGGCTGCTGACTCGTTCTGATCCTGTGAACCAACCAACACCAGCCGGTTACACCACATTATAGCTAGCGTTAATCCACAAGTAATAACCTTGCTGAATTAACTCAGCTGTTTTTTTTTTAATTCAAAAAATTGCAAGATTTTTCGATCCAACACATATTTTTTTCTTTCATTAACAATTTTTTAAAAATTTAGTTAATATTTATTTATTTAATTAATTGATACATTAATAATCAATTTATATAATTAATATTTTTCGATCTTGTTATGTATTCTTTCTGAAAACCTCGATGAATTTATTTTATTTTTTGCTCTTATTAAAATTTGACTAATTTCAGGAGGGAGTAAAGAAACATTTTTCAATTCCAATTGAATTTATTATTTCGTTAGTAAATAATTTTGATTTTTAATTTTCTATTTTTCTAAAAAAGCATTTTTTAGTGCTCCGTCTTTTTGTTTTATTTTCAATTCTATTAGAATTATTATTTTATTATTTAAAATTTTATTCAATTAATCATCAAAACAGTTTTTATTAACATGAAAATTATTTTTAACAAGAGAAATTAAAGTTTTTGTTTCATATTTTCTATGAAATTTTTTGTTTTTTTGAAATCGAGTTTTTAAATATAAATGTAGCAATAAAATTGAAACAGAATTTCGGAAATTCGTCAAAATTTGAAAAATTGTTAAATTTGAAGCAATTTAGTTGATTTTAAATTTACGAAAAAGAGGGAATAAATTTTTTAAAAATGACACAATGTTCTTAAATTTCAAAACTTGAATTCTTTTTGAAATTATTTTATTAATTATTTATAATTTTATAATTTTATAACTTTATTATTTTATTATTTTATTATTAATAATTAATTGTAATTAAATTGCAAGTCAATATTTATAAATAAATTTTCGAAATTTCAATAATTTTTGTAATTTTTCATTGCAATGTGAAAATTAGGCGAATTTAAAAAAAAAGTAACGAAAATTTCTATTTAATAGCTTTTTTGGAGTTTTCAAAAAAAAGAATTAATTACTAAAATTGTAAAACACTGCTTTAATTTTTCCTCAATTCAGTTGCTCTCTTCGTAAATTCATAACAATTTTTTCCCGAATGAATTCAAACCAAAAATGAGAACAAAAATTCTAAATTTTATTCCTCCTTCTTTTATTTCTTCATTTTTGTGGAAAAATTTATTAATTATTTCTCAAAAGCACAAAAAGTAATTGAATTTTCGAATTTAGGGTCTATTTTTAAAATTTCATTTCTATTCCATCTGGTTTTAATTTAAAAAAAAAAGAAATAAACAATTTTTTAAAAATATTCTAATTAAAACAGTTTAAATTTCAAAAATTCGCTGATTAATAATGAATTTAAAAATTCATAACTTCTAAATTTTTTGTCTTTATTTTGACGTTAAATAAAACTAAATTTTTCTAATAATTTTTTTTATAAAAAATTTTCCTTTTTCTTAAAATTAAATAAATTAATTATTAATAAAGAAAAATTGACTGCATATTAAAAAAATATTGAAACTAAATTAAAAAAATAGTTGAAATTCTCTTGAATAAAATAATGAGGTTAACACAAATACCTAACAAGACAAAACAAATGTAAATTAATTTTTTATCAAAAATTTACCAAAAAATTGTTGCACTACAAATGTTAAAACACTGTCCTTTTTGCAAATTAATATTAAAATTTTGTTCTTCAGAAATTAAAAAATTAACTACTTTAAAAAATTAGTAATAAATTATTTTAACTACTTTAAAAAATTAGTAATCAATTATTTTAATTACTTTAATTAATTAACCAAGTAATTAATTAATAATTGGCGATTTAATTAATAAATTGTTCATTAACTAGGTACTTTAAAAAATTATTAATTAATTTAATTAATAATTATCCACATTTGGTAATTAATAGTATGGTAATTTATTTAATTAATTAATAATTAACTAATTTAATGAATAAATTAAGAATTAGCTAATTTAATTAATAAATTAATAATTATTCACATCAGGTAATTAATAATGTGGTAATTTAATTAATTATTTAATTAATAACTAATTTAATGAATAAATTAATAATTAGGCAATTAGTTAAAAATTCCTTTTCTAAAATTATCATCCAAAATAGCAATTTTTTGGTAAGTAGATGAACAAATATATATATATATTTAAATTTAACAGTGTCGGATCGAATGCGATCGAACAAGAATCAACCAATTAATGATTGATTTTTGTCCGGATATTTATAGAAAAAAAAGTGTGGTGGTGGTGCGTCGGTGGGGCTGGGCTCGAAAAAAGCATTGTTTTTTTTTGTAAAAATTTTTTTTTTCTGGATGTAAGAATAGGAAATTGGGATTAAAGATATTTTAAATTATCATCATCATCAGGGTGCTCTGACCCACAACACATGGACGTTAAATGAAATTTATCGTAATGGCGCATTGCATTCGTCGCCAGCTCTCACTGCCTTTCGATATCGCCTGCCCCCCGCACACGCACACATCACCGATTTTTTATATTGATTTATTTATTATTATTTTTTTCTTGAATTTTCAAAATCATGAAAAATAACATTTAAAATATGAATCGCGTCTACTTTTTTTTTATTTACTCATGTTTTTTTTTAATATTGTCGCAGTCCACAATCGCTCGACTCACGCATCCATGTGCTACAGGTCAGTACAGGCCAGTACTATATACAGCTATCGCAGTAAAAAAATCTTTTTTTTTTTTTTTGAAAAACTAGAACTAGTATATTTTTAAAAATCGTCAGAAAAATAAAACAGTATTCATTTTACTTTTTGGCAATTGTCTTTTTATGCAATTTGCTCTCAATTCTTTATTGCAAATCTCTTTTCTCGTGAAATTCGTTCACTATTTGTGTTCATGACGTTCATGACTCGTGGAATTTTTTTTTTCATTCAAATTTAATAACTGGAATAAAAAAAATTTTTTGACCCAATAATTTGAATCAAAAAATTATTGAATTTTAATTTTAAAAAAATTGTTGGACAGTTCTTTGAAATATTGACTTTGTATAGTTAATTAATTTATTAATTAATCAATTGTATAATTTTCAGATTTTCTAATAAATTACATTAAAAAAAAAATTTTTTGTAAACTATAGTTTATTTATTTTTTTGATAACTAATTAACTTTAGTTAATATAATTTTTCTAATATTTTTATACAAAAAAAAAACCAAAAATTATATAAAATATTTTTATACATTAATAAATATTTTTTATATAAAAAATTTTTCATATAAACAGATAAACTAAAAATTAATATAATTGCATTAATTAATTAATAATTTGTTAATTAAATTATTGCTCCCAGTAATTAATATTAATTTTTAATTTTAATATCAATAACTAATACATTTTTTCTTATACAATTTTCGTTTTATATAATTAGTTTTGTAGGAAAAAAACCGAGTCACACAAAATGAAACATAATGAGAAGAGATTTGCAAGATGAGAATTTTTTTCTGGAAAAATTGCTAGTGCGTTGATTTAAAGCAGATAGTTATATATAAATATTCTATTAGCCAGCACCCTGTGGGTTTTTTTTTTTTTTTTTTTTTGACAAATAAAAATGAAAACTCAGTAGTCTCAGTGTAACAGGATTACATTTATTGTCTCGATCTCCCTTTTTGCGTGTAGGCATATATTTGTTATCAAGTTCACCAGGTGTAATATATTTTACAACGTGGGAGTATCCAAGTAAAATGATGGTTTTTTTTCTCAAAAAGGTACCAAGGCGCGTTAAAATAATATGTTTATATATAATATTTATTTATATATGTATAGGCGTTAGGCGCATTATCAAAGAATTATTATTATTATTCAATAATTAATAATCTTCTTAAATAAAAAGCAGAACACAAGATTTTTTTTTGTTTGTTTCCTTTCATATTCTATTTTCTTGGTACTCTTGACAATAATTTTGAACGATATTTCTTAATCTAGCGAGTACTTTCGTCTTACTTTCTGACTTTAACATATATCATCAGTATAATCAACATTATCATCATTATCATCATAATTATCATAATCATCGTTCTCTCTCTCTCTCTCTCTCTCACTCTCAATCTCTCTCTTTTTTGTTTGTTTTTATTTTTTTTTTATTCAACACTAATAAATTGAGCACGAACCTTGGAACCTAAGCGTACCTTTCACGTCGAGTATATTAAGTCAACACGTTTAAGTTTTTTTTTCTTCTTCTTCTTTCTCTTCTCTAAAAGAAAAGTGCGCAAACCAGTGAATAAAAAATATTTGTGACTCGATTTAAAAAAAATGAATTTGTTTTTTATTGATTAATTAATTTAAAGAAAAAAATGTCAGCTACATTTCAACTACACTTTAATTTTAATTCAATAATTAAATGTCAATTTCAATTAAACAAAGAATTGAAATTAAAATGAATTGAAATTAAATTTAAACAAAAAATAGAAATTAAAAGTAATTGGAATAAAATTGAAACCAGAAATTAATTGCTATTAAATCGAAACAAAAAATTGAAATTAATTACAATACTCTTTGCTTCTTTTGCAACAGCAAAAAAAATTTGCAAATTAAATAAATTGAAGGCTAAAATTTTGTTCTTGAATATTTTTTTGACTCCAACTTGAAATTTGTCAAGCAATAATCACAAAATATCGACTAATAAAATTCTACGAGAGAAAATTGATAAACTATCATCAAAATTTTTCAATTTCTGCTTGATAGGCAAGCGCACTTTTCTCATAAGTCAATTTTTTTTTTGTTACATAAGTTTATTAATAATTATTTTTTAGTATTCGGGTTAAAGTAACTAATAGCAGCACAGCATAGTCCGGTACTGACCTATAACCACCTGCGGACGGATAAATTTCCATATATCCTCTAATTCCTCTTTTTTCCATTTCCTTTCAAAAAACAAATAAAAAAAAAATTAAAAAAATATCCTTCTCTCTCTCCTTCTACACTCATTCACTTAGGTTCAGTACTCACACTGTCTACGATGTTTGTATTCATATAAAAATAGTAATGTTTCTTTACATAACATTCCTCTTGCTTTGTCAATTGAACGGTATTACCTCGGGCTTTTTTTTTCCTATTTATTTTTTTTCTCTTATTTGCTTCGCAAACATTATCGACTCATCATTTTATTGACGGAATTCGGATTTTAATGCAGTTCATTAATATTTAGCTGATAACGCGAAGAAATCAACATTTCGAGAGTAGCATTTTTGACAAAATGTTATTTTTGTAAAAATATTTTTGCAAAATATTCTTTTGCACAAATATTTTGACAAAAATAACATTTTGCAAAAATATATTGACACAAATATTTTGACAAAAATAACATTTTATCAATATTCTAAAAAAACTGTTACATTTTTATTATTTAAAATTTTAATCTATTCAACGAGACCTTGTAATCGAGATTAAATTGTAATATTTGAGTATCAACTGATCACAGATATTTTGCCTTTATTTTAAAGTACAAGTTTCACGTGTATTGACTTTCGAATGATTTAAAGAATTAATTTTATATTACATCAGTAAAGATGCAATATTTTCAATTAAAGTCAACTTCTAATTACAGAAAATCCCCCCTGAGAAATATTTCTTTAAATTACCATCTCCATTAATATTGATCATTTTCTACGATAAAAAATCAATATATTTATCAATTGATTAACATTTTCATTAACGTCCTAATATTGACATTAAATAAATTAATTTTTCATTCAAAAATTCTTTTCCAATCAAATATTAATATTGACAATTAATTAATATTACAATTTATTAATTTTATTAACTTTATTATTTTTATTAATATTAATTTTATTAATTTTATTAAGTTTATGAATTTTATTAAGTTTATTAAGTTTATTAATTTTATTAATTTCATTAAGTTTATTAATTTCATTAATATAGTTAATATTAAATTATTAATTAAATATTTTCCGTCAATATTAAGTAGATAATGTCAATTACTTCACGAATATCAATAGAAAAAATTGACGTGCGCTTTATTTACAATCTTTCAATTTTCCCTGTACTTAAAAAATATGTACAAAAAAAAATTACAAAAACAAGAAAGTGAAAAAACAAACCGAATTCAAATTGAGCAATTTGTCATAATTCGTTCATGTATTGCGAAGCAAATAATTTACTATAATGTCGATGCATTCGAAAACTTTGCACTCTTTTCTTATTTTTTTTTTCTTCTTTTTTTTCCTTTTATTAATAAGGGAGAGTGAATTATGAGCAAACACATTGGAGGGACTCTGTCTTGAATTCAACCGGATTTATCGTTTCATTCTAGAGTCGAGTTCACATAAAAAAAAATTGTTTAAGACTATAAAGAAACTTGATTTGAGCTTTTATTTCAGGTACGTGGAAGTTGAATTCGTTTTCTTTAAGATAGAAAAAAATAAACAAACAGTTACATTCGTTTTTTTTTTTTGTTTGTTAAATAGGCAATAAAATGGACAAATGAATATGTGAAATGTTGAATAATAGAAAAGAAAATGACTTTGATGAAAACTAGACGAAATGAAAACGTGAATAAAAGAACACGCAAAATGAAATTGAACAAAGAAATAATGCAAAAAATAAAATTTAATAATAAAAAAATGCACCAAATGAAAATGAATAAAGGTATAAAGTGAACTTAAATTAAAAAAGGTACAAAATTGAACTTAAATAAAAACAAAAGGTACAAAAAATGAACGTAAATTAAAAAAAACGGTACAAGAAATCGAAAAAATGAAATTGTACAAAATACAAAAAAGTATAAAAACGAAAGTGAATAAAAAATGCATATTAAAAATAGTTCCGTAATAAACTAAGATATCTAGCAAAAGAAAATATAGTAAACCTATAGTCAAGAAAATAATAGAATACTTAGTAAGAAAAAAAAATTTTTTTTTTGTTACTTTTCAAAGTAAATGATACCAAAGCTCGTTCGTCGTCGTCACACGGTATTCTCTCATAACTCTAGAACGAAAGAATAATCCAAACGTGACTTGAAAAGCAAGCTATAGTATCGCTTCTTTTTTTTTAACTACAAAAAAAGGAAGTAAAAAAAATTGATTAAATATTATACGACCACATCACAGTAGCAGACAGTCACGAGTAACAGCCTTTCGTTCTCCAGGCACCTTCGCTTAAAAGCTAAGTCTCAAATAAATATAAATAAAAAAAAATGTTCAAAATACCGAACTAAAGGAGATATAACTTATAGAAAAAAACGACATTAATCTAAAAATAATAATAATTAGAAACAACCATTGTATAAAAAAAATTAATCCTAATTTGCAACCTTGAGAGTATTAGTGAAGCATATGTATATATATTATAAATTGTGTATGGCGATAGTGGCAATTAAGTAACTTTTTTTTCCTTGTATTTATCAATTAATAGATTCTTAAGTGCTAGGCCTATTTCAATTATTGGGTGCAACTGACAACAAATGCTTAATGAGATGTGATCAACACGTTAAATTTTGCTTTTCTTTTTTTTTGAATCAGGTTTTTTTTCTGATTTTCATTGTTTTTTTGTTGCACAAAACAAGTGGGAGGGTGCCTCGACAACCGTTATTTTTTTTGTGCAAATCTACGTACGTAAATGTGCTCGTTAGCGAATCGCATGATCCTCCGCATTATGCGAGATTAACCAGGAAGATGCAGGCCAGGACGAATTGTTTAAAAAAACTGTCGAAAATAGAGAACATGCATTTATGCGATTACTTTCAGATATGACAAACAAGCAACCACGCTCACTGAACACACAAACTCTGCGAATCAATATTCATAATTATCAGGAACAAAACCTAAATTTCCATCCTACATTCCATTCTTTTTCATTAGAAAATAATTTTTTGTTACAAAAAGAAAAATAATTTTCCTCTGTCATTTCAAATCGACGATTCTCGAAGAAATTGTTCACGAAAAAATTACCATTACACATGAAATTAATTTCTTACAATTATATTTTAATAAGTTATTAAATTTATCAAAATTATTTATTTGTCAATTTCATTCTTAAAAAATTCATTTATTTGTGTATCAATTTATTTCTTTGAAATTTCTTTTTATTTTTTAATTCAATTAAATTATATTTTGAAATCAAAAATCCAATTCAAAAAACTGCATCTTAATTTCAAGTGTTGATAAATTACTCGCATTACAATATTTTGTTGATGAACAATTTTTTAGAGAATCAGTGTTTAGAAAAAATTTGTCACTTTGTTAAAAAAAAAGTCGCAATGTTACTGCGAAAAATTGAAAAATTTCGAAAAATCAAAAAGTCGAAATGAAAGACAAATTAAAATTGGACTTTCTTTCACAATTCACCTGCAACAACAAATCTCGTTTTATAAAAAAAAGAGAATTGAAAAGATTCAAAAAAATTTAAACGCATTTATATTTTCAAATCGATTTTCTTGAAAATCTTTTCAAAAAATTGACGCAAGTGAAAAAATGAATATCGCAAAAAATATATCAATTCTTAAAATTAAAATCTTAACGGACAAAGAGTCACATTCTCGCATAACCCATACCAAAAATCATTGATAAAAATCAATCATTTATTTTGTCAAAAAGAAAACATTATATAAATATATCAATATTGGGCCAAAAAGCTTTCTTTTTTTTCTATGAACTCGAAAATTCATTTACAATTTTTTTGTTTTGCTAATATTATTATTTTCTTTTTTTGTAGTCGAAAAACAAAATGTATTCAAATAAATGAAGTAACAAATTTTTCTTTTCTCTCGTTCAATTCACATTTTCTCTTTTGCATACCATAAAAAAGTAGATTGTTGGCGATTATTATTTCTTTCTTTTTTTTTCTTTTCAAAAAAAAGGCGACGCAACTCTTTAGACAAATTCATCAAAAAACCTGCTGTTACTCACGTTTTCTCCGGGACCGCCAAAACCACCAAGATTGTAATCACCCATTCCACTGCCACTGTCTTCTCGCGGTGTTCCGGGTCCACCATTCGCAGGACTATTTTTCATACCGTCAAGACCGTCGCCATTCATTACTGGACCCATTGTATTGGGTCCCATTGGACCCATTGGTCCACCTTCTGGGCCTCCACTCATTGGGAAATCCTTGAGGAGAAAACAAATAGATTAATAATTCGCATTGGATGAAAAATTATTTAATTACAATTTTTTTTTATAACTGAATAGTGTATCTATGGAAAGTCTTTATATAAAAATTTTGGATAATGAAAAATTATTTTTGAAAAAGACAATTCTAAAGCAAGGTTGCCACAAAAATTTGATTTTATTTTTCCCTGATTTTTTACTTCTTTCGTGATTTTCAAACAGAATTTTGTCTTTATTCCCTGATTTTAAGAAATGAATATTTGATTCACTCTGAAAATGATTAGATAGGCAAAAAAATTAAAGACGATAGAAGTTAGCAACTGCTTCTAATATATTTACTAGAAAATGTTTTCAATAAAAATAAATTAAATTTTTTAATTAAAATTATTCGAAATATCTAGAAATTTTTTTGAATTATTATTTTTAATTAACTTTTTTTTACAGAAATTGAGATTTTTGAAAATAAATTTCAAATCTTCTACAATTGGATCTACATTAATAATAATCGCTGTATTCCGGATTTTTGGTCAAAAATGATAATTTTTTTAACTTTCATAAATTTAAATTTGAAACAATTTAATTCCTGTTAAAAATTTTGTTAAAATTTTTAAAAAAACAATTAAATTCTTTCTTGAAATTTAATTAGATGTAGATTACAAATAATTGAATTCTTTAGAAAATATTTTAGCACAAGCTTTGAAAATTAATGAATTTTTACAAAAAATTTTATTAAAATTTTTTTTAATGACTGAATTATTTCAAAAAATATTTTATTACAATTTTTAAAGAATAATCGAATGCTGAGGAATTGAATTAAAATTGTATTAAAAATAATTGAATTCATGCGAAGAATTTTGTTACTTATGAAAATAATTGAATTCTTGCGAAGAATTTCTTTAAATTTTTGAAAATAAATAAAAATGGTTTAGAGGAATTTAATTTAATTCTCGCAAAGAAATTTATTAAAATTTTTGAAATAATTGAATTGTTTTGAAGATTTTTAAAATTTTTGAAAATAATTGAGTTGATTAACCGAAATGAAAAAAAAGTTTGAATAATTGAATTATTATTATTGAAATTTTATTGAAAATATTTAATTTTTTTTCCTTTTCGAAATTCGCAATTCAATTGAATTTTTGCAAAGAATTTTTATAAATTTTTTGAAAATGAATAAAAATGGTTTAGAGGAATTTAATTAAAACTTTAATTTAATATAATTGAATTCTCGTATAGAAATTTATTAAAAGGTTTGAAATAATTCAATTGTTTTGAAGATTTTTTCAAATGATTAGGAAATAATTGAATTATTCAGGTGAATTTTAAAAAAAATGTTTAAATAATTGAATTATTTTGAGAAATTTTATTAAAATTTTATTGAAAATAATAAAAATTGCTTCGAGGAATGTGATTAAAAATTAAATTAAATAAAATTGAATTTTTCTAAAGATGTTATTAAAATTCTTTACCATAAATGAATTGTTTCGAAAAATTTTATTATAATTCTTTGCAATAAATGAATTGATTCGAAAAATTTATTATAATCTTGAAATATAATTAAATTCAAGGAATTTTATTTAAACTGTATTGAAAATAATTGAATTCCTCATCCGATGAATTTTATTTTTATTAAAATATTTAAATCCCCTCAAAAAAATTATAAAAATATTTTAAATAATTGAAGGAGTTTGAAGATTTTTTTTAAATGTTCAGAAAATAATCAAATTCTGTCCTAGACGTTTATCAAAATTTTTGAAATTAATTTAACTCTTTCGTTGAATTTTATTAAAGATTTAAAAAATAATTCAATTCAAAAAGAATTGTTAAAAAATTATAATTTTTTTAACTTTTATAAATTTAGATTTCAAATAATTTAATTCTTCCTTGGAATTTAAGTTGATATAGATTAAAAATAATTGAATTCTTTACAAAATAATTTATAACAAGGTTTTAAAATAATTAAATTTTGTCAAAAATTCAACGAAAGTGTTTAATTAATTTCAAAAATTTTGATAAACATCGTGGACAGAATTTAATTATTTTCTGAACATTTAAAAAAAAATCTTCAAACTCCTTCAATTATTTAAAATATTTTTATATTTTTTTTGCGGGTATTTAATATTTTTATAAGTAAAATTAATTTTTTAAGAAAACTCTTTTCATTTTAATATATAAATTATTGAAAAATTCAAGTTAATATTTATGAATAAAAAGAATTTTTTATAATTTTTCTAATTATTGAAAATTTTTGTAAAAATTAAAAGCCCAATTTTTCCAAACCTAAATTATCGGAAAATTAAAAAACAAGATTCTTTTTATCAATTCTAGAAATTTAATACTTTTTCCAGTAGTTTTGAAAAAATTCCCTCACATTCCCCTGATTTTCATTTTCCTGACTTTTTCCTCAATTTCCATTGTTTGCCCTAAACAGTGTCAATTCTGCAAAGTGTTTGGAAAAATTAATTTCGTAATGAAATTATTTCTTACCCCGGGCATATTTCCTCCAGGTACAGGTTTCATCATCGTGTACATATTTTCTCCTCCACTATTACTGCTGTCCTGTGGGCTTGGCATTATTGGCGTTCCTGGACCTGGAGGTCCACTCGAACCTGGTGGTCCACCATAATTGCCCGGCGAAGATGAAGAATAATTCATCGGCTAAAGAAAATAAACAAAATTCATTATCTATTCTTTAAGAAAATTAATCTTTATTGGAAATTTATGAAATACAAATTAATTCAGCAATCCAGACAATAAGTGTAATTAATTAATTTACAAGAAAATATAAAACAATTACAAAAAAATAAGATAATGATTATAATAATAAATAATTATTATAAGAATGAATATTTTTTCCACTCAAACTCAAAAAATACTTTTATTACAAATTTTCTAATTTAAATACAAATTAAAATCAAAATTTGATCGACGAATTAAAAAAAAAATTTTTCTAAACAAAAAATATTATTTTCGGCGTGAAAAATTCTTTTTATTCTGAACTTTTGAATTATCTTGCAAATTAAAATCAAATATTAAAACTCTATCGACAAAGTAAAGCAGAAAAAATTAAATACACAAAAAAACTTTTTTCGGCGTAAAAAATACTTTTTTCTTAATTTTCGATTTTTTAAATTTTCAATTTTCATTTGTAAAATTAAAAATAAAAATCAAAATCAAAAATTAAAACTTGGAACAATAATGAGAGAAAGAAAAAAATTAGACAAAAAAAATTGTTCTCTGCGTAAAACACCATTTTTTTCTTCCTCCAATCGTTGATCATAAAGTTTTGATTATTTAAAAGTAAATTTTTGATTTTGATTGAATATTAATTTAAAGGAGAGGAAAAAAATGTACCGTGGATGTATTAGGTTGCCATTGAGGTCGTCCTCCTGGTCCAGCCATGCTCATGGGTGGCATTCCAGGTCCTCCCGGACCTCCTGGACCTAAACTACTATTGGGTGGTGGACCTCTCATTCCTTGGCCGTAACTTCCTGGACCCATTGGTCCCATCGCAGGTCCTCTTGGTGGTGGATTCATTCTCGGTGTCATGTGATTCATTCCCGGTGGTCCTACATACAAAATATTTTATTAATAAAAATAATAATCAAAACCACATTTAATATCTTGCCAACTATATAATTGTTTTTTGTGGTTGCGTTTTTTTTTTTCTTTAAACACTAAACTAATAAAGTTTGCTAATCACTATAATAATAATAATTTCTACTTGTGGCAAAAGATGATCCGTTTTCATTTTTTCGAAAATGACTGAAAAAAATTCCAAAATCCGTGTTCTTGATTGATTCAATAAAAAAAAAATTGTTCCAAGATTTTCTTTGATGTCGTGAAAGTGATTTATTTCCAATTAAATGAAATTTCAGTGAACTGAAGTGATTTTTCGAAAATTATGAAGTGATTTCTTTCAGATTATGAAATGAATTTTAGAAAATAATTGAATGATTTTTTTGTTTGTTTCGAGAAGCAAAGTGGGAATCATTCTTTGCCAAAGCATAGACGCAAGCAAAATGGCTAACATGCTAGATTAGCGAAAAATTAATTTTCTGTTTACAAAAATAAAAAAGAACAGCGCAAAGCTTGTGCTAAAGATTGGTACACAAAAATGCAATGAACTTATAAGCCTTTTGTAATTTTTATTCTAAAGCAATGACATTTGGATGTTAAACTATTTCTTTTACTACAAAAAATTATTTTGACTTCTTTTTTAATATTTTTACTAATTTTACTATTTCATTATTTCTATTTTCTTTCTTCATTAAATAAAATATTAAATATTAAATTTATTTTTTCATTTTAGCTTCTTAATAACTAATTATGAATTAGTCATCAAAAATTTAGAAATTCATTGATAAATAACTTTTTTTCTCAGTAAAAAATTTACAAAATTTATTTTATTACTCGGGCAATTAGTTAATTTTTAAGTAAATTTAAAAAATTAAAGATATCTTCATTATAAATCTATTATTTTTCATTCTAGTAAATAATTATTATAAATACTCGATAAAAAAACAGTATTGAAAAAATGAAAAATTCTATTGTTTAGAAAATTACAAATATTCGAAAGATTAGTAGAGTTTGAAAAATTAATATTCGATTAAATAGAATAATTTAATTACAAGTTAATTACAAATTCGGAAAATTTTTACGTTTTCGATTAGTTACAAAATTTATTTTTTGTTATTCACAAGTGACATGTATTCAATGAATTACGTATTAATTTTAAGTCGACAATTGAAAATAATTATTTTATTCACTTATTCAGTAGCTAATTAAATTAATTCTAATTCAATTTATTTCAAGATAATTTATTCGAATTAAATTTTTATTTAATTTACATTTTTTTGAATTCAATTTAGTTGATTTTAATTTTTCTTTTTAAATTTACTTCATTTCACAAATAAAATACTTGAAAATAATTTCTTTAAAAAATTTCCCTTCTGAATAAAATTCTTCTTAACAAAAAGGCATGATTATCACAATGACAAAAGCCAAATTGTCCTACGAATTAATAATAATAATAATGAAAGAAAAGCAAATTGTTTCTTGATTTTGTGTACAATGAGTCTACGAGACGAAAATAAAAGAACAATTGCGAATGTTTACAATTGTTTTTCTAAAACACCTTTGCCAAGGAAGTCAAAGAAAATAAAGGGGGGAAAAAAACTGATGGAAGAGTAAGAGTGCGGATGTTGGATTGTGCAACGAACCTGCTGCATGACTTATTGGAAAGAACCTTTTAAAAAGCACTGATTGCAGAAAAAAATACTCAAAAAAAAGAACCTAATGAATTTTGATGAAAGACTATTTTTCTTTTTAATTTCACAATAAGAATGTAAAAACACTTTAAAAGTCCAAAAAAATGCAAAAAAAAAAAATGTTTCCTTTCTGGAGAAATAACAAAATAATAATTATTCTACATAGTAATAATTATTCGACAGTCTGAAAATTAAAAATCGAAAATCAAATACAAAAATTGTAAGGAATGTTATTTTTAATTTTAAAAAATGAAAATAAAAAACTACTGTCAGGAGGGTTTTTATAATTTATTTCTGAAAATTAAAATATAAATACTAAGGAGTATTTCTATTTTTTTATTTTTGAAAGTTAAAAAGCAAAAAAATTGTCAGGAGTGTTTTTTATTTTTGGAAATTAGACATCAAATATGAAGAATATAGATTGTAAGGAGTATTCTTTCTATTTTCGATTTTTAATTTTCAGTAGAAAAAATTTTGAGACACATTTTTTTCTTCATGTATGCAAACAAAAAAAAATGAAGATAAAATTAGAAAAAAAAAACAAAAATTGTCATGCCGGATGCTGAATTTTATTTTTCGGACGAGGAAAACATATATTTATATATACAAACAAAAATAAATGCGGTAAGACAAAAAGCTAGTGCGAAATTCTAAAAAAGGAGAAATAAAAATAATAATAAATTAGAGGCAATAGAGGATGTAGAAAATTAAGACAATATATATAGAGGCCTGTTCTAAAGTCATGTCAGTGTGATTCGATTGCTGGGTTGCTTCCTACCTTGCCACCCTACAAACTCTCCAGCTTCGCCTGAGGAACACAAGAGCACACATTAGTACTGCAGGTAGGTAAGGTCAGATCGATGGCAGTAAAGTCTAGTTATTTTGCAGTGGCATAAGAAAATCTTTCTGAAATACTTTCAGTAGCAAAAAAAACATTATTCTCCATA
Organism: Leptopilina drosophilae; assembly: GCA_032873175.1. NCBI lineage: Eukaryota > Metazoa > Arthropoda > Insecta > Hymenoptera > Figitidae > Leptopilina > Leptopilina drosophilae. Next base: position 20,154,443 of record CM065481.1, read on the forward strand.
ATCCTTCACAAGCCGCATTTTGTCAATTATATTATTTACATCTTCCTTTTTTTCGCAAAAAAGAATCTTTTTCAATCTTCTCTCCAAAAGGGTTTTTTTTTATTATTTATTATTTATTATTATTATTTTTCAAAATAACTTAAATACAACAAATTTACTTAAATATATTTTACTCAAAATAGATGCTTTAGAAAAATATTTTTTATCTAAATATATTTTTTTCGAAACAGTTTCTTAAAAAAAAATTTTTTTCATTTAAATATTTAGCTAAATTTAGTTCAAATCTGAAATTGATTTTTTTGTTTACTTTTTTTTATTTATTAATTATTTAATAACACCTGGTGAAGGATTCATAGTCGGTAATTACTGTATAAAATTAATTAGTAGCATACATTCTTTTTCCATAATTTTTAATACGTGGAAATATCAGAGGTTTGATTAAAGTGCGGTAATTAATTTTTCTCTCTCTTTCAAGCCATATAAAGTAGTAAAAAAAAGCCAAATTCTGCACCAATAGTGGCACAATTTATCTAGAATTCTATTTAATTTTTCAAAAATTAGTAAACTAATTTTATTTAATTTACAAAAATTCCTCTCTGGGATTTTTCATAAAAAAAAATTTCCAAATTTTACATTTTCAACTGTTGACAAAATTTAATTTACAAAAATCCCTCTTTCGGATTTTTCATCAAAAAAAAAATTTCCAAATTTTACATTTTCAACTGTTGACAAAATTTAATTTACAAAAATTCCTCTTTCGGATTTTTCATCAAAAAAAAATTTCCAAATTTTATATTTTCAACTGTTGACAAAATTTAATTTACAAAAAATCCTCTTTGGGATTTTTCATCAAAAAAAAATTTCCAAATTTTACATTTTCAACTATTGACAAAATTTAATTTACAAAAATTCCTCTTTGGGATTTTTCATAAAAAAAAATTTCCAAATTTTACATTTTCAAGTATTGACAAAATGTCCCATATATTGTCTTTTCTCTCTCTCTCTCTCTAAATAATAAAATTTTCCTCAATTAAATAAAACCTTTACTTTTGTATAGAAATTTTTTTTTATTAAAAATTTGCATTAAAAATTTGAAATGGCAATTTTTGGGAAAAATTAATATTTTAATAGTTTTTGAAAAAGAATTAATAATAGCAATTTTTTTTGTCAATATTTGTGAGGACAATTTTTTGATACAAATTTATAATATACGAATTTTTTGATAAAAATTTGAAACAATAATTTTTGATAAAAATTTGAAATAAGAATTTTTGATAAAAATTTGAAATAAGAATTTTTGATAAAAATTTGAAATAAGAATTTTTTGATAAAAATTTGAAATAAGAATTTTTGATAAAAATTTGAAATAACAATTTTTGATAAAAATTTGAAATAACAATTTTTGTAAAAATTTGGTAATAGCAAATTTTTTTATCAATATTTGTAGTAACCATTTTTTTCGATAAAAATTTTCAGTTTCTTTTTTTAATTTTAAAAAGTACTTTTGTTTTCTTTCTTGTATTTGAAATATTTTAAGGAAAGTATATACCACTGTTTTTTCCACTAGACAATTTTTTTTTTAAATCCAATCCACTCCATATCACAGCAATCCAAACCAATTATTTTAAATATTATACTCATTTATTGCTGTGAGCTTTCTCTTACGCATGCGTGTATGCCATTCTCCTTTCACAAAGTTCGTCAATGCCAAGAAAACGGGAAGTATCATCGCAAATACGAACGCTTACCTTGTCTTGTGGGATCCATACTGTTCGGCATCATTGGCTGTCCTGGTGGCTGAAATCATATTCACTTATTAATTTCCACTGTCAGAATATTTAAAATTTATTTCTTTAGTTCTCTTAATCCAAAAGTCCTGAACGTTCAAAGAAAGGAAATATTTTTATTTTTGATATCAAGTTTCATCAATTGTAAATTTATTAATTGACTAAATCAATTTAACTGAAAATAGTTTTTTACTAATAGAACTTATAGTTTACTAATTTAATTAAAGTAGTTAAATAATTTAACGTAACTGATTAATTTTTAATAAAAAAATTTTTTATGCTTAATTTACCAAATTACATTTCATACCTATACTGGAAAAAAATTATTTTTGTACAAATTAATTCTCAAAATTACACTGAATACGAAAAGTACTTATTTGTGAGCGAAAATCAAATAAATTTCACTAATTTTCACAATTAAATAAATTAACTAAATAAATTTTGCTTATATATTTATTTTCGAATTTAAAAAATTGATTTAAAAACAAAATTAAAAAAAAAATAAATAAATAAAAAATACTGAAATAAAAATCTAATTTGTTTTATTAAATTTTTTTATTTATTCTTTCTGAAATTATTGAATTGAATAAATAAATTTCGTTTCTAAATTTCATACAAAAAAAGTACTTTTTTGTGAAGAAATATCAAATAAATAATAAATATCGATAAAAATAATGTTAAAAATAATAATTCAGAATCAGATACAAATGATAAATATCTATACAAAAAATAATTAATTAAAAATTAATAATTAAAAATTAATAATTAAAAATGAATAATTAAAAATACCAAAATAAAAAAAAATAGAAAAATATTTCTTACCCCATTAAACTCATTTCCCATTTGTGCCAAACGAACTCCTCCTGGTCGTGGTCCAGCTGGAAATCTTGGTCCCATGTACTGAAACGAGAGATAATTATTTAATCAAAAATCCCTTTTATTCAACATTGTACTATTTTTTATTTTTGTAAAAGCTTGTAAAAATAATAAGCCTTGTTTTTGCATAAAGTTTTATTTATTTTTCTCATTTTTGTTAATAAAGCCACATAGTTAATAACAAAGATCAGACAGATTAGACATTGTAAGCATCAGACAAACACTAATATTATAAATAATGAAATTTCCATATGGACACAAAAAAACAGTAATTTTTCCCTTTTTTTCCCAGAAAAAGACCAATTTCTTTCCCCTCTCCAAAAATGACAAATTTTTGTATTACTTACAAAAAAAAAACCTCCCACAGGAATTTTTCAAACTCACACAGAAAAAAAATAATCAATCGATTAATATTTGGAAGAGAAAAAAAACCAAAAAGAAAAATTCGAATATAAATTGGGAATAAAAAAGTGAGAAGATGCACGGGATTAATAAAATGCCAATCTCTAATAGTCTAATCTTACCTTATTTAATGTTGTTTTCTTCGTATTTAACACCAGTGTCAAAAAAAAATTAATTTCTCTTATAGACTTTAAAAATTAATTTTCTCAGCTTACCTTTACCATCGACCATAGATTAATATTATACACAACTGATTCGTGCCAAATGCATTACAAAATTTTAATATAGAGAAAATAATGATAAAAAATGAAATTTTTGTGTTTTTTTATTATTCAAATTTAACTGTTTTTTTTGGCTTTGTATTTATTTTTATTTATAGTGATTGATTCAGCACAAATCGTTTCAATTTTTAAGTCAAATTTTTTTCAAAACGGAAATTTACTTTCTTTCAATTACATATAAAAATTTGTTTTTAAAAAATTATTTTTTAACATTATTATTATTTTCTTTTCTTTTTATTCCAAAAAAGTTTAAATCTTTCTTACAAATTTATTTTCATTTTTTTAAATATAAAATAATTAACGTATAAATAATAATTCTAGTAACTTGATATTCGAAAATACTTATATTTTAGTACTTAGTTAAATTACTCATTACAATATTCTAATCAAAAAATAAATAAAATCTGTTCTGCATATTTCAATCTCGTTATTTGATTCAAATTTCTGACATCGATTTGGTTGACGAAACTAAATTTTTTGGACTTTTTTCCATTTCTTTTATGTGGAACTTTTTATTAATATCTAAAAAAACCAATTTAAAAACAAAAATAAATTAGTAAATATATATTTTAGTTCCCCTAAATTCTATACAGAGTTTTTTTTTGAAAAATCAATATTTATTATATTATATATTTAATTATAACTATAATTTCAATAATTAATTATTATAACTTCAATGTAGTAAATAATAATATATTACAATACATTTTTTTGTAAGCAAAATTATTTAAATATATTTTTTAGATTTATTGAGATTATCAGAGTTAAACATATTAATTGATAAATAAATAAATTAAAAAATACAAATATTCTGATTAAAATTAAATTATTATTTTTAAATATTATATAATTTTAATAATAATAATAATAATAATAATAATAATAATAATAATAATTACTATTTTTGTCACAAAAATAATATGGCAATAATAACATAAATACGAAATGTAGAGAAACACTTTAAAATTTTTTGTTTTCCACTGACGTCAGTTATTTGAACCAAATGATTAGCGCAAAAAATATTGAAACCAATTTTTTTAATGAGAAAAAGCCGAAGAAAAGCGAGATCGAATGAACGATTTAATGCAATCGATAGTGCTATGTGTAATGATTTATAGTAAAAAAAAAATTATCAAGGTGTCTACTAATTTTATGATTATTTATAAGAACCATAATTTTACTACTATTCAGTAATTTTTTGTTAAATTTTAACAAGTTTTAATGTATACTTAGTAGTAAATTATAATACTTTTTGACTTAATAACTTAACTTAACTTCACTTAATTTTAAAATTTGTCACTTTGTAATAAATTTGAATACTTTGCAATCATTTTCAATAATTATTCACATTAAAAATAATTTAACTGGTAAGTTTGAAATAAAATAAAAAAAATTCTTTGGAAAATTACATAATAAAAATTATTTTAACAATAAACTTATAATTTTAGTTATTGGCTTATTTTTTTCAGGAATCATAATGAATTTTTCATGTCATATTAGTCAAAAAAGGGAATTTTAATTTTTTAAAAGAAGTTTTTTTGAATGGAAATAATTAAAAAGTTTGCTATAAAAAATTGTTATTTATAATTAGGAAAATTATTGTTTATTACTTTAAGTTTAATAATTAATTTACTAAATTAAAAAATTAACAAATTATATTTTAAACATTGAATTTAATAATTAACCATTTTTTAAAATTTAAATGTAATAATTAATTTACTTTAATTTTCTAATTTTCTAATTTAATAATTTTGGAATGTGAAAAATTAAAAAGTTTGCTATTAAAAATTGTTATTTATAATTAGGAAAAATATTTTTTATTACTTTAAGTTTAATAATTAATTTACTAATTTAAAAGATTAACAAATCATATTTTAAAATATTAAATTTAATAATTAACAATTTTTTAAAAATTTAAATGTAATAATTAATTTACTTTAATTTACTAATTTAATAATTTACAAATTATTATTATATTTTAAAAAATTTTACAAATTTTACTATATCTAAAGGAAATTCCAGTGAAAATTGTAGTAAACTTTATTTCAGATTTGGTAAAATTTCCTCCAAAAGCAGTAAAATTTAACTATTAAAAAATTGTTATTTTTTTCTAGAATAATTATTACTTTTTCCGAAAAAAATTTCCTTTCATTAGAATTAGAAGAATTTACTTTGTAAATAATAATTTTTAATTATTTTTTATTTATTTATTTTTTATTAAATAATAATTTAATTTCAAAAAATTTCTATTTTAAAAATTAACTGCAAAAAAGTTAAAAATTTCTATTAAAACTCGTTTTAATTATTAATAATTCAGAGTAAATTTTACATCTTCGATGTATATTAAAAAAAAAATAGTAAAATATACAATTTAACTTAGTAAAATTTATTCTAAAAATAATACAATTTGAAGGAAATTCCAGTTTGAATTTTTCTTTCTAAGTATATAGTAAAAATTAATTTCTATTTGTTGCCTTCTTCTTCAAAAAAATTTCCAAGTTTAAAATCTCTAAGAAAATAATATAAAAAAATTTCAAATTACAAATAAATCAAAATGTTTCCAAACCTTGCAAAAAACTTATTTTTATAAATTTTAAAATAACTGAAAAAATTTTAACATACAAAGAAAAAGCAATTTTTGGAATTTTTGATTTAAGAGAAGAGAAGATTTTATTAATTTAAGGGACTAAGAAAGACGAAAAGGGGAAAAAGGAACAAAAAGGGAATTTGATAAAAAAAAAAGAAAAGGGAAAGGGAAATTAATAAAAAATATGAAAGGAAAAAAAGGAAATTGGGGAAAAAAGGGAATTAGAAAAAAATGGGAAAGAGAAAAAGGGAATTAGGGAAAAATGGTAAAGAAAAAAAGGAAATTGGAGAAAAAGGGGAAAATGGGAAAGGAAAAAAGAAAATTAGGGAAAAAATGGGAAAATGTTAAAGAAAAAAAGGAAATTAGAGAAAAAGGGAAAAAAGGTAAATGAAAAAAAGGAAATTAGAGAAAAAGGGGAAAATGGGAAAGGAAAAAAAGAAATTAGAGAAAAAGGGGAAAATGGGAAAGAAAAAAAGGAATTAGGGGAAAAGTAAAGAATAGAAAATGGAAAAAAGGGAAGTGGGAAAAAGTGGGAAATGGAAAAAAGGAAATCGGGGAAAAAATGGGAATGGAAAAAAGGACTTTATGCAAAAAAATATTCTTGCCAGTAAAATTTTTTACAATTTTCCAAAATAATTTCCAACTTATTAGACAGCCTGATAATTTTTTTTTCTCTTTCTGAATTAATTTTAAAGAGTGAATTTTTATTAATGAGTGAGAGTGTAGGTGTTGAATGAGGCTTACCTGAGCGGACATCATCTGCGAGTGTGGGGGCGGGGGTGGCTGGGGGTGCTGGGGGGATGGCTGTGATGAGGGGTGTGTGGGCGGAGATGGTCGCATTGTCGAGTTGTTCTGCAACAAGCAACGCAAACGACAGACATGTAGCAACACTGCGATCCAGGCAACAGCTAGAGACTAGAAGGCTTTGGGATAGATGTGTTAAGTACCAATAAAAAAATAGGAAAGTTTTAAATTTTCACAAGGTCCATTCTAGCAAAAAAGTTATCAAAAATTATCTCTCTCTCTTTCTCTATCTCTTTCTCCTTTTTCCATTCATTCTTACATTTATTCTCTCAGAAACATTTGAAAAAAAATTTTTTTTTCCCAAAGATTCCCAGTTCTATATATATTTACACATTATAATTATACTATTTATTATAAAGAAAGTGGAAAATGGGAAAAACTAATCCAGATATACTTTAGTGGGGAAAATGCATAAAAGTAATTAAAATGCAAATTGATAAATATTTTAAAAATTTCACAATTCAAAATTCCGAAAAGAAAAATTGAGAAAGATTTTCCCTTTTTCTCTGTTAATCGCTTGTATATAAATATTTATCATTATCAACGTAACAAGTGATTATTTTCTGAAATCGTTTTTTTTTTTTTTTTTTTTTTAAGGTGAAAGAAAATTCAGACCACTTGTTACGCATTCTAAGTCTACTGTCTAAGCAGGCCTTATATTTCTTTAAAGTGCGATAGAATTTCTATATTTCTCCTTAAGGTGAAATTTCACAGGCATTCAAATCGAAAAATCAGTTCAACTTCAATTTTTAACATTTTCTAAAAATAAAAAAGCAAGTTTCATTAATTCTTTTTTATCATTATTTCAGTAAAAGCGATTTTTATCATTGCGCTTTGAAAAAATTGAAATTTATCACAAAATTAAAAAGTTAACATAAAAAAAAAATTTATAAAGAAAGAAAAACCATTTCTGAAAAAATAATTCATTTACAAATTGTCTCAGGGAAAATGTAGGCAATTTTGCAACTAATCAAAATGATTAAAAAAGGAAAAAAATTGTAATCTTTATGAAGAGTGTATAAAGATTATAAAATAATGATAAATAGAATTTTATTTCTCAAAGTGTTTCTAAATCTCGGAAATATTTACAAATTTTAATCAATTTTCAAACAGTAAATTTTGTTAATAAAAAATATTAATGAATGATTAATAAAAACTTATTAATAAATTCTGGTAATAATTTATTAATAATTAAATTAAATTAATAAAATTAAATTAAATTAAATTAATTAAATTAAATTAAATTAAATTAAATTAAATTAAATTAAATTAATTTAATTAATTAATTAATAATAAATTAATTTATCAATAAATTAAATAATAATAAAATAAAATAAAATAAAATTAAATTAATTTAATTAATTAATTAATAATAAATTAATTTATCAATAAATTAAATAATAATAAAAAAAATAACTAATCACAGTTTTTCTAAAATATTAAAAAATTTGTCTATATTTTTTTTATTTGAAAAAAAAGATGGAACTAAATTTTGATTTGATTGTCTGTTCATTTTCTTTCTTAACTGAGAAAAAGCTGAACTTTACAATAATTTAAAGAGGAAGAAATTTTATGTTCTACAATATTAATTATCAAATTGATCACATTACGATTAATGCACTGATTAGTCAATTAATAAACAGTGGAAAATGTAATAATAACTAAAATTAATAAAAATAAAAATTTTAAATTGATTTTAAAATAAATTAAACAGAACTAAAAATTAAATAAAGAAAAATAATAATTAATAACAAAAATGTAATAATAATTAAATGTGTAATAAAAAGGCCCAATATTAAGAAATTTTATTACACAGTTGGAAATAAATGGTTTAAAAAATGTTTAATAATAAATAAAAACATAATAATAATAATTTAGTAATAATTCAACAATAGTTAAAGTTAAATAAAAAAATTCAAAATTTTAATTCAATTTTTGAAATTTAAAAAGTAAAATTCAGCTGTAATGGTAACATGTCATCCTAATAGTGAATGGTGTGGGAAATCATACAAAATTCTCTTGCAATATTTTGTTAAACCCTTTTTTGCCCCATTATTTTGTTAAAACAAAAACTATTTTAACACTTAGAAATTTTTTTTTTTTTTGACTTTTTTATGGACAGAACTTATACACCCGAAACAGTAATAGGTACACGTAGGCACAAATAAGAGTTAGATACATAGCAGATAGAAAATAAGTACATAAAAACAGAATAGACAAGCATGACCTGAAAGGCTTCAAAAAATGTTTTTTTTTCAAAATGAATCCCTTTTTTTTAATGCGTGATGAAGATTTCCCTTTTCCACTGACTAATCCGCATTTATTCTTAAAGAAATTTTAAAAAAAATAATTTTTCGTCTTCTTTCATTCGTCAATTACATCGTTTATACGAGACAAAAAAAATAACCTTTTCAAAATGTGCATTTTCATAATTCTCAATTATTAGAGAATTTACAATTTTCTATCAACGATTGATGAATATATTTTTTTCGGCTTTATCAGAATTGTTTGCAAAAATTTTGAACCGTATGCAACACTTTTTGGATTATTTTTTCTTAATTATAAATTTTTTCAATAAATATAGAATATAAATATTTAATTACTAAACTTATTTTTCTTTTTTTAAGAGAAAAATTTTCTTTTCAATGTTAAATCCCGTTGATGATTATAAATAAATAATTTTTTTTATTAATTTTCCATTAATTAATCTTTAATTTAATTAACCTTATTTCGACTTCAAATTTTCTTACAATAATTTTTAACTAATTTTCATTTTTTGTTTGTAAATAATTTTCTTTCAATTTTAAGTGAATTTTTGTTTCCAATTTCAAACTAATTTTAGTTTAATTTTCAATTAATTTTACTTAAAAAAAAGAATTTTTCATTAATTTGATTTCGACTTTAAATTAATTTTCTCACAAAAATTTTGAACTAATTTTCACTTTCAATAGTAACTAATTTTCTTTCAATTTTGAGTGAATTTTGAATTAAATTTGAAACTAATTTTATTTCAACTTTGAGTTAATTTTATTTCAATTTTGAATTAATTTTATTTTGATTTTGAATTTATTTTTTTTTTCAATTTTCAATTAATTTTATTTCGATTTCGAATTCATTTTATTTCAATTTTTAATTCACTTTCTTTCAATTTGCAACTAATTTTATTTCTATTTTTAACGTTGGTGAAGTTTACAACGTTTATAATCAACGATTTCAGTAAAAAATTATTTTTTTAAGCAAATTTTGGTATAGAAAAATAGTAAAATTATTTTTTTAAATAATGATTCACAAAAAAAATATTTATGAACAAAAAATGCCATTTTTTGGTAGGAAAATAAATTTTTTTCTTTCAATCGTTGATCATAAACGTTGCAAACTTCACCGACGTTATTTTTAACCAATTTTTATTTATATTTTTAACTAATTTTATTTATTTTAACTAATTTATTTTAACTAAATTTATTTTCATTTTCAACTAATTTTATTTTAGCTCTGAATTAATTTTATCTTGAATTTTCAACTAAATTTGATTTTAACTTTTGACTGAATTTAAAAAAGTTTCATTAACGTTTATATTTTATTTTCGAAATGAATATGAGATTTATATACGTATGTAAAACTGATGGAGAAACGCGTGCATCAAAAGAGCTGAGAAAGGCATATTATGAATGCACATATGATGCAAAATGCATATAAAGAATATGGTATATATATATATATATATGGTGGCTTAGCAGCTACAGTTTTATGCACAATACTTTGAAAAAGTGAATCGACCATTAGTAAAAAAAAAATAAATAAATAACTCCTCTTTTCAATATATTGACCATCAGAGAGAGATCATTTGAATTTTCATATTTTTCAAAATAAATGAAAAAAAAGAAAAAAAATTCACTTTTACAAACTTGTAGATATGATATGATATATATGTATATAATGAACAAAAAAATTAATATATGGACGTATGCAAAATGCTCGATATGAATTTTGGTTTGATAAAATGTAAAATGAAAATTTTTTCTCAAAATGCAATTTTCGGGGAAACTTACGGAAAAGAATCCTGGTGGTATTGGACCGCCAGGCATGCCTTCATTCGGTGGCATCTGTCCAAGTGGAGACGGCGCTGGTCCGGCATTCTTGAAAAAAGGGCAATTATCAAATTAACAAATTTTTCAATCTCTTTTTTTTGTATTAGAAGAATTATAATTTTTTTTCAATAATTGAAATTTAATAATTATTATACCTATTAAAGTAAAAGTTATTTTTCTGTTCTTTTTTCTTTTTACACGAAAAACTTAATTATTTTTATTTATTTAATAAATTTAATAAATAAAATACTAAAATAATTATTTTTCCAAGTTCTTCCTATTTGTGAAATAATTACAATTTTTTTATAAAAATTAGTTTAACTAAATTATAAAACTAAAATTTTTTTTGAACAAGTATCAATTAAATATTCTGACTATTTTTTGAAGCAAAAAAAATTATTTGCATTTTATTAATTAATTTTTTTACTCAATCAACTTTTGTCCAATGGAATGATAAATTTAATGAGAAATTCAAGTATAAATAAAATTACTACTTGTGTTCTTGTTACTTACATGGGCAATACCATTAACTCCATAACCACCACTATTCACGAATCCCTGGAGAGAAACAAAATCAATATTTACAATTCAATAAATCAATAGATTTTTTAATTTTTAATTTTTAGTATTGTCTACTAATAATTAAATATTATTAAAATCTTTGTAAGAAATTACATTAAACTATTAACCATATAATATTAATTTTAATCCAGATTTTAATTTTATCAAAACAAGTAGTTGGATTTTATAAACAATTTTTATAAATAAGTTTTATAAACAATTTCTATAAATAAGTTTTATAAACAATTTTTATATACAAGTTTTATAAATAACTTTTATAAATAAAAATTGATAATAATTAATAATAATTGTAATTATTATTTTCGATTATTAGAAAAAAAAATTTGTGTATACGAACATAGTCGTGGAAAGCTTTGGCTTCACTGCTGTGTTCACAGGAATCTCGACGTTCAGGAGCTGCGCAATATAAATCCCAAAACACACTGAAAGAAAAAAAATTTGCAAAAAAATATTAATAAATGGAAAATTTACAATTTTAGATTAAAACAAAAATAATTGGAGTTGATTTTTCCAAGAGTTCACATACCACCACCAAGAATGTAAAAATCCCGGAGGCTCTCCTAGAGTTATATTTTTCTCCCATCGAATCTGTAAATAAATTAGAAATAAATTTTATTTTAATATTTTAACATTTTATTATTTTTTAAAAATATATAATATCGTTTTTTAATAATACTATAATTAATTGCTTATTTGTATTTATATAGTAATTTTTTTAACTAATTACTTGTTTTTATTTTTAATAATAGAATCATTATTAATTATCATTGATAATAAACTGTTATTAATTATTATTGATAATAAACTATTATTAATTATTATTGATAATGCAATTCTTACTAATTATTATTATTATTATTATTATTATTATTATTATTATTATTATTATTATTATTATTATTATTATTAATAATAATAATAAACATTACCTTATTTGAATTTAAAAATAAAAATTAATCACAAAAATTATAATTCAATGACAATTTATATTAAACAATTCTCAGAACTTCATAGAGAGAAATAGAAAAAAGATTTGTTGAAAAAATCAAAATATCAAGTTTTGTGGTTGATAAAATGAAATGCGTTATATTTTAAGTCGCAAAGGAAGTTACCTCTGATAAGAAAGCTTGTGCTGCTTTTTGGGCTCCTACATGAAGTAGATATTCATAGACATATAAAGCTAATCTGAAAATAGAAAAAAAGAGAATTAGTAAAGCAAACATGAGAATTTTCTAAATTGATAATTTATTCTTTTGCAAAAATTTTCTTATTTCATTAGATTTTTTTTCTACTATAAACAATTATTTTTGAAAAATACTTTTTCTCAATTTACCACTTTTTTATTTTTATTAATTATAATGCATTGATTTTATTAATTATAATCAATGACAAATATTTTTACATTAAATTAAATATAATTCTACTAGATATTTACCAGATCATTTTTACGAGACAATATTTACTATAAATATTAGTGATACAAATTTATTAAAAGTATTTACAAGCAAATATTTATAATATTTATTTACTAGCTAATATTTATAATAAATATTTACTCGTAAATATTTTTTCTGTACATACTTATATTAAATACTTAGAAAATTATATTATGACCAAATAATACAGTTATAACAGAAACTAAAACTCAATTTCCAACCAACGTGTAAAATATATAGGAAGTAAGAATAAAATTTTCCAAGAAAACAATGTTTCAAGTTTCTAATGAGTTGACCTGAGATCCTCATTTACGAGACAATAGAAAATAATTAGACAAATGCTGACTAATGATAAAAGGAGGAATATTGTGCCTGCACATTTTCTCCCAATAAATGGGAGAATCGTTTCCAAAAATTTATTGCACCAAAATAAAATAATAAAAGAAATCTCTGTATTTTGTCAAAATATGTTCACTCTAATGTTCATTCAGCATCGAAATATTTGATATTTCGTCAAGTGTACATAATAACATAACTTAACATATTAACTGACACAATGTTTTTAACATAATTACTGACAGAATGTTCTTTGAAATAATTACTGACATACAATGTTCTTTAACACAATTATTGACATAATTTATTTAAATAATGATTCTCTAATATAATTTTTCACACAATTTTCTTCCAACATAATTATTTAAATAATGTTCCTTTATGATCATTTATTTTAATAATAAATAATTATAAATTTTGAAAAAAACATATTTGATGATAGTAATCATACTGATTATAAATTTTGTGAATTTTAATTGTGCTAAACGAACTTTTATAATTGCATAAAATAATTACTTTAAGAACAATGACAAATAAAAATTATGCTAAATTACTTATGGATTGTTCTACTTATTTATTAAAGTAATAAATTATGCGAAAAAATATTAGTTTTTAAAAATGTTTTTCATAAAAATTATGCTAAATTAATGATCGAATATGCTAAATAATTATTTTCATAAAATATTGTACTAAATAATTATTTTAATAACGAATTATGCCAAAAAATAAATATTTTCATGGATGCGAATAAAACATTTAGGCAAAATGTTTATTTTAATAGAGAATTAAACTGAAAAATAATTATTTTTAAAACAACGATAAATAAAAATAATTGTGATGCTAAAGTTTTGAACGTTCAAATGAACGAATTTTTTTTTCTTTTTGAATATTTTTAAAAATTTGCATATAAAAAAGAAAAAGAATTAAAATCAAACATTTTCTTAGTTAAGACATTAATCTTTTTAATAAACAAAATTTTTTTTTATAAAATAAACAAATTAAAAAAATAGAACAACTTCGTCGTTCATTTGAACGTTCAAAACTTTAGGTTCCTAAATAATTCTAAACTTGTTATGGTTTATGCTAAATTGTTATTTTAGTAAAGAATTATGACGAAAAATAATATATAAGGAATATGTTAAAGAAAAGTTGTGCTAAATATTTATTTACCCTAACATTTATTAAATAAATTATTTATCCTAAATATTTCTTTATTCTAATATTTATTATCCTAAATATTTATTATCCTAAATATTTATTTATCCTTATATTTATTATCCTAAATATTTATCTACCCTAATATTTACTATCCTAAATATTTATTTTAATTATAGTGACGACAAAGAATAATTATTTTGCAAACTATGATAAATAACAATTATGCCAAACTAATTATGCGGATTATGCTAAATAAATTTTTTAAAATAAAAAATTAAGCCAGACTATGTGTAAAATTTTTTTTTTTGAAAACATTCCTATACGAAAAAGGAGGAGGAAAACTATTGATTCAAATTCTCGAGATGTGTATATGTTATGAATTCTGCATCTGCATCATGTATACGCTTTCAAATGAATAATTTCGATGCTTTCGGCAGAAATGTTGCTAATAATAATTGTTAGACCATTGTATCGTCCTTATTAAGGACGCCAATTATAATTTTCATTGAATTTATAATGATGATTTGCATTGCTCTCTGCTTGTGTATCCTTTCGCTTCCAAACTTTAATCCAAGAGACTAAAACTTGTTACCAGTTTGCTAAAACTTCATCTCTTCCCAATTAGACAATTTTCTTTTATTCTTAACAAACAATTTATCAACTTAAAATTTCTCATCTACTCTCTAGCAAAAATTAATATATTGTACTTTGTGCACTTGTTATAACCCTAAAGTTTTTGAACATTCATTTTCTTTATAGCCTAAAAACCTATAGGCTTTAATGCAAAATTGTTGATTTTCGATTTTACTTCTTTTTTTATGCTGAACCTTGATACTATAACTATTGAAACCCTAAAAATTATTGTAAAAAAAATAGAGCATAGTGAAAATTAAACGTTTATTTATTTGTTTTATTTAACACAAAGGAAATATTTTTAAAAATGTAAACAAAAAAACGGTCGCTTATTGAAGCGTTCGAAACTTTATAGGAACATATTCTTTTATTTCTTTATACAAAATAAAATAATGAAACACTTTCAGTGCCTTAATTCCCCAATCTCTTGAAAGAAAGAAAAAATCTCTAAAAACAATTTTTAAAGAACAAAAAAATTCTTTTAGACATTAAAAAACAAAAAGCAAAATTGCTTTTTCCTTCTTTTATCTTTTCCAATGTACACAAGAAGAATACAGACAGAAACAGAGTAAAGTTATACAAGAAGAAAATAACAAATTTCCTTTATGTATACCAATAGAAAATATAACAACAACAACAACACCACTCGAGCTCTAGTAATAGCGTTTTTCTGGAATAAAAATGAAATGAGTACTGTTAGCAATCCCGGATCTTTGCTTGCCCTGGCAGGGGTGCTCAGTTGGAACATTCGTCACGTGTTAGCGGATGACTGACAGTCAGTTTAAAAGCTAAACACACCGTGTAGTTCAAATCGCGAGAAAGCAGGTTATCAACGACTCTGGTGAAACGGCATTAACTATAAAAGAATGGCTTATAAACGATTCAGGAAAGCCGGTGAAGTTTTGTACCATAAAGTAAGCGAGCGGATGAGGTCACATGGCACACTTGGATCGAATTGAAAGAGAGCACATCGAAAATTTCCGTCCCGCTTACTTCAATACTTCTCTATTTCTGCTCCCATGATCTCCTTCTTTCTCACTCACTGACAACAGTCTGTCTCTCTCTCTCTCTCTCTCTCTCTCTTTTTATCTTACCAATACATTACAAATTATTTTTTATTCTATTTTTCTTTTTAAAAAAAGTATTAAAGTATTTCCCCCCCCCCAATTAATCCTATTATTCACTACATGTTTACCCCCTCCCAATATTATTCGCCATTGTGTTTGTTCTCCCCCCCCTATTAATACCCCAAAATATTATTCGTCTTAATATTTAGTACCTCCAAATATTATTCGATATTATTTTATCTCCCCCCCCCCCCGCATTATTTATACTAATATCACTGAAAAAATTAAATTCTAATTTTAAGAAAATCTTCTTAAATATGCGCCAAGAATATTCCCCACTTAAATTAAGTGGGAAATATTCTTACAATAAGAAGAACATTATTATTGTAAGAATATTTTCCACTTAATTTGAGTGGGGAATATTCTTGGCGCATATTTAAGAACTTTTTCTTAAAATTAGAATTTAATTTTTTCAGTGATTATTTGACAGTATCCTTATTATTCATACGAAAATGTGACGCGCTACCAAGAAAGGTAACTACAAATTTTATTTAGTTTAAGTAAAATTTTATTTAACTCAAATATATGTTTTATTTATGTTAAATTTAAATTTTATTTAAAACAAATAAAAAGTCTACTTGGTTCTGAGACAAATATACGTTTTTTTAAGTCACAAGCCTCGGATCTACTTTAACCAGCAAAAGAAGTCGCTTTAGTCGATTAAAAATAGAAAAAAAGTCGAAAAAGTAATTTATTTAATTCAGTTTTGTCGCAAAAATTCAAATTAACAACTTCTTTAATTTCGTTCAATAAATATTTAAATACTTCTTATCGCTTTATTCACAAGAAATAAAATTTGAAAAATTTCAACTTGTGAAATTTAATAATTTCTAAAAATTAAAACTATAATTCTTCCAAGAAATCAATTATTTTCTACAATTTTTAACTAAACTTCATCCTTAAATCAATTATCCACAAGATTATTAATCATTTTTTGCATTTTCTTTGAAAATTGAATTATTTAAATAAAAAAATTCCAATTTTTTATAATAATTAAAGGAGAATATTTTCAAAAATTTTAATAAGAAACATTCGTAAAATTAACTTTTGAAAAATATTTCTAAATAATTTTTTGAAATACAAAAAGTTTTACAATTAAATACAATTAAAAAATGTCCAAAAAATTGAAATTTGGAAAATGTTTTTCAAAACTAATTCAAATTTAATAAAATTTTTCAAAAATAATTCCAAATTTTTACAAAAACTTTTAAAGATAATTAAGTTTTTTAAAAATATAAAAAAATTATTCAGATTTTTCAAGAATTTTAATTATAAATAAATTATTTCTGAAAAATTTTAAAGTATAGTAAGTTTTTAAAAATTTTAATTTACTTTATTCAAAGGTAATTGAATCTTAAAAAATTATGATAAAACAATTCTAAGAATTAGTTTTTTTTATAAATATTGTAATGTAATTTTTCGAAAATAATTGAAGAATTATTGTGAAAAAAAGTTTTTTGAAGAATTTTAATTGCAAATTTTGAATAATTTATTGATTATTTTCTCACAAAATGTTAAAAATAATAAGTTTTAAAAAATTTAACTTTGATTATTTTATTATTATTATTTATTATTATTTTATTATTTTATTATTATTTTTTTTTGAATGAATTTGAATTTTCGGAAATATTGAAAATATTTGAATTTTAAAAAATTGGAACGTAATAATTGAGAGAATTACTTTTTTCAAAACTATTTTAATATTATTTTTAAAACCCATTTTTCATTAATTTTCATTTTCATTAAATTCACACTTGAAAATTATTCATTAAAATTTTTGAAAATTTAATATTATTCACAAAATTTTAAATTAAAATTCTTGAAAAGATTTTATAGATTAAATTAAATTTAACAGAATTTCAATTATTCAAAATCTTTTTAATTATAATATTCTAATCATTTAATTAGAAAACTTATTGAAAAATAAATTTTTAAAGATTCGTTTATAGTTATATTTTTCAGTTTTCACTTTATAAAAATAGAAATAAGTTAAATTTTGTCGCAAAATTTGGTAGAAAAGTCGAAAAAGTCGCAATTTTTTAAGAAAAGTCGATAAAAGTCGTATTATTTTCAAAATAGTCGAAAAAAGTCAAAAAAGTCATAATATCCAAGGCCTGAAGTCAAATAAAATATATTTGGTTTAAATAATAATTTTCTCTGGGTATAAGAAGAATTATAGGTTAGGAATAAGATTTATCTTGATTAAAAGTTTTTATTTCTAATTATTTAAATTTAAAACCAATTTTTATTGAATATTTTGCATATACCCTACCGGTCAAAATGCAGAAACCATCCATTTTTAGGTGATTGGCAAACATTTTAAAACATAATATGTATGGAAACTAAAATTGTTTTCCGCGTTAATTTTTTAAAAAGTAATAAAATTTTTACAAGAACAAGATATTTTAGAAGTCGTTTGGTCAATAATTTATTTCGATATTTTTAAAAAATCGTCATTTTAAATGTTTTAGAAAATTTTTAAATAACTGATTCTAAAATAATGAATGTTTTTAAATGATCTTAGGCTTATTTTAAAGGTATTTTGCTACACTAATAAGAATTACTTTTAGATATTAACGTGTAATTTTTTTCTCAGAAAATTCAGGACGTCAAACTTGAATAAAAAAAAATTTCCATCAATCTTATTAAAAGAAAAATAATTTTTAAAATTCAAACGTATTTTTTTGTTAAATTTTCTTAAAAATTCTACATCAGATGATATTTTATATACTTTATAGAAAAGTTTTTGGTACAGAAAAATTGTTTGAAATTTTTTTGACGTCCTGCATTTTCTGAGAAAAAAATTATACCTTAATATCTATAAGTAATGCTTATAGTGTAGCAAAATACCTTTAAAATAAGCCTAAGATCATTTAAAAACATTCATTATTTTAGAATCAGTTATTTAAAAATTTCTAAAACATTTAAAATGACGATTTTTTAAAAATATCGAAATAAATTACTGGACAAGTGACTTATAAAATATCTTGTTTCTTTTAAAAATTTTATTATATTTCAAAAAATTAACAGAAAACAATTTTAGTTTCCATACATTTTATGTTTTAAAATATTTGCCAATCACCTAAAAATGGATGGTTTCTGAATTTTTACCGGTAGTGTAATGAAGAAATAATTTTCAATTAATAATTGATTCTCTTTCTGTACTTTTACTCAAAAAATTAAAAAAAAGAAACATAACCTCAAATTTCTTCCTTCTTAGGTACCTTTCTTCGGAGCGTGACACAAATATTATTATTTCCCAAAAATTGAAAGTCAAAAATGCACTTTACTTGCTCTAAGATGATTGCAATGTTTTGAATTAAATAAAAGTGAACACTGTAAGAAATATAATTCTTATACTTTTGGCTTTTATTCCACTTTTTGTCTAAAACTCACGGTGGCCAAAATTTTCAGTTTATTAAGAATTCCCTTACAATTTACTGACATTAAAATTATTTTCTCTGACAAAATTCTGTTTATGGGAAAAATTAAAAAAATAAACTAAATTAACTAAAAATTGTTCCTATAATTGTAAATTTTAGAATAGAATATAAATTTTAGAAAACCTTTAATTAATACCTTAATTAATCTTTAAAATAATTTCTGATTGTAAGATGCAAACGGTTTTAGACTTTGATTTTAGTAAGTATTAATTTTTATCAAAAGATGCCTATAATTTAATAATTGTAAATGATGATCCAATGTTGTGGATAAATTTTCGTCCCTATAGAGATTTTACAAATTCAATTCCGAAATTCAGTGAGTAAACATGTTTTCCAGTTGCTTTCTTTCCTACAAGAATATATACCAAAACAAATACGTTCTTCGAAAATTTTATATTTATTTTTACAGAAGTTACTTTAACTCTAATCATAGTGCATTGGTAATAATTTTATTTATTTCCGTTCTTGTCTTTGTATTCCAAAAAATAACAATTTATTATAATTTATATTTAGTACAATCCTTCTGCAATGAAAAAAAATTATTTCAATCAAATAACCGATTAATTATGACTATTATCTATTTAATATTTACCTGAATCAAATAATTTTTCAAGTCACTTAAATGGTGTTTGCTTCAAATACCGAAATTATCGGTTCAAATATAATTTAAATTTAACGAACTGAATAAATTTAATTTAATTAATTTAATTAATTTTATTAAACTCTCTATTCACGAAATTTTTAGTTATTTTAATAAATACTTTTGCTATTCTAGAGAAATGCATTCCTGTTCTAGGTAGAATTTTTTTTCCCGTGAAGTAAATCAAAATATTTAAACGGTTATTTGGATCAAATCAGTTTTTTTCAATGTAGTTGTTTACTTTTAATATAATTTGGACTGTAACGTAACTTCTACGTTTAGTAACAATTTAACTACTACATTTCATAATGTAACTAAAATATTGATATTTAGCATGACGTTTGTTTGGAATTTCTTCTTTGGCATAATTATGATTTTGCAAGAATATTTATCACAAATATTTGCGAATATTCCACGTAAATATTTAGCGTATTTGGCATAAATATTCAGCTGACTATCGTTTAACGAAATAATTATTTTTGAATGTTTGTTGGCACGACTTTTTAATAACCAAATCGTTAATTTCATAAATTGCATTTGACTTAATTTTTCTTTAGCATAATTATCATTTAACCTTTTTTATCTATTTGGTATAATATGCATTTGACATAGTGTCCAACTAATAAAGTTTGTATTTAACATAATGCCCAGGCAGTACAGTTTGTATTTGTAAAAATTATCCTATAATTTGTAGAAAAAATAACCATTTGACATAATGTCTCCGATTAGTAGAGTTTGCATTTGACATAATGCCTTCTAGTCAGCAAAGTTTGCATTTGACATAATATGCAATTGGTATAATTTGTATTTGACATAATATGCAATTGGTACAATTTGTATTTGACATAATATGCATTAATAAAATTCACCTTTTACATAATTCATGAAGAATAAATTATTTGTTAGCAGTGCATTAATACGCAATACACATTTACTGAAAATTTACATTTGAGTGAATACTAGAAAACTTTGTCAAAGCAGTGTTTGTTAAGTAATCAACCATGGTTGGTAAAATTTCTAACGTGCATTGCCTTTGCTAGCAGGAACTACTTTTGTGACTTCAACTTGTACCAATTTGGCTAAAACTGTTACTAATTTTCCTAAAACTGGTATTAATTTTTCTACAAATGGTACTAATTTTACTACAACTGGTACTAATGTATCTGGAACTACTTTTAACTATTACTACTAGTACTAATCTAACCATAACTAGTTCTAAATTACTATCATCCTAATTTAAAAACATCCTATCTACAATGATCTTCAAAAGTTAATATTTTTTTAAAATTCAAGATACTAATTCAGCTGTAATATTTTTTCAAATTTGGCTAAAGTACCATAGCAATTAATCTTTATCAACTGAATTGGTATTCCAAAGTGATACTTGTTTATTGAATGCAAAATTGAAGCTTAATGCTACAAAAACATAACGATGTTTTTTAAAGAAAAGCGTAGAGTTCAACTCTAAATAGCACATAAGACAACAACGCTTTTGTAGCATAAAGAGTATCATAAAGTAATTTTATGTTCAACTCTAAATAATCGAAATGTCCAATCAGTAAATTTAAATCAGAAGTTGATCAACGACTGCCGATTGGGTGGCTGCAAGAATGCAGCCGATACAAACAGCGCATGACTGCCGATAATCAGCAAATACTAAACATCGTATTGTAAATACACTATTTCAGCAAGTGATTCAATAGGCACGCTGATATTCAGACAAGTATGCTATTCCATCAGCTGATTCAAATAGCCTACGCACGCTGATATTTTGACAAGTACGCTAACTCAGCTGATTCCAAATAGCGTATTTACGCCGATAAACAATAAATGTCCGTTCCATCAGCTGATTCAAAACAGTGTATACACCCTGATAATCAGAACATGCAACCTGCTCCATTACAACCTGATCCAAACAGCGTGGATACGCTGGTAAAATAGCGTACACACGCTGTTTCGATCAGTCGCACACTTACAGCCACCCAATCAGCGCCATTTCACCAAATATTGACAATTTAACATTCAATAGTACTAAAGTATTTTTAAAAACTAGACTCTAGGGTAAGTTTTTTTAAAAACAAGACCCTAAGTCTTCTAAACACTAGAGTCTAGTTTCAAAAATACATTAGGTTTGTGCTACATTTTTAAGGTAGATTTGAAGCAATTAGTGTTACGTTAGTGTGATACATTTTTGTGATACATTATTGTGTTACATTAGTGTGATACATTGTGTTACATTAGTGTGATACATTGTGTTACATTAGTGTGATAAATTGTGATACATTAGTGTGATACATTGTGATACATTGTGTTACATTATTGTGCTAGTGTCTCCTGCGCAGTGCTGTAGAGTGTTAGTAAATGTTATTGTGGCTTGTACAGCCGGATTAGTAAATTTGGTTGGTTTTCAATCAAAACCGAAAGGTTAGTAAATGTTTTGCTGCTATAGCCTAAAGTGGTGTTTGTTTGCTTTTAACATTGGAGAAAGAAAAAATGGTTTTTTTTTTCATGAATAGCTTACTTTTCCCTGGCTTGAGCATCCGAGGGGACAGCAGATCCTTTTGCCTTGGTGTACATCGTAACGGCTTGGTAATCCTCGCGACGTAAACACACGAACGTGTCGGCTCGTTTTCAGTAATGTCCGACAAGGACGTGGAGTGGGGACACAGGCGAAGGCGTCTGGAAAAAAGGCACACGCGCCCGGTTTTTTGCACTCGCGTCACTTGTACGTTGTCACACCCGGTGTCTTCGATCTACAAGTTCAAAATCAAAAAACCGCATGGCTCCCGTCTTGGATGAAAAATTAGAGGAACGCGCGCCGTCATCATCGCTCTTGACGACGACGAGCGATTTTCTTGAAGAACACTGTCTCTCTCTCTCTTTCTCGTCTGTCTCTAGACTTTGAGTTTTAACTAGTTTTCCTATTTTTTTTTTTTGAAGTGGAACTTAGGATTCTATTTTTGATATTTCCGGTTTTGTTTCCAAGAGCACGGCACTGGCTAATGTTTTCTATTGTTTCCAACCTGGCACTTGCGATCGTGTATGTCGCCGCCCTCGAGTCTTGCTTTTTCGCGTTCTCTCCTTCTCGTCACTCGGTCACTTAACTCTCTTCACCTCGAGCTCGACAACTCAGCCCACTGAGGCCACACTTCATCCCCTCTCCAGGGAAGACTTACTTCGTTGTGCACACGGCAATTCCCGAATCCTCGATACCTACGTTCACGTCGTGACGCGCGTCGTGTCCTGTCGTGTCTTCTCTCTTTTCCTACCACTTCTACAGGGTCGTTCGAATACAAACACACACACACATGCACGTAAACACACCCAGAGAAAAAGCAGCCTCTTCGTTGTACACCGAACTCTGGTTCTCTTTCGCGGAGCATCTGACACTTCCACGCGTCGGACATATACACGCACCAGGGGCGTAGTCACTTGAAATAATCACTAAATTTCTCACCGCACTCACTTTTCTCAATGTCCATTACTTCTCCTATTTTTTTTCTCCAAACAAGAGATAGAAATTTGTTCAGCTTTTCAATTTTCTGGAAGAAGAAAAAAAATGTTTACTGTTTTAGAGAGAAATTTTTGTCAGACGTAAATGAAACGTTAATAGTCGGGGAGTTTGTACGTCACTGGGGGGCGAGCACTCACACACACACCTTGCCCATGTTGCGCGCGCACAACAATTTCTGATCCCAGTGTCGTAGTTAGATTAGGTTTTACATTGTGAAAAAATCGAATATCTAGAATTTCAAGTTGGGATGGAGAGTGTAGCTTCGTTTTCTTTGCAACAAAGATTCACGAAGGTAGACTCGTTTACGTCGCAACCTTGTTGATGAAAGAATTAACAACTTGTTTATTTTAGAGGTTATGACCCTTCTTTCCCTCGAAATTATCCATTTTTTTTTGCTACCCAATTTCTCTATTTTCCCCAACAGCCTCTGCGATGATGAAAAAAATCGTTACTTGAAATTTTACCCTTTTTCAATGGTAAACACAGTTTCTCCAAAGAAATCAAATTGAGACGCAAAATTAAAACTTGCTTCGCAACTATTTCGATACACTTTTTTTTATCTCAATTTGATATCCTTGTGGAAAAATGGTAAAAATAGAAATTATATGCCTAAGGAAAAAAAGAGAGAGAGAGAGAGAGAGAGAGAGCAAATTTTAAAATGCGAAAAAATAAAAAAATAGTGTCATTACGAGACCGTGCGACTCTTTCCAGGAACGTAAAATCAAATACCTTGAAAAAATTATTCTAACCTCTAACTGGGCGTACTTTTGGTAATTATAAATTTTACCTACATAATAAAAACTGTATCATCCGCTTTATATATATATATTCATTTCGTATCATTCTCATATTTTCCATAAATGTTGTTTTCAGACATTCAAGTAGCTTTCACGTAGAAATTTTTCGCAACAAACTATTGAAGTGTGAACTATATTCTAATGGTGAAAGTGATGCTTTCATTATATAGCTAATTACAATTTCCAAATAAAATTTTACAGCGCGCATAGCTCGCAGAGAAAATTAATTTTTAACTCACTTTTTTTTCAAAGCAGTATCTATAGACGTAGTAAATTATAAATAAAGTGGCAAATTTTCATTTTTATCCTTGCGTCTCAAAAAAAAGTGACGCCATTTTCCAACAGGGGCGGCTTAAAGTTCTACAGGTGCCACTGAAATAATTTTTGAAAGATTTTTAATTCAAAATATTCTTGAATTCATTGGAAATTTCAAATGAATTTAAGAATACGTGACGAGCTGCCGAAAAAGATTTGAAAAAAAGCAAATTAGAGGTTATTGCGATAGATTTATCTTGATTAAAAATTCATTTTCAATAACAGAGGCAGGGTAAAGTGGATTTTTAAAAAACTTATTTAAAATAGAATTTTAAACATTTTTTCCATTTTAAAATGACATTTTTAAAACAATTTTATTCTGCTTTTTTAATTATTGTAAAGAAAACAGTTTTTATTCCATTTTTTAGATACGATAAAAACTTGAACATCAATCATTATTAATAATTTTTAGTTTATTAATTAATAAAGATTTCTTTTTTCTATTTTTTAATCGAAAAAATATAAACATAACCTTAAATTTAATTCTATTCTTTCTTTTCTATTCTTAACATTTTTATGAAAAAATTTACAGCCAAAAAAGGTAATAGAAAAGGAATTTTTAATCATGATAAATATATCGGAGTAACTTATAAAAACCTTTTTTTTATTTATTCACTTTTTAATTTAATTTATTAATTAATAAAGACTTTTTCTGTATTTTTTATTCTAAATGTTATAAACATAACCTAAAATCAAATTCTATTCTTAAAAATTTTATTTTAATAATTAACAAAGATTTTTTTCTCTTTTTTTAATTTCAAAAGTTATAAACATAACCTAAAATTTAATTCTATTCTTTCTTTTCTATTCTTAAAATTTTTATTTTATTAATTAATAAAGATTTTTTTCTCTATTTTTTACTCCAAAAATTATAAACATAACCTAAAATTTAATACTATTCTTAGGTGTCTTTCTTTATATGGAGAGCGTGTCACATATTTTAAATTAAAAATGAAATTAAAAATTACTAAAAAAAATTTTTAGATTAGAAAAAATGCGTTTAACAAAAACATCTCTTTTTGCAATTCAATTATAACCGTTCTAAAGTCAAGAAAAAGAAACTTTTAAGGTGGTCACGTGCTCACCTTGGAGACATTAAGGGGCGCCACTGGTGAAAGTTTAAAACGAGTGGTAATTCAATGTCTGAAACTACAATAATGTATATTGTCTTAAAATTTCATTTATGCACACAAAATGCACTACAATGATCTCTTGAATTTTTTTCACTAATCAGATTAGTAGTTATAACTACTAATTTTGAAAAAATATTACGAAAAAAAAATAACGAAAAATGGGAAAATTTCTTAGGGGTCCGAAGTCAACTCAATAGATTAATGGATAAAAATTATAATAATAATAATTACTATACTAATAAAAAAATGTAAATAAATTATAAAAATAGTCATGCTAATAATTATGATACGAATAAATATGTAAATAATAATTGAAAAAAAAATTTTTTAATGTGAAAAAATGAGGGATTTACTCTGCTGGAAATAAAAAAAATTACAATTCTAATTATGATTAAAATAACATTTTTCGTTAATTAATAATTAA
The DNA here is from genome assembly GCA_032873175.1 of Leptopilina drosophilae. Taxonomy (NCBI): domain Eukaryota; kingdom Metazoa; phylum Arthropoda; class Insecta; order Hymenoptera; family Figitidae; genus Leptopilina; species Leptopilina drosophilae. The sequence continues at coordinate 20,180,806 of CM065481.1, forward strand.
TAATTAGCAATTAGTAATTAGTAATTATTCATCCGCAGGGCTCGGATTGTGCGACTTTTTCGACTTTTTTCGACTTTTCTAAAGAAATGTGACTTTTTTCGATTTTTTTGTGAAAAAATGCGACTAATCGACTTTTTCGATTTTTTTAGTAAAATACGACTGAAATTTTTAAAATTTTCAAAAAATTAAAGTTAAAGGAAAAAGTTTTCGTCAAAAAAATGTTCTGTTAAGTTTATTTACAGATTTCTTTCAAATTTTTTAAAAAAACATCAATAATTTCTTTTTTAAATAAATATTTAACTATTATTTTTCCATAAGAATTAAAATCCTTCAAAAGATTCAAATTCAAACCTTTTTGAAATTAAACTACTTATAAAAAAATTGTTATAAAACATTAAGAAATCGATCACTCCATCTTTTATATTATAAGATTTTATAAAAAGAAAAATTGAAAATAATTGAATTTCTAGGATGATTATTTTTATTTATAAAGATAATTAAAATTTTGACAATAATTTTATTAAAATTCATTGCAAATAATTAAATTTCAGAGAAGAATTTTATTATTTATAAGAATAATTAAAATTTTTAACAAAATAATATTTAAAAATGTTTAAAAGTAATTGAATTTTGAAGAAGAATTTTGATATTTTTAAAAATAGTTGAAATTGTGAGGAGAATTAAAAAAATTTGAAAATAACTGAATTTCTGCGATGAATTTTCTTATTTTTTTAAGATAAATAAATTTTGCAAAGAATTTTATCTGAACTTTGAAAAATAATTAAATTTCCATGATGAATTTTATTATTTATGAAGATAATGATAATTTTGACGAGAAATTAAAAAAATTTTTTGAAAATAATTGAATTTCTGCGAAGAATTTTATTACTTTTGAAAATAAATGAATTTCTAGGATGAATTTTATTATTTATAAAGATAATTACAAATGTCCAAAAATAATTAAATAAATAAATAAATATATGAAATTCTGACAAGAATTTTATTAAAATTCTTTGAAAAAAATTGAATTACAGAGAAAAATTTTTTTATTTATTAAGATAATTGAATTTTTGAACAGATTTTTTTTTTAAATGTTTAAAAGTAATTGGATTTTGAAGAAGAATTTCGATATTTATAAAGATAATTGAATTTTGAAGAAGAATTTTGATATTTATAAAAATAATTGAAATTTTGAGAATTTGAAAAAATTTTTTGAAAATAATATTGAATTTCTACGAAGAATTTTGTTACTTTTGAAAATAATTGAACTTCCATGATGAATTTTATTATTTACCTATAAAATTTTGACGAAAAAGTAAAAAAACTTTTTTGAATGTAATTGAATTTTTGCGATGAATTTCATTATTTTTGAAAATAAATTAATTTCAGAAAAGAATTTTATTATTTATAAAGATAATTGAAATTATGACAGGCATTTTATTACATTTTTTTAAATAATCGAATTTTGGAAAAGAATTTTATTTATTAAGATAATTGAATTTTTGAACAGATTATTTTTAAAAATGTTTAAAAGTAATTGAAATTTTTAACAGATTATTTTTAAAAATGTTTAAAAGTATAATTGAATTTTGAAGAAGAATTTTGATATTTACAAAAATAATTGAAATTTGGAGAATTTAAAAAAAAATTGGAAAATGATATTGAATTTCTACGAAGAATTTTATTACTTTTGAAAATAATTGAATTTCCATGATGAATTTTATTATTTATAAAATTTTGACGAAAAACTAAAAAAAATTTTTTGAATGTAATTGAATTTTTGCGATGAATTTCATTATTTTTGAATATTAATGAATTTTAGAGAAGAATTTTATTATTTATAAAGATAATTGAAATTATGACAGGCATTTTATTACATTTTTTGTTAAATAATCGAATTTTGGAAAAGAATTTTATTATTTATAAAAATAATTGAAATTTTGAACAAATTAAAAAAAAAATGTTAAAAATACCTAATTAAAATTTTGCCATGCATTTTATTAAATTTTATTAAATAGTATTCCAGATTGTT